>OX336348.1:7314454-8514454 GCA_946902875.1 Nematopogon swammerdamellus | reverse complement strand
ACGGGCTGAAATTTACCCTTTGCTATTTCCTGCTCCAATTTCTTATGTGTAGATTTTTCTAAATAAAATACAAGTATAAAACGGACATATATATAGATGAAACGGGGTCACTCACCAGTCTCTATGCAGAGGAATTGCGGAACTGCATTGAATGCGAGCTGCATGCTCGGAGTCGTGAAGTAAACGCACTGCATGCAGCCGGCCTGCGAGTGCAGCAGCTTGACGCCAGCGTCTGAAACGCAACACCTTAATGAAAGGTCGGTTGAAAAGGCTATATGTAAATAATTTGTGTTTTACAACCAAGTGGGATTAATTTGCATTTTTACCAAGAGGTAGTAGTCTGCAATTTAGCATTAAGGTCCTCAAATAAGTGGGACCAATTTGCAGTTTTGCGCGAAGGTCCCCAAAGAAAGGGGGAGTAGGCTGCAATTACGCACAAAGGTCCTCGAATAAGAGGGAGTGATCTGCAATTTTGCACGAAGCTCCCCGACCAAGAGGGACTAGTCTGCAGGCTTCGAGCCGCCCTTACATACAAATAACAATGACAAAACACCTCAATCAACTGTCCTCACATTGAGGTATGTATATAAGTAATTTTTTTAAATCTCTCAACTTAAAGTCACCATGGGGCTGACAAAACCGAATACGACTATAGCCCCCTTTTTTTTTTATGTAATCCGGTATGGGTGGCTGAGTTGGAGGGGTCGAAGCGCATGCTCTGACCAGCCAATATCACCTCCGAGAAGGTAGGTGCCATACTGGAGACTTCCCTGAATTGCTGGCTATACTGGACTAGAGGAGAACACAACCGAGGCTGCTATGCGGCCTCTTACATCCAGTACGGTGGTATCAACCCAGTCGGCTACAATTTGAGCCTACCACCTAGTAAGGGGCAAGGGAAGGGACCTACAATTTTACACCGGTTCCGAATGGTGAAGCAGCAGGTGTAGGTATGCACATAAATTTTTTCGTCAGAAAAAACTCATTCGTACACGCCGACGGGATTCGAACCGCGGACCTCTTGCATGAGAAGCCGATGCCCAAACCACTCGGCCACCCGCCGCTTAAATTAAACTTAAATTAAGAATTTTAAAAAAATCCCCACGGACCGTATGTGAGCTGTAGCTTGCGCACGACGAAGTCGTACTTCTGGTTGAGCCAGCGCACGGCGTGCTGGCCGAGCGCGGCCAGCTGCTCCTCGCTGCCGACCGTCACCTCGCCGCGCTCCTCCTCGCCCGCCTCCGGCTGCTCCACGATCGACACCTCGTACTCCTGCGCGCCGTCCACCGCGCCGCCGTCGCCGCCGCCGCTCAGCTCATACTGCTGGTACTGCCCCGCCGGCTCCTCCACCTGCAACCGCATAACACAATACGCATAACATTTTTGACGTGATAGATAACGTCACGTCTTATAAATTGATGAACACCGGCTGCACACACGAAAAAGTGTCACGTTCCATCTGAGCCTGTGTGTGCAAGCGGGAGCGCGTAACAAGCGATAGAGAGGCACAATCGGCCCAAGCGTCGGCTTGTAAAAGTACCAGGGCAGCAGAAATGAAAAGGAGGTTACTCGTACCATAATATCTGGCCGGTCGGAAAAGATTTCAAATTTACAATATTCATGAAACAAGGGTTGTATGACGTTATCACGTAAAACTATCGTCCGTAAACCGACTTTACAGACAACCAATTTTTTTATTTTTAAATCTGGACGGTCTTAATCGACTCGGTTGGCTACATCACCTACAACATCCGTGATGTCAGCCCATAACACCGGGTGAACTTGGGGCCACGTCAGTGCTTCCCTTCATTTTCATGTCGGCTACACTGAACTGGACGGAAAACACGAACTATTTAAGTTTCTTGCTGGTTTTTCTTCGTGGGTGTAATCGAAGCGGATAGAACAAAGTGTGACAAGTCCAAGTGCAATCTAACTGCCATAGGAATGTTCAATAAACAATAAAAAACAATTGTGTGTGAAGGTTTACAAAAAGACAATTAAAAAGTTTTTTTTTATGGAAACTAACACGGTTGGCTACATTACCTACAACATCCGTGTTGTCAGCCCATAACACCGGATGAACTAAGTGCCGTGTCATTGCTTCCCTTCATTTTCATGTCGACTACACTGAACTGGACGAAAAACACGAACTATTTACATAGCCGTTTCGACGGACATTTCATTTAGTGAGGTGGTATCAACCCGGACGGGATAAACCCTTAGGTCTTTAGTTAGTCTTTAACCTGTTGATTTACAACAACAACAATAATAGTCTTTAACCTTTAGGTCTTTGTAGTCAGAGTACTTGCAGCACAACACCGATTACTCCTATTGTTGGGATAAAGCGTGTGGTATGTAACTGTCAGTAAAATTGTTAATCTGGCTCACAAGCTGTGTGTTCGTTGACTGTGTAGGCGATGTTATTATGTCGATAGTCAATAGCGATGTTTCTTGCCGGTTTTTGTGCGTGGGTGCAATCGAACCGGATAGAGCAAATTGTGACAACAAACAACAAGTGTGTGTGTAGGGTTAACCCCTGGTATGCTTAGTCACGGATCCTGCCAACCCCCTCAACTCACGGAATCACGATACGTCAAGTTAAGTCATGGATCCGAGCCAGAGTGACTTGGGTCTCGTTTGGAGCAAATAAAATATTTATTACGAAGGAATAAGGTCTTTTATTGTATGAAATAGGTTCCTAATGAAAAAATGAACCATAAACAACTTTCACATGTTGACCTTGAAGCTGTCAAACAGTCAACGGCTCATTTCAAATTGGGACTGTGTGTGACAACAAGGACTGTGTGAGTGGTTAAGTTATATTTACAAGCCAATTACTATTGGAAATAATAACTGTTTTATATCAGTGGAGTGTTGATATATTTAACTGTGCGAAATAATAAATAAAACTAAGATTGGATGATATTTATTGAACAAACTTTCATGTTTAGGAACAGGTAATTTTTAGGTCGGACATCATCATTACTTATTTGGCTTTCAAGAGCAGTGATTAGTTTGGTACCCAGTACCTAACAATTTTATGAAGATTTACAACAATTTCTAAGACACGCCGCGCGCGCGCGCGCCACCTCGTGAAATCGGCGCAGACGACGGGTACATTTTGCGCGCCTACTCCCGCATACGAGAGGTTAAAAAAGACAATTCTAAATAATGATAAATACAACAACTTTGAACTGAATTGAGACATCAACCAATGCTCACGTAAATTCACTTCCGAGGTATTCAACCCAAATTGGAACGACATAAGAATCCTAATGAGGACCTTAGCAGTACACCGCAAGACTAAACAAACGCCTACACCAAAGGGGCATTAGCGACACACCGGTGTGCGGGTTCTGTATAAAAGAGAATGAAACCCCACACATCCTTTGTGAATGTGAAGTGCTCATTCACAGTAGAAGCCGTACTCTTGGGGGTTATATTCATAACCCATGCCAAATACAAGAATATAACTCGGTTCATAGCGGAATTCGGACTTGGGGATGAGCTCGAAATTTATGAGAGATCACAATAGATCATCCTAGGTCGCAGTGACAACAGTGCTCAGAGGCGCTAACTCTCATGTTATAAATCATATCAGCCAAAGCTGCCTGTCCGAAATAAATAAACAAACATATCAGCCTCGATATCAGTGGTGCAGACAGTCGACAGTCGCTATTGATGGTTAAGCAACGCTGGGCGCGGTCAGTACTTGGATGGGTGACCGCTCGACCGTTGGAGGCTGACCGTGGTTCGGATTCCACGTAAAACTATAGGTCCCTTCCCTTCTTACCTTACTAGGTGGTAGGGTTCAACCCGCCCGGGTTGGTACCACCGCACTGAATGAAACGTCGGTCGAAACGGCTATGTAAAGAGTTTGTGCTTTCCGTCCAGTTCAGTCTAGCCGGCACGACCGAAGGGCAGCACTGACACGGCATCTAGTTCACCCGGTGTTATGGGCTGACATCACGGATGTTGTAGATGTAGCCAACCGTGTCAGATTCCATAAAAAAAAAAACATTATGGTTTTAACAAAATTTTACTTTCTTAAAACTAAGTTTTTTTGTAAAGTCACAGGCATTGAATCGTGCTGAAGTACATTAAAATATCAATATAGTTACTATGGGGCTGGCATAGCCGGGAATGGCTAAATCCTTAAAAAAAAAAATTAAGATAAAAAAAAAAAACTTTGACATTTCATTGATTCAGCGAGGTTGACTCACGGTGGCGACGTCGCCGGCGCTCTGCACGAAGCCGCCCTCCTCCTCGGGCTCGCCCTTCACGTCGTAGATGGTCTCCGCCATGACGATGCGGCCGGCCGAGTCGACGGTCCACATGCCGCCGAAGGAGAAGTTGCTCGGGTTGCCGCTCTGCTCGTACACGATCACCGTGTTGGGGCCGAGCTGCACGGGCTCGCCTGTAAACAGTCTTATTTGTAAACTAAATCCATGTAGCCTTATCCTTTTGTAAATATATAAGGGTGAATCAGCTTTTTCTTGTTTTTGGTATCTGTCTGAAAACAGGGTATTATCTTGACAAATTCACCTTATTTTAATAGTTACAGCAACTCTCAGATAAGTAGTTGATGAATAAGAAAGAAGCTGCACAAAGAATTTTGAGTAATTAAAAAAATATATATTGTTTACCCTGACGACAACCCCTTTTTTCCATACAAAACTGGAGACAAAAATGTCCCCTGGGTCACCCCTAAAAATTTGGTTAATGTTTTATTTTAAATAGTTCTCTACTTTTATTTCAATTGCCTACTAACCTAAGTACATTATGCTTATTGATTTTCAACTATTACGGCGTCAGGCCTCACGCACTCTATGTACTTGCGCGTGATAACTACCTACCGCCCGGCGCACCACCGGCGGTGAATTTCTATGGGCTGCCCAAAGAATATAAGCTGCAAAGCAATAATGCACTTTACACTCGATCGTGAAGGTACATTTTCGCACGCAGCGATTGGCGATGTGAAGCAGTAGGCTATTAAAACCCGAATGTAGGAACTTTTTCTATGGAGTCATTTATCTGTTACGAAGTAACTATTATTAATAACAACCACATTACCCTCCTTTTTGGCTCTGCCATAGTCGGGTAAAAATAAATTACGTCATTGATTTTTGACCACTTTTTGACCCTCTCCCCCCCCCCCAACGTCATCTATCGTCATTTTCGGTGGAAACCCCCCCAACGTCACTTATCGTCATTTTCGGTGGAACCCCCAACCGTGTTGACGTAGTTTTCTGTTATTTGCTTATCTGAAGGGGTCACAACTATATAATTCAAACGCATTGAAAAATATTATTCTTTAATACCTAAACTTACTAGAAACATCGCGCGGCATCGAATTTCGATTGAGCGCGGTCCAAACATCTGTTTTCGAAAAAACCTAAAATGTAGGTAGAAGTTTTCGGAAATCTAAAAGTCTGCGTTTTTTATCGAAACATTCCTTTCGTATAGTTTCGGAAACAATCCTTCTCGCATCTATATACTCGAGCAGCCACGTTGTGTGTGCAGCCCGGCAGAGTACCGACGGAGCGGAGTATCTCCTCCAGAAAACTACGTCATCGCATGCACGAACCCCCCCCTCCCACCCATGTCATCAGTCGTCACTTTTCGCACCACACTGATGACTGTGCGTACCCCGATTATCGGGATACAGCGTGTACGTATGTATGTACGAAAAATACATAAAATTTTGTTTTCGTTTTTTTTTTTTTCTTTTAGACAAAAATAAAAATAATAAAAGAAACCTTTCATGTTGACGAAGACGGGCTGCTCGAGGCCGGAGGAGTCGAGCAGCTGCCCGGAGTGCACCACCTGCTGCGCGCCCGCCTCCACCGGCACCTCCACCACCTGCTGACCCACCTCCACCTTCTCCATTTTGCTCTCCTCCACTGCCTGCTCCAATTCAACACACACAATTAGAAAAAATATGTATATAAAATAAATAACATTAACCCTTCACCGCCCACAACACCCGCGCGGGTTTTACACGGCGCACAACGGGTACGGCTCACAACAAAATTAAAGGTCGTACGTTTTAGTTAATATGCTAATTGTTAAATTAACTGGCAATTTTTTTTCTTATTAAAAGGCGCTAGCGGCGCCAATTTGCGCTTAAATATACTAGCGACTATTATCAAACATTCCTGGGCACCTTCAAACAGAAAATAATTTTTGGAAAAAAAAATCAGTTTTGACCACTTGACATTTATGAAAATCTGGAATAGACAAAGGTTGTACCGTAATTCGTGTACCTGTATTCGATAGTCTAGTAAGAATCTAGGGCTGCCAAGATCGACGCTAAGCTCATACATGGAGAGAGCTTAGAAAACGTCACTGGAAGCATCATACAGAATATGGATAGGTAGAGAGAGGGAGGTCGAAAACGGGACTGGTGTTTCCCCGCGTCCTAGTCAACGCAGACTAGCTGACGAGGGCTTGATGCGAGCCGAAACGTGAAGCATGCGCGAGAAATTTAGAGTGGCCACTCGCTAGTCCCGACCTCGATTAACACCCTCCTCTAATGCCGATGGGCCCGGATATGTTCGGTGAAGCCATCGCAAGCTTAGTTCCACACCTTCTTTACCTTTATTGTGATATATGACTGGTATGGGGAAATGATTAATTTTTCCAAAAAATTCCATCTGTGCTTCCTCAAGTGTTGTGAATCCTCAAGTGTTTGGTATGACTGCATGCGTAATTTCACTATAAATAAGAGTGACCATACTTTATTGATCTAAATACGTTACCTTGCGAAATATTCGAATTTGTGCGGGAACGCGCGGGCCAAAATCGCGGTTAAAAGATAGCCCAAGTCGCCCAATTTCCAAAAAAAAAAAGTGTGACCACAATAATTAAATGAGAATCATACATACCCTATCCTAAGAATATATAAGAAATAAAAAATAATTTAAATAATAAAATTAGGCTATAATTAAAAAAAACAACAAAAAAAAAAAAAAATTAATTATATCCGTATAAAAATTAACTGTAGTTGTACGGAACCCTCGGTGCGCGAAAAAGACTAGGTGCGGTCGGGGAAAGACTAGGTGCGGTCAGGGAACCACCGCACTCTGGTTCGAAAGTACAATAAGGCGGACTTAGAATTTTTTTTCCAAATGTAAATTTTTTTTCGATGGAATCATATTTGTAGGCAAAATATATGACAATTTTATTCTTACACATTTTTCAATAAAGTTGACATTTCCGGAGAAAAAATAATTTTTTTTTTGTATGGGACACAATGTTTTCGTTAAATTTTCAAAACACTCGATAGAACTAAGGCATATAGATCCTTAAACTATAAGAGAATCTGAACGAGATTGTGAAAAGATCCCGTCCGAACTCGTCCCCCTTTGCCTAAAAACAAAAGTTGCGCGAGAGGGTAAAAAGTTGCTAAAAATGTAAGAAATTGTAACCATCTGGCAACACATGACGAAATGTCATCTGAGCCAGCTATCTAGTTTAGTGATAGGCAACTCGCTAAAAATTACAAATCTATTAACTCGGTTTGATAAAATATCCAAATCGGTTTCCAAACCGATTCAAACCGATTTGGGTCAAAGTAGGTAGGTAGCTTAACTAACCAGCCCAGCTCTATAATAAAGACGAGTATTTTTTTACACTTTTTGTTGTTAGGTTAGTATAAATTACAGAACAGAGAGATCGAAGAATACGATGCGAGCCAGTTCTACGAACGAATACGCTTAACTTCACCAAACCAAACCGACTCAAACGGCGGCGGGCGGTCGGTCGGCGGCCGAGTTAGCGGACGCAGTAGCGAGCCGAGCAGCGACTTGACTCGACTCGAGCGCGCGGCGATCTCAAACCGAATTGAGTTGATTCGGTCGGCTCGCTCTCCCGTCGCGGCGTCAGTCAGTCAGTTCACTCGGTCCGGCCAGCAGGCAGGCAGGCAGTCGCCGCGTCAACTCGATTTCGCCGTTTACCAAACCGAGTCGGCTCGCAGTCAGTTCACTCGGTCCGGCCAGCAGGCAGGCAGGCAGTCGCCGCCCGCTCGCCACGCCGCCGCGAGCAAGCGAGTCAACTCGATTTCGCCGCTTACCAAACCGAGTCGGCTCGCAGTCAGTTCACTTGGTCCGGCCAGCAGGCAGGCAGGCAGTCGCCGCCCGCTCGCCACGCCGCCGCGAGCAAGCGAGTCAACTCGATTTCGCCGCTTACCAAACCGAGTCGGCTCGCTTCAACACCAAATCGGTTTGAACCGAGTTCCCAACTCGGTTTGTTACTTCACTAATCCAGTTAAGTCGACCGAGTTATACAAACATCTTTTGCGTTATATTGAACTTTACATCTTGCAAAAATGCCGGACAAATCCGACGCAATTCCGGACGGTCCGTCCAAATGCTGGACAGTTCGGGTCAATTCCGGATGTATCGTAAGCCTAATCATGACAAGCAGGAGAGACAAACATGTATAAACACATAAAGCTTTCACTAAATTATACTATTAGTCGCGCCATCTACCATCCTACTCTTATCCAATGAGAGGAAAAGGGACGGCGATAGTCACATTCTGTCGGTTGTCTTTGTATTCTATGCAATATTTTGAAATTCTTAGTGGAATGGCAGAAGGCAAGAGACACGTTGGTGCATAAAGGTGATACAATTACAGCAAGCAAAACTACCGAAATTTTGTGTTTGCACACATCAGCCCCGGGTGAAAATGTCAAAGAACAGTCGAACACCGATGGTTTACCTTGGCGCGTGCGACTTTCTTCTTCTCGGCTTCCATCGCCTCGTCGTTCGGCCTCTTGATCACACCCTTCTTCATGCGCTTCTTATCCATTCTCCCGCCGTGAAGTCCACGAGCTTTGTCACCCGCTAAATCCGCTCCAGAACGGAATTTCTCAAATACACGGTCCTAAGCGTCATGGTGTGCACACTATATGAATATATTCAGTCTGCGCCGCGTTTGCAAGCGCCCGAGATGCGCGGAAAAGGCGATATTTAGGAAAAGAAAAATGTTTTGAATTTCGAACGTCCTACGGAAGCGAAAAGCGGGCGGACATTTTTGATGGCGGACACAGTATTGTCTTCACAGTTCCTGCTAATAGCACAAAGGCTGGTCACATTGTCGTGAAATGGGCGTAAACTTATATACACGTAATTGCACTTTTATTCCTGATTTATTTAATTGCATAAAATTGTAAAATAACGTATATTATTGATTTAGCACTCAAACTCATCAGACTGAAGTAGTCTATTTACCATGAATATTAAGGTCTTTCTGAAATACTGGCAAGTTTAAAAAAATAGATGATGCTATCTCTCTTGCGCAACGACTGCGCTTGCGTGGAAATAAAATAATCAACAAAAAAAATATTGTCTATGCACACGATTATCAATCGAAAAATTTTAATAGAAACCTCTCAAGAAATACCTATTAATATCAATAGTATACATCGTTCATTCATTATACAAAAATAAACTAACTGATTTATTGTCGTGCTAATCATTCCGAAGTATGGTTGTGAAAATGTACTTTAATTTTTTTTTATTAAAGCTGTTACAGTTGGCTCCATCACCTACAACATCCGTGATGTCAGCCCATAACACCGGGTGAACTAGGTGCCATGTCAGTGCTTCCCTTCATTTCATGTCAGCTACACTGAACTGGACGGAAAACACGAACTATTTACATAGGCATTTCGACCGACGTTTCATTCAGTGCGGTGGCACCAACCCGGGCGGGATAAAACCTACCTGCTAGTAAGGTAAGAAGGGAAGGGACCTACAGTTTTACGTGGAATCCGAACCACGGTCAACCTCCAACGGTCGAGCGGTCACCCATCTAAATTCTAAGTACTGACCACGCTCAGGGTTGCTTAAAGAACAACAATTCACACCTTTAAAACACCAAAGCGCTTGTGATTGTTGATTGCTAGGACCCCGGAACTGCATGACGACCGATTTCTCCAACCCGTTTTAGTCGTTGAAGTGAGGAATACGGAAGCAGCGACTATGAAATTGTAAAACTTGTTAGTTGAGTCTTGCGTGGAGCATCGGTGCCAACTAAACAGTCGAATTGGTCGAATCGTGCGCGACGCCAATTCGACTCCTATAAATTTTGTATGTATTTTGGAAGTTGTTTGATTACACGAGCCGTTCCGTGTACAAAGTCTCCGAGTATCTATTCTGTTGCTTTTACTCATTTCCTCCATCACATTTTCGGAAATACAAACGTAACAAAAACGACATGCACCTTTCCATTTTATGGAAACTTGACACGGTTGGCTACATCACCTACAACGTCCGTGATGTCAGCCCATAACACCGGGTGAACTAGGTGCCATGTCAGTGCTTCCCTTCATTTCGCGCCGGCTACACTGAACTGGACGGAAAACACGAACTATTTACATAGCCGTTTCGACCGACGTTTCGTTCAGTGCGGTGGTACCAACCCGGCCGGGATAAACCCTACCACCTAGTAAGGTAAGAAGGGAAGGGACCTACAGTTTAACGTGGTATCCGAACCACGGTCAGCCTCCAACAGTCGGGCGGTCATCCATCCAATAACTGACCGCACCATTAAGCTGCCGAGGCTGACGATCCCTTAGTCGACTTTTACGACATGCGACGGGGAGAGATGCAGTGGGACTATTCTTTTTAAGTACCGACCCCACACGGTACAAAACGGTACGGTAAAAAACGGTACAAGGTTAGGGTTAGTCTAAAGAAGATGCTTTTTTTTTTTTTTTTATGGAAACTGACACGGTTGGCTACATCACCTACAACGTCCGTGATGTCAGCCCATAACACCGGGTGAACTAGGTGTCATGTCAGTGCTTCCCCCTTTGATCGTGCCGGCTACACTGAACTGGTCGGAAAACAGGTTTTAGGAGGAATCCGAACCTCGGTCAGCCTCCAACGGTCAGCGGTCACCCATCCAAGTACTGACCGCACCCTCTTTATACAGTGACCGCATCTTCTTTATATTAACCCTGGTTTTTTTTTTTAACCACCAAAACATTACTGTACAAAGTCTCCGAGTATATAATCTGAGGCTTCCAAAAAGTTATACGATCACGAATCACGATCTTTGTCGAAGAAGAAGAAGAAGACGTCTGCTTATGTTCTGTGTCACTTTGTTTTTGACGGAGGGAATGAGCGGAGACTTTGTACACAGAACGACTCGTGTTTGATTGATTACGAAATTACGACTAAACAGAATAGCTGTTGGAAATAGTTCGTGTGCCGGGGCCCATAGACAAAACAGGGGTTTAGGTAGCTTGCTTGTCTCATATACCAAAATAAATTATTTTGGTAATGGTCTTTTTCAAAGGTCGCAAAAATCATAATTCATATTACGCAACAAATCATTCCTAAACACAAATAAATTATTGTAAAATTATGAGTATTTAGTTCCAGAACCCGCCAACTCCGTTTAGGACGATTTTGCAGTAAGACGAAAAAACTATGCCTCGATAAATGGCCGCCCATTCAAACTACAAGGGAGCTGGAACGAATGTTAATTTTTCTTTGCGATTCACTCAAGACTGGATTGGACTGTGTTAGGAACATAATGTCTAACAGATAAGTGTGCATAACTCGGTCGACTTAACTCGGGACCTGGCTCGATCAGCTTGCACACAAGGCTGCTAGATGCCTTGCTGGTCAAGTAGCCACTTCGCGGTTGAAAGATAGCCCGAGTCGCCCAATCGATAAGTGACAAATTACTTTATTCGAAACAGTTTATAACTACTTTTTTAGAGAAATGGATTTGGCAGGTTCTGGAACTATACGACTCAATCTTTTTTAGAAAACGGTTTCACAAACCGAAGTAAAAGTGAAGCTTGCCTGCTTGCCCACTACGAGCGTGGAACACTAATTCAGAAGAATTGGACTAGTTTTAAACACGAATTTAGACGTCAACTGAAAATGTTGTTGCCAGAATGGTAGGAGGAACTACTGTTTTAGCTACAATTAGAGAGGGGTGTCTACGGATTTTCACCCGAAAAATTCATTTTGTACGACTCGGAGCATAATTGCTTGCCGGTCAGTCAGTGTCAAAATGTCACGCACGTCATTCACTTGACTGGCATTGCAAATTTCATGTCACTGTCTGTCTGTCAATGAATGACAGGAAATTTATAATGAAAAAAAAAAAAAAAGTTCTGTTCTTCAACCAAACCAATCCAACCAACAAAAAACTTTTCCGTCTGTAGTAGGCACAGGCATTGTAGGTATCTCAAAAACCTTGACTAATAAATAAATGACAGTGCAACAACAACAAAACTGCATGTCACACCAACAATACTTAGTACAGTGAGTAAACAGTTTACTAAATGCTATGCTCGTTCTGAACACTCTCGCCGTTATCACTCAGTTCGTGCTCGTCGCGCTCGTGGCTGTGGTGTCCATGAACATTGTAAAGTACCTCACTACAAGAATGTCTCCCGCGCTCGCTCCGTCCGTGTTCGTGAACCACGGAGGCGGCCCGCTGCCGCTCCTCGGTGATAAAAGTAATCGCGGTCTGACGATATTCCTTCGTGACGAGCTTAAGAAATTCACAAACGTCAAGGATTTCAAGGCTATAATCTTGGTGACGGCGCATTGGGAAGAGGATCAAGTGACAATATCGTCGGGTGAAAAACACGATTTATACTTCGACTACTATGGCTTCCCGCCGGAATCGTACCATTACAAATATCCCGCGGCGGGTAATCCTGCGTTAGCGAAGCGCATTCAAGAAGCGTTGAACAAAGAAGGCGTCGCCTCTAGATTGGACCCGAATAGAGGATGGGATCACGGTGTTTTTGTCCCTATGATGCTGGTAAATCCGGACGCCGATGTACCCATCGTTCAAATCTCCGTTCTCACGAATCAAGATCCGGCCGAACACTTTAAAATCGGACAAATTCTTTCGCAGTTCAGAAAGGAAGGTGTTGCCATTATCGGCTCGGGTATGTCGTACCATAACATGAGGGAATTTCGCACGGCTCGGCTCAACCCGGCAGGTGGCGTCGTAAATGAGAATTTTGATAATTACCTAATGGAAACCTGCACTGCCGAGGAAGACAAAAGAAGGGAAGGGCTGCTGGCTTGGCGAAAACAGATCGGGGCTTCGGAGGCTCATCCGCCGGGTGCTGCGGAACATTTAATGCCGTTATTTGTGATCGCTGGGGCTGGGGGCAAGGAGAGAGGTGAACGCATATTTAATTGGGACATGGAGGGCTTGTTCCGTTTGTCCGCGTTTATTTACAGAGGCGAGTAATTAAACATGGCTTGCCTTAGGGCGGTTGTTCACGACACGGTTTTTAGTCGGGCCGGCGCCGGTAAGCTTGTTCACAGTCACGGTTTGTACCCGGCGCGAATCGGATGGCTGGCCGGCTGACGTGCGGCTTCATTCCGCTCTTTCTCGTTGTCTTGTCCGCACGTTCATAAAATACAATAATCTACCTACAACATCCGTGATGTCTGCCCATAACATCTTGGTGAATTAGGTGCCATGTCAGTGCTTCCCTTCGGTCGTGCCGGCTACACTGAACTGGACGAAAAACACGAACTATTTACATAGCCGTTTCAACCTTTCATTCAGTGCGGTGGTACCAACCCGGGCGAGTTAAACCCTTCCACCTAATAATGCAAGAAGGGAATTATATCCCTTAGCTGCCTTTTACGACATGCACGGGGAGAGATGCAGTGGGGCTATTCTAAGAAAAACCAATCAAACGAGCCTAAAATCAAACGGGGGCATTGTTTTATAGTCGAGTTCAAAGGATTCAAGTTCCTGCAAACGTCTCCACGCATCGTAGGTAAAACGTTGGTTTTTGTATTCTTCGGTGGTTTTGACCCATAATATTGGTCTAACATATCTTGATTTACTTCCATCGTAGCGAGGCGGCACACGCCGTGCGTATGTCCGGTTAGGTGTACAAGCTCTCACTAGACTGCATAGTCGACCGTGCGCCGGTGTAGACACGGCGCTCGCCGGGCGCACGGCGGGCACAGCGCCGGCTCGTCAACACACCTCCATAGCATTACATACAAGACTGGTGACCAGCTGTAGGCCCGGCTCGGCGCCGTCGCTAGCCACGGCGAAAAATCTTGTCGTGAACAACCACCCTTACAGTTTAAATTAAATTAATAATGTCTTGGCCGTGGATGGAAAAAAGGCCACTGAAATAAATAGGTACTAGAAGAGGCAGAGCGCTATGAAACATGTTACTTGTTGGTGAATTTTTTTTTGTGTCTTCGCATGCATATGTCATCTCATGAATACATTCAAATTATTACATTAAATAAAAGCCATCTCATGTTATGAATGCGCTAACGCTCCCCACTCGCGTATTTGCGGACATAAGACGATAGTTGAGCCGTACAACACAAGCATCAGTCATTGTGAACTCAGCTTTTAAGCTGATTTTGTCGGTAACATGTTTTTTTGCGAGTGATGTAACGAAATTCTCATCTAGTAATATCAGTGGAAATGGTGGGGTATGTTCAATCTGGCTCACAACTAACTTGAGCGAGAGTATTAAGTATTGTCTATAAAGCAATAATGTAATATTTTTATCAGGGATGCCAACACACAGTTTTCACCCTTTTTTTTATCATTTTGGCTTAAGTTTATTTGTCTATCCCTAGTTTTTGCAAAGCATTTTGGCCAGCGTCATGCATTTTATCTTTACTCCTTGTGTGCACTGTACCAAAATATGTAAAATGTTTTATAAATGAAAAAGGAAAGTGATTTTAAATGTAATTTGTATATACTGAACAAATATACTTCTATTTATTAGTTTGTAATAAATAGAACATTTTTATTACAAAGCATAAATATTTATACTATGTAATACAAATGTTATATCAAAACTGAGATAAAGGAGTGTTATCATTAATTACCTTGTGTACCTAAATGCATTGTGATGGTTCCACTGCATCACAAAACAGCAATTAGTGATGTCAGCCTCGGTAGCCCTGTGGTGCGATCAGTTGACCGCCGTTCGTTATAATAAGCATACTTGGAAGCTCGTCAGAACATGGATGGGTGACCGTTCGACCGTCGGAGACTGACTGCGGTTCGGATTCCACGTAAAACTGTAGGTCTCTTCCCTTCTTACATTACTAGGTGGTAGCGTTTAGCCCGCCTGGGTTGGTACCACCGTACGGAATGAAAAATCGTTCGTGTTTCCCATCCAATACAGTGTAGCCGGCACGGTCAAAGGGTGGCACTGACACGGCACCTGGGTTCACCAAGCTGTTATGGGCTTGACAACATGTAGGCGATGTAGCCAACGTTGTGGGTTTCCATAAAAAAAAAATTGGTAATAATTAGAGGCCAGAATTACTCAGAATGCATACCGAAATAAAGTGTAATCATTAAATACTTATGTAAATGCATTGTCATGGTTACACTGCATCAAATAATGCATGTCGATCTTTAGAAAGAGACAATCGGATTGTAGAGCGACGTCCTTGTCGCACAGAGACGTGCGAATGCGAGAGACAGGGACAACGCTCTACAACCGGTAGGCCTTGCTCTCAAATTTCCTGCCGCGAAGTGTCAAAAGCTTGTAGGATAAAATTAAGTAGATTCTTCTTCTTCTTCTTGATGGGCATTTTCCGCATGTAGGTCTCTCTGTGTGGACCCGTTGTGCGTATCACCCCTGCCGCTATGCCATCCAGCCCAGCTCCTTCCAGAAGTCCTGCAGGCGTCCGACGTCCTTGCAGGCCTCTTGGAGTGTCCTCGGGTTTTTGAGGATGGTTGCCCGCTCATTTGCCACCCCCTCGCACTGTAGCAGCACGTGGGATGGCGTTTCTTCAGCCCCCATGCAGCCCCTGCACAGAGGGCTATCTGTTTTACCTATAATGAATATTTATGTGAATATATAACAGCAATTTTTATTTAGAACTAAGCAATAAATACATATTTTACGCATTGTTATGTAGTTTGTTAGATTTTTATTTATTTTCCTAAATACTCACTGTTTTAATCTTCATTGAGAGGCCACAAATATATTGAAATGTAATGAAAGTACACTAAGGTAAATAAATTAAGGACCAATTAATATTATGTTAGAGCTTAATGCAATGTTAAATCGTAACACTGCAATTTGTTATTGAAATAAAAATATTTAAAAGCAATTTGGGTTTTCAAGTTATTTATAAAGGGTGTTTCAGGGTAGGGTTTCGTAACTTCAGGGTTCGAAAGGCGTCCATATTTGAAGACGAAAAGCTCTGAAACGTTTTCTCAGATTCGGTCATTTTATAGTACTTTTTGGTGAAATTTGTTTCAACGAGCTTTGGTGGACGGTTAACGTTCACTTTTTATAAAATAAAAATAAACCAATAACTTACATAATATTAGAATTAATTAATTAGGCTAGTAGAATTGAACTGCATGTAGGTAAATTCCAAACAATTAAATTTGAATGACATCAAAAGAAAAAGGGACTAGACTAGGTCATTGCACTCCCTAGACCTAAACGACACTGTTGCCAAATCTCACTGTCCGTCGAGTTTTTATTACAATTTTAAATTTTAGTATGAAAAAAAAAAATACAGAATTTCGATTTGAGTGATAAGGATTTTTTTCTTCTAATATTGAGTACCTACTTTCTATTCCTGAAGTTTCTCAAGCCTATCCTGAAACACTCTGTATATGCATAGATTGTTATGGTCTGAAAGAGATATATGAGTCGTATAGTTTCAGACCCCGCCAAATCCATTTCTCTACAAAAAGTAGTTTTATACTGTTTCGAGTAAAGTATTAAATTTGTCACTTATCTGTTAAGACATTATGTTCCTATCACAGTCCAATCCAGAGTGAATCGCAAAGAAAAATTAACATTCGTTCCAGCTCCCTTCTAGTTTGAATGGGCGGCTATTTATCGAGGTATAGTTTTTTCGTCTTACTGTAAAATCGTTATAGACGGAGTTCGCGGGTTCTGGAACTATACGACTCATATAATGACAAGGATTGAGAAATGAATGCTTTGGTTGTTCGGTCATGTTGGAAGAATGGATTATAGGAGGCTAACGAAAAATTTTAGTGAGTGCAATAGACGGGAAGGGTCGCCCCTAGACCAGGGATGGGCAAACTACGGCCCGCGGGCCATCTCCGGCCCGTGAACGGTTGCAATCCGGCCCAGGACCATCGGCCCTGAAGTAGATAATAATAATTAGTAACATAAATCACGGAAACATTTGGTAAACATTAAATAGTATACTTGGTTACATTATTAGTTAATAAATCTTCATTCATATTTTATAGATTACCTGCAATAAATATCTATTTCCTTATTTCATAATTTTTTTTTTTTTTTTTATGGAAACTGACACGGTTGGCTACATCACCTACAAGATCCATGATGTCAGCCCATAACACCGGGTGAACTCAACTTGGTTCCACGTCAGTGCTTCCCTTCGGTCGTGCCGGCTACACTGAACTAGATGGAAAACACAAACTATTTACATAGCCGTTTCGACCGACCTTTCATTCAGTGTGTGGTATCAATCCGGGCGGGTTAAACCCTACCACCTAGTAATATAAGAAGGAATTCATATCCCTTAGTCGCCTTTTACGACATACACAGGGAGAGATGCAGTGGGGCTATTCTTTTAAAGTACCGGACCCACACGGTACACTGTACCAGTTACACTGTACCTGATTCGAATATCTATAGATAGATACATAGTTCATATAATTAAATTTGGGTCTGGGTCCGTGCTCCACCTAGGTTCTCCACCTGGGTGGAGCATGGGATACTTACAATTTATACCATATACCATGCTCCAACTGATAATATTATTGTACAGTCCATGACTTTATTCGCCAATTCCTTATTCGCTAACTCCTGATTTGCCTATTTCTTACTGACCTACAGCTGTATAGTACAGTTACAATACTACCAATAAAATAACAAGGTAACTTGATTATATTGTTTATTTTGAAAAGAAATTAAATTCAGATTCCGCAAATAAAAAAAATATACAACAATTATAAAATATATATTATATAAATAATATAGGCCAGGATTAACAAACATTAACAAACATGAAGTCACCAAAGTACCAGGGAAGCAGAAATTTAAAGGAGGTTTCCTTAATTTTATATAAGTTAATCGCTGAGAGGGAAAGAAAAAAAGGGAGATAATCCTAGCCTCTCCCTGGCCTTGGATGAATGAATAAATCCTGGCACCTATTATACCATGAATACGCGTTTTCGAATAGGTTTCCGTATAAGTTAATCGCTATTATTATTATAATAGTGATTAACTTTTATAAAATTATGGAAACCTCCTTTTAATTTCTGCTGCCCTGGTACTTTAGAACCGTTCCCAGTTTATTATGATGTTTTTATTGAGGATGAAAGAGAACGGTACCGTACCGTACCGTAACGGTATAGTACCGTGTGGGGCCGGTACTTAAAAAGAATAGCCCCACTGCATCTCTACCCATGCATGTCGTAAAAGGCGACTAAGGGATAAGAACAAGATGCCGTGCTAAAGGGCGACAGGCTCGCCACCTCTCACCTTGGGACGGTACTTCCACCGAGTCATGCAGCAGGTGGGCTTTCGTGCCTTACTTGCTGCTTGATCGATTGAATCTTGTTCGAATACTATGCGAAACGTGGTGGTCGGTGTTGTGCTGTAATTTACCAGAGTTCTTGCAGCACAACACTGATTACTCTGCTTACCCCGTTTTTCGGGCTTCAGCGTGTGTGATATGTATGTATGTATGTATGAAAGAGAACGGTGAAGGGCGCATAATATTTATGTCACATGTAACATGTTAAGTATAATATTATTAACTCTCTTAGAAATCAATGTTTGATTTATAGTTTTCCCCGTGGACCCACTAAATTCCACTCTTGCACACGACTGTACTTAATGGTAGTTGGAGCATGGACATAGCATATAAAATCTAAGTATCCCATGCTCCACCCAGGTGGAGAACCTAGGTGGAGCACGGACCCAGACCCTTAAATTTTGCCTATTTTTGAGATTGCAATAAGTAATAAGTCCGCCTTTTGTAAAATCGTATTGGAAAGCAATAAAGCATATTCTATTCTATTCTAAATTTTAGTGTTGTATGAGTACCTATGAGTCAATAAATAACTTGATTTAAAAAACATACCAATATTTGTATTTCAATAAAGAATTATATGTATATTATAGCAAAACATTAAAAAACCTGGCCCCCCACAAAGAGATTTTACATGATACGTCATTGGCCCCCCATAGATTCTGTTTGTTATTGGCCCCCCATAGATTGGCCCGCGTAGAAAAAGGTTTGCCCATCCCTGCCCTAGACGCACGCACCTGGACGCAGATCAGGTATTTGCTCAAAAAGGGTCAAGTACGTGTAGTACCCGTAACTGACGAGCATGTATGAAGAACAATCTGAGAGTGGAGAGGCGGCAGAGATGTGTCGGGGGTCGCGGCACATAGAGATCAGTTGTCTCTGCCTACCCCACTGGAAAACAGGTGGTATGTATGTATGTGCCTTCCCTTGCCCCTTACTAGGTGGTAGGCTCAAATTGTAGTCGACTGGGTTGGTACCACCGTACTGGATGTAAGATGGCCGCAAGCAACCTCGGTTGTGTTCTCCTCTAGTCCAGTATAGCCAGCAATCCAGGGAAGTCTCCGGTATGGCACCTACCTTCTCGGAACTGATATTGGCTGGTTAGAGCATGTGCTTTGGCCCCTCCGACTCAGCCACCCATACCGGATTACATAAAAAAAAAAAAAAAATTATTTCTATGCTTCCTTGTTTTTCAACTCTCAAGCTCAACTTCCACGTACCGCACCACAACGACAACACGGACCGCGGTTGTGCTGTGGCTGGCTTGTGGTTGGTGTGTCGCAGGATTGTCACGTACGACTGAGCGCTATTTGCTATAATTTTTTGTCCATATGTGGTTGGAATGTGGTATGTGTGAGCAACACCTGTATATTTTTCGAGATATTTTTGCTACGTTCTATACGTTGGCTGATGATCAGATGATCAGAGACAAGAGTCAAAGAGACTATGGTATGGTACTTGAAAAAGTTAGCATGTTAGCATCGATGTGGAAAAGTACAAGAATTTTTAAGTAACCTGTATTAGCGATAACCAAAGACATTAAACCCACCCGATAACGATTCATCGCGTATGCAAATTACCATACCTACCCTTTTTGCATTAAGTATGTACAATCACAAGTACTTAGAGAAAGAAGCTCCTTATTAGTGAAAATTATCTCCACTGGTGAATGGTTGATTGGGATTGGGATCATCGTTGTCTAATTAATTATACATCGATGATTGGGACCTATAACTATGCGAGCAATATGCGAGCGTGAAGCGCAGCTTTTCTTTTATTGACCCCATTTTGTCAATGTTCTTTTGTTTTAGTTTTTATTAAAATTTAGGCTATGGTATTCTTTTTAAAACCACAAGTTTTTTTGCTTCCGTAATTTATATTTCCCGCCAAAGTTCGTCGTTCGTTACTGAGCATGACCAATCAGAGGCACTCCCATAGCAGATTGTTGTTGTTGTTATGGTTTTCGCCATAAATAGGCAGGCAAAGATCATTTGACCATACAGCCAATGCGCAATTTTCTCCTAATGTATTTAAATATCAATATCCCAAGTAGACCTTGGAAATATGCTTCTCGCCCGCCAGTAGTTGTTTTTTATATGTTCCCCTTTGGTAGGCAGGCAAAGGTCAGGGACATAAAAATATTCCTGTAATTATTTACAAAAAAATTTTTTTTTTTATTCAGTGCAAACACTAATCTATGCAGGCGAGTTGTTAACGTGTCCTTATATGTAGAGGGAATCATGCTCCCGATCTCCGCTCTCCGCTCCGACACCCCAGCGCATCTAGCGGAGAAAACGTCACCTTTGGTGGAGGGGATGGTGGTATGGAATGACAGCAATGAATGGTTGACGTCGGAGCACGAGCGTCTCGGGGCAATATGCATCATTGGCGTTCACTACCATGGCTCGAAACGAAACGTAACAAAAACGACATGCGCACCTCAACATTAGGTTAGGGTTTAATTTTAGAAGATGCGTCGCTCTTCTATAAATTAACCCTAACCTAATGTTGAGGCGGCGCCGGCGCAACCTACATCACAGATGTGCATGTGCGTATATTTCAACTAACAATCTTCAGTGAACGCCAATGATGCTATATTGCCCCGAGACGCTCGTGTCAGAGCGGAGAGCGGAGATCGGGAGCTTGAATTCCCTCAAAATTTAAGGCTCGTAGTTGTTAGACCTCAAGTGTCAATTTGACAGCTGTCATTAAAATTTTTATTCGGTGCTCGGTGCCGCCCCTCACTCACTATTTCAGCGAACCGCGGCAGACGCGATAAAAAAGAGACGAAGAAAAGTAACAATAAAGTAATGAATTGAATCATAATTTTAGTACATTTTCTGCTTTTTCATCAAATTCACACCAGTTCCGCAACATTATGATGGTGAGTACAGCGTTTTTACTCCCCTCTAACCTATAGTTTTGTAGAAAGCCGACGTGGTCACGACGATCAAATCTTTGTCAGTGACATTGAGCAGTGGGCGGCTCTTATCATCCCTAACGAGATTTTCCTAGTCCTATTATGAAAAGCAGGTAATGCTATCAAGAATGATTCGACGAAATATTTATACGCAGTTATACCCTGCTATCTAAGCACATCTTTGCGCTGCGCTGTGTGAAGTTCCAGCTACAGGTTACTGGGTGACCCGTTGCTCAAACTCACAGTTGCTGTACTGCGAAGCTTCTGGTACCATTTTACAACGGCAAAGCTTTCTAGCTCCTGCTATGTAAAGACTGAATGTACAAAATTGGATATGCATTGGCTAGTTATTATCACCTCAGTACACATATTTTCTTTACTTTAGCTGTGGTTAGTTTTAGTTAGATTAGTCGTGCTATTTAATATTTA
The DNA here is from genome assembly GCA_946902875.1 of Nematopogon swammerdamellus. NCBI lineage: Eukaryota > Metazoa > Arthropoda > Insecta > Lepidoptera > Adelidae > Nematopogon > Nematopogon swammerdamellus. The sequence continues at coordinate 8,492,551 of OX336348.1, read as the reverse complement.
ATATGTTTGTATTTAGTCTAGCCTATAAGTGTATGTACTTCTCGGCAAAGTGGGTCCAACTGCAAATCAGCGCAATAGACAACGTCGTTGTCTCCAATTGCATATGCTGAGTTGGGCCCAATTTGTCGCCATTTTGTTGACGTGCCATATGTATATAGGGTTACTTGTTAAACTGGCGACAAATAAACACTCATTCTATTTAATTTCATATCAAGTGAGTTGCTCGACCGGTCAATCGCGATCGACTGGTCGATCCCAAGTGGCTTTTAGGTCGATCGCTTAAATATTTAGAGCAAAAAGTTACTCGTAGAAACATCAAAGTATTAATAACATTTCATGTGACTAACATTTTCCGGGTGGTGTCGTCTTCCGCAAGGATCCCAATGGTAAAAGATATATAATATAAAGGATGTAATGAACACATAATACATAATGAAATACATAAAGAATAAAGAATAAATTACACCCAAAGCAGTTTCATTTATAAAATAAGTAATCTTTATTTTTCAAACTAAACAAGTTGTCCATTACAAAACTAAAAATCTATATAAAACCAAATAACCCTCCTCCAGGTGTGACGATGTGGGCACTGTACCGAGGACGCTAGCGGCGTTGCCTCGCTGGATGGCCACACTGATACGCTGCCTCAGGAACTCGAGCGAACATTGTTCTCCTGAAGCAGCATACACGAACATCCCGATGTCTTTCGCGAGCCGCTTTGCCTCCTCAGACCATGCCCACATCGTCTCCACCGAAAATGCGGCAAAGATGTGCTGGTATGCCACCGAAATGTATGTGGCGGGGCGGGCTGCAGTTTCAGCCGCTGCGCCGGCGCGCTTTGAGCATGCCTTGCAACCTTCTTTTCTTACGTCGGCAGTTTGCTCTGGGGTGGTTCTTAAATTACACAAAAAAATTTATAACATAAAAAAAAACCTCTCATCTTTTTGTCTTATTCAGTCCGTGTGTGAGATTGATATTGTCCAACTGTGTATAAAATAAAAAAATGCAGACACTGACTAATTAAATTTATTAACTAATAAGAATTAAGAATAAACAGTAATTACCACAGAGCATCAAATACCTACCGCCCGCGCCCCCTCCTAGAGGCGCCCTAAGCGATAATATTTGAAACCCAATAACCGTACGCTGAGCTGCTAGCGCTTCGTATGTGTGTGTGTGTGTGCTAGTATCGACACTACACACAAAGAGGAGCAAGTTAGGCACACGCACAAAACAAATGCACACGCACAACACACATATGTAAGTCATAGGCCACGCCCACAGGCTTCAACGCCGTTGTAGAGAAATCGCGCTCACGGCGCCTCTAGTAGGGGCGGGCGCGCGCATTTCATGCTCTGTGGTAATTACTTTTGTAAACTACATAATCTCCATGACCTCAGCTCACTCACTTTTATGTGTTATAAAAAACAAGAACTTATCTCGATAAACAATAGGTTATCATAGCTTCAGTGAGATCTCTTCACATTTCACTTCATAGATCTTGAATAGATTGAAACAGTGGTGTGCGCAAGTTGGAGAACGTGGAATATTCAGCAGGTTCAGCGTTAGCCAGTAGAATCGTTGCCGGTAGAATCAGAAACTGATGACGCTGGTGAGCTTCTTGATGCGGTGAAAGGGAAGATCTCCCTTGTGGATGGTAGCCTGATTGAGCGAAGGATGATCGTCATCGCTGGTGAGTGAGCCAGCGCCCATCATGTGTGTTCTACCATCAGTCACCAGACACACAACAGTCTTCGGCAGCATGCTCGTAGATATTATACGGCAGCAAAATACGTTTTTCTCTATTAAAATACATTTTTCACTCTTTTACATTCAAAACCAAGAAGAACTTTTTTTCTCCCATTCTGACAGCTACCTATACTATCATCTCACCTCTAATTCCAAATTTAAATTATATTCTTATATCTCTCCGCCAACTGACCACTACACATTTACATTAAATAAAAAAAACATGTTACAGCCTTAGGCCCACTTGCACCAACACGAATTTAACTATAAACCAGTTTAACTCGTTAAGCTAGCTCCCGTTGACTGTGGGAACCGCGTTTAAACCGCGTTTAAATCCATAACTCGCTACTTAACTCTAAACTCGTGTTGGTGCAAGTGGGCCTTAATGTAAAAAAACTGCTGCACAAAAATTTAAATTGTTTTAATTTTAATTCAAAAACAATATGTAGGTGTACGTATGGTTTATTTACTGTAAAATAATTAAAATAGATAGTATAATTAACTTTGAATAATTAAAATAATTTAGCACAAACAAAAATTACTACAAATTATTGAACAACGAAAACTTTTGGGGCAAGTGTCGATCTCACAACCTTAAATTTTTTTGTAAGTAGGTCTACTAGAAAACCTATATAAACCATATTAAATATTTGGCTTCCCAAATATTTAATATGCTTACACCCCTTGGTTTCCACGCCGCACGTGTGTTCTATAGAAAATGCAAAGGTTTTTAAATCGGGGCTTAATGTCATCAAGTCGACTGAAACTGTACGATGGTGACGTTGGTCTTGGCTTTGGTGCCCCCATAGCGGAATGGCATAGGTCCACACGGCTTCAGGGTTACTCTCACGTGCGTTGCCACTTCAGGAGTGCGTGGAGGACAACAACCACGACCCCCTATCCGCACCGCCGAGCGCCGAGCCGCGCGCCGACAAGAAGAAACCCAGCGAGAGCGTCTCGCTCGCCGACAACAGTCTGCTGGTGCGTAACTGCCATGAATTATGATTTATGATTGGAAGTGTAAGAGTTAGAGCCTCGATAGCTCAGTGGTGCAGACAGTCAACTGTCGCTATTGAATGTTAAGCAACGCTGGGTGCGGTCAGTACTTGGATGGGTGACCGCTGACCGTTGGAGGCTGACCGAGAGGTTCGGATTCCTCGTAAAACTGTAGGTCCCTTCCCTCCTAATCTTACTTGGTGGTAGGGTTTAACCCGCCCGGGTTGGCACCACCGCACTGAATAAAAGGTCGGTCGAAGCGGCTATGTAAATAGTTTGTGTTTTCCGTCCAGTTCAGTGTAGCCGGCAGAACCGAAGGGAAGCACTGACGTGGCACTAAGTTCACCCGGTGCTATGGGCTGACATCACGGATGTTGTAGGTGATGTAGCCAACCGTGTCAGTATCCTTTAAAAAAAACCGCCATGAATTATGATTTATGATTGGAAGTTGAGAGTTGGGGCCGAGGAGCCCAATTATCACTGCTACCTAGATAGATATATTGTGATCTATCAATGTCTTCCCCTCTAGTCCAGTATAGCCGGCAATCCAATGGGAAATTTCCGATATGGCACGTTCTGACTCAACCACCCTTACCGCATTACATAAAAAACCGGCCAAGTGCGAGTCGGATTCGCGCACCGAGGTTTCCACACCACAAAAAAAAAACATTGAAAAAAATACTTTAATTTTTTATTATTTCTTGTTATATCCGCCATAATAACACATAATCTGTGAAAATTTCAACGGGCTATCTATTACGGTTCAAGAGCTGTATCTCTTGAACCGTAATAGATAGCCCGTTGAACAGACAGACAGACAGACGGACGGACGGACGGACAGACAGACGGCGTAGGCTTAGTAATAGGCTTCCGTACGGGATACGGAAATGTAAAAACAGCAAAATTCTAGGCTTATGCTTATGTTCGTTCATACATGTCCGCACCACACGCACTGGGCAGGGATTGCATCCCTATACTTACCGCGGATGCGTACTAATCGATTCTGCAGATCTTTCCTCTACAGAACCGGTAAACTCTGGAACGCTCTCCCTGCTCATATATTCCCCCCCAAGTTCAGTCTCGGATCCTTCAAGAGGGGCGTGAATGGGCACCTGTCAGGCCGGCATGGCATTCGCAACCCCCGCATACGACCGAATGTCCATGGGCGTCGTTAGACACCTTATGGGTGGCTCGGCGCCATGTCGCGCGAAAAAAAACTTGAAACGGCACCCTCGCCGGCAGGTGGACATCTCGGACGCCCTCAGCGAGAAGGAGAAGGTGAAGTTCACTGTGCACACGAAGACGACACTGCCGGAGTTCCAGAAGGCCGAGTTCCTGGTGGTGAGGCAGCACGAGGAGTTCGTCTGGCTGCACGACCGCTACGAGGAGAATGACGAGTACGCCGGCTATATTGTGAGTGTTGCTCTTGTTGTTGTTTGGTGTTGGGGTTTGCCCACAGAGCATGGAATACCGCGCGCGCCGCGCCTCCTAGAGGCGAAAGTAATAATAATATTTTAAACCCAATAATCGTACGCAGAGCTGCTAGCGCTTCGTATGTGTGTGTGTGTGTTAGTATCGACACTACACGCAAAGAGCAGCAAGTAAGCCACACGCACAAAACAAATGCACACGCACAACACACATATGTAAGTCATAGGCCACGCCCACAGGCTTCAACGGCGTTGTAGGGAAATCGCGCTCAGGGCGTCTCTAGGAGGGGGCGCGCGCGGTATTCCATGCTCTCTGGGGTTGGCTGTAGGCCTGTAAACTAATCCCGCTTGGTTGGGGACCTTCGTGCAAAACCCCGCAGTCTCCAGCTGCCCCAGCCAGCCCATGTCTTCCATGAAAGCCACAAGCCGACCGGGGTGTCTGCAGGCCGCTTATCCCTTAGTCGCCTTTTACGACATGCACGTGGAGAGATGCAGTGGGACTATTCTTATTAAGTACCGACCCCACACAGTACCTTTCCATGTAGGACCGTATCGCTTATCATGGCAAGCCTAAATTCTTGAAGAAACTATAGAGGGAACTTATTTATTTATTTATTTTAAACACTGACAGCTAACAGCTGGTGCGTGTATTCTGTTTTTTAATTTATGAGTTTGTTTGTTTTTTTTTTGTTTTGTTTTACTTGACTGTTTGTTTAACTTGGCTGAGTACAACGAATAATTGGTTTGGACTGACGCTTACGGTGCAGATCCCGCCGGCGCCGCCGCGGCCCGACTTCGACGCGTCGCGTGAGAAGCTGCAGCGGCTCGGCGAGGGCGAGGGGGCGCTCACGCGCGAGGAGTTCCTCAAGATGAAGGAGGAGCTCGAGGAGTTAGTATCGCCTTGCTCATTAGACATTAGTATTTAGTGTTTAGTTTACGAGTTCATTTTATTGTTCTCTTATTTATTAGTGCAATAACTAAACAAAGTTGTGCGAATTACATAAGTGCTGTCTGTAGCGGAAGTCACATACACTGTTAATCCGTAAAATGATTTAATTGAGTATTTAATAAAAACTTAAAAAATATTATTTATTGATTAATTTATTTTAAACACTAACAGCTGACAGCTGGTGCGTGTATTCTGTTTTTTTTTTTATTATTTATGAGTCTGCACTGTCTGTATTGTTTTTAAATTTTTTTTTTGTTTGTTTTTTGTTTTGTTTTGTTTTTTTTTTGTCTAATTGATTTTTTTCAAGAATTAATTGAGAGGGCGCTGATGGTGTCTTCAGATAATTTGTTCCAGGCCCTTAGTATTTAGTTTGTAAACATAAATATCACACACGCTGAAGAGTAATCGATGTTGTGCTGCAAGAACCCTGGTAAATTACAGCACAACACCGACCACCACGTTTCGCAAAGTATTCGAACAGGATTCAATCGATCGATTCATTGATCAAGCAGCAAGTAAGGCACGAAGACCCACCTGCTCCATGACTCGGTGGAAGTACCGCGCCAAGGGAGAGGTGGCGAGCCTGTCGTCCTTTAGCACGGCATCTTGTCCTTATCCCTTAGTCGCCTTTTACGACATGCACGGGGAGAGGTGCAGTGGGGCTATTCTTTTTAAGTACCGGCCCCACACGGCTCTATCAGTGATTATCGCAAAAATAGCAGTAGCCGCAGTTCCGTCTCACTATATGCATTGAAACACCTGTTGGAGCGAGTGAGACGTTGGACAGGCAGACACCTGAGTGTCCCTCCCGAAACCTGCCAGAGTGGCTGCCTTTGGGACCCTAAAATATCAGTAATTTCTCCCACCAGCGAATACCTGGCCACGTTCAAGAAGACGGTCGCAATGCACGAGGTGTTCCTGCAGCGCCTCGCGACGCACCCCATCTTCCGCAAGGACGCGCACCTCCGCGTCTTCCTCGAGTACGAGCAGGACCTGTGCGCCAAGCCCAAGAGGAAGATGGACCTTATTGGAGGGCTGGTAAGGTTGCAGTTTTATTATTTTTAGGTTTCCGTATCCCGTACGGAAGCCTTCGCCGTCCGTCCGTCCGTCCGTCCGTCCGTCTGTACGAGGGCTGTATCTCTTGAACTTTAATAGGTAGCCCGTTGAAATTTTCGCAGAATATGTGGTACTATGGCGGATATAAAACAACAAATAAGAAAAAGTTAAAAATTAAGGGGGGCTCCCATACAACAAACGTCCGAAAAATCGATTAGTCACACTATTGAATAATAGATGGCGCCACAGGCTTTTATACATTGCATTGTTGAAAGACAAAAGATAGGCGGCTAATAGCGGATAGATACGTGAACCTCTGTGCGCGAGTAAAACTCGCACTTAACAGATTTTTATTTTTAGAAAGCCGAAAATGAAAGATAAATTACACAGGGACCAGGATTCGAACCTGAAACTCCGGCTTGAGCCGCCAGCATGTTACCAATTTCGCCATCGGCTCGATGACGTATCTCTCTAAATTTTCGAACCGTTGCTTGCATCTTCTCTAGTAGTTATGCGCAATCTCCTTCGTTCAGTCAACTTGCAAGATTCAATATTGAATCTTATGCTGTCGTCACCAAGGTCCTATTTGACATCGGACACTAGAAGTTGACTTGGGATTTTTAATATTATATTTTTTATATGTATCTGTTAAGTATGAGTAACTGGGAAGTATGAATCACGAGCTCTGGTTGAAGCAGTATATTTCTCGGACAGGAATCTTTCAACAGAACCTTTAACACATTTCACCTGTCAACCCACAGATACATATGTATCTAACATCTCTCCCCCTTAATTCTTGACATAGTTCATAATCAATCAATACTAATAATAAATCTATGGGATACAGGACTGGCTAAATAAAATTCAGTTCCGGTTACGCTAAGATGTGGCGCTCATACGAAACCGAATTGTTCCGCGCGCCGAAATAAAGGTACTGTAGCGGGCTTACTTACTTTCCTCTTTTTAAATACGAATTTCACGCGAGCGAAGCCGCGGCCAAAAACCAGTAATATAATACAAAACAACAAAATATGAGCTAAATACATTATCAACAACATGAACGCGAAACAAAAAAAACACCCAGTATATTAAGTGTGCCACTTCATGCCCCTCACCCATGCTACCGCCCATGCACCAATTCACTTAAACACAACAAATAATTTTATTACAAGATCGAAAACAAACCAAAAAAAAACACAAAACAACAGAAAAGACAAGTAAGTAAAAGTAAATAAAAACTATTAACAATCACATTTCCTTAACGGTATACATTTGAAATAATTTATACATTCATCATCATCATCATCAGCCTGTATCGGTCCACTGCTGGACATAGGCCTCTCCCAAGGCACGCCACCACACGCGGTCTTCCGCATATATGTCTATCAGTAGCCGCAGTTCCGTCTCACTATATGCATTGAAACACCCGTTGCAGCGAGTGAGACGTTGGACAGGCAGACACCTGAGTGTCCCTCCCGAAACCTGTCAGCGTGGCTGCCTTTGGGACCCTAAAATAACATTCTTTTCTCCCACCAGCGAATTTATACATTATGTATGACCAATCTAGTCACATCAGGCTGCCCAATTAGATGAAGTACAATGTATAGTATGTATATAATATGTATGTATGTAGTGTATATGGTATGTGACGGAGGTTCTTCGGATGTTGTCGCTGCGGAACCCGCCTTGTGTCGCATCCAGCACTCTTCTTCCTCCCGTATCTGCCGTCTCTTGGCTGTCCGCCGCGTCATAGCTCGCCGGAAATCGCGCTTCAGTGGCGCTCGTTTCAGGTCCTGGAGACGCAGGCGATACTGCGCGCAGTGTCGATGGCGGTGAAGCGACACGTGGCGAGAAATACGTCGCCTGTGCAGCTTCCGCACGTGTCGACGTCGACGGTGATATACATTTCTCCATCTGATACGCGCGCTTCCGCCACTTAACTCCATCCGGCCTTCAACTTAACTAAATGCACATTCTTACGCAATATTTTGTCAACTGTTGCTTTAGAGTGAATATAATTCTTGAATCCTGTCTTCGCCCACACTTCGTCCACGTCTCCTTTACGGAACACTCGTTATTTACTATCCCCTGCATTTCATCTGCAAAGACTGATTTTTCGCAACAGTAAGAGAAGCGTCGACGTGCGTCGACGGTGGGGGAGGATCACGCGGCGCTAGCAAACGGAGTCGCGAGCGCAAACTAAATTAAAATCAATTACAAATTAAATTACTTCAAAACCAGGCGTAAAATGTATTTATTAACCGACTTGAAAAAAAGGAGGAGGTTCTCAATTCGACTGTATTTATTTTTTTTTTTTCTTATGTTTGGTACCTCAGAACTTTCGACTGGGTGAACCGATTTTGAAAATTCTTTTTTTATTTGAAAGCTGGTGCTTCCCGTGTGGTCCCATTTTAATTTGGTCAAGATCGGTTTGGAAACCGAGTGCATTAATAGCAAAAAATTACTAAAAAAAACTGAAATAAAAAACTATTTCAAAAAATATAGAAACCGCCTTCAAAAATGTATGAAATAAAAAAAAATCGAACCCTAGAGTTGAAGGCGGTGCTAAAGAAGGCTTTCTTTCATGCATCATTTTTGCTTGCTTTACCACCGCCTTCAACTCTAGGGTTCGATTATTTTTTATTTCATACATTTTTGAAGGCGGTTTTTATATTTTTTTAAATAGTTTTATACATGTACAATACATATTATTTCTCTATGGTACAAACACATGGGCTGCTTTACAGTCAAATTCAATACTATGAGAAATTTGCCGACTGAACAGCAGCAAGGCCGAAGAGCATTCCGCAACTTATTGTTCAATTCACTAGAAGGACACGTCATCACTATTTTCTATATTGACTGTTTTATAGTTTTAACGCCGCTCTCCGCCTGGCCATTGCTCCCCGGGTGGTACGTTGCCGTAACAATAATTCTTGTTCCACTAAGTGCACAGAAATCATGGAATTCTCTAGAAGTCATCGAGGTACCGTTATCTGTGACGCAAACAGTGGCGGCTGGCCCTTAAGTGCGTTCGTGCGCCGCACTACCACCAAACAGCGCCTTCACCCGAAAGAAAGAAATAAATTAAAATATTAAACATTCTCCATGAATCTCGCCGATCGAAGTAAAAATATCAAACTGAATTCGTTCCTATTTCCTAGACAACAAGGCACGATTTTGCTGTACGTAATACGTACTACTTACTTCGTATCGCCGCCGAGCTCGCCGCCGTGTGCATAACAAAACACCGCGAACGTGTTACTATGAAAAAATTTTAAACGCCGCTGCCCCGCCGCCGTGTGAAACAAAACACTCTTCATACGATTATGTGTGGAACAAGGATGCATTCTGCGTGTGACACACGACGGAAAAAGAAGGACAGTATATTGTGGATAGACGCGCGTGCGACACGTCGCGACCGAGCCAGCCGACGATGAGCCGATGTAAGCCGAGATCGTAAACCCGACCGCAGGCACGCGCGGGCGGGGGGCGCGGGCGCGGAGGGAGCGATCTAAACTCTGCGTCTCGTCGCGCCGCGCCATCTTTCTCAGTTCGGGGCGAGGCCCGTCGTCGTCGCGTCGACCGATAATGGCCGCTCCGCGCCGCAGCGCCGCTTAGATGAAATATTGTACGTAATATAGATGAAATATTGAACGTAATATATCTTTGCCGCGCCGGGATGTTTTGCAAATAAGTTTTTTAGCAGTTTGAACGACTTTTCGTCAGTTAACAGTACATTGTGAAGTTTTCTTCATTGCCCGGCGCGGCAAGGCTGGCCGGCGGGCGCGAGCGCCGGCCACGCCTCGCGCGCGGCGGCGCCCCGGCGGCCGCGGCTCAGTGGCCGGCCACTGCGCAGTGAAGTGTCGCTTTGGTTCTTCGAGCAATTAGGACTCTGGTTGTGTTTCTAGTGCGTGACAAAAAAGTGATAGAAATATTTGCGCAAGATAAAACCCGACGAATAGACTTACATTATAAATAGAACAATATTAGACCTACCCAATCAAACTGTAGTGTGTGTGGTGTGTGTGTGTATGTGACTGATTTCTTCATAATTTTCATAAATTCGCTGGCGTGTTCTTCAAAACACCATACCTACATATTTCAATCTAAAAGTGAGTACATTTTTATTACATATATTTTAATAATTTTATCACTTTTATCCTTACCTTATTTTGTCTTTCAACTATATGTATCTGTTGAGTGAGAATACTTTTACATTTTTTTATTTTTTTTTATGGATACTGGCACGGTTGGCTACATCACCTACAACATCCGTGATGTCAGCCCATAACACCGGATGAACTTGGTGCCACGTCAGTCGTACATAATTTGGGCAATTAACTCAGACATGAAAATAAAATAAAAAATCACGTCTCGGTATCCATTAGATTCACGTTTGGGTTTAGTACTACGAGTAAGTTAGCGCACATCGGGCGCTAGGTACCTATGGGACTGGGTGTGCGTGCTGTGCGCCGCACACCCAGTCCCATAGGTCACCAGCCGCCACTGGACGCAAACCTTGGAACACTCGGCAAAAGATGAAACGGCCGAGCATGTTTTGTTGGAGTGCAGCGCACTTGAGAACCAACATAGGGAGATACTCCAATTTCCGTTGCATATGTTTGCAGACGCCCCGGTTGCATAGGTTTGCAGACGCCCCGGTCGTCTTGTGGCCTTCATGGAGGACATAGGCTGGCTGGGGTAGCTGGAGATCAGGGTGTTTTGCATGAAGGTCCAAGCGTGACTAGTTCGCAGGCTTAGAGCCTACCCCAACAAGACAAATAACAACATACTAATAAATAAATAAAAATAAATAATAAATAAATAAAAAAAAATAAAAAAAAATACAGGTTTAAGGTGAGCGAAGCCGCGGCCAAAACCTAGAATAGAATAAAAACTCTTTATTGCACAAAACAGAAAGAACAACACAGTACACGACTAGAAACAGGAAATACAGGAGGAAAATATAGTTACAATCAAATTATTTAAGTGGATAATTATTTACAGGGTTGCCAACATGTGGAATGCACTCTCCCACCTGCATCCTTTCCTATAATGTACAGTCTGGGATCCTTCAAACGTAATGTAAAGGTGCACCTAGCCGGCCGACATGGTATTCGCAGCCCCCGTGAATATCCGAATGCCCGTGGGCGCCGTCGGACTACACCTCTGCGTTAGTCTGGCGCGTGCCATATGTTGCGCTTTTCACAATAAAAAAAAATTGTAAAATTTATTTAAAATTTCAATTTTTAAATGTAATTTAATTTATTATATATTAAAATAGGTACATATTGCCCAAAGGTGGACTCATCAAACTCATAAACATAGTTTTTTTTTATATAATCCGGTATGGATGACTGAGTCGAAGGGACCAAAGCACATGCTCCGGTATGGGCTGAGTTGGTGATGCTCCGACCAGCCAATATCACCTCCGAGAAGGTAGGTGCCATACCGGAGACTTCCCTGTATTGCTGGCTATACTGGACTAGAGGAGAACACAACCGAGGCTGCTATGAGGCCATCTTACATCCAGTACGGTGGTAGTAACCCAGTCGGCTGTGAGCCTACCACCTAGTAAGGGGCAAGGGAAGTACCGACAACCTGACGCGCGGCAACAGACCGGCGGGTATTTTATTAATTGCGTTTCTATAAGGCACATTAAGGGCACAGATTACTTAATAGTTACTTCGTAACAGATAAATCGCTCCATAGGAAATGTTCCTACGTTCGGGCTTTAATAGCCTACTGTTTCGCGTCGCCAATCGCCGCGTGCGAAAGTGTACCTTAACGATCGAGTGTAAAGTGGTTATTGCTTTGCAGCTGCGCGCAGTTGCGTGGGCGAGCGTCTATGTATACTTCGCGCGGCTGACGAATTTCCACTGAAATAGACCGCCGGCGGCCCGTCGGGCGGTAGGTAGTTAGCGCGCGCAAGTACATAGAGTGCGTGAGGCCTGGCGCGGGGCCCAAGCGAGCAGCCGATCTTAGTTGTATGAAATTTGCACTGATCCCCGTTGCCGTCGATGCAGATGAAGTCGATGAGCAACACAACAGACGAGATCTACCTCGGCGCGACCGTGCGCGACGTGAACGACTTCTTCGAGACCGAGTCGGGCTTCCTGCAGGAGTACTACGCTCACCTTAAGGAGGCGGTCGTGCGCGCCGACCGTTGCACCACTAAGCATAAAGGTTAGACGGCGGAGATGGCGTTACGCGACGGTGTTTGTTGAGTCTTTATGTAACGTTGCGTTGTTCTCCGTAACACAGAGTGTTGCGTTGCATGGCGTGTTTTTATTTATTGGCTGTTTTGTTGTTTTAACGCCGCTCTCCGCCTGGCCATTGCTCGCCGGGTGGTACGGCGTGTTGCGTTGCATTGCGTGTTGCACTCTGTGTTGCATGTCAAGTCAGGTCAAAACATTTAATGTTATTGTCTAAAACGTAAATAAAGCATGTCTTTTGATAAGTCTTAATACAATATTATATGTACCACCTACCATTGCGTACCAGCCATCACGAAACTCAACGATACAAAAATGTTTGCAGACTCTCTTATTTTTTTATGGAAACTGACACGGTTGGCTACATCACCTACAATATCCGTGATGTCAGCCCATAACACCGGGTGAACTAGGTGCCATGTCAGCGCTTCCCTACATTTCATGTCGGCCACACTGAACTGAACGGAAAACGCGAACTATTTACATAGCCGTTTCGACCGAAGTTTCGGTCAGTGCGGTGGTATCAACCCGGTCGGGATAAACCCTACCACCTAGTAAGGTAAGAAGGGAAGGGACCTACAGTTTAACGCGGAATCCAAACCGCGGTCAGCTTCCAACGGTCGAGCGGTCACCCATCCAAGTACTGACCGCGCTCAGCGTTGCTTAACAACAGTCGACCGACCGCACCACTGAGCTACCGAGGCTGACAGTCTTATAAGCCGTCAGACCATACAATACAACCTTGACCAAATCACATATTATGTGGGTGAATCAACTTTTTCTTGTAATATATAAACCAGCTGCCAAGTCAAATAAAAAAAAAAGTTTATTACAATTTATTACTTTGTTGAAAATCAATAAGTATAAATTAAATTACTTAGGTTGATAGGCAATTGAAATAAAAGAAGAGAACTATTTAAAATAAAACATTAACCAAATTTTTAGGGGTGACCCAGGGGACAATTTTGTCCCCAGTTTTACACAAGGTGTTGTCCTCAGGGTGACCAATATTTTTTTTTTAAATTACTCAAAATTCGTTGTGCATCTTCTTTCTTATTAATCAATTACTTATCTGAGTGTTGCTGTAACTATTAAAATAAGGTGAATTTATCAAGATAATATCCTGTTTTCAGACAGATACCAAAAACGAGAAAAAGTTGATTCACCCATGTACTTCTCGACATTATCGCAGCTTATGGAATGTTTGTATGCGCAATTGTATACACGGTGTTGCAACCCCAACCGTTAAACCCGAAAGGGGATGATTCTGTACGTGAAATAGAACAACTTTTGTTCTACGACTTTTTCATTTGAAGAAAAAATTTTTTTTTTCTCCATACATTTTGAGAATAGGTAATTAAAATTTGTAGGGAAAAAAAAATTTTTTTTTGTTTCAAAAAATTTTTTTTCTTCACCGAAGTTGTTTAGTTTCACATATAGAATAACCCCCTTATGTCAGTTAAACATATTACGGCGGCAACTGCAACACCGTGTATAGTATAAATGCGAGCGTACGTGTGTGCAGAAGTGGCGGACGCGCACATCAAGCTGTCGAGCTGCCTGGTGCAGCTGGCAGCGCGCGAGCAGCCGACCACCGAGCGCTTCCTCGTGCGCGCGGCGGAAACATTCGAGAAGTGTCGGGTACGTTAACCGCTGTATATATAATATACTGGCTTTAATTTTAGGACAAACTAGTTGACCGATAAATTAATACGCTACAAAAAAAAAAGTAAAAAGTTTTTTTATGTGATTGTAAAAAAATACCCATTATCCCTTTTGTTGTATTGAATTTTATTGTTTATTGATCATTCATATGGCAGTTAGACTGCACTCGAACTTGTCACAATTTGTTCTATCCGGTTCGATTACACCCACGAAGAAGAACCGACAAGAAACTTCGCAGGGAAGAACCGACAAGAAACTTTGACCTTCTTTGCATTCGATCTATGAATTAAGTATGCTTACCTTTCATGCCATTCGCGAAATTTGGGCGCGCGTGCGTGCTCATAAAACTCAAATATTTCGTAAAATAATGAAGTCAGATCAATAACCTCTATCTGCACTTATAGCCAATGAATTTATCCACAAAACGATGTAAAAAAAGCGAGGACACTGATTTAGAAGCACAGGTTGGTTTTTTGAACTCCAGGGAAAACAAAACACACTCGAAATGTTTTCCCGAATTTTCTACCCTAAAATTACCAGTTTACTATCCTACCAGAATTGACGTAGGTATAAAATGTACAGCCGTCAAAATATATTTTTCTTTTTTTCTGGGAATATTTTTAAAGTGTATTCTATAATAAAGGCAAAGGTTTTATCCGTACAGCCCAGCATTCTCACTCGTTTTAATAAGAAACTATTACTATACTTACTATATATATTACAAGATGCAAATGTGCGATCATATATTCCGTGACCCGCGCGGATATGGTCGAGCGTTACAGCCAACGTTATCACATAGGTTACATTAAAAAAAATACTAATAGATATGTGTTGATGGTGTGCCGCACGACAGAAGATCGAGGGGCGCATGGCGTCGGATCAAGACTTGAAGTTAGCCGACACACTTCGGTACTACCAACGCGACACGCACGCCGCAAAAGCTGTCCTCGTGAGGCGACTCCGGTGAGCACTGCTCTTGTTTATTTTTTTAGATATTCGTACAAAGTCATGTTAAATATGTTATACTAAGCCGTCTACGCCGTCGTTCGTCTGTCTGATAATACGTCTGTCCTAGCTTTGAAGGGCTGTATCTTTGAACCGTAATAGTACTTTTGAACCGTAGCCGGTTGAAATTTTGACAGAATATACAGGGTGTTGTATACCAGTACATTAATTTCACCAGCGCAATCCTCATGTTTTTCCGAGACATAAAAGTAAATAAAGTTTTTTCCTAAAGTGTGTAGTTTTCGAGATATAAATTTTTGAAATGTATGTTTTAGTCAAGTGTAATTTTACACGCGCGGGGGGAGGGTGCTGGCGCGGGAACGGTCGGGGTCGAAAAACTCACTCGGCACCGCCACCGCACATCTCTCTCCGCGCACTCGTCCCTGCTCGCGCACTCAACGCGCGCCTTCCATACCCACGTTCGTGCGGAACATTAGATCCTTTTCACACTATATAAGGTCTTTCAAAATTAGTTCAGAGTACGCTAAGGGGGGGTTCTGTATCGGAAATAGATGACTTTTGAAGAACAAAAAATTTTTTTTTTTACAAAAAAAAATATTTTAATGTAAAATGTAAAAAAAAAAAAATTTTAGTAATCTTTTCAGTTTCATGCCAGGAACAAAAAAGTCTTGCAACACATAGATCTCTTTCTTTCAGAAATTGTGAAAAACCAGTTTTAGTTTTTTTTTTTTTTAATAAATGTAAATACATTTAATTATCTAAACATTTACAAGCAATTAAATTAAAATTATTAAATAAACTAAGTTTAGTTTTATTAGTATGGAATAGAAAGAATTTGATTTTTTTTACCAACTTACACGTGTTAGATCATAATGGTGATGAAGACTTTTTTGTTACTGTTATGAAACTGAATCGATTAGGCTATAAAAATCAACCACAAATTTTTTTATTTAAATACATAAAAAAATATTTTACATAAAAAAAAAGCCCAAGGTCCAAAAAATTTTATATAGGTTTTACTCCCTATATGATACAGAACCCCCCCTTAGCGTACTCTGAACTAATTTTGAAATACCTTATATAAATCAATTAGTTTGTATGAAAACTGTAACATTTAATTTAAAGGGAATTCAGAAAAAATTTATTTGACTTTTTTGTTGCTATTGATCCCAATAATCATTTCCTAAATTTAATGTAGTGGCCGTTACAACACCCTGTATGTTATAATGGCGAATACGGAGAAACCGATTTTCGGTACTGCTGGATCTTAAATAAATGTTTTCCTTGCAGATGCCTGGCTGCGTACGAGGTGGCCAATCGCAACTTGGAGAAAGCGAGAGCCAAGAATAAAGATGTCCACGCGGTAAGCTCGCTGCTACGTTTTGATAGTCTTTTGAGACGGCCATTTTCAACTGAAAAATCGAGTACCATACACACAAAAAAAACAAACAAACATACAGTCAAAGGAGAATGGGCGTTTTGGTCTACCCCTACTCTAGCTGTGAGTGTTATATCAATGGAAAGGTTGATTTATATTGAACATTTTTTAGTATGGCAGCCAACGTCAATTATTAGTACTTTAGGAGTTATATCACTCAAGTTTTATAAACATAGAACCTGATATATAATATTAATATGCTTACTTCTGTACGATGATCATCGTTCTAGGAAGGGTAAGTACTTAGAGCGAAACAGTTCCAAATTGCCCGAGCGGTATTGAAACCGTAATTATTAAAATACAATTTTTTTGGTTTCAATACCGCTCGGTCATTTTGGAACTGTTTCGCTCTAAGTACTTACCTATCCTAGAACGATGAGCATCGTACAGAGGTAAGCATATTACTATGATAAGGTTCTATGTTTATAGAACTTAAAGTGATATTAACTCGTAAAGTACTAACAATAGATGTTAGGTATGTTTGGACAAAATGGTTTTCTTGGAAAGACCTTTCGATTGATATATCATTCATTGTTAGTGAAGGGGTAGACCAACTCCCATACATTTTTGCCCATCCTCCTTTATAACCTCCTCCTTTTTGGAAGTTGGTTGAAAATATCTCAGAATGATGTATTGAATCTAATGATTCTTTTTTTTGTTATGCCAGCCGTTGGAAGTGCAAGAGGTAATAATGTATTATTTATTATTAATCGTCTACAACACACATCCACAGCGAAGACCAACGTCGCCATCATACAGATGTTTCAATCAAAAATGCTGCGCGCATGATCATGTGTGCCCCCGTGGTTTGTTACATATGACACGCTCCATCATGACCTCGACATATGAAATGAAAATGAAAATGAAATGAAAACATACTTTATTGCACAAAAAGTGTCAAAAGGCGGACTTAAAACATTTTTTATTAATATTTTTTTATGGAAACTGACACGTTTGGCTACATCACTTACAGCATCCGTGATGTCAGCCCATAACACCGGGTGAACTTGGTGCCACGCCAGTGCTTCCCTTCGGTCGTGCCGGCTACGCTGAACTGGACGGAAAACACAAACTATTTACATAGCCGTTTCGCCCGACCTTTCATTCAGTGCGGTGGTATCAACCCGGGCGGGTTAAACCCTACCAACAAGTAATGTAAGAAGGGAGTCATAGTCGCCTTCTACGACATACACGGGGAGAGATGCAGTGGGGTTATTCTTTTAACGTACCGGCTCCACACGGTACAGCCTAAGGCTCAATCCACACTGGGACGGCAGCGGCGCGGCGACGCCCGCCTCTTGACCAGTCTAGTCACCGCGCGGCCCCTCGACCTTTTCAAGCGATATTGGTCTTTTTAAGTATGTAGATAAAGTTTAAAATTATTTCACACCGAAAGTGAGCGCCGCGCCGCGTCGCGCCGCTGCCGTCCCAGTGTGGATTGAGCCTTAAGGCATTATCTGCCAGTCATGCCTGATATTGTGAGTAGGGTAGATGGGTAGTGCGGAAAAATAAAGGAGAGAAAAAATAAATTTGTTTTAAAGAGTTTAAAAATAAATAATAATAATGACATACAACTAAATACATTCGTGACATACATACATTACATACAGATTCAAAACTACAGACATATACACATATAAACAAATACATACATACATACATAGCTAATACAGTTTCTATACAAGCGATAACACACATGGAGACATACCGACAGTGGAATCTGAAATAAAAACATTAACAAAGTCCTATCAGAAAAGGACCGTGCTACATCACAACGAGCAAGCCAAGAAATTGATGAGAGACAGGGCGATACCCCGGAGACTGAAAAGCAGGCCGCCGCGGGACAATCTTGACATCAATTAAAGGAATTGTGACAGTGGTCACAGACCGTTCGCGACATTAATAAAAGTATCGGCACAAAACATTTGGAACAGTCACCCAGTGAAGTTTATTTATTTTTATTTATTTATTTATTTTAGACAGGCAGCCTAGGCTGATACGTATAATCCAGTTAAAATTGGTTGTTTTTCTTCATTATCTTAGTTTTTTTTTTTTTTCGTTCTTGGGCACTCTTTTTGAGATTATGTTTTATTTGTTAGATATTTATCTAGTCTATTTTTGAATTGGTTGGTAGTAAGTGCGCTTATTACTTCCTCTGGAAGTTGGTTCCAGTCGTCCACCACTCTGTTTGTTATGAAATGTTTGCGAGTATTGCTGTTAAAGATTGTTCGACTTAGTTTCATGCTGTGGCCTCGAAGATGAGCGTTTTGGTTCAATGTGAACATTTGGATCAGCTCAGGGCAATCGTATTTACACGTCAGAATTTTGTACACCTCTATTAGATCCCCTCTCTGGCGTCGAGCTTCCAGGGAGGGCAGCTTTAGCGCTTTGAGTCTCTCTTCGTAACTAAGATGTCGTAGCTCCCGTGGTATTTTTGTGAATTTTCTTTGGACTCGTTCTAAGTTAAGTTGTTAATGCTATGTCCGTGAATAATTTTAAAAACAAACTGAACAATCAAATAATTTTTTTTTTTAGAAATGAATAAAAAAACAAAAATATATATTTTGATTTGATTATAATCAAAATCAAATCAAAAATTTATTTATTAATATATCACATCATATAACATACATAAACAATTTAACACAAACAATTTAATGAATAGTCTCTTCTGTCTAAACTAACCTACATGGTTGTCATATAGAGAGTTGTTTTTGTAATAATATTAACTAAATAAGTGTTGTGATATAGGCGCATCAGCTAATAGCTGTTACAGATGTTTTATCTCACGAGCGCGGGTGAGCCGTACTTGTAGTTGTAATGCGTATAGACACGCGCTCCTGTGTGTGTGTGTGAGTTTGCTAACGCTACCTGTACTTACGCACACAGGAGCGCGTGTCTATACGCATTACAACTACAAGTACGGCTCACCCGCGCTCGTGAGATAAAACATCTGTAGCCTATTAAGGTTTGTAATTTAATTTATGAAGGCCTGAAATAGTGATAGCTCTAAGACTTGGTTCTGGCCACATTCCATCATTGAATAAATTTAAATTCCTGATGAAAAAGAGAGATTCTCCAAATTGTGATCGGTGTAACAAGGAGGATGACACGTACCATTTGTTGATGGTAGTGTAGTAGAACGAGGAATTACGGACGGAATTACAGATGTCACTTAGGGTGGACAGACTCAATTTGTTTTTTTTTGCATGCATAAACTGTTGGCGAGCCCAAGTGAGAGGGGTTTAGTAATTGTGTTGAATTTCGTGGAGCGTTCTCTGTCCCTTAGGCACTCTGGGCCCTAAGGGATGGAGAAGATGAGTGCTGTGGGGCTGATATTAACAAATATTGTTAAAAGCCCTAAAAAAAAATAATGCATAAAAGATGTTAAAAAAAAGATGTATGGCCTATAGCAGCGGTTCCCAATGATATTTTCACAAAGTGTGCAACTATGTATGTGTTACGGAGTGTGTAACGGCGTGTGTGCTGCTAGGCGGAGCAGGCGCAGGCGGTGGCGTGCGAGCGCTTCGAGCAGCTGTCGGCGCGCGCGCGCGAGGAGCTCATCGACTTCCGCACGAGGCGCGTCAACGCATTCCGCAAGAGGTACGCACGCTCGTTTATTATTATTATTTGTTAATGAACTAGCAGCTTAACCCGTATACTCTTCTGCGGCCCTATTGGGCCGTAGAATGACATTTACCGTTGTCTATGCAGCGGCCCAATTGGGCCGCTGCACTGAATCGATACATGGTCCGCAGTAGTCCGCCATATTAATTTTTTTACGTTCTATCTCAATTTAGTAGTGAGTATTTGAAAGAGACAATTATAAAGTAGAATAAATTAGCTACACATCGGTACCACTAACTTGATATGTCTGAGATTACAGAAAAATTAAATAATTCTCTAATCTGTCGTGTGTACGAAAGTGTTGTTTTTGACAAAATGTTGTGCGAATTCAAGATTTTTTTGTGTGCTACACACGAGCTACTGATTGACACAAGAAAGGTATGATTAGATTGTAGATGCATTCCTTTTTATGATAAAAATACTATATGACCGATTTGCGCTCGTGATAAATTTATAAAAATAGAAAATCAGAGAGAGGTCGCGATTTTCACATAACACAACTTTAGGAAATAATTTTGTTAGCTAGAATAAGTTGTTTATATAAAAAAATACCATTTGTAGCTAGAATATTTATCTGTAAATACAATCCATTCATTAGTTTACAAAGTTTCATGGGAAAACATACCAAAATGAATTTTCTTCTATTGTAATATGAAACAGTCAATGTCAAGGTCACGGTCGATTAGGCGATGCGTTTTTTTGTTTTATAATGCTCGCAAGTTGAAGGGTTTATGCTGATGTGTCTATGATGATCACTGCTGTTGCTATGTGTTATGTTTCTTCGATTTTTAAATACTTGTCAAGCCTATTTTAAACTGGTACTGTGTGGGGTCGGTACTTAATAAGAATAGTCCCACTGCATCTCTCCCCGTGCATGTCGTAAAAGGCGACTAAGGGATAAGCGGCCTGCAGACACCCCGGTCGAACTGTGGCTTTCATGGAAGACATAGGCTGGCTGGGGTAGCTGGACACTGCGGGGTTTTGCACGAAGGTCCCCAACCAAGCGGGATTAGTTTGCAGGCCTAGAGCCAACCCCACACCAAAACAACAACAAGAACGCCTAAATTAAAACATTTATTTTCATAAAATATAAAAAGTAATAACTATCAAAAGGGGCGTTTTCAAATGTTCCTAGAACACTTGCGGCATTACCCCGCTGGATGGCAAGGCTTACCCTTTGAATGAAGTAGGCCCTTGATTGCGGGACACCTATTTTTGAATGTGTTTATTGAGGGTGCTTGAATAACTTCCTCGGGCAGTTTATTCCAACTGTTTACGATTCTGTTAGTCAGGAAGTGTTTTCTTGCTTCGGTTGAGAAGCTTGTTACATTGAGTTTCAATCTGTGACCTCTTAGGTGAGTGTTTGAGTTTAACACAAACATGCTTTACAGCTCTGGGCAGTCATAGTGCCGCTTCAGTATTTTGTATGTCTCTATGAGATCTCCTTCTTTACGCTTATCTTGTTTAGGCACCGGAGATTGAAAGAGGGGGTTTTTTTTTAATGTAATCCGATAAGGGTGGCTAAGTCAGAAGGGCCAAAGCATATGCTCCGACCAGGTAATATCACCTCCGAAAAGCTAGGTGCCATATCGGAGACTTCCCTTTGGATCGCTGGCTATAATGGACTAGAGAAATCCAGTACGGTTGGTACCAACCTAGTCGGCTACAATTTGAGCCTACCACCTAGTAAGGGGCAAGGGAAGGGAGCTACAGTTTTACACCGTTTCAACTGTTTACACTCTACAAAGCACAAGTAAGACCGGTGATGGAATATTGCAGTCATCTTTGGGAGTGTTCCCCTGAGTACCTTCTTTCAGCCTTGGATTCTATTCAGCGACGAGTGATTCGCCTCATTGGCGACTCTGTACTCACAAAGGACCTTCAACCTCTAAAGCACAGACGGATTGTTGGGTCATTGAGTCTATTTTATCGGTACTACTATGGCCGCTGCTCTGACGAACTTGCTTTCAATACTCTCGCGAAACACCCCTTTGTCCTCGAAAGAAGAGTTCTTCGAACTGCACGATTCTCTAAATAGTTTTTGTGCCGCACTGTAAAGGTGTGGAACGGGCTCCCAGGGAATATCTTTCCCCACTCCTACAATCCACGGATCTTCAAATCGCGGGTTAACAGCCTTTCCCCAGCGACATCAGTCCGCCTCCAAGCCGGACTGGCACCGCCTCGGCGGTGAAATTGGCTGCGCCTGAGTCTTCGACCTCCGGCAGAGGTACCCAGTTCGGAAGCAATAAAAAAAATCTGTCAAGTGCGAGGTTTACTCGCGCGCGGAGGTTTCCGTATCTATCCGCTATCAATAATATCCGCCTATCCGCTCCAGGTGGCATAGTCTTCGAATTTTAATTTCGAAGATATGTAGGACAATCGGAGAGAAGCCTCAATGAGGTCGATAGCAATTTACGGTGGGAAATTGACAGCACCTCAACGAGGTCGTTGGCAATTTAGCGGCTATAACAATTAGTCGTGGGGAATATATTATACAGCAGGCAATATATTATATTATAAATTTACAGCATTTATAACGTTAGAAATATTCTACCATATCTGCTGTTTGCTGTAATGCTGTTTTGCTATTTATCTCGTACGTGCCGCCATCTAGTTGATATAATAAAAATTATTTGTTGTAGCCTGTAGGTATTTGAAGCTCTCGCTCGATAGAGGGCAGTGTTTATAGTATTTTGTAACTTAACCCTTAATGCAATGACTTAAGGTTAAAACAGCAGACTCGCACGTTAGAAATATATAATAGACTAGACCAGTGGCGGCTGGTGACCTATGGGACTGGGTGTGCGCTAGGTACTTAGTACTATACCCAAACGTGAATCTAATGGATTCCGCGGTCTTGACTTATTTGCTAAAATTATGTACCCACCCAGAGTCCTAATTGCTCGAAGAACCAAAGCGACACTTCACTGCGCGCGCAGTGGCCACGAGCGAGCCGCGGTCGGGGTGCGCGCGCGCGCGCGAGGCGTGCCCGGCGCGCGCGCCCGCGCCCGCCCGGCCAGACAGCGTGCGATACTGTTATTAATGTTTGTGTCGGTGTCGCGTCCTTGCCGCGCCGGGCAATGAAGAAAACTTCACAATGTACATGTTAACTGACGAAAAGTCGTTCAAACTGCTAAAAAACTGATTTGCAAAACATCCCGGCGCGGCGGACGGTGGCACTATACACCAGATATAGGTAATATAAATAGGCACAGAGTGGTCAGATTCTTGAGTATTCATGTTTATGCTGTAAATATTAATGCTCTTGTGAGCGGGAGTATGGGTTAACTATTTGTAAATTACTTTAATATAATACTTATAAGGTACTAACACGCTGAATACTACACGCTGAATCCCGACAATCGGGGTGAGCAGAGTAATCGGTGTTGTGCTGCAAGAACTCCAGTAAATTGCAGCACAACGCCGACCACCACGTTTCGCAAAGTATTCAAACAAGATTAAATCGATCAAGCAGCAAGTAAGGCACGAAGACCCACCTGCTGCATGACTCGGTGGAAGTACCGTGCCAACCTTTAGCACGGCATCTTGTCCTTATCCCTTAGTCGCCTTTTACGACATGCACGGGGAGAGATGCAGTGGGGCGATTCTTTTTAAGTACCGGCCCCACACGGTACACATAAAAAATTCTACATCAATAATATGCGCGCTAGGTAGGGATTGCATCCCTTCATACGGGTCTTTCCTCCACAGAACCGGTAAACTCTGCAACGCTCTCCCTGCCTGTATATTTCCCCCCAAGTACAGTCTCGGCTCCTTCGAAAGGGGCGTGAATGGGGCCTGTCAGGCCGGCATGGCATTCGCGACCCCCGCATATAGGTGCCGGCAAGAGTTAAGAGCGCTCGGCGAAAAATGTAGGGGTAAGCTCGGCATGTGTCGGTGCGGGATAGACGCGCGCGTTAGACTATAGAAGAGATACGATAAGATTTACGCGGCGGGTGGCCGAGTGGTTTGGGCATCGGCTTCTCATGCGAGAGGTCCGAGGTTCGAATCCGGTCGGCGTGTACCAATGAGTTTTTTCTGACGAAATAATTTACGTGCATACCAACACCAGCTGCTTCACCGTTCGGAACCGGTGTAAAACTGTAGGTCCCTTCCCTTGCCCCCTACTAGGTGTTAGGCTCAAATTGTAGCAGACTGGGTTGGTAACACCGTACCGGATGTAAGATGACCGCATAGCAGCCTCGGTTGTGTTCACTTTTAGTCCAGTATAGCCAGCAATCCAGGGAAGTCTCTGGTATGGCACCTGCCTTCTCGGGGGTTGTATTGGCCGGAGCACGCGCATAACGGATTACATAAAGAAAAAACCACAATGTTAGCCGAGCGCTCTTAACTCGTTTCGCTACCCGTACTACCGAATGCCCATGGGCGTCGTTAGACACCTTATGGGTGGATCGGCGTCATATGTCACGCGTTCAATAAAAAAAAAGTTAATTTCAAATAATTAAAAGTTTGTAATTCAAATGCTAATTAATAAAAGTGCTTTTCTTTTCTTCCATCAGTTTGATCGAGCTGGCGGAACTGGAAATCAAGCACGCGCGCTCTCAGCAGGAGTTGTTCCGCAAGTCCCTCGCGCTTCTCAAGGAGGTGCAGTGAGGCGTTACCGGCCGCTGGACTCCGGAGCGCCCCGGTCTCCGGCCGGCGAACTCTGGTGCACTCCCGAGGCGGATTCAGTAGGTTCACATTTCAGGAAAATGCGGGCGAAGATAAATTTGAAGAATTATGCATTTAAGGAAATATTGTTTGTTTACAACATTTTAACGTATACCTCCACGTTACTAGGCGAAGGGACAAATACAGAACTGATTATATACCTGAATGTAATCAACAAATTCGATGTTTCTTATTGCCCTTGTTGCTTCCACCAAAACTGGCTCATTTTTTTAAGATTATTCCATCAACTGTATTAGAAGTCTGTACGTAGAATTTTTTTTTTAAAGATTTTTGCAGTCTCAAATCCTTCAAGAACGGCGCGCATAGGCACCTGTCGGGCCGGCATGGCATTCGCAACTCCCGCATACGACCGAATGTCCATCGGCGTCGTTAGACATCTTATGAGTGGGTCGGCGCTATCAATAAAAAAAAACAAAGTTGTGAAATGTATGTACCGGCGTTCCAACTAAGCAATTTTAAGGATTTAGAATTTTCTTAATTTAAAAAAGTGAGTGCCATCACTCGGTGTGCCACTGTCGCTGTAACCAAATAACAATTCAATCCAGCCCCCAAAAATCCTCGGGGTCCCATTATGCATGTTTACACATCAACATTTGCAAATATACTTTTTTTTAATGAACAAGCAGCTCTAGCTGATGTGTTCTTATCAGTTTTTTTTTTCAGATAATGAATGATTATAATGTTTTTTTAAACCGGTGCCGGATAACCGGCGCCCGGATATCCGGTATCCGGCCAATCCACTGTCCGTTGCAACACTAATGTCGACCATGTCAGCGTTTTCCTTTAGTCGTGTCGGCTACACTGAATTGTCTAGAAAAGACGGCAAGTTATTATATTATTGGAAAAAATCCTTCATTAATAAATAAAATGTAAGCTGATAGTGCTATATATATTCTATATTATTTTTCATATAATTTGCTGTTTACGAACAAAATTAGAAGTAAAATTTATTTGACGTTGAAATGTGTTTGTTTTCTTTTTATTATATTTTTTGTTTGTTGTGTTATTTTCTAATGTGTTATTTTATACAAGGTGCCTCTTTCATTCAATATTTCACCTACATAATTAAGGACAATAGGATTTTAGAAAATATTATGCTTTCCTTGTTTCCCATATAATTTTTTATGAAATTTGGGCTACATTTGAAGGTATATAGAATGCTGTAATGTATACTAAAGATGATATCAGACTGTTCATTTTTCGTTCATTTTCGTCTTTCATCCGGCATATTTTTCTCGAAATGAAACGTCTAAACATGGAATGAAAGTAAAGTGCTGAATGAATTGATTAATGAGTCGGTTCATTCGGAATGAACATTCACTCGCGGAATGAACGAAAAATGAAACGTCTGAACACGAAATGAACATTCATTCGGAGCTCTTGTCATTCCGTTGCGCGTGTAGTAGCGCAAGGACGTGTGCTGTGTCAAAGATCAAAATGCGGTGCTGTTTTGGAGAATTGAGGAAAAGAGCGAATGAACGTTCATTTCTATGCCATCTTGTCTGTGTCGTCTGAACACGGAATGAAACAAAAATGTACATTCACTCCGAATGAATGTTCATCCGAGTGAACAGTCTGATATCCCCTTTAGTTCCTAACTTTAATAAATCGGAATATCTGTAACGGCGGGCGACGTTCGCTTATATATATAAGGTGCTTCGTTATTCATGTCAAATATTTCGCGAGGGTTACATACGTACTCAAATAAACACTACTTAAAAAAAACATATGTTTATAGGAGCATTTTTTCTCCTAACATCTAACAAAAAAATATAATCAAATACCTCTAAAAACCAATCATGCTGTAGACCCTTGCAAAACACGAAACGTAGGTAGGTACCTAGCGCGACGTCTCTAGTTTTATGGCGGCGCGGCGGTGGTGGCGCACTGACAAAAGGCCTAGTGACCTTGTGACTTACTTTGTCGGTAGGTGAAAAAGGCAGCGAACTTGCGACAAAGAGAATGCGGAATACCGACAGCTCCTTTACTACGCCGCCGACAGTCATTCATTTTCGTGTGTGCATATTGCATTGCATGCGCCCGCGCCGCCTCCCACTCACCCCGTGCGCGGCGGCGGCGGCGCTTTCTTTGTTTTTCGTCAGTGTGTTGCAATCGTTTTGCGAGAGAGCACAAGTCATATTACGCAAATTCAAAATGCCGCCGTATCGATACACCAACGCGGACTACTTTATGGTGATGTGTTACCGAGACTTAAACTGGAACTTAGTTGCTGCTGTGTGTGGCGATGTATGGCCGTACATACGATGCTGTACGTCATACGGCTGTTAGATTTTCATGTGTGGGGATCTTGGGACGGGCCAAGGACCTAGTTTATGGCCAGGATGGTCACACCACTGTGGGGAATGAAGGAGAGTTGTGTGTCCGGATCGTAAACGCATTCGGTATAATAAGAGGTGAACGTGAAACTCTAGTTCGTGTGAATCAGATCATCGTTAGGAGGGCCAGTCTTTGCATCCGAGTGCAAGCTGGCTATTTCCAGCAATTTTTGTAAAGGTAGGTAAGTACCTAGTATGTAAGTTCCTAGCTACTAGTGTACGTGAAGAGTACCCACACATACTCACACACGCACACACATCCTCTCACACTTTCAAAAACACAACAAACAGCTGTTCTGCGTTTGAACATAGTACGGTCATTGACCCCGTACAGTGCAAGTTATCTACTGTTACACAAAGGTTGATCAGATTAATGTATAGGATACATGTTTTGTTAAATTTCTCGAAAAGTAATACTAAAAACATATAATTTTTTTTGCGTAATGTGTTTATTTGAGTGTGTATGTAATCCTCCCGAAATATTTGACATGAATAACGAAGCACCTTATACAACGTGTCCCGAAACTCAACATCAAGCGGGAACCAGAGAGTAAGCCAGCTTATGACTACTCAGGGAAAAATAAGAAAAAAAAAATCAGAGTCATTTCTTTTTTATGATATGAGCATTTTTTGAGAAAAGTTGAAAACTTACATTTTTAGGTACTACGACTACAAATTTGCAAATATAATTCTTAAATTTTTTTGTTGGTAGCCTAAATAACTCTGCTGTTGATCAGTATCCTAAATAAAACCAGAATGCCTGTAGTTTTACAAAAAAAAAAAAAATTCACTAAATTTTTTTTCTAAAAAAATAAATGAATCGCTTAGTTTCCAAATCGCACTACTCCTACAAGAGCTTTTTGGAGAAGTGCGATTTGGAAACTAAGCGATTCAAATGTCTTTTGATGATATTGATAAATGATTTTTCTGACCTATAAACTGACCTATTCGCTGGTTCCCGCTTGACGTTGAGTTTTGGGACACGTTGTATAAGAACTAGAGAACTTCTCAATCAATACACATAGAATTTAAAAAAAATTCCGGCAAATCTTAGAATGGTTCGTGGATATTTTACCGCAATGTTGTAGGAACACCTGATTAATATGATTTAAGGTTAAGCTAAATACATTCTTTGCGCTACCTCTGTTATATAATTTGAAATTTGTTGAGTCGCTAGAACTTATTGTATAGTCACGGATGTAGCCATTAATGTTATATCGTGTAGCAGATGATGAAGAATGCGAGCTGTTTTTATTATCCTATAGGTCAGGGTTTCCCAACCTTTTTTAAAAAAACAACTCCCCCTAAATGTGTTTTTTATGGACATCCGGCACGTGTGGCTGTGCCCAAAAGTTCAAAACAAGATTAGACAGAGCCAATGTCACCACTCCTCGCGAAACTAGAGTAGAGAGGCGCCATGCCAGCTATAAATTTTAACAAGTGCACTCCGGAGGAAAAAAAAAAGTGAAATGTCACGGCCTGCACCCGCCGGCGCGCTTGGAGACTTGTCTCCCGCCGCCGGCGGTATTAACGTTTTTTAACTTTTGTATTAATTTTGTGTATTTTTATTACTTCTGTATAAATATGTAAAATTAATATAAAGTTTTAAAATGTAAAATAAAGGAAATGAAATAATAATATAAATAAGGTGGACAAAGAGGTTGTCTAATTTATGATGGTGAGGAATACACTCCCCGGAAGACCGTTCCATATTTTCGCTGTACGAAATAGGAACGATTTCGAAAAGCGATGCATTCTCAGAAGTTGTGTGTTCAAAGAAGTTGAAGTGTATTGATGTTCCAAGAGAGAACATTTTATGTATTTAGGGGTATATAAAAAGTAATAGATTAATTGAAGTTTTCAAAAATAAATGAGCTTATTTCAGCATATTTTAAATTGGACCTTTTTTATATGCGACTAATGAAAATTAAATACAAACTCATTCAATAACAGGCTAGATCAGCCATACTCAAAGTGTGCTCCGCGGGGCTCCGCGGAGCCTCTGTGGGGGCTCAGCGATAATATGAGAAAATAAAAAATACACCTCTCCTCTCTGGCTGGATTGAGCTAGATCCATATTATTATTTATTTATTGTTGTTTTATATATTTATATTATTGTTTTTAATTATTGTTTTTCTTTTATTATAATAATATTATGCAAGTAACTGTTACATTGTAATATGATTATTAATACAGAATGCAAAAAACTAATTTTTATTTATCTTAGGGCTCCGTCAAATATTTCGCTTTCCAAAAGGGTTCCGTCACCAAAAAAGTTTGAGAACCGCTGGGCTAGATAAACCTTTAAAATCACTATAAAACAAAAATAAAAGAAACCACCAGTTTATTGTTGTTTATTTGTTTATTTCCTCAATGAACATAGATACCAGCTTTGGCTGCTCTCTCATCAAAATAAAGTAATATATAATATAATGTCAGCCTCTTATTAGGCAACCCTGAGTGCGTTCAGTACTTGGATGGGTGACCGCTTGACTGTTGGAGGCTGATCGCGGTTCGGATTCCACGTAAAACTGTAGGTCGATCCCTTCCCTTCTTACCTTACTAGGTGATAGGGTTTATCCCGCCCGGGTTGGTACCACCGAATGAAAGTGAATGAATGAAACGTCGGTCGAAACGGCTATGTGAATAGTTCGTGTTTTCCGCCCAGTTCAGTGTAGCCGACATGACATGAAGGGAAGCACTGACACGGCACCTAGTTCACCCGGGTGTTATGGGCTGACATCACGGATGTTGTAGGTGATGTAGCCAACCGTGTCAGTTTCCTTAAAAAAAAATTCAAAAAATTATTAACCTTTTTCATGCGCCACCACGACAACACCCCCGGGGGTGATGGCGCGAGTCGCTACGCCCGACGACGAACAGGTTGGGAAACCCTGTTACAGTTAGTATTCCTGATGATTAATGTTATTTTGTTTAAAGAGTACAGTGACGCAAAGTTGGACGTACCCAAGTGCAAAAGCACGGAAAACCGCTCGAAGAGTCTCCTCGCCCATTTAAGCCTCGGATTCACTAAAGTAAAAACCATAATAAGGCGGAACGGTTACCACTTCGAAATTTTAAAAGTCCTGACAAAAGACAGGACATTTCAAAAAATTTCGAGACATTTTAGTCACAAAATGATTGAGGCAGAATTTAATAAATTATGTTTAATTTTTAAGTAACTTTATCTGAAAATTAAACATTAATTCCAAAAAAATCCATCTAAGTCAAATTAAATTTGAACGAATCTTCATTCGACTCATAGATATCGCTAAAGGCTACTCGATCCCTCCTCTCTGCGTGAAATTCTTAACTTTCTCGCATGAGAATGCCTTTTGCCTCATATCGGTTGGTGAAATTCTCAAAGTCCATGTGAATTTTCATATGACGTAACAGCCCTGATTTGCGCATTGATTTCGAATTTTAAAAAGTCCTGACAAAAAGCCGAACATTTACAAAAAAAAAGTCTGGACATTTCATTCACAAAATAAAGTAATAAATCCCAGGCGCGCAAATTAAACATTCATTCAAAATTTTGCCATCTAGGTCAGTACAAAATCTGGAAAAATTAAAAAGCCCGACAGAGTCCGGACTGAAGGTAGAAAGTTGGGACGAATGGTAACCCTAGTGAATTCAAGGCTTTAATGTTGCTCCTCTGTCCCTTTCGCACCCTGAGCGTTCCGCTCACGTATCACCTAGTTATTTGCTAGCCGACAACAACAACTGTCTCAAGTATGGACGTCTCTTTCGCACGAGATACATGCCTTCATTATCGCAGTTCCAAAACTTTCAAATGGATTCCAACTGTGCATTACTGTACCGAAATAGGTATAAGTTTATTTTACTCCTATATTTAACATTTATTTGTTGCGTGCGGCCAAGATGTAAAGCAAGATCGAAAGTGTATGATGGACCAATAAAATGGATGTATAAAGATTTCTCACATCTCTTGTTTTATTTGTTAGCTGAAGATGGAAGGAAACCCTTGTACCGTGTGTGGCCGGTGCCTAAAAAGAATAGCCCCACTGCATCTCTCCCCGTGCATGTCGTAAAAGGCGACTAAGGGATAAGGCCAAAGTGCCGTGCTAAAGGGCTACAGTCTAGCCACCTCTCCCCTTGGCCCGAGTCATGCAGCAGGTGGGTCTGCATGCCTCACTTGCTGTGCTGCTTGATAGTTGTCTTAATATATTTTTTAAACATGGTGGCCGGTGTTGTGCTGTAATTTACAAGAATACCTGCAGTACAACACCGATTACTCTGCTTACCCCGATGGTCGGGATACAGCGTGTGTTATGTATGTTTGTTTGTATGTAATCCTTGTATGTTGCCGGTATAAAACAACCATTGACTTGATTGAACTAGTTACCTAGTACCAACCTACATATGAATATGTAAGTCCCTTGCCCCTTATTAGGTGGTAGGCTCAAATTGTAGCCGACTGGGTTGATACCACCGTACTGGATGTAAGATGGCCGCATAGCAGCCTCGGTTGTGTTCTCCTCTAGTCCCATATAGCCAGCAATCCAGGGAAGTCTCCGGTATGGCACCTACCTTCTCGGAGGTGATATTGGCTGGTCGGAGCATCACCAACTCAGCCCATACCGGATTACATAAAAAAAAAGGAATAATATTTCATGATCTGTACATTTGGTAGCCTCGGCAGCTCAGTGGTGCGATCAGTCGACTGTTATTAAGCAACCCTGGGTGCGGTCAGTACTTGGAAGGCTGACCGTGGTTCGGACTGTAGGTCCCTTCCCTTCTTACCTTACGTCGTCGCGTCGTCGGTCTAAACGGCTATGTAAATAGTTTGTTTTACCTAGGTGGATGGATTGGGTGGTTCGTTGGGAACAAACGCCTGTACCGGCGTTACTCGCCAATGTGAGTATGAGAAACGCTCCCACTCAACCAATCAGAAGGCGTTCAGTGAGGCATCCGGCCCGGCTATTGGTTGAAATTGCGATTAGGTAGCGAGTGAGTTAACGCCGGTAGACCCGCAGTTCAGTGTAGCCGACATGAAATGAAGGGAACCACTGACATGGCACCTAGCTACCCGGTGTTATGGGCTGACATCACAGATGTTGTAGGTGATGTAGCCAACCGTGTCAGTTTACATAAAAAAAATGGGGTTTACATATAACTACCTAATGACAGATTCAAGAACCTGCCCATGTACCGGGGCGGGGTTACTTACACTCGCCGATATGAGTATGAGAAACGATCTCACTCAACCAATCAGAAGGCGTTCGGTGAGGCATCCGGCCCGGCTATTTATTGAAATATATGAGTATTTGGTGTGTTAGCGAGTAAGTTAACGCTACCGGTAGGCATATATCCAAAGTCTAGTATGCGAGTTGCTCTGATCGTTGGAGAGACGAGTCTGGCTCCGCCTCCGGCAACCCTCAGCGGCCCTGCTGAATCCGATATTCGTTTGGTCGCTTAAGTACTTTGGTGGCTCATGGTAGTGTAGGGTTTTTATTTTTTCGATCTCGGCCATGGGTTCGTGTCCCTTTTACCAAAATGTGTTTTGTTTACTATTTTTTTGCAATGTTAGGTAGGGTGTTAAAATTAGGTTATGGTTCTTTTTTTTTATAACCACCTAAGAAAACTTTATTTTCGGAAATACTTCAGAAATTCGTGTCCCTTTTGCCAAAATTTGTTTTACTTTTTCTTAAAATTAGGTGTTAAAATTAGGTTATGGTAATTTTTTTATAACCACCTAAGAAAACTTTATTTTCGGAAATACTTCCGAAATTTATATTTCCCGCCAAAGTTGAGAACGACCAATCAGAGCAACTCGCATACTAGACTTTGGAAATATTCCGCCAGTAGCCCCGCTGGACTTGCCTAGATCGACTAGGTAAGCTCCTTTCTGAGTAATAATGAGTACATTAATTAAACGCTTTTCTTTGTTGTGTTTCTGCTGCACAGTCAGCATACAACAAGGATGTATCAGTAAATATACTATGCGAAGAACATGAAAAATGCTGTTTACCAAAATTGTGTAAAAATCTTCGTTGATGGAACTGAACTGCGATCCTACCTAAAGAATGTGCTATTATTTAATTTTACTCGAATTTGGTATATTCGAGTAAAAAATGGGACATTCCAAGCACTCGCAGAAGAAGTTATTCTACTTCAAAAGCTAATATATCCCATTTGAGAGGGACGGCTTTAAAAAATTTTTACTACCCTCTCCTTTTTTTAGGGTTCCCTGTTCATACGGAAGCCTAGACTTAATATACTTAAGAAGCAGTACTACCTACACTTACACTTACCTACACTTAGTATGAACAGTCCCCGATATATGGCGTGAGAGATATGAAGCAATCAAGTAAACTGTACTGAACGCGAGATTCGTACGAGTGCGACCGCGTGATTGCTGCGTGCACTCGTCATACGTGCAACAAGAAGAATCACATGGCTACGGAACCCTCTGTGTGCGAACAACATTCTCACTTCAGTCGGCACGACGACACCCACCAGATGGTCAAACGATCCGAAACAGTCTGTTGTTCGCCAGTGATTTATTACCTCAGAAAACATAAAAACTCATGAAGACGCTACGACCCAAATTGCTGGACTGAACAGACTCTTCCCTCGTCGACTCAAAACCATTGTGAAAGTACATCACTAACCCATTTAAAAATCCGTTCAGTGTTGCCATAATAGCTACTTCTTGGCTCGATCTGGCGAATCTTTTCACGAGCCGTAAAAGTAAAACTAAATGAATTGAACTGCAAACTATTGAATATACATCTTTGATTTATTTTTTATTGAATTTCTAGCTATGCTTCGATACTTCTTTGTAAGGAAAATTCACACAAAACAATCACATGGCAGACTTATATCCCCCTTTAAAAAATATATACATGGCAACATTCATTCTTTCTTCGGAATCTTGCTTGGGTCTCGCTCGCTTCCCGGGCTTTTGCCAAGTAATCTGTTTTTTTACGAAAATACCCTGTAAAATTTTGAGTTTGTATTGTGATCTGTCATGTGAGCCTGTAGCTGTAGCCAATTAAAAACAATATTACTCTATGGCCAATTAGCCGTATGTACGAGGGGTTGGTTTGCGTGTGCTGCTTCGGCAGCGAGGAAGATCAGCTCCTGGATCTGTTCTCGCCCAACCCAGATGACGGAGACAATGACTACTCTCGTCTTCTCGCGGACTGTTTCGACATTCAGGTACGGTGTATGTACGTACATGATCTGTACATACCAGTTCAGTGTAGCCGGCACGACCGAAGGGAGGCACTGACGTGGCACCAAGTTCACCCTGTGTTATGGGCTGACATCACGAATGTTGTAGGTGATGTAGCCAACCGTGTCAGTTTCCTTTAAAAAAAAAAAAATTATCTGTACTAGGAATTATTTAACCTTTAGAAAGAGACGAGGAAAGAGACAATCCGGTTGTATAGCGTAAACTTAACCCTCGCTTGGCGAGAGTCCCGACCGAATGTTGGGGCCCGCCACCACAGATTACTTAATAGTTACTTCGTAACAGATAAATCACTCCATAGAAAAAGTTCCATTCCTTCGGCTTTAATAGCCTACTGTTTTACGTCGCCAATACTGGATTTAGACGTATCAGCCTAGGCTGCCTGTCTAAAATAAATAAATAAATAAATCGCTGCGTGCGAAAATGTACCTAAACGATCGAAAGTAAAGTGATTATTGTTTTGCAGCTGCGCGCAGTAGCGTGCGTGGGCGAGCGTGTAGGTATGCTTCGCGCGGCTGACGAATTACCACTGAATTAGATCGCCGGCGGTCCACCGGGCGGTAGGTAGTTAGCGCGCGCAAGTACATAGAGTGCTTGAGGCCTGCCGCCACTGTTGCCACGCTTATCTTGGTCTTCAATACGCAGCTGGTGTATCGTCACAGGTGCAGGTACAAGAAGGGCACAGTCACATGTGCGTGCGCTGCGCCGCGCGACTCCGCGACGCCGCCATCTTCAAGCGACAGATCATCGCCACGCTCGCGCTACTCAACTCGCAGGCCGGCCAAGTTCATAGTATGCTTTCCTTACTTTTTCCAACTTTAAATAATCTCCAAGCGCCCCACGCTGCCCCGCGCCTATCACTATTTGTATACATTTTATTGAATTCATTATGAAGTTTTATGTTAGTTACTTATGTATTTTTTTGAAACATTTTTAGACTAGTAGTAAAATTTTGTTCATTTTAAAAAATATTTAAAAATCTCATCTGGTTTCCAATTTGCATTAGAAATTTGAACTGCAATTCTTAGTAAAAGAAAAAAACATTGAGCTGCTCTGTTTCGGTGTAAACGGCGACGTCGACACTTTGGGGCCCTGGGCCAGGTGTATTTGTATACCTTATGTATTGTGTATATAACTGGATTTAATATGTATATATTTATAAATTGTTTTCTTTTATTAATTTTTTCTTTTGGTTAGTTAGCAGGACGTATATATGTATTTATGGTGCTGTAAACATGTTAAGCCAATGTTTCCTAACCTTTTTAATCTTGTTACCCCTGTGACTTAGGAAAACTGATTTTAACCCCCCTTTCAAATGTTATCATAGAAAACAATGCATTTAAATACACATAGTCCATCCGTAGTATAATAATACCCACGCAGAATAACTGTTTTACCCCCACTGGCGTAATCACCCCCATGTTCGGAACCCAGGTTCAACAAAAAAAAAATTAATAAATTTCTCTATGCTCTACACAATCAAAACGTGCCACTAGGTACCTAA
Source organism: Nematopogon swammerdamellus (assembly GCA_946902875.1). Lineage (NCBI taxonomy): Eukaryota > Metazoa > Arthropoda > Insecta > Lepidoptera > Adelidae > Nematopogon > Nematopogon swammerdamellus. The sequence goes on along the minus strand of OX336348.1, from coordinate 8,456,705 downwards.
ACAGCTGATTATTTGAGGTCATTGATTCTCCAGGCCGGGGAGCGGCGCGGCGCGGGCCCGGCTATCTATATTCATAAGTCAGCCGTTAAGTTTCCTAACAAATAAATTTTTTTTATAAGTTTCATTTCTTTTTAATAGACTAGCAGCTTAGATGATTATTGTTTATTGTATAATTTCATACATAGGTAGGTAACCTACGCTTGGACATGTCAAGAATTTCGTCAGTTCTAATTCAATGCGGATCAAACAAACTTGGCAATCACAATGTTTTGTTAGTACCTTATAAATATTAAAGTTACAGTAGAGCGCCGATTATCCGAACTAATTGGGGGACAGGGGTGTTCGGAAAATAGATTTTTTCGGATAATTGACCTCTATGGATCTATGAATAAAAAGTACTTATGTTTTTTAATAATAAAGTGTTTTATTACGTTAAATACATGCAAATGCTTCAGAAGCAGAAGTCGTACTGGATCTCTCCGAACTGGATCCTGAAGTGTCAGCGCGACCAGCCACGAGTTCGACAATTTCGATATCCTGCAAAATTTTATGCCCTGGATCTGCATCGTCGACAGCCAGCCATTCTTCTACTGCATGCTCATCACATTCAGAGCAACCGAGGTCTTTAAATAAGTTTTGAATTTCTGAAATATCATTTGATACTTCGTCTTCATTCTCGCGCTGTTGCTACGGAGCGACGCACGCACGCGCCTCTTACTCAGTTTTTAGGCGGTTCGGATAAACGATCGTTCGGATGATCGACGTTCGGATAATCGGCGCTCTACTGTACTTACAAATAATTAACCCTTACTACCTCTTACAAAAAAAAAATATTATTTGCAGCATAAACTTGAATACTTAATAGCAGTGGCGGCTGGTGACTTCAGTGACCGGTAGTGCGCTAAGACATTCCCGTCATGTTATTTTAAGATCGGGACTTCCGAATTTTTTAAACGCCTGCGTTTTATTATGTACGTACCTAGTACGAATATTCTCAAGACACTCAATGAGTTGCAAAAAACAAGAAAAAAAAATCCAAACAAGTTTTTTAACTCATTTTTTGTACCTTTATGAACACACCCATAGACCACAACACTACTGCAGCTTTCAAAAAGAAAACAGTAGTAATGTCCCAAAAATACTTAAAAAAAATATATAAAAATAAAAGCATTTGAAAAGTAGGAATTGAACCTGCGATCACCTGATTGTAAAGCCTTACCTTTAACCAACGCTTAGGCAAATATCGGCACCACTTAATTCACAGTATCACGTGACAGAAAACACAAAACCTAACCATATCCCATTTTAAATATTCGCGCGCTAACGGGTATGTGACATCACATGACAGCGCGCTGACTCTAGGTAGACGGACTCGTGCAAAAAGAATCGTTCGCGACGTGTCGCGAAGCATAAGCTATTCCCGATATAGCGTCCTTGTTTGGCGCTCGTGCGTCGCACGCAGAACTCCATTTCGGTCCATACTGTTTCTGTGAAGTATCTTTTGTCTCACGCGCCAGCGGTGTTTTGCCGATCCCCATACATTCAGTATGGGAGACCCGCGTGCGTTGTCGATTCCGCACGGGGTGCGCATTTACTCGCAAAAAAGTGCCTTGTGATCTATAAAATAAGGTTGAATTTACATTCGTATTTATTTGAAGTACGATCTTTATGGTTTTAATGTAGGTATGTTGTAAGATATTATTATTTTGAGTGAAGTGAAGACTTCTCGTGGTATGGTAGTGCGGCGCACGAGCGCACTTTAGGACCAGCCGCCAGTGCTTAATAGTCTGACCAATCTGCCTAATTATTTGACTGCATTTAAATGTGTTTTTCGCAGACGGTGAACCACCCGTAACATTAGAACGTGAATTCAGTAGTGATGGAGGCAGTGACGACACTGTGAGGAAACCCAAAAATAAAAGAGGTAAGGGCCAGGATTCCAGAAAAACAAAACACTTTATTTTTTTGTAATGAAACTTGCCATAGAGAAGACATTTACAACACCCATGATCTCAAACAATTTACTCACCAAACAATATAACATATATTTTTATTTTTGTACTTACTAGCTTTTGCCCACGGCTACGCTCGCGTGAAGTTCATATTTAAAAGGAAGAAATTAAGTAAGCCCGCTACCGTACCTTTGTTTTGGCGCACGGAACAATTCAATTTGTATGAGAGCCACATCTTAGCGTAACAGGAACTGAATTTTATTTTGCCTATCCTAGCTAAACTAAGTTTCATCGAATTTGGATGATCGGTTTAAGACTTATGGAGGAACATAAATACATACATACAGAAAAGCTTTCTAAAAATCGCCAAATTTCGTTGTAGGAAGGAAGCTGTGGAACTAGGCTTGCGATGGCTTCACCGAACATATCCGGGCCCATCGGCAGTAGAGGAGGGTGTTAATCGAGTGGCCACTCTAAATTTCCCGCGCATGCTTCACGTTTCGGCTCGCATCAAGCCCTCGTCAGCTAGTCTGCGTCGACTAGGATGCGGGGAAACCACCAGTCCCGCTCTCGACCTCCCTCTCTCGACCTATCCATATTCTGTAGGATGCTTCCAGTGACGTTTTCGAAGCTCTCTCCATATATGAGCTTAGCGTCGATCTTGGCAGCCCTAGATTATTGAAGAGACTGTAGAGCGACTTCGCTGGTAGTCCTCTTGCTCCGACTTCCACAGCGAAGAGATCAGTCTTGAATCTGTTTCTCACAATCCGGTCTAGTAAGTTGCAGTACTTGTTAATTAAGTTTGATGTTGTGGTCCTTCAGTATGTTGCTTTCCCATGGAACTGTAAGTTTAACAAGTACTACATGCTTTGTCACTTTTGAGAATATGAGTATATCCGGTCTTAATGCTGTGGTACAGATTTCCGAAGGCATCTGGTAATGCTTCTCATATGTGTCCATCAACAATTCCCAATTCTTTGCTGCTCCCAAAATTGAAGAAGGTTTAGTCCTATCTTTGGGCAGCTTTTTGGCTCCAGGTTTCACAAAGTTGACCTTCTGGAAGCCGCTACTGGTTTGCCCTTTCCTGGTCCGTGCAATTGACAGGTTGATGGCCTCTCTGATGATTTGGAGGACTTTATCATGACGGTAGGAATACTGGCCTCGCTCAAGTAGTATTTTGCATCCGCATAACATATGTTTGGCCGTGCCTACAGACTCCTTACATGACGGGCATAGTCTATTTGTAGATTTCCCCCATCTAACTAGGTTACTCGGGTCGGGGAGAGTAAGCTGGAATGCATTTAGGTAGAACTTAAGCAGCTCAGGGGACCAGTTGTATATTATGGATTTCCACTTCAATGCAGGAGGGATGCAGAAGTCGCCCACTGTTAGCCAATCATTCTGCATTTCTAGGTTTAGGGCGTGAAGTTTGAAACCTTGTTCCATGTCCTCCTGAGCAAAACCTTTCAGTATTTCTTTATCAACTTTGCTGTTTCTATGCCCAGTCCAGATCTATTTGTGCGTGTACCAACTTGGAATTATTTGTAGAAGTCGAGTCTTGATTCCAGTTCATCTGATAGCAATGTGTTGGGTAAGGCTATCATTGGAGTCTTTGAGTATGTACATCGTTTGGCTATTCTCGTCTTTTGATAAAATATTGACGGTTTCTTAATGTTCAGTCCAAAGTTACTGTGGGATCTGTACAGCGTTGACGAGTTAGCCGGGTGAGCCAGTCCAAACCATGACTTCAGGAATCTGGTCACATAAGAGTCTAATTTAGTCAGGTTTAGCTTTGTGAAGTCGTGGACGGGAAATGGCCATGAAAGTTTTGTTGTCAGATAGTTATTGTAGATCTATGCCTGTTACCGACGGAACGATCGACAAATAAAATTATCCGTTAAAATCCGTTGAAGACCGTTAGAATACGTTACTGAATACAATGGCTCACTTCTTTCCAGCCGTTGCTTCTTGGAACAGCGTCACCACTCGCTCCATTCAGCCAGCAGCAGTATAAATAGAGGTCCCGTAACGTTCAACCGGGCATTGCAATTTTCACAAGCGCGTCGAACACTGAGAGAGCTCTGCTGGCTGTGTGGGCGAGTGTGAGCACGAGCAACGGCGTGAAGGAGAGACTGTGCCTTTTGCTGATAATATTTCGAGTTTTCGTTCACCTTTCCACCGACACCTACATAAATACAGTCCACCTGAACAGTTTTAGACGGTCCCGTGTCGATTTGGTCAACGCCGCATCGAGTCGGGATGGGACGCGTCGTTTTCATTGGTCCAATCGAGCCGGATCTACAGCAAGAAAAGTGAAATAAACTGTAAATAGTGAAAACTTCGAACTTATTGTGCGATAGACTTTTCCAGACTACGAGATTGCAATCAAGTGAGTGACTGAGTGAGTGACTATCTTGTGATACAAGTGAGTGACTGTCGATGTGTTACGCAGACTGAGTGTGAGTGAAGCGCCTAGCAACCGATATCGCACCACGCAATACCGCGAGGCCGCCGCGTCCGGTTCAAGGCCACTCCCCGCCCGCAAAGGAGTAAATACGCACGCGCGGGAGCGTATCGCATCTTAGTGTCAAGTTCGATTGAAGATGGTCAACACCCGATCAGGTGCCGTGACGAATGGAGACCAGAGCTCAGATACGCCGCTAGACTCCGGTCAGACCACCGGAGAGGATTCCTCGCAGCTGACGAGTTCACCAGCCTCCATAACGCCGCACACGCACACGCAAGAGGTACCAACGAGCCAGGTACCACCCAGATCCGTTAAGTCAGTACGGACCACTGCCAGTATGGCAAGAAGGAGAAAGGAAGCAGAGCTAGCCGCAGCGAAGCGACTAGCTGAGATAGAGAAGGAGATCGTGAGAAAAACTCTCGAAGTAGAATTGGCAGCAATCGACGATGAGGAGCAAGATGAAAATTGGGCGCCTTCGAGTTCGTCATGCCGTGACCCATCCGTCCTCAGAGTTGAAGAGTGGTTAAATAAGGAAAATAAGGACGACGGCGTTCGTGCCGATATCAAGCAGTTAGATGCACCCGCCGCCGGACAGTCACCGGAGGAGCATGAGCATCACGGGTTATCCGCACCGGTTGTCGTTACACCGCCAGGCGCAACAGACTCTGCACAGCCGCTAGAGAAGCCAGCGCGTCAAGAACCACCCTCTACACAGCGGGGGGAGCCGGCACAGATAAGCGATATTCAGCTGCTGGCCAAGGAGATAGCTAACCTACAACAAGCGCCGCCCTACGATCGTCGACTACTGGAACTCCCCACATTCTCAGGAAATGCTTCGGAATGGCTGTCCTTCAAAGCAGCCTACAATGAGACTTGCCAGAAGTTAACTGATTCGGAGAACACTTCTCGGTTACGCCGCAGCCTCCAGGGAGAAGCGAAGAAAGCCACAGCATCGCTCCTCATCGCAGCCGCGAACCCTTCAGAAGTAATGAAGACTCTGGAAAGGAAATTCGGGCGTCCCGACGACATCGTAGCCGGAGAATTACGTATATTAAGAGATTTGCCACGAATCACGGACGCCGCCTCTGCAAGTGTTCACACCTTCGCGTGCAGCATTCAAGCAACAGTAGCTGCACTACAGGCACTAGGACGAGAAGAATACTTGCGAAACCCTATGTTGGCTCAAAGTATTAAAGCGAAGATGGCACCGCTTCAAAGAGGATGGATTGAATACGCAACAACCCATGAGAAGTCACCTGTACCGGAAATCGTCAAAATTTGTGAATTTCTCAACCTTGAAAGCGACCGGCTTCAACAATATTGGTGCCTGGATACATTACAACTTAGCGCCATAAACTCGAAATCAGCCAGTACTACGAGTCAGGCGAACACACGCAACACAGGAAAATACAGCGGAGTCCACGCTGCCGACTCTACAAGATCTATGGAATGCACATATTGTCGTAAAGGGAATCACGCTTTATATAAATGTGAACTCTTTTCAACTACCGACGTAGATGAGAGATGGAAATTCGTGAAACAAGAAAAGCGATGCTTCAGGTGCCTGAACCGAAATCACGCGAAAATTAACTGTAAACGCCGAAATGTCTGCGGCGTTAACGGCTGTTTGTATAAACACCATTCTTTATTGCATCAAAACAATACTGACCGTGAATCACAGACCTCAGCAACAAGAGTCGAGCCGGCGGCGGCACTTGAAACGACCTCCAACGCGGCCGTCGCACAGCCGGTGACGCACTCGGGAGACGTTATGAAAACATGCGCGGGAACAAACAAAAGGGCATTGTTGAAAATACTACCAGTAACGGTTCACGGAGATAATGGGAGCGAACGAACATTTGCTATGCTAGATGATGGAAGTACCATAACACTTATGAAAAATAAATTGGCAGATAAAATTGGTGCTCCAGGACCACGAGACCCGCTCATACTTGCAGGAATAACATCAACCTGTACGTACTCCAAATCCAGACGAGTAAATATATCAATTTCTGGGTCATCGGGCAAAAGGTTCGAGCTGAACAACGTGAGAACGGTAGATAAATTACCGATGACAACACAGTCATTCAAACAAAGCGATCACCCGTACCTACTTGACATACCGATTGAAAGCTACGAGGACTCTGAGGTAGGCATTCTCATCGGACAGGACAATTGGTTTCTTCTGCTATCCGAGAAGACACGAGTTGAAAAGAAAGATCTACCTGTAGCGTCATTGACACCGCTTGGATGGGTGGTGCATGGCTGTACTTCCTCCGTATCAGCTGCTCGAGTAAACTTCGTGGGACACATACAAACGGAAGAGGCGCTCGGCGAAATGATAGAGAATTATTTCCGTCTGGAGAACATTGGTATAGTCGCGAAGGAAAGAAAGAGGCCGCAAGATGCACGAGCAATAGAGATACTTCAATCAACCTGCCGACGAATTGAACAACGTTGGGAGACCGGACTTTTGTGGAAAGAGGATCAAGTGGAGATGCCACCCAGTTATAAAAGTACTTTAAAGAGACTTCGCACCATTGAGAATAAGATGGACAAAGACAAACAATTTGGAGAAGCATACGTGTCACAAATGAATTCACTCATAGAAAAAGGCTATGCAGTGCCTTGTCCGCCGTCGGACTCCCCGAAGAAATGGTACCTACCACATTTTGCCGTGACCAACCCCAATAAACCGGGAAGAATACGGATTGTGTTTGACGCCGCTGCTACAGTCCAGAGTACGTCACTAAACGACAAGCTGTTAACAGGACCAGACCTTTTGCAATCGCTAACGGGAGTCATCTTCAGATTTCGAGAAGGAAGATACGCAGTATCTGCAGATATAAAGGAGATGTTTCTCAGAATTATAATGAGAAAAGAAGACAGAACAGCACAACGTTTTCTTTGGCGTGGTTGGGAGCGTCATTCACCACCTGTGGAGTACGAAATGGCGTCAGTTATATTTGGAGCGGCGTCCTCACCTACCACAGCGAATTTTGTGAAAAACCTCAACGCCGAAGAGTTCGTCATGACTTACCCGGAAGCAGTCCGGGTAATAAAAGAGAACCACTACATGGACGACTACTTGGGAAGTTACGAAGATGAAGAAACTACCACGAGGATAGCTAAACAAGTAGCGAAGATCCACGCCAGCGGAGGCTTTCAGTTGACGGCGTGGGCATCAAACAGTAAAAATGTTCTTGATGCAGTCGACGAGTCACAGTCACAGGTGACATGCAGCGATCGTAACCTCGACCTTCAGAGAGCACAAGAGAAGACCCTGGGACTGCGGTGGGATCCTCGCGACGACACCTTGGGCTTCAACCTCACTATGGCCCGTGTGCCGGCAGATATAGCAGATGGCAGCAGAATACCTACGAAAAGAGAAATGTTGAGTGTTGTGATGTCCGTATTTGACCCGCTCGGACTGCTCGCACCCATCGTCGTGCAAGGAAAAATATTGCTACAAGAGGTGTGGAGGACTGGCATCGCATGGGATGAAAAGCTCGCCGGACGTGAAGCGACGAAATGGCAGAATTGGATAAAAAAATTGCGTCTGTCATGGAACTGCAGAGTACCAAGATATTACGGTATCATCAACGAAGAGACGTCATTACACTTACACACGTTTGTTGACGCGAGCGAAGCCGCGTACGCCGCAGCAAGTTACTTACGTATCGAGCGACAAGATGGATCGGTGATTACAGCGCTAGTAGCTAGCAAGTCCAGAGTTACACCGCTGCGCCCCACTTCTATTCCCCGCTTAGAACTGCAAGCAGCGGTATTGGGCAGCCGTCTCGCTCACACAATACAACAGGAACATCGCATGAAGATAACAAAGAGATACTTCTGGACTGATTCGAAAACTGTGTTATCCTGGATCAACAGTGATGCCCGCATGTACAAAGCGTACGTTTCGCATAGATTAAGCGAAATTGATGAATTGACCAAAACAAAGGAATGGCGTTGGGTACCTACACAGTATAACGTAGCCGATGACGCAACGCGTGATATGGAGCAGCTGACTAGTGAACACAGATGGTTTCAAGGCCCTGCATTCCTACGGGAAGGTCACACGCACTGGCCTAGTACGAAGATTGCGTCACCCGAGAGTTCAATGAATGAATTAAGAAAAGAATATACTGCCATTGTATTTGACACGGCCGTGCGACCGAGTCCCGACCTACCCGACGTTGGAAGATTTTCATCATGGTTACGACTGATTAGAACAACTGCCTACGTACTCCTCTTCGTGGAAAAATTGAAACGTAAACATCAGGGCGGACTCGACCAGCGACACTACCAGAATGCCGAAAATCTATGGATAAAACGAGCACAAGAAGACTCCTACGCAGTTGAACTTGCATGCCTACAAGCGGGCAGACACGTGGAACGCAGCAGTCGGCTAGCCCGCCTCGAGCCAGTCATCGATTCGGCCGGAATCATTCGCCTGCGGGGACGAGCGGGGCGCGCACCTGACGTTACAACTGCAACTAATGAGCCTGTTATATTGGATGGAAAACATCGATACACTCGACTTCTGGTGCATCACTATCACGTCCAGGCTCACCACGCGAACCCAGAAACTGTGGTGAATATGCTTCGTACCAAATACTGGATTGTGCTGCTGCGACCCACTGTCCGGGCCGTCGCGCACAACTGCCAGCTCTGCCGCTTGCGCCGGGCAACCACTCAACTGCCTCCGGCGGGCGACTTGCCGCTCGCTCGCCTAAGTCATCACCACCGCCCGTTCACCCACTGTGGAGTGGACTACTGGGGCCCGATGGACGTGGCCGTCGGAAGGCGCCGGGAGAAGAGGTACTGCGCGCTGTTTACGTGTCTCGTGACGCGCGCGGTACACCTCGAGTTGGTGAACAGCTTGACCACTGACTCAGCCATTTGCGCTCTGCGCCGTCTAATGGCGCGCAGGGGCTCTCCAGCGATCATCTACTCCGACAACGGCACTAACTTTCGTGGTGCCGACGCCGAACTGCGCCGTGCTTGGGATGAAGTCGACGTGGAAGCTATCAAGACCTTCTCTCTCAACCGAGGCGTCGAGTGGAAGTTTATGCCGCCGAGCGCGCCGCACATGGGGGGATGCTGGGAACGCCTGGTGCGGTCAGTGAAGACCGCTCTCCGCGTCACTCTACACGAACGAGCCCCGCGGGAGGAGGTCCTCGTCACCCTGCTCTGTGAGGTTGAGCACACTGTAAACGCTCGGCCGCTCACACACGTTTCAGTGGACCCGGAGGATCCTGAGGCACTCACACCCAACCACTTCCTGCTGGGCAGCGCTTCGGGTGTGCCTACTCCTGGCACGTTTGATGATCGAGACTTGGTGCGCCGTCGGGAGTGGCGCGCCACTCAGCGACTTGCCGACATCTTCTGGACGCGCTGGGTGCGCGAATACCTGCCGACGCTTCTACCCCGCCCGCATGTGGGAGATGGCCGTCCTGACCTGCAACCTGGGGACCTCGTCATCATTGTGGATGCGAATCTGCCGCGCAACGTTTGGCCGCGCGGCGTCGTGGAGCGAGTACACCCAGGTGGAGACGGGCGCGTGCGCGTCGTGGACGTGCGTACAACAGGCGGCGTGCTACGCAGACCTTCGAGGAAGATCGTCCGTCTTCCAGTAGAAAGAGTCGTCGAGGAACCTGATTCGACGACTGGGGGGAGGATGTTACCGACGGAACGATCGACAAATAAAATTATCCGTTAAAATCCGTTGAAGACCGTTAGAATACGTTACTGAATACAATGGCTCACTTCTTTCCAGCCGTTGCTTCTTGGAACAGCGTCACCACTCGCTCCATTCAGCCAGCAGCAGTATAAATAGAGGTCCCGTAACGGTCAACCGGGCATTGCAATTTTCACAAGCGCGTCGAACACTGAGAGAGCTCTGCTGGCTGTGTGGGCGAGTGTGAGCACGAGCAACGGCGTGAAGGAGAGACTGTGCCTTTTGCTGATAATATTTCGAGTTTTCGTTCACCTTTCCACCGACACCTACATAAATACAGTCCACCTGAACAGTTTTAGACGGTCCCGTGTCGATTTGGTCAACGCCGCATCGAGTCGGGATGGGACGCGTCGTTTTCAATGCCTTTTGTGTACCCAGGAGGGGAAGATTGTCAGTTTGGCGGAGGCTCTCTTCGAAATGTTGGACAATATCATCAGTAGGATGCTCCTTTCCTCTGCTGGTGATACTTTTGCCCAAGAATTTAAAAGGGGCTTCATCAGCCACTGTTGCGATTGGTTTTCCGGCTACTGTCAGACCTGGGTTGCCCGAGGTAAACTTTGAACCTTTCCTGGTTAAGCTCAAAGCACTTCGCTGGTTTTATCTTCATCCCTTTGGTCCATTCACAATAGTCATCCACCACCTTAAGAAGCGCCTGATTTTGTTTTGGATTGCGGGTTAACAGCGTAATATCATCCGCAAATGCCAGGATAGCCGCCATATATGTGTCTCCGTATTTGAATCTGTATCCCCATTTGTTTTCTTTTACGATAAGCGTATCAATTAGAATGTTGATAACAATGTTAAATGTGGCAGGAGAGAGGCAGCAACCCTGGAAAAGTCCTATGCCGTCGGCAGCTGGAGATCAACAATCTGTGCGTTGTTCCGTACAATGCGGCGCTCCTATTGAAATATAATTGTCACATTAACGTTGAAGTGGCGTCTACTCGCAAAGTGGTAAAGTACTTGTTCAAATACATTAGCAAGGGCCAAGATTACGCCAATATAGCCATCGTAGAAGACGCCATAAAGCACGATGAAATTGAACAGTACGCCCGAAAACGTTACATTGATGGTAAAAATAGAATGATAATGATACATAGAATCTACAAACATAATATCTCATAAAACAAAGTAACTTACTGCATGACCATCCCTTACAGATTTGTTATTAGTATTGATGTGTTAGTACCAAGTGCAGGGGCGCCGACTTTTAGAAATCCTCGTGGGTGCTCATGCAATTTTTTTTTTTATTGAACAATCATCATCATCATCAACGTGTTGACGTCCACTGCTGGACATATGCTTCTCCAATTTTTCACTAATTCTCCTGCCACCCGGCAGCATGGATACGCAGAACGTTTGCACAATGTTTTGCATTTGCCGCATTTACACATTTGCACGATGTACCTACGCATGTAGTGCCCCTATATTATATTGAATGGTATGGAATAATATAGGAGTACTGTAGTAACGTTCGTTGATCGTCGCGCCACTAGTGCGAATTTGTAAATGTGGCCGCTCAAAGGCTTGTAAGTAAATAAGGCACTTTTATGTAGCTGAAATCCTATTACTGATCAGTTTTTATATCTGTCGTCGTGGATGCTCCGCACCCACTGCTCACAACTCTTGGGTGCTGGAGCCCCTGAGCACCAACGTAGTCGGAGCCTATGACCAAGTGTGGTATGCTTTAAATTTCTTCATTAGATGCAAAGCAAAAAATTCAGAGAAAAATTGCATCATACCTATTAGAGAAGATGCAACAGTTCAAAATTTAGACAGAATACGTCATCGATCAGATGGTGAAATGGTAACGCCAGCGGGCGCTGGCGGCTCGAGCCGGAGTTCCAGGATCAAATCCTGATTGGGTTTGCATCTATCTAATGAAAGAATTTTAACATAATACTTTCGTAGCTACGTGCCATGTCAGCTCATCCCTTTGGCCGTTCGTTTTGTTTCAACCGCCTCGCTCACACGAACGCACACAATAAAGTGTTATTGTGTATTTGTGTAGTTATTGAGTACTGATATGATTTTTTTTTATGTAATCCGGTATGGGTGGCTGAGTCGGAGGGGCCAAAGCGCATGCTCCGACCAGCCAATATCACCTACGAGAAGGCAGGTGCCATACCGGAGACTTCCCTAGATTGCTGGCTATACTGGACTAGAGGAGACCACAACCGAGGCTGCTATACGGCCATCTTACATCCAGTACGGTGGTAGCAACCCAGTCGGTTACAATTCGAGCCTACCACCTAGTAAGGGGCAAGGGAAGGGACCTGCAGTTTTACACCGGTTCCGAACGGTGAAGCGGTAGGTGTAGGTATGCACGTAAATTTTTTCGTCAGATAAAACTCATTGGTACACGCCGACCGGATTCGAACCTCGGACCTCTCGCATGAGAAGCCGATGCCCAAACCACTCGGCCATAGCTGCCGCTATAGAATGATACTCTATTCTTCCATTCGCACTTTGAAAATTCTTTTAAAAAAGTACTTCCTGTTTCCTGTTCCTTCCTGAGGAGGTGCCATTCAGTTTACATTGTAACTAATCAGTATTACTCTGAAAATTTGAGAAAACCTGTTTGTGTACATTGCAGCATATCAACGTAGGGGAAGACGAAAGAAAAATAAGTCCAAAGACCATAGTTACAACAGTTCCGATAAGAAGAAGATTAAAAAAGGTAAGTACTATGCACAAACTTCCAAGTCCTGAGCTCCTGCATGAAAAGAGCTTCCCGGGCCGCGCTGGAAGCATTATACAGAATTTGGATCGGTAGAGAGAGAGGGAAGTTTTTGTCAGCCTTGATAGCTCAGTGGAGCAGACAGTCGACTGTTGCTATTGATTGTTAAGCAACGCTGGGCGCGGTCAGTACTTGGATGGGTGACCGCTCGACCGTTGGAGGCTGACCGCGGTTCGGATTCCACGTAAAACTGTAGGTCCCTTCCCTTCATACCTTACTCGGTGGTAGGGTTGTTTTTGTTTTCAATACAAATAGTTTGTGTTTTCCGTCCAGTTCAGTGTAGCCGGCACGATCGAAGGGAAGCACTGACACGGCACCAAGTTCACCCGGTGTTATGGGCTGACATCACGGATGTTGTAGGTGATGTAGCCAACCGTGTCAGATTCCATAAAAAAAAAGAAGAAAAAAAAGAAGTCGAACCCGGTGCTCGACTAGTTTAGCTTCACATCCTAGTCAACGCAGATCCTTTACCGATGTCGGTGTTTTTTAACGCCAGTCCAACTGCGAGACCGGTGAAGGAATATTGCAGTCATCTTTGGGAGGGTTCCCCTGAGTACCTTCTTTCTGCCTTGGATTCAATTCAGCGACTAGCCATTCGCCTCATTGGTGACTCTGTACTCACAAGGGACCTTCAACCTCTAAATCACAGACGTATAGTTGGGTAATTGAGCCTGTTTTATCGGTACTACTATGGCCGCTGCTCTCACGAACTTGCTTCCCTTGTCCCTCCTCCTCCTGTTCGCCTTCGCCAAACCCGCCATACTCTCGCGGAACACAAGGGGTTTTCGCAGGACGCGCTCGCTCGCTCGCTCGCTGCGAAGGGTTGTTCGCTCGCGGAACACCCCTTCGTAGTCGACAGAAGAGTTCTTCGAACTGCACGATTCTCCAAATCGTTCTTGTGCCGCACTGCAAAGGTGTGGAACGGGCTTCCAGGGAATATCATCATAGAAACATACAAGATTCTCAATCAGCATTATGATTGTCCAGAACTGGAGAACCTCTTTACTAAAAATACAAATAGTCATCTCCGAGGCCATAGCTTGAAGCTAAATGTCACTGTCAGCTAAAAAAATCCGAGACGAAACTTCCTGTCAAATAGAGCAGTGGAAATGTGGAACAAACTGCCCGAAGATGTCGTACAAGCACCCACCACAAATTCCTTTAAAAACAGGCTCAACAAACACCTAAAAAAACACCAAACTAAACTAACATCAAAATAACAAAGCACCAGTGAACTTAGACATGAACACATCAGCTTAGGCTGTTGGTTCATCAAATAAATAAATAAATATCTTTCCCCACTCCTAAAATCCACTTATCTTCAAATCGCGGGTTAATAGCCTTTCCCCAGCGACATTGGTCCACCTCCAAGCCGGATTGTAATTGACTGCGTCTGAGGCTTCAACCTCGGGAACAGCCACCCAGTTCGGAAGCAATAAAAAAAAATTAACTGACAAGGGTTGGACGCAAGCTGAAATGTTGGCCGAACGCAATGTATTGTAAATAAAATTTGTGGGAGTGTTGTTGACAATCCTCTCAACCTCGTGATTTTTTTTAGGAACTTTAAATTAGATTTTTTATCATCATCATCATCATCATCAGCCTGTATCGGTCCACTGCTGGACATAGGCCTCTCCCAAGGCACGCCACCACACGCGGTCTTCCGCTCTTCTCATCCATCCACTCCCGGCTACCTTTTTTAGGTCATCTGTCCACCTAGCCTAAGAAAATAAGCAAGCTGAAGTGGCAGTGGGCTGGGCACATCTGTCGTAGACCCGACAACCGATGGGGTAGACGGGTGCTCGAATGGAGGCCACGTACAAGCAAACGTAGCGTGGGACGCCCCCCGGCTAGATTTTTTATATAAAAAAAAAATCACAATAAATATTTACACATTTCAGAAAGCACAGAAGGTCCAATCCTGCTCAGATCAACGCCGCTGTTTCCGCCTTACAAACTAAACACAACCGATTTCAAATGTCGCGAGTGCGGCACGCAGTTCCGCAACGCGCACTCACTCACCGCGCACATCAACACGCACTACGGGAACTACGGCTGCCGCGCCTGCGACAAGGCCTTCATGACGACGGGCGGCTGGTCGCGGCACCAGCGCACGCACACCGCCGGCCCCTTCGCCTGCCCGCACTGCGACAAGGTTCGCCACTCATCTCGTACATTTCAAATGTCGCAAGTGCGGCACGCAGTTCCGCAACGCGCACTCACTCACCGCGCACATCAACACGCACTACGGGAACTACGGCTGCCGCGCCTGCGACAAGGCCTTCATGACGACGGGCGGCTGGTCGCGGCACCAGCGCACGCACACCGCCGGCCCCTTCGCCTGCCCGCACTGCGACAAGGTTCGCCACTCATCTCGTACATTTCAAATGTCGCAAGTGCGGCACGCAGTTCCGCAACGCGCACTCACTTACCGCGCACATCAACACGCACTACAGCAACTACGGCTGCCACGCGTGCGACAAGGCCTTCATGACGACGGGCGGCTGGTCGCGGCACACAGTATGAAATTTGACCTGATTTTCGGACATGGTATTTTTATTCCCAAACTAGTTAGTCTTTACTATTTTAAAAGCTAGAGTAGAACTCCCGTGTGTCAGTTACGTATAGTTGCAAAGTTATGAATTTTTGAAAAAGGTAAGTTTTTTTTGGCCGAAAAATAAAAAAAAAATATTACTCCGAGATTATGGAAAATATTAATAATAATATTTTTTTATATACAAGAATGACTATAGCCCCATTTTTTGAAGCAATTTCGAACCTTCTACAGTTAGTACAAAACGAGCAATAATTTTTTTTTTATTTTTCATTTTTATTTTTTTTCTCCTAAACCAAGTCGCATTAGCACAAAATTCTTACATTACAAATAACCCCAGACCTTGTTTAATAAGTGCTAAAAAAACTAAAAGATAATCCCGCTTGGTATAGGAGTTTTAACTAAATAATGTTTAGGCCGACAATTTTACAGTCAGGGTTGGCACTTTTCGAATCGTAGTTTAATTTTATTTTTTGGCCGAAAGTGAATTTTTTATTAAATTATGATTAATTATCATGATCGGATACGGTAAAGCGATTTTTTATAATTGCGTTATGCAGTCATTATATTGATATGGTCCCTTTTGAAAATAATGAAAAATTCCCGGGATTAAAAAAAATATTTCTAGTAGTGATATACCTAGTTAGTAACTTTCGATTGTTTTAACGTGCTCTGATGCACGTAGGTATACGTTAGCTATTGTAAACATTCCAAATTATATCAATAAAAACATTGGTAAGAAATTAGCTGTCATACCCCAAAGCTTTTCTGTTAGAAAATGCCTAGAGATCCTCTCATCTCCAACATTAGGTTGCGCCACAGACAGAAAAAGTTGCGAAAGTTACCACTTCCAGCTCAGGCATTAGCATTGCTAAAACCGGCAGATGCCAACACTTTCGCCGAAGAATCTGCACCGAAGGATGCTGAGGAAATCAAAATCGATGCGGAAAATCAGGCGCTTGATGAGTGTCTAGGTCTGGGAGAAGGTGGCCTATTTCTCAATGCTGAGGATTAACATCATCATCATCATCATCATCATCATCAGCCCGTATCGGTCCACTGCTGGACATAGGCCTCTCCCAAGGCACGCCACCACACGCGGTCTTCCGCTCTTCTCATCCATCCACTTCAATTGGATTAAGAGGATTAACAATTGTTTTCATTTCGGAAATATTCGTAGCCTATACTCCGTTCATCCTAGCAACTAATGCCGAGCGGTTTCTCGCTCTCGCAACGGTTATTACCCTTCTTTACACAGGACACAACGTTGTATGTGTGAGTCATAGGTGTATGCGTAAGCCATCTCAAAACCATAACGGCGCGTGCGCCGCTGCGCCTGGGAGTTAGTATTGCGTTTTTATTCTGAGTCAACGCATTACAATCAGTAGCCTTTCATAGGCGTCATAGTCATAATAATAAAATTGTTTTGCATATTTTTCACATGTTGTTTTTCACAAAAACTGAATGGCACTATGCAATGCATGCATGCAACAATCATAAGAAAATTACGTTACTCACTTTATAATAAATGCGAAAGTAAATTGTTTGTTTGTTTGTTTGTTTGGTCATTCGAGAACCACTGGTGCTAGACCCATCGTGTTGGCACTCAAACTTCAGGTCTCGGTGAGATCTATCCATCTGTCACATGAACTTTTGTGTTGGTCATAACTCGAGAACCACTGGTGCTAGACCCATCGTGTTGGTACTCAAACTTCAGGTCTCGGTGAAATCTATCCAACTGTCACATGAACTTTGGTTTTGGTCATAACTCGAGAACCACTGGTGCTAGACCCAACGTGTTGGTACTCAAACTTCAGGTCTCGGTGAGATCTATCCATCTGTCACGTGAACTTTTGTATTAGTCATAACTCGAGAACCACTGGTGCTAGACCCATCATGTTGGTACTCAAACTTCAGGTCTCGGTGAGATCTATCCATCTGTCACGTGAACCTTTGTTTTGGTCATAACTCGAGAACCACTGGTGCTACACCCATCGTGTTGGTACTGAAACTTCAGGTCTCGGTGAGATCTATCCATCTGTCACGTGAACTTTTGTTTTGGTTATAACTCGAGAACCACTGGTGCTAGACCCATCGTGTTGGTACTCATACTTCAGGTCTCGGTGAGATCTATCCATCTGTCTAATGAACTTTTGTTTTGGTCATAACTCGAGAACCACTGAAGCTAGACCCATTGTGTTGGTACTCAAACTTCAGGTCTCGGTGAGATCTATCCATCTGTCACATGAATTTTGTTTTGGTCCTGAAGAGACCTGAAGTTTGAGTACCAAAACGATGGGCCTAGCACCAGTGGTTCTTGAGTTATGACCAAAACAAAGGTTCACGTGACAGATGGATAGATCTCACCGAGGCCTGAAGTTTGAGTACCAACACGATGGGTCTAGCACCAGTGGTTCTCGAGTTATATAGTTATACCAAAACAAAATTTTGTGTGACAGATGGATAGATCTCACCAAGACCTGAAGTTTGAGTACCAACACGATGGGTCTAGCACCAGTGGTTCTCGAGTTATGACCAAAACAAAAATTCATGTGACAGATGGATAGATCTCACCGAGACCTGAAGTTTGAGTACCAACACGATGGGTCTAGCACCAGTGGTTCTCGAGTTATGACCAACACAAAAGTTCATGTGACAGATGGATAGATCTCACCGAGACCTGAAGTTTGAGTGCCAACACGATGGGTCTAGCACCAGTGGTTCTCGAGTTATGACCAAAACAAAAGCTCATGTGACAGATGGATAGATCTCACCAAGACCTGAAGTTTGAGTACCAACACAATGGGTCTAGCACCAGTGGTTCTCGAGATATGACCAAAACAAAATTTCACGTGACAGACGGATAGATCTCACCGAGACCTGAAGTTTGAGTACCAACACGATGGGTCTAGCACGAGTGGTTCTCGAGTTATGACCAAAACAAAAGTTCACGTGACAGATGGATAGATCTCACCGAGACCTGAAGTTTGAGTACCAACACGATGGGTCTAGCACCAGTGGTTCTCGAGTTATGACCAAAACAAAAGTTTATGTGACAGATGGATAGATCTCACCGAGACCTGAACTTTGAGTACCAACACGATGGGTCTAGCACCAGTGGTTCTCGAGTTATGACCAACACAAAAGTTCATGTGACAGATGGATAGATCTCACCGAGACCTGAAGTTTGAGTGCCAACACGATGGGTCTAGCACCAGTGGTTCTCGAGATATGACCAAAACAAAATTTCACGTGACAGATGGATAGATCTCACCGAGACCTGAAGTTTGAGTACCAACACGATGGGTCTAGCACGAGTGGTTCTCGAGTTATGACCAAAACAAAAGTTCACGTGACAGATGGATAGATCTCACCGAGACCTGAAGTTTGAGTACCAACACGATGAGTCTAGCACCAGTGGTTCTTGAGTTATGACCAAAACAAAAGTTCACGTGACAGATGGATGGATATCATAAATCTACGTGAGGATAGCAGCGGCAGTGACGAGGACCTCTGTGACGTGGGGGAATCATCAGACAGTGATGAATATGGAATTACCCGGTATTACGGCACTGCGTTAACTTAGCCACCTACAATACAATAGAACGAACAGCTGAAACGGTGGCTGAAGTAAGTACATTAGGCACAAAATTTAAATAATATATAATTTTAATATTTAATAATTTACCGTGAAAATATAAATATTTAACATGATTCCAAGCAAAAAATAAACAGGTTTATTGCAAAATTTCATTCATCAAATAAATAAACAATAATAAAATACATTTTTTAAATTAAACTATATTCATAACCTCAGTTCACAGTCACTTCAATCACTCTTTGCGAGAGCGAGAAGTATAGAGAAAGAGAAACCGCTCGGCAATAGTTGCTAGGTTGAATGGAGTGTAAGTATTCTTCAATACTGTTATTATTGAAATTATTATTAATAAATTGGCATCATTATTTTTGTTCATCCCCTGCCTAACCCTAAAATAATAAATGTAAAGAAATATGCAAATAAATATTATATTCCATAAAACGTATCTTGTTTTTTATTTATTATTTTAATTACTCTGTACTTATCTGTAGGTATATTTTAAGAATTTTTTTTACTACATACATACATACATAACGTCACGCCTGTTTCCCAGTGGGGTAGGCAGAGACAACGGATTTTCACGTTAAAATTTAAAATTTCTCACAATTTTTTTTACTGTTGGTCTATTTCAAGTCTTGGTTAATTTATTCATAGATATATTTGGACAAACTATTATTTAGTTGTTTAAAATTTTCGGCCAAACTTGGGCCGAAATTTTATGGCAACCCTAACGAAAAAACTTGAGTAGCTATAACTCCTATACCAAGCGGGATTATCTTTTGTTTTTTCTGGTACTTATTAAACATGGTCTAGGGTTAATTGTAATGTAAGAATTTTGTGCTAATGCGACTTGGTTTAGGAGAAAAAAAATAAAAACGTAAAATAAAAAATAAATTTTTACTCGTTTTGTACTAACTGTAGGAGGTTTGAAATAGCTTCAAATAAGGGGGGTAAAGTCATTCTTGTATATTGAAAAATATAATTATTAATATATTCCATAATCTCGGAGCAATAATTTTTTTTAATTTTTCGGCCAAAAAAAAGTTTGTTTTTCAAAAATTTATAACTTTGGAAGTATACATAACTGACCCACGGGAGTTCTACTCTACCTTTTAAAATACTAAAGACTGACTAGTTCTGGAGTAAAAAAACCATGTCCGAAAATCAGGCCAAATTTCATACTGTGCGGCACCAGCGCACGCACACCGCCGGCCCCTTCGCCTGCCCGCACTGCGACAAGGTTCGCCACTCATGTCGTACATTTCAAATGTCGCGAGTGCGGCACGCAGTTCCGCAACGCGCACTCACTCACCGCGCACATCAACACGCACTACAGCAACTACGGCTGCCGCGCGTGCGACAAGGCCTTCATGACGACGGGCGGCTGGTCGCGGCACCAGCGCACGCACACCGCCGGCCCCTTCGCCTGCCCGCACTGCGACAAGGTTCGCCACTCTCTCGTACATTTTGTAGAACAGATCCATGGGAAAGCAACATACCGAAGGACCACAACATTAAACTTAACAAGTACTGCAACTTAGTAGACCGGATTGTGAGAAACGGATTCAAGACTGATCTCTTCGCTGTGGAAGTCGGAGCAAGAGGACTACCAGCGAAGTCGCTCTACAGTCTCTTCAAGAATCTAGGGCTGCCAAGATCGACGCTAAGCTCATACATGGAGAGAGCTTCGAAAACGTCACTGGAAGCATCCTACAGAATATGGATAGGCAGAGAGAGGGAGGTCGAGAGCGGGACTGGTGGTTTCCCCGCGTCCTAGTCAACGCAGACTAGCTGACGAGGGTTTGATGCGAGCCGAAACGTGAAGCATGCGAGGGAAATTTAGAGTGGCCACTCAGCGCTATGTGGACGTGCGAGTGGACACACGCGCTAGTCTCGACCTCGATTAACACCCTCCTCTACTGCCGATGGGCCCGGATATGTTCGGTGAAGCCATCGCAAGCTTAGCTCAACACCTTCTTGCCCTGGCCGGCCCTCCGGGACGCGCGCCATCTTCTTACCTTTATTTAGCTGTCTGTCGCAGGACAGTCAACTAAATAAAAATAAATTCTATCTATTTCTCCCTGCTGTCAAATTGAACAGACTTTTATTTGAAAACTGTTTCCAATCGGAATACATTTATTTTTAACTTTGTAGTATTGTATGATATGATGGCAAAAACGTCATCTAGGACCAATATAACTTAAATTAAAAATAAAATATGAATGAAATGTGGACAAAGATGATTTACTATGTGTAAGATCAATAGGTACAAATACATTGTTTATTGTTTATTGTTTATTTAGCATCTATTGGCAGTACACTGCTGCGCTCAGATTTGTCATATTTACATTGTAACATTCCGCCAGTTCGATTATCACAGCGAAGAAGAACTGACAAGAAACTTCACTGGAATTTTTTTCAATGTCCACTTAGTCTATACAAAAATGTTTGCCACTGCCTAGACACGCATGTGCTGATTTGTGACATGCAGCAATTCATGACAAAGTGAAAACATTTTTACTATGAAATTGTATGGACTACTGGTTTCTGTCACAAACCACCACAGTTCGTTATCGCAAAACTAATTAATTACATTCATATCGCATCATTAATTATATTTATTTATCATGTGATTCTGACAACTTCTGAAGTATATAGGTATTATGTAAAAAGTCCGGTGTACATACGAGTCCTTCATCACAGGAGAGAGAGCTGTGACGGACGGCACTATGCGAGTTTTCTCCCCAAACAGAGATTATTAACCTGTTTTGGTGGTTTAAAAAAAATAACCAGGGTTAAATTACAGAAGATGCGTCGCGGACGCATCTTCTTTAATTTAACCCTAACCTAATGTTGAGGCGGTGCATGTCGTTTTTGTTAAACTCCCATAGTGCAGTTTGGCTGCTACCACAGCGGCTGCGTCAAAGCTCTACTGCGATGAAGGAATCGTCAAATACATAGCCTAAAATGTCACTGAATGTAATGATAAAAAAAAAAAATCCAAGATAGAACAAGCAAATTTTATCTGGATTTAGACGTATCAGTCTATGTATGCTGCCTGTCTAAAATAAATAAATAAATAAATGTCCTAGAAAATATTCTTATAAAATTTGTAAAAAAAAATAATCATTATCCTTTCGCCACTTTGCATGCAGGTATTCCGCACAGAGAACACGCGACTCTCGCACGTACGCCTGCTGCACCGGCGCACGCTGGCGTTCGCGTGCAGAGAGTGCGACAGAAGATTCCGCACGTCGTACAGGCGACTGGTGCACATGCGCGACCAGCACGGCCACGAGGACCAGTACGCCTGCCCGCATTGCCACGAGACCTTCCTCGTCGCGAGTGAATTGTGTTTTATCCCTGTAGATCAGTCGTGTCCGACTGGTTTCGCCTTATGGCCGTGATAAACGCCAAATACGCAAAAAGTGCGGCAAAGAAAGTCAAAAACTGACCAATTGGAACACATTGAGAAAATTAAAAAAATATCAACATAAAATTTGCTTCCTTACCAACAATGTGGTTTGTTGGGTTTTATGAGTAAAATTACCTACTTTAAAAAAAAATTACAAAAAAAGTATGAATTAAAAAAATCTGAGAATGTGTGTATTGCAAAGGTCACACAGCACTGAGAAAACTGGCTTGTTGAAATTAAACTAAAATAATTTGGAATTTGAAATTCCCCAAGGCCGCGTGCTACCGGGCGCCCGGGTTCTACCGGTTGGACGCCGCTGGTGTAGAGCTATGAGGTAAAAGGTGAAGCTGTGTCATGTCCTTTGGCTCCACTAGTGTCCGGTTGTTCTGCCAATGCCGGAATAAACCCTACCACCTTCTGAGGTAAGAAGGGAAGGGACCTACAGTTTTACGTGGAATCTGAACCACGGTCAGCCTCCAACGGTCGAGCGGTCACCCATCCAACTACTGACCGCGCTCAGCGTTACTTGACAACACTCTACCGACCGCACCACTAAGCTACCGAGGCTGACTATGATTCATACATAAGATTAAGATTCATATTTTTGTAGTTAAATGATCATTCTGGCATTCGGTCGGTTTTTTGTGTTTTCCGATTCAAACACACTGCCTCTAACCCAGGGATGGGCAAACTTTTTTCTACGCGGGCCAATATTTACAAACATGATCTATGGGGGGCCAGGTTTTTGAATTTTTGTTTATAATTCTTTGAAGAAATAAGGATATTTGTATTTTCCGAAATAAAGTTATTTATTGACTAGGTTTCAACAACGTTAAAAGTTCTCTTATTTCGACAAAATTTAATTATATGAATATCTATAGATATTCGAATCAGGTACGGTGTACCTGGTGCACTATGAAATAGCGAAATTTATATTATTGCAGGTATCTATAAAAAAGGAACAAAGATTTAATGTATAAAGTCATGTATAATAAATTTATCTACTTCTGGGTCGATGATCGCGGGCCGAATTGCAGCCGTTCGCGGGCCGGAGATGGCCCGCGGGCCGTAGTTTGCCCATCCCTGCTCTAACCCATGGCCACAAGTTTGTCAGCGTTGATGTTGTCGTTACAGCGTGGCGCGCACGTCACATCCGAATGAAACACAAGAGCGAGCAGTTCGCCTGCAACCTGTGCTCGTTCACCTCCAAGTGGAAGATGGTCGTGCGCAACCATCTAGCGTCCAAGCATCAGGTCTGTCTCACCCGTACACACTTTAGTTCGTACCACCGCACTGGACGAAACATGGCGGAATAGCAGCCTTGGCTGTGTTCTCCTTTAGCCAATTATAGCCAACAATCCAAGGAAAGTCTCCGGTGTGGCAGGTTTTCGGAGTTATTAGTTGGTCGGGGCATGTGCTTGGGCCCTTATATGTAAGCCTTAAGCTAGAAACTCATTGGGCCCACGTACGCTACGCACGCGTATCTGGGCGCGTCGGTCTCCATACATTTTACATGGAAGAGTGCAGCACGCAGTGTGTCGCGTAGCGTAGGGTGGCGTGGCCGCAATGAAACTGCGTGCTGCACTCTTCCATATAAAATGTATGGAGAGCGAAGCGCCCAGATTCGCGTGTGTGGCGTACGTGGGCCCAATGAGTTTCTAGCTTGAGTGTCTTCAAAATGCGCGTGATGAAATTGCCTGATTACATTTTTGTCCGCCTTATAGCTGACCGTAAGTCCGACGAGTAAGCGTGGTTTCGAGAGAGCTGTTATTGGATGCGTCTGACTGTCTTCATTCGACTGATTGTTGGGCACAGCCACCCGTCCACCTCCGTACACCTCCGCACTGGGCGGGGATTGCATCCCTGTACGCTGGACTTACCGCGGATGCGTACTTTTTGTTTTTTGTTTTTTTTTTTCTGGAAACTGACACGGTTGCCTAAATCATCCACAACATCTGTGATGTCAGCCCATAACACCGGGTGAACTTGGTGCCACGTCAGCGCTTTCCTTCGGTCGTGCTGGCTACTCTGAACTAGACGGAAAACACCAACTATTTACATAGCCGTTTCCACCGACCTTTCATTCAGTGCGGTGGTACCAACCCGGGCGGGTTAAACCCTAGTACCGAGTCATATCCCTTAGTCGCCTTTTACGACATACACGGGGAAAGATGCAGTGGGGCTATTCTTTTCAAGTACCGGCCCCACATGGTACAATACCGGCCCCACACGGTACGCACGTAGGTATGCATGTAAATACAAAACTCATTGGTACA
Organism: Nematopogon swammerdamellus; assembly: GCA_946902875.1. Taxonomy (NCBI): domain Eukaryota; kingdom Metazoa; phylum Arthropoda; class Insecta; order Lepidoptera; family Adelidae; genus Nematopogon; species Nematopogon swammerdamellus. The sequence continues at coordinate 8,431,963 of OX336348.1, read as the reverse complement.
CGCCGACCGGATTCGAACCTCGGACCTCTTTCGCTCGAAACTCGATAATGCTCGCGGGCATAATTGCGGTCAAACGCCGCAGTACTATTTTTTTTTTATGGAAACTGATACGGTTGGCTACATCACCTACAACATCCGTGATGTCAGCCCATAACGCCGGGTGAACTTGGTGCCACGTCAGTGCGTCCCTTCGGTCGTTCCGGCTACACTGAACTGGACGGGAAACACAAATTATTTACATAGCCGTTTCGACCGACCTTTCGATCAGTGCGGTGGTATCAACCCGGGCGGGTTAAACCCTACCACCTAGTAATTAAGAAGGGAGGGAACTAACTGTTGAACTGCAACTGCACAGGTGGGAGAGAAGGCATACCAGTGTGGGTACTGCCGCAAGCGGTACGCCCGCCGCACCACTATCAAGGAGCACGTGCGCTCACATCTCGACGATAGAAAGTGAGTTTTTTTTTATGTAATCCGGTATGGGTCGCTGAGTCGGAGGGGCCCAAAGCGCATGCTCCGACCAGCCAATATCACCTCCGAGAAGGTAGGTGCCATACCGGAGACTTCCCTGGATTGCTGGCTATACTGGACTAGAGAACACAACCGAGGCTGCTATGCGGCCATCTTATATCCAGTACGGTGGTACCAACCCAGTCGGCTACAATTTGAGTCTATCACCTAGTAAGGGGCAAGGGAAGGGACCTACAGTTTTACACCGGTTCCGAACGGTGAAGCGGCAGGTGTAGGTATGCACATATGTACATTTTTTCGTCGGAAAAAACTCATTGGTACACGCCGACCGGATTCGAACCTCGCACCTCTCGCATGGGAAGCCGATGCCCAAACCACTCGGCCACCCGTCGCTCGAGTTAACTATACCCCCGCACATAGAGATTTAATACTCGAGATACTTTCAAAACTATTTCCGCACAATATTCACAATTTCTTGTCGAATTTTGTTATTCAGGGCTGCGAGAGTCTCGTGGCTTATTCACATTTTTTTTTATGGAAACTGGCACGGTTGGCTACATGACCTACAACATCCGCGATGTAAGCCCATAACACCTTGTTGAAGTAAGTGTCAGTGCTTCCCTTTGGTTGTACCGGATACACAGAGCTGGAAGGAAAACATGAACTATTTGCCGTTTCGTTCATTCGTCATTCAGTGTGGTGGTATCAACCCGGGCGGGTTAAACCCTGCCACCTAGTATTGTAAAAAGGGAAGGGACCTAAAGTTTTCTTCCATAAGTCGACCTGCGTATGACATCGACATGGACACTCTCCTGAAGGGAACTCAACAATACGTCCTTTTTATACACGCTGCCATCATTAAACCAGGCTACTGCAGGCTAAACAAACACCTATACCGAATGGGCCTTAGCGACACACCGGTGTGCAGGTTCTGGTTCAAATTTATGCTTTAATTAATAACATGTACATTATCTTTATGTGGTCTCCCAGGGACCATAGAAAATACATCTAGTTTCACATAATCATAGCCAGATTAGGTTCTGTCGTATAGTAAAAACATTTAAATATATATATTTTTTTTATTTATTAATTTTTTTTTTTAATGGAAACTGACACGGTTGGCTACTTCACCTACAACGTCCGTGATGTCAGCGCATAGCACCGGGTGAACTAGGTGCCATGTCAGTGCTTTGATCGTGGCCCCCTTTGATCGTGCCGGCTACACTGAACTGGTCGGAGAACACAGACTATTTACATAGCCGTTTCGACCGACGTTTCATTCAGTGCGGTGGTACCAACCCGGGCGGGTTAAGCCCTACCACCAAGTAAGATTAGGAGGGAAGGGACCTACAGTTTTACGAGGAATCCGAACCTCGGTCAGCCTCCAACGGTCAGCGGTCACCCATGCAAGTACTGACCGCACCCAGCGTTGCTTAACATTCAATAGCGACAGTTGACTGTCTGCACCACTGAGCTATCGAGGCTGACATATTTTACTAAATTCCTGTAAATTTAACATACCTGTAAACTAAATACTTGCCCAGAATTGGAAGGTGAAGTGTGAGAACTGGGGGACCACACTATTGCATGTACAACTTTTTAATTAATTCTTTCCAAATTCCAGGATTCAATTACCAAATTAATTCACAACTACTACTAAACGTTTCGGTAACTAAAACTACTAAAAACTATGTGGTCCCTGAGTTCACACGCACGTAAAAAGAGGATGAAACGCCCGTACACATCCTTTGTGAATGTGAAGTGCTCATTCACAGTAGAAGCCATATTCTTGAGGGTTATATTTTCCTTACTGACTGTTGGTTCCACTGCATTGCCCCACTAGTGGGTCCAGTAGGATTTCCAAGTGCTTATGTCTCCACTGCAACCCATGACAAATACAGGCACTGAACCCCAAGGATATAACTCGGTTCATAGTGGAAATCGGGCTTGGGGTTGAGCTCTAAACTTTTGATAGATCACAATAGATCTTCCTAGGTCGCAGTGACGACAGGGCTCAGGGGCCCTAACTCTCACACTTTAAATCATAAGTCATAATCAACCTGGACCACTCCAAAAAATCCGCCCAGATGCCCCTGGAGGCGTTCAAACCCAAGATACCATCCGGGGAAACCCGGACGGATGGCAGCCCTATCTGCAAACCCTTTCTAAAATGTGTATTGATGTTCGTTCTGTGAGGAATCATACTTATTTATCTTGCATTTTCGTCTTTACAGATATAAATGTGAATTCTGCCACCGCAGTTACGTCCAAAAGGCATCTCTGAATGCACATCTCCAAGGTCACCTCAGGCGCAAGGAAATCTCTCCGCAGCAATATGAGAACACCAGCACCGCACCTAGCGCTAGAATAGTCACATTTAAAGAAATTATGGCAAAAATGCAAGAAGACAACCCGGATCAAATACACAAAGATAATAGACATAGTAAAGTCGCAGATGAAGAATATGAACAATATATTCGTGTAGAAAAATTTGAAGAGGACGGGACGAAAGAGGTTAAAGATATTCTGCCAGATATTGAAGGTGAATGCATCCAGTATGAAGAATTGGATTTTGAAATGGGGGATTTTGAAGAAGAATTTCAAGACTAAAAATATATGAGTAAACCCTACGAAGTTCAGCTTCAAGAACTAGAACTCGGTGCACTAAAAGAGCAGGGAACTTTCAAGATCTTGAATAGCCACTACAACGTTTCCAACTTACAGAAAATGTGTACACTGAATGAAGACACAAATTTTCGAGGCCATACAACGGAGTTGTTGTCCCATGTCTGTGCCAAATTAAACCCATTTTAGTCCTTCGTAGATACCGCGCAAAAGGCCCACAATCAGGCCTCACGCATTCTATGTACTTGCGCGCGCTAACTACCTACCGCCCGACGGGCCGCCGGCGGTCTAATTCAGTGGAAATTCGTCAGCGCGAAGTATACATAGACGCTCGCCCACGCAACTGCGCGCAGCTGCAAAGCAATAACCACTTTACACTCGATCGTTAAGGTACATTTTCGCACGCAGCGATTGGCGACGTTAAACAGTAGGCTATTAAAGCCCGAAGGTAGGAACATTTTCTATGGAGTGATTTATCTGTTACGAAGTAACTATTAAGTAATCTGTGCCACAATGGAGTGGGCCTAAGCGCGGAGGTCGAGTCCGTACAACCCTCGTAGATACCTTTCTTCATATGCCGGAAAAGCCTCGAAACTCAAAGAGGGAACGTTATGAGTGTCCTAGGCACCGCATGGCTGCCTCGGCTGAAGGGGAAGACATTTTTTATTGATAAATTGATGTTTAGGTTTATTTTATTTTATTACTTAACTACTGTTTAATTTTCCGAACAGAACTCTGTAATTTGTATTGTAACAATTATCATGGAATAAATCAATATGTTGTATGAACATAAAAAAACGAAAATTTTAATTTGAATTCATTAAGGACGACGGTACCATCTCGGGCGGGTAAAACCCTACCACCTTTTCTGTACTTGAATGGCCCCACTGCATCTCTCCCTGTACATGTCGTAAAAAGCGACTAAGCGACTCTCACCTTGGCGCGCAAAGTGTTTGTATTAGTACCACCTGGACCTACCGTCCAGTATAGCCAGCAATCCAGGGAAGTCTCCTGTATGGCACCTACCTTCTCGGAGGTGATATTGGCTGGTCGGAGCATGCGCTTTGGCCCCTCCGACACAGCCACCCATACGGGATTACATAAAAAAAAAACCTAGTAAGGTAAGAAGGGAAGGGGCCTACAGTTGTACGTCGAATGCGAACCGCGGTCAGCCTCCAACGGTCGAGCGGTCACCAATCCAAGTTCTGACCTTGCCCAGGTGTGCTTATGATCACAAACGAAAGTCGACTGACCGCACCACTGAGCTACCGAGGCTGACATATAATGGGTTTTCCCTAATCGTGTCTGACAGTGGCGACTCCTTTCAGTTGGCGAGGTTGGCGCCGCCAAACCAAATAAATTGAATGACACAATTACTACAGAAGTATCAAGCTAAAATAAATGTGAAAAAATATCGGAGTTATATTATTTATATCATATAACCCACGATCAATAAGATAAAACGTCAATCCCGTACCCGTTACATAATTTGAAATTTCGCGCGCGTCAAACGCGGGCGACGACGAATGACGACACATCAAGGCATTCATTGGCCGGTTGGCTACATTTTGAAGCGCCATCGTATTCCACATAAGGCGGAAGCGGCCGAATGTCCCCCCCGTCCCGCGCTGACCCGCTGCTCAGCCTTTCGAGTTGGCGCAGCGGGGAGTGCATTTAGTGACGCGGTAGCGAGTGAGTAGAGCAGTGTTGCCATGTTAGGAGATTTTCTCCTAGATTCAGGAGAATTTCAGCGGTGTTAGGAGAAGTTTTTGCCTGTCAGGAGAGTAGGAGAAAATCTAGGAGAAAGAAAATCATTACAGGAGAAGATTTAGGAGTGAGAAACATATATTTACTAGTAAGTAACAAACAAATATTTCGGTATGTACGGTGACAACACAATGATTGAACTGTTTGTGAATCAACCAACCTCTCAAGTCACACAATATACGATAGGATTTGTCTTTTAATAAGAGCAAGGTTCCCCTTCTTGCTCTTTAGATAGGATAATGTGACACTCTGTGAGTGTGTGCGTGCATTGATCGACCGACAAGCGACTACCGGGCGGGCCTAACCGAACGAACACTTTGTTAACAATCAATGTTATTTACATGTATTCTTTGTAATAATCAGTAGTATTACTGAGCCTACGTCGATAGTCTGTCCGTCAGTCCGCACTACTTTAACGGCTGTATCTTTTGTACCGTAATAGGTAGCTGGTTGTGATTTTCACAGATCATGTGTTATTTATTATTGGCGGACATCCTATTAAATAATAAGAAAAAATCAATAAAATTAAGGGCTTCCCCATAAAAGAAACGTCTTTTTTTTATTATTTTTTGTTTGGTTTTGCTCTAACGTAAAAACGGTAATACGTACAAGTGTCAAACTTGGTGTGGTTAAAAACTAAAAAAAAAAACAAATAATTAAAACAGACGAATTACGTGGTGGTTAGAATGGCAATCGTGGTTATGACGGGGGGACAAATCATTATTGGCGGAGAAGTGATAGAACATATTGAAGGAAGAGTATGTACGTATATCTCGGTTAAATACTGCTTGGTAGACAAGGAAGGTCGAGGGAGGAATTCAACTGAGTAGGGCTGCCTCGGAAATTTAAAATTCGCCCCGAGGTCTAACCTGTATATATTATGACCAGCGCGTCCTACCGTTTATGACGTACGGGTGTGAAACGTGAGCTCTGACTAAAGTTGTTTTCAAAAGTTGCCCAGCGAGCGATGGAACTAGCCATGCTGGGCTGGCATGGGAGTATAGCTAGGCGAAATGGTGCGTAATGATAATGACAAATGAATGAGGGGACGACGACCGTTGGAGTAACCATGTACTACATTGGCGGCCGTGGACTGGAAAATGGAGTGTGGGAGACCACCCGCCAGGTGGGACGCCGACATGAAGTATGTCGGCGGAAAGCAGTGGTCCGTACCGCTGAAGGCCGAGACACTGGAGGAAAATTGAAGGCGTATGTCCAGCAGTAGACGCTTACACGCTGACCGACTGACTGACTGACAGAGAACCCTCGGTGCGCGAGTTCGACTCGCACTTGACCGGTTTTCAGGGTGCAAAAGATACAGCTCTTTACAGGTAAGACAGACAGACGGACGGGCAGACGGCCTAGGCTTAGTAAAATGGTCCCGTACGTATAAGGAACACTAAAAATGTGGTGAAATTTTTATAATTTGAAGAACAGGAGAATTTTTTAGGAGGACGAAAATTTTCTAGGAGATTTTTAGGAGATTTTCGAAGTCAATCTAGGAGAATTTCAAAATTTGAGTTGGCAACACTGGAGTAGAGCGACTAGCGAGCGAGCTAGGTGTGTGTGTTGCGTGTGTGGGTGGGTGCGTGCTGCGACCACACGACGAGTATTCATTCTTGTGTGTGTGCGACGTGGGATGCGATGCGACTAGCGAGCGAGCTAGGCTAGGTGTGTTGTGTGCGCGTGTGTGTGCGCATTGGCTCGCGAGTTGATAGCTGCATAAATTCCGTTATGTAGGTATGGACTTTGTATGGATGAATCCTGTGCAGTGTTGTTAAATTAAAGTGATTTATTGGTAATTATAATGGCAAACTCCTACCGAGCTATCTACGGAGCACTCAAGGACAAGATAGACTTAGTAATTTGGCACTCTTATCTGTGGAAAAGGAGTTGCTAACAAAATTGAGCAAGAAAGAAGATTTTCACGATCGAGTCATGGAAAATTTCTTGTCTGTGGAACGAAGAGTGGATTTCATGTACAAATAAAATGTAACAATTCAAGCTTGTATGCCTGTCTCGTCGTGTCGTGCCAGAGGAGACGTCGCTGTTGTCGGCTGCAACTCGACTGCTTTGACACAACCAGTATTTTGACACAACTATCTACAGACAAATTAATCGTAAGTGAGAAAAATAAATCATTTAAACTAAATATTATAAACTATCTATATCGTAATCGTCTTTCACTTTTTGAACTCATTGTGGTAGAAATAAATTAACGCGTAGGTACCTAAGTTATGAAATTATGAAAAAAAAAAATTCCTTAGCCAGAGCCAACCCAATATTCAGGACCAGGAGTCGCCGCTGGTGTCTGACATATGTAAAGATGGTTAAAAATCACACCTAGTGTGTATAATTGTGTATAAGAAGTATTTAATGCTAAATGCAATGTTTGTCAGTCAACTTTGAAAATTGCAGTGGAACCTCACATCTGACAAACATATAGAAGGAATGTTACCTATCGTACTATAGTGAAAAAGAAAATTAAATTTTTATATTATATATTTCATTAAAATTTGTACAAGTAAATAATTAAAATGTGAAAGCGTACATAATATGAACTATCAAAATGTTACAATGAAACAATTTAGTTTAGTTTTGCACTTCCAAAGAAAAGATTCGTTACTGCACTAGTTATAAACCAGTACTAGCTGCCGCTTCGAAATCTGACGCCACAACTTCTACCGCGGCGACGACTTCTACTGCGCTTCCGAATGCACTGCTTGCGGTCTTTGCGGGTGCAGCGCTTGAAGCGGCCGCTTCTTCTGCGACATGCCGGCCGGCGGCCCGATCCACAGCTTTTGCTGAAAATTATGGAAAGAAAAAATTTTTTACAGTTTTTTTTTTAATCTGATACTGTTGATACATATACATATATATCACACACGCTGAATCCCGACAATCGGAATAAGCCGTGTGGGGCCGGTACTTTAAAAGAGTAGCCCCACTGCATCTCTCCCCGTGTGTGTCGTAAAATGCGACTAAGGGATATGACTCCCTTCTTATATTATTAGGTGGTAGGGTTTAACCCACCCGTGTTGGTACCACCGCACTGAATGAAAGGTCGGTCGAAACGGCTATGTAAATAGTTTATGTTTTCCGTCCAGTTCAGTGTAGCCGGCACGACCGAAGGGAAGCACTGACGTGGCACCAAGTTCACCCGGTGTTATGGGCTGACATCACGGATGTTGTAGGTGATGTAGCAAACCGTGTGTTTCCATAAACAAAAAAATAAGCAGAGTAATCGGTGTTGTGCTGCAAGAACTCTGGTAAATTACAGCACCAAACGGATCACCACGTTTCGAAATTTTTTCGAACAAGATTCAATCGATCAAGCAGCAAGTAGGCATGAAGACCCACCTGCTGCATGATTCAGTGGAAGTACCGTGTCTAGGTGAGAGGTGGCGAACCTGTCGCCCGTTAGCAAGGCATCTTGTCCTTATCCCTTAGTCGCCTTTTACGACATGCATGGGGAGAGATGTAGTGGGGATATTCTTTGTAAGTACCGGCCCCACACGGTATTTCAGATGTAATATTACTGAAATATTTTTTCTTTCTTTCTCCTCCCCCTTCCAACCTTTTTTCTAGTCCCCTACCTTCGTAGACGGAAGATCGAAGCCTACCTTGATATTAATATATCCTGCAAAATGCTTTTGTGGCACCCCATCAGCCTCCCCCCAGGGGCAGGCGTCCCCTTCCCCCCCCCCCCCCCCCCCCCTCCTCCCTTGAATAACTCGTCTTGGAAACCCGCCGGCATATATCCAAAGTCTAGTAGGCGAGTTGCTCTGATTGGTCGATGCCAGTTTGGCGGGAAATTTAAATTTCGTCTGGCTCCGCCTCCGGCACTCCCAGCGAACAACTGAATCCGATATTCGTTTGGTCGTTTATGCAATTTGGTGGCTCAGTGGTAAGAGTGTAGGGTTTTTATTTTTTCGATCTCGACCATGGGTGCGTGTCCCTTTTGCCAATTTTTTTTTTGTTAAGCAATGTTAGGGTGTTAAAATTAGGTTATGGTTATTTTTTTATAACCACCTAAAAACTTTATTTTCGAAAATACTTCCGAAATTTATATTTCTTACTTTTTTTTGTTAAGCAATGTCAGGGTGTTAAAATTAGGTTATGGTTATTTTTTCATAACGACCTAAAAAAACTTTATTTTCGAAAATACATCCGAAATTTAAATTTCCCGCCAAACTGAGAACGACCAATCAGAGCAACTCACCTACTAGACTTTGGAAATATGCAAGCCGCCGCCCTCCGTAAGTATCTTCAATCCCGTGCTATCAACCAATATCAACTCTACTTTTTAACAATTAAAAGTGCTTGTTGCCTTTTTGAACTGTCTGTAACTGTCTGAACTCACCCCCTCCTCCTCCTTCGGCTGCGTGACTTCACCCGCCATTTTTTATCTCCGGGACAACATCGCTTGAATCGCCCGTTTCTCGCTCGACAGCGACTGCCATCAAAACATCAGATCAATTCCGCGCTCGGATTCCGTGTTGTTGACTTGACACAATCAAAGTTCACTTGGACAAAGTACATAGTTTTGATAGCTGTTTGTTTGGACGTTACTATGATCGTGGCAACACTGATCAAAGCGCACTTTGACCTCGGCGGCGCGTCCAATCCACATTCAAGTCCACTTTGGACTTGGACGGCGCTCAACTTTTTAGAGTGGATGAAACGTTATTATAATATAACCAAAGAATAATAACTCTCGACTTCCTCCGACATCTTTCGACTTTGAATACTTGAAGAATGATAAGAAACGCATTCATCGAAGTGAACTAGGTACCTATGTTATGTGTTGTGTAAGACTAAGACTATAAGGGATAAGGAAATTCGTCAGCCTCGGTAGCTCAGTGGTGCGGTCGGTCGACTGTTGCTAAGCAACCCTGAGCGCGGTCCGACCGCTCGTCCGTTGGAGGCTGAACGTGGTTCGGATTCCACGTTAAACTGTAGGCCCCTTCCCTTCTTACCTTACTAGGTGGTAAGGTTTATCCCGGCCGGGTTGATACCATCGCACTGAGTGAAACGTCGGTCGAAACGGCTATACATATAAATAGTTCGTGTTTTCCGTCCAGTTCAGTGTAGCCGACATGAAATGAAGGGAAGCACTGACATGGCACCTAGTTCACCCGGTGTTATGGGCTGACATCACGGATGTTGTAGGTGAGTGATGTAGCCAAACGTGACAGTTTCCATAAAAAAAAATGTGTCAACCAACCGGTATCAGAGCGAACTTTTATGAAAAAAATACTTTGTCCAAGTGAACTTTGATTGTGTCAATGGATCTTACACGTACTTGTTTGTACACGGTTTCACAGTTGACAAATGAATGGGTCAACGTTCTGAAGCTTCTCATCAGCCACGTCTTATAGTGCCACCAGGAAGTTATATTGGCATATATATTGGCTAAAAATATTGGCATGTGTTTATCTTGCCACTTGAAAATTTTTTTTTCAAGTTTCAACAGTTGTCCTCAGTTCACTAAAATGAGGCTGGTCTGTTTAGACTTGTCCCTCACTGTCAACTATCGTTGAATCATCCGTTCGATGAAGATTGCTTTCAACAAAAAAAGTTTTAAAAAACATAAAACCGACTTCTTAAAAAAAGTAAAACTAAAAAACTATTTAAAATAAAAATATAAAAACCGCCTTCAAAAATATATGAAATAAAAACCTAAAAAAAAAAACCAACCCTAGAGTTGAAGGCGGTGCTAAAAAGGCTACACAAATCACAAAGGATATTATCATCCACTCATGTTTTCTTTCATGCATCATTTTTGCTTGCTTTACAAATCACAAAGGATATTATCATCCACTCATGTTTTCTTTCATGCATCATTTTTGCTTGCTTTACAAATCACAAAGGATATTATCATCCACTCATGTTTTCTTTCATGCATCATTTTTGCTTGCTTTAGCACCGCCTTCAACTCTAGGGTTGGTTTTTTTTTTTAGGTTTTTATTTCATATATTTTTGAAGGCGGTTTTTATATTTTTATTTTAAATAGTTTTTTAGTTTTACTTTTTTTAAGAAGTCGGTTTTATGTTTTTTAAAACTTTTTTTTTATTTCACAGTTTTTTTTAGTAATTTTTTGCTATTAATGTACTCGGCGGAATCGCTCGGCCTTCGGCCTCGCGATTCCGCCTCGCTTTCCAATCCGATCTTGACCCAATTAAAATAGGACCACGTCAGCTTCGATAGCTCAGTGGTGCAGACAGTCAACTGTCGCTATTGAATTTTAAGCAACGCTGGGTGCGGTCAGTACTTAGATGGGTGACCGCTGACCGTTGGAGGCTGACCAAGGTTCGGATTCCTCGTAAAACTGTAAGTCCCTTCCCTCGTAATCTTACTTGGTGGTAGGGTTTAACCTTCCCGGGTTGGTACCACCGCACTGAATTAAACGTCGGTCGAAACGGCTATGTAAATAGTTTGTGTTTTCCGACCAGTTCAGTGTAGTCAGCACGATCAAAGGGGGAAGCACTGACATGGCGCTGGTGTTATGGGCTGACATCACGGACGTTGTAGGTGATGTTGCAGAACTTAGTAGAATGGACAGACATAAACGTGTTACGGAAGCCTACTTTTATTATAAAATAACCGTCGGAGGACCTTGGTTGAAAATTGTAAAATTTAGTAGAACGGATAGACATGCATATGTTACGGAACCCTACATTCATTTTGCAGAACTTAGTAGAATGGACAGACATAAACGTGTTACGGAACCCTACCTAACAGTTGCACTCCGGGAGTGCCGGCAGATCCCGTGCCACTCTAACTTAACCCTTAACGCAATGACTTAAGGTTTCATTTTAAAAATGACGCTGACGCGATGTCGCGAGTTATACATTTTTACCCACCTAAAAAAGTGCCAAGAGCCGCTAAAGAAGTTTTCACTTCAAAAACCTCAGGGTTATCCCCTTTCAAATAAAAAAAAAAAAGAATTTTCAAAATCGGCCCACAATTGACGGAGTAATCGCGTAACAAACATCCAAAAAAAAAGAAAACATACCGTCGAATTGACAATCTTTTAGGTCTAAAGTAAATTTCTCGTGAAGACAAATGCAACGAGCCCAAACACGATGGGTTTATCATGTGTAGTTTAGGAGTTCCTATGGCCACCTTCTGTCTCCATCATCAAACCAGCTCGATGGTACTCGGTACAGTAGGTACTGGCCAGGTACCATAATAAATTAAGCGCCGGTCGGAAAAGATAAAAAAATTTCAAATTTAGAATATTCATGAAACAAGGGTCCGAATATGTATCACTAGTATATCGATTCATGTATTTCAACAGGACAGAGAAAATTTCAAAATATTAGGTATTTAATACTTTTTAGTTTTTTTTTTTTTGTTTTTTGGAAATCGGTTTAATATTTTTTAAAACAGTTTTTATTTCATTCTTTTTAGTAATATTACATAAAAAAGAATAATCGAAATCGAATAATCGAAATCGATTGAAGTGGTACAGAATTATTCGCCATATGTGTCAGACTGCAAATTGCTGAATAAGTCCACATCACAAAAGTTTTGCTGAAGGTAACCACACACCATACTAATTTATCAAACTAAAAATTGCCGAATACGACCACATCACAAGTTTTGCTGAAGGTAACCACACACTATAGTATTATGCTGATTTTACGAAAACCACTCAACCAATTTCGATAAAATTGAAATGGGACCACCTCGGAAGTATGACCTAACTAACAAAAAAAGAATTTTCTAAATCGGCCCTCAATTGACGGAGAAATCGCGTAACAAACATACAAAAAAATAAAAAAAAAAAAAATAAAAAAAAACATACAGACGAATTGAGAACCTCCTCCTTTTTTGGAAGTCGGTTAAAAAGTAGGAAGAGGGTCTACTTCGTTCATCGTTCAACTTGGATGTTCACTCTGGTTGAACTCGCATTGAAACTCAATTTACACTTATCACTTTGGATGATTCATCCGGGTTGTACCTCCAAAGTGATAAATGTAAACGGTAACCTATCTTTCCTAAAATATCATTGACCGAGGCTGACAAAAAATATTCATGTTTAAAACCAATTCAGGGTTAAATTAAACATGGATCTTACCTGGATCCTCTTTTCCTGGACCTGGACCGGCGGCGCTTAGAGCAACAACATCTGTGGATACTAATTTTATTTTATGAGCAATAATCTTCGTGTGGGGACAGTACTTAAAAAGAATAGCCCCACTGCATCTCAATCAATCGGGGTAAGCAGAATAATCAGTGTTGTGCTGCAAGACTCTGGTAAATTACAGCACAACACCGACCACCACATTTCGCAAATTATTCGGACAAGATATCTATCAAGCAGCATGTAAGGCACGAAGGAAGACCCACCTGCTGCATGACCCGGTGGAAGTACCGTGTCAAGATGAGAGGTGGCGAGCCTGTCGCCCTTGTAGCACGGCATCTGCCCTTATGCCTTAGTTGCGTTTTACGACATGCACGGTGAGAGATGCAGTGGAGATATTCTTTTTACGTACCGGCGGCCCCACACGGCCCCACATGGCGAAAATATTATGAAAAATGCGATGAAAAGAGTTTGTTGCGGCAAGAGGTGAAAATTTGACAGAAATTGTGTTTCATACGTAATTGCAAAGCCCGAATAAAATATGGAAAAACATCAGCAGGTCTATTCTTGTAAATTCTGACAGCGGACTCAGCGCTGTTGTGGCGCTGAGAGCTACTTTTGGAAGTGGCTCTCAGCGCCACAACAGCGCTGATTCCGCTGTCAGAATTTACAAGAATAGACCCGCTGGCATTTTGGCATTATAACTACACCAATGAACTTGATTTAGAAATATAAGCCCTGGCAGCCCTTCTAAAAAAAATTAATTATAAAAAATGTTTGTTTGTTATAAAAATAATGTACCTATATTTAAATTTTTTATCACTCCTATTTGGCCAGCCCGTAGTTTAGATGGATTTTTTTATATAATCCAGTATGGGTGGCTGAGTCAGAGGGGCCTAAGCACACACAATATCACTACCGATAAGGTGCCATACCGGATACTTCCCTTTGGATTGCTGGCTATACTTGACTAGAGGAGAACACAGCCGAGGCAGCTATGCGGCCATCTTACATCCAGTACGGTGGTATCAATCCAGTCGGCCGCAATTTGAGCCTACCACCTAGTAAAGGGCAAGGGATTTTTTTTTATGGAAACTGACGCGGTTGGCTACATCACCTACAACCTCCGTGATGTCAGCCCATAACACCGGGTGAACTTGGTGCCACGTCAGTGCTTCCCTTCGGTCGTGCCAGCCACACTGAACTGAACGGAAGATACGTCATTGGAAAACACAAACAATTTCATAGCCGTTTCGACCGACCTTTCATTCAGTGTGGTGGTACCAACCCGGGCGGGTTAAACCCTACCACCTAGTAATATAAGAAGGGAGTCATATCCCTTAGTCGCCTTTTACGACATACACGGGAAGAGATGCAGTGGGGCTATTCTTTTAAAGTACCGGCCCCACACGGTACACTGTGTATCATGATTTTGGCTGCCCTATTTCGAATTGGTTAGTTTACATATATTTACACTTTTTATATAACTAAATAAAACAGGAAATAAACTATACAGTGAGCTTACCTTGGAGCCATATGTGTGAATGTTTTTACTATAAATATAGATTTTTGTGAATTTTTTTCAATATTTTTTCCAAAAAACAATTGAAGGCGGTCACATAATTTGAAAATAACTGTCAAATTCAAACAATGTTTTTTTTGTTTGCAAAAGGATTTAATGGCCTGCCAGTTTTACATAATTTTTAATACATTATGCTGCCATACATATCAGTCAAAATATATGATTTTCAGTGGTATGCAAATTTATTGTGGCCCAGTTATAGTGGTCCAAAAATTTTTTTTAGATGGAGGACATCATGTTGACTCAATTAAGGAAAACATTAGTTCCGCGAAAATCAATAGTTTAGGAGTTATGATTTTTTTTATTTTTTTTTTTTTTATTTATTTTAGTCACATAAACCGCTCTAGTTGGAAATCTATTCCACAAAATCGAATAAAGTAGAGGAGACATGTAGCTAGTATGGTGGCGCCTAGCTCTTCTTGGAGTTGGGGTTCGCTGAAGGCAGCTAGGGGAGCTCTCGAAATAAATAACTGGTGGACTGTATTACTTTAGGTTTAATGAAACGAATGGTGTAAAAGAATGACATGAATATGTAAGAGCGCGGTGCGTGCGCTCGCCGTTGCGGTGCTTGGCAGAATGTAGGTAGGCTGCGACGGAGAAGGGAGCTGCCGCCGCCGCCCGTCGCCCGCGCACCTCCCCGCAGTACCGTGTGCCTAGTGGTCGACGGTGCGGAGACTAGTGGTCGCGTGAACATCCTCCCCGCCTTGGAGCGATGGATCCAACTGAATGTCCTCCATGGGTAGTGGGCACAGCCGGGTGACTGCTCTTCTAAGGGCGCCGCTCCGAGTCTTGATGTACGCACCCGCGCGACTCCGTCGGAGCCTGGGAACAGCTGGACGACCCGGCCGAGCAGCCATCTTAGTGGAGTCTCCTTGATGATGACCAGAGTTCCGTCCTTCAGCTCGCTACGTGATGTTTGCCACTTCGTTCGCTGCTGGAGTTCTGTAATGCATTCTTTATAATAGCGGTTCCAGAAGTGCTGTTTCAATCTCCCGATGCGCTCGTATCGCTGCAACCTGATGGTGGCGACCCTCAGTGACCTGAGGATGAGGCAACATCGTGAGAGATCGTTCGACATGGAAATGTGTAGGAGTGAGTAGAGAGTAGACACTAGGATTGGAAGGACACTAGGATTTGTAGAACGCGAATTTAAAATTGTATTTGGCCGAGAGTGGTATACATTTCCCCATACGTGAGGTGAAATTATTGAAACCGAGTATTAAATTATTAGAAGTTGATAAAGTGAATGAAATCGGTGTTGATATACCTACGTATAATTTTATGTTATTTGATTTGAAAACGATTAACAAGGTAGGAAAGTTTAGGTACAAATGACGAATTGCCGCTATGTACTGGGAGTGCGATCATGTCGCTGACAAGCTCCAGGTGAAGGGCCAGAAGAGCAGACAAACTACAAATGGCGGTCAGCTATCGAAACTGACTCGCTTAGAAAACTGGATTCAGTTATAGCGCTGCTGCTCTGAAAGAAGTTCATCATTGATTACAATAAAATTATTTATGAAAGATTATGTAGGTATATACTCTGAATGAATTTTAATTTGTATGCATCGTAAACTTCGATCATAAAAAATATTATTTTTAATATTATTAAATACTAAATATTAAATTATTAAATATTAAATAATTAATTAATAATTATTAAATATTATTAAATACTATTTTTTCTGTCTACGATCGTAAATGCTCCGCTTCTAAGTTATAGTTTAATAAGATGTTATGTGTGAATGCATGATGCATGTTATGTCATCTGAAAATGGATGTTGGTACGAGAGGTTAAATGAATTTAAGAATATTGATTTGAATGTATAAATGTTATGTACGAGTAGGTATGAACGTATGAATGTTTTTATGAATGCGTAAATATGTTTTTACGAATGTGTTGAGTAATTTTGTGTACACAATGTGAATGAATGACAGAATGTGACAGAAAAATAAATGTATGAATGTGTAGTGAATAGTTTTGTGTACACATGTGAGTGAGCGACACAATGTGACAACAAAACAATGTGTGTCATTTCATTATCAACGGATGAAAATGAAATGTATTTTACTAAGTCTTGCAGCGTACTTAGTAAGTGTATTAGGTATTGCATGTACCTACATATGTAGATGCACCAGGCACTGTATGTACCTATGTATGTGCACCACGTAGATATGTACCTTTGTAGTTTGTGTTCATAGAAATAGCATTGTTTCAGCATTCTTTCTAATGAATGCGCTGTCGTTTCGCCTACTCAAAGGAATCCCTTACTCGGAAGATGAATCCTTGAGGGGAAATGCGACTGCATGGCTGAGTGGATCAATCAAATCAACCAGTATGTGTTCATAGAAATAGCATTGTTTCAGCATTCTTTCTAATGAGCACGCTGTCGTTTCGCCTACTCAAAGGAATCCCTTACTCGGAAGATGAATCCTTGAGGGGAAATGCGACTGCATGGCTGAGTGGATCAATCAAATCAACCAGTATGTGTTCATAGAAATAGCATTGTTTCAGCATTCTTTCTAATGAACACGCTGTCGTTTCGCCTACTCAAAGGAATCCCTTACTCGGAAGATGAATCCTTGAGGGGAAATGCGACTGCATGGCTGATCAATATGATTGACCGTTTGTATGTGCGCATGTGTGGCGTGTGTGTTTGTGTATGTGTGTGACGTGAGTATGTGTGTGTGTGACGCGTGTATGTGTGTTTGTAATGAATTTTGAATGATGTAATGATAGGTTGCACTCACGCTTCCCTTGTGTTCAAGAAGTGTGAAGTATGTGTAGGTATGTAAGTATGTTTACTATTATTGCATTTTTGTAGGTTTGTCGGAGGCGATAGTTCCTGAAACTAACCAACCGACCTTTGTTTTGTGAAGTGAAGGTTTATGTTTACCAAAATATGCGGATACTAAGCACGATACTTTCCAATAGAACATTGACCCTATTGGAGAGGGTGTGTTTATGAAACTATCGGACAGTTGTGTGTGTGATGGAAGGGACGATCTTCTTGTGTCTATTAATGAACGAGATATTGACTGAATGATGTAAGATATGAAATAACATGAGATGTATTTATTATATGTTTTTAGATGTGTACGTATGTTTTGTTGCTCTTCTCTTACTAAGAGAAGGTTCCACTCACTGTCGTAGTTGTTAGAAGAAAAATCAATTGATTTGATAACCAATAATGCACTTTCCCTCAGAGCAACACGTAGATGATGGTTGCGCCGCTTTTTAGTTTTTCGCGTTTTTGTTTATAATCTTTCTTCATTTTTCATTCCATTTTCACTGGCGCCACTAAATGTCAAAACGCATAACAAGAAAAATATAGTTGTTGTCACCGCACCGCAAAAAAGGCAAGAATTCCACCGCCGCTCCGCCGCGCTCTAAACCTGAAGAACTGAATATATCTTCGAACATATAGCCACCCGCAACGCTAATCAGTTACCAGAGGTACCTCTCGCGCGCGAGTGCAGTTTCACGTGAAATTTATAAACTTTTATCTGCCACGCAACTCTCCAACTCAAAATCCCAGGAGCAATCGGATGCGGTGCTGCTGCCGCAGACATCAGTCCAGCAGGTCAGTGGCGCCATCGTCCATGTGGTCCTTCACCGTCGGATACCAAACCTGGTTCGCAACGCAGTTCCTGGAATTTTCCATACAAATTTCGCGCATAACTAATATAACAAAATTCCGCTTTTCATCACGTAAATAACCGTGAATACACGCATGCAACCATCCCGCAAGTCTTTCCATTTATGGAAAATATATATTTTCGCTTTTTAGAATAAAATATTTTATATTTTGCATTTTGTTGATAATCTTGTCATTTAAATTATTTCAAATATTTGTTTCGAACATAAATGTCAAATTTTCGAATTTTATGAACATAAAATATTATATTACATTATTTTTCTAAAGTTATAACTGGTTAAAGAAATTTCTTTATTCGCTTTTTTCAAATTCGAATTTCTGTCAAAATTGATTACTGAAAATGTCAATCTCAAACGCAAATATTTTGTTGCTGAAAGCAAAAAGAGAAAGTTTGTTTGAAAATGTAAACAAAACTTATAAGTTGAGTCTTAAGGTAGGCGATACACACAGCAAACAGCAGTTCTTAACTCGTCTAGAATCGCTAGAAAAGACACGCGCTGAATTTATTCAAGTCAACGATGACTATAATATTTTGATGTTAACCACCAGTGAGGGAGGTCAATTCACACCGGAGTTCCAAGCGGTAGAAGCGCTCGACGAGCTATACTGCAACATACGCGCAGTGGAGCGCAAGCTTAATTCACTTGAACGACTCGCGTCTTCTAACACGTCGGATTCAAAAATGTCCATTCGCAAACCCAAATTGCCACAACTGGAACTTCCGAAATTCGATGGCTCCTATAGCCAATGGCCTGTCTTCTTCGAAACCTTTAAGGCGGTCATCCATGACAACAATGATTTGTCAGACACCGAAAAGGTTCACTATCTGGTAGGGAAACTATCAGGTCGCGCGCTCTCTGTATGCGCTGGCATTCCGCCTATCGGTATTAACTATTCAATAATTTGGAACGCGCTTCAGTCAAAATATAATGACAAAAGAACTCTCGCAACACAATATCTGAAGCAGATTATAAACTTCAAGGCTATTAGTGCCGCTAGTCCCGCAGTTCTCGACACGTTCACAGAAACGGTTTGCCCTTCTTACGCTGCGTTGAAAGAATTGAAACTGGACAACCTGACGGACTTCATCGTGACTCACCTCGCGCTTTCCAAGCTGGACAAGGAAACTGTTATTTCGTTTGAACAGACAGTCAGAGGTGTGTCTATGCCTACTTTCGCTACGCTTGAGGAGTTCATCAAGGAGCAGTCCAAAATCCTCCAAAGGACTCAAACTAGTTTCACGTCCAAAGCAGGGTCATCTTCAACAAATCCTAAGCCGCACTCTCTTGTAGTGAACGAGAGTGATTTCAGCACGGGTTGTACAATTTGTAACTCAGAGGAGACACACCCGCTATATAAGTGTGAAAAATTCTTAAAGTTGTCTCCTCAAGAGAGATTCGAAATCGCCAACAAAAACAATCTGTGCAAAAACTGTACCTCTAATTTACATCACACAAAATTTTGCAAATCGAAACATACATGTTCTAGATGTCATCGCAGACATCATACGCTGCTTCACCTTGACAATGTGATCAACACGCAAACGCAATCTGTTCTGAACTCGCACACAGTACAGCCCCAGTCCGCACCCGCTACCGCTTCAGCCTGTCCAGGCAATGTAAAATCAATTAACGCGGGCTTACATGTGCGCGAGTCAGATGAAGATCTTAGCTTGATCGCCTCAACCGCTTCGCAATCTTCAACAATGCTGCTGCCAACGGCTTCAGTAATTGTCAATAATGTTCAAGGTGAACGAGTCCACATTCGTCTACTTATTGATAGTGGATCGATGTGCAACTTCATAACAGAATCATGCTGCAAGCAGCTTGGGCTCAAGGTTTCGCGCTCGCCATCTTCTGTGCGGGGAATAGGCCTCTCCGTGCGGCCAATAAAAGGCTACACAAATTTTACATTTTCTTCCCGACTAGACGTTCAAAATACCTACACGATTCGCGCTCTCGTAATTGACAAAATAACAGGCAAGTTACCTAACGCTGTTGTGAGTTCGCAAGATTTGCAACAATTTATTAAGTTACCTATGGCTGATGTAAACTTCAACATTCCTTCAGATGTAGACGGCCTGTTAGGTGTGGAGGTTTTCGCCGATATTCTTGGCTCCAACAAAATAACCAGTCTTTCCACAAACGCGATCGCTCAAGAAACCACCTTGGGCTATGTTTTCATGGGTAAAGTTAAATGCTCGTCTGGTCTCGAAATTCCAGACAGGTCCTTTTGCACCACAATTGAACCTAGTCTAGAATCCATTTTACACAAGTTCTGGGAAATAGAAAATGTCAAAAACAAAATTCACTTGAGTCCCGAACAAACGGCATGTGAACGCAGCTTTATTGAAAATGTCTCACGCGATGCAAGCGGCCGCTACACGGTGGCGCTGCCGTTTTGTAACAACACTTCCGAATTAGGAAATTCGAATACGATTGCGATTAAACGCTTAGTTCGACTGGAACATAAATTAAACGCTAAGACTGAATTAAGATTGGGTTACAACTTTACTATACAAGACTACATCGACAAGGGATACCTGTCAAAAGTAGATTGTCCGCGCACATCAGAAAAACGCAGCTATGTTATCCCGCATCACGCAATTTACAATCCTAATAAGACAACGTCCAAGATAAGAATAGTTCTGGATGCGAGCTGCAAGACCAGTTCTAGGACTTCGCTAAATGACATTGACACACTCAGTCAAGAGTTGTCTAACAAAAGAATCGAATACAAAATCAATCCTACACTTGCCCTTCATATGGGTGGAATTTGGGAATCTCATATAAAAAGTGTAAAAACGCATCTTTACAAAGTGATAGGGATGCAAATCCTCACTTATGAAGAACTCTCAACTGTTTTAGTACAGATTGAGGCTCTTCTAAACAGTAGACCATTGTGTGCTCTCAGCTCTGATCCGCGAGAGCCAATGGCGCTGACACCAGCGCACTTCCTTACCGTAAGTCCACTGCAGTCTCTTCCCTCTAAGGAATTTGTCGCACCCACTCAGCCTTCTCCCGTCAATAGGTTCGCTCTTCTTGATCACTTTCTCCAATCTTATTGGAAACGCTGGAGACAGGAATATTTAACTTCCCTCCAAACGAGAGAAAAGTGGAACACGCCAAGTAAACCAATAGAAAAGGGAATGGTTGTAATCTTTAAGGAAGACAATGTTCCGCCACTGCATTGGCCACTAGGAGTCATCGAAGATGTGTTCCCTGGTAAGGACAGAATAATACGAGTCGTTCGAGTTAGAACAAAAACCGGCAGCTACCGACGCCCAGTAGTACGAATCTGTCCGCTGCCTAATCAATAAAGATTTTATTTTCAATTCTCTTACTTATTTGAATTTTGTTATTGTCTTCGCTTGAATATAATGTAATTTACCTTTCTTATACTTTGTTGTCTGCGCTTACGCATAGTTACGCAAGAATATAATTAATTTTAATTGTTTCTTTTGGAGAAACACTCCAAGGCCGGGGGGATGGTTGCGCCGCTTTTTAGTTTTTCGCGTTTTTGTTTATAATCTTTCTTCATTTTTCATTCCATTTTCACTGGCGCCACTAAATGTCAAAACGCATAACAAGAAAAATATAGTTGTTGTCACCGCACCGCAAAAAAGGCAAGAATTCCACCGCCGCTCCGCCGCGCTCTAAACCTGAAGAACTGAATATATCTTCGAACATATAGCCACCCGCAACGCTAATCAGTTACCAGAGGTACCTCTCGCGCGCGAGTGCAGTTTCACGTGAAATTTATAAACTTTTATCTGCCACGCAACTCTCCAACTCAAAATCCCAGGAGCAATCGGATGCGGTGCTGCTGCCGCAGACATCAGTCCAGCAGGTCAGTGGCGCCATCGTCCAGATAGTGTTTGTTGAAAATGTCGATTGTTTCAATATCATGGATTGGCGAGACAAATGTGTCTCTGAACTCGAGCCAGTTTTGACACTGACCAGAGAAATGAAGTAAGTCTGTTGTGGAAAGTTTTGTTAATTGCTGAAGGCTTGGCCCACCTGTACCACGGACACGGATACCTTCCTGAGAGCTTGCCAGCGACCGACCAGTCTCCGGCGCCGGCGCACGGTTCACGCTGACTTGTGCAGTCGACACCGAAAGATAGTGCAGGATGTCGAGCTGTTCGCGTTCGAAGTACTGGTTATCTGAAATATTAGACAATAGTTCGATTTAGTCTGGAAGTAATCCGAGCATACAGCAGCAATTTTAGCTAATAGAATTTCCATTTCATTGGTTTGCAGATCGCTAAGGGACACGCATGATTTAATAACTTCCAAAAAGGTCTTAAATTGCGATAATTTCGCTTTATAGGTACCAACTATTTTAATATTTTCTTTGTAGTTACTCATTGTGCCTAAATATGAATGTTTAATGTTAATTTATTTAATTTAATTTTGTATTTAAATGTATGTATATATTTTGTAATTTAAGCTAGGAAGCAATACGTAGGTACCTGATTAAGCAAGCAAAAGCGATCTGAAACTGTAAGCAAATCGATTAGTTTTCGTTTTAAATTTATATCTGCAATAGGTACTTAAATTGAGTTTTAACTGGATATGTAGAATCGCGACGTGCTTGGAGTAGGCGCGCGCTGGAACCGGTTATAGGCGCGGCGCTCACCGCTGAACACGGAACGCCGAATCTGTGCGGGTAGACACAAAATGCAAGAACAGACATAAACGATAAAACGAAATAATGCTATTATGGATGAAGACTGGATGAAAGATTTAGATTGTATGATTGGACGGAATTTATTGTAAAGCTGATTGAATGACAGATTTATTTAATTAATGAAGCAATTGTTTGCAAGCTGATTTTAAGATAGAATGAAGCAATGTACACAACTAAGCCAAATAAATGATTGTAAAGCAATAATCGTGCAAAGCGAGAATGAATATAGGTAATGAAATGAATGAATGAAATATTGTAGGAAAGATCAGAATGAGAATGAATGGGAGAAGTGAGAAGATGGGAACGATCTCACGCCGCCCCTGATGTGTGAGTTGACTTGAGGTGGAGGCTGCCGCCGCGCCGCGCAAGCTGCGTGCTGCGCCGCGCTGGAGCGGTGCGCTGGTCGTGCTGGGCGTCGAGCTGGTTGCTGTCGACGTCGCCCGATGCGCTGCCACCCCACCTTGTCTCGTTCCACGTTGCAGATTGATGTTCTGGTTGCTGGTGATTCTGCCCTGATGTTGTGGCGTGGTGGTGTTTCGCCTCGCGTGCACGCCGCGCCGCCGATCTCGGTAGGTCGCGCGCGCGGCCGATAGTAGCTGGGTACTCCGCGCCGCGTGCTGCTTGTCTCTTCGGTTCGAATGGACCATATGGTGGCGCCTAGCTCTTCATGGAGTTGGATCCCTGAAGGCAGCTAGGGGAGCGCTTCAATGAAATTCGGTGGACTGTATTATTTTGGGTTTAATGAAACGACTGATGTAAAAGAATGACATGAATATGTAAGAGCGCGGTGCGTGCGCTCGCCGTTGCGGTGCTTGGCAGAATGTAGGTAGGCTGCGACGGAGAAGGGAGCTGCCGCCGCCGCCCGTCGCCCGCGCACCTCCCCGCAGTACCGTGTGCCTAGTGGTCGACGGTGCGGAGACTAGTGGTCGCGTGAACAATAGAAGTAGAGGAGACATGTAGCTAGTACGTAATGAATAGTTTTTAGGTTTACTCCTAGACTGTGACCCCCCTGTGACCACGCGTGATATCTGACTAACCCCCAAAGTGTTTTCACATGATATTACACAACTTGCTGTTTTTCAATGTATTTATATGGATTAAGCGTTAATGGTTGTATTTTGACTTTTGTATATTGGGTTGTAAATTGAAAAGCGAGTTTTTAGGAAAAACAGTGCCAGTCCACGCCACTGAAGCGATTGTTTTAGTGTGTCTCAGACCGTCGCTGCGTTTTTAGGGTTCGTCGTACGGGACCCTATTACTAAGCCTACGCCGTCTGTCTGTCTGTCTGTCCGAGGGCTGTATCTCTTGAAGAGACGACGACCGTTGGAGCAACCGTGTTCTACACTGGCGGCCGTGGACAGGAAAACGGAGTGTGGGAAGACCACCCGCCAGGTGGGACGACGACATCAAGTACGTCGGCGGAAAGCGGTGGTTGCG
Source organism: Nematopogon swammerdamellus (assembly GCA_946902875.1). Lineage (NCBI taxonomy): Eukaryota > Metazoa > Arthropoda > Insecta > Lepidoptera > Adelidae > Nematopogon > Nematopogon swammerdamellus. Next base: position 8,407,638 of record OX336348.1, on the reverse strand, counting down.
TACCGCTGAAGGCCGGGAGGACTGGAGGAAAATTGGAGAGGCGTATGTCCAGCAGTGGACGCTTACACGCTGACTGACTGACTGACTGACCTGGACACTCATCTGAACAAAGATAAAAAAGGAGTAAAAAAAAAATATAGGTAACTAAGTACACCAATAAACTATGAATAATTTATGAACTTGCTTCAGATTACGCTGCCTGCTGGGAGTATAGATGCACGCGCCCTACATCTCGATGCACGAGTTGTTATTGTGTGCACGCGCACACAATACACATACGGCTCGGGCTATACTGAGCCGGACTACACAGTATAGCCCGAGCCGCGCGCCGCACACAAGCGCGCACGTCAAAGCTGCAAGTACAGCTCGCCCGTACGCGACGCGACGTACGCTCGCTCGTGAGTTGAAACAACTGTACAGCGGCTGAACGTACAATCAATTCACAGACGTACGGGTAAACTGAGGCTTTGTACGAAATTATATGAAGTAAATCGCACTAAGGAACACAGCGGCGTCTGTTGCCGTCGTCACAGATTACTAATAGCTACTTCGTAACAGATAAATCACTCCATAGAAAAAGTTCCATACCTTCGGCTTTAATAGCCTACTGTTTCACGTCACCAATCGCTGCGTGCGAAAATGTACCTAAACGATCGAGTGTAAAGTGATTATTGCTTTGCAGCTGCGCGTGCGTTGTTGCGCACGCGCAGTTGCGTGGGCGAGATTGTAGGTATGCTTCGCGAGGCTGACGAATTTCCACTGAATTAGACCGCCGGCGCCCCCTGGGCGGTAAGTAGTTAGCGCGCGCAAGTACATAGAGTGCGTGAGCCCTGCCGTCGTGTTCTACTATCAACTCCTCAATACTGAGCGATGGACAACTTAAATAAAATCTCCTTGATTTCTTCTTCTCCTTGAACCTTGATTTGGTTTATTATTTCCCTTTTTTATTTAGATTTCCGTACCACGTACGAAAGCCTATTACTAAGCCCACAACATCTCTTTGTCTGTCTGTCTGTCCTACTGCTGTATCTTTGGAACCGTAATAGCTAGCCGGTTAAAATTTTCACATAATATGTGTTATTTTGGCGGATATAACAAAAATTATAATTACATATTGAGGGGGGTCCCCATACAAGAGACGTGTTTTTTTGTGGTGCGGAAACCTCTGCCTTCGAGTCCGCCTCGCACTCGGTTTTTTCTCCTCCAAAAGAAAGAACTATTTTTAAATGCCATCAACAGTATTAGAAATTGTGTACGTCCGTACGTTTTGCTTTTTCCTGGTACCATACCTCAAGAGAGGAACAAAAGCGGAACCCCTATAGATTCACTTTTGTGTCTGTCTGTCTGTCCGTCGCAGTCTATTTTTTTTAATAGTCAGTGGCACGATGTCCTGGAATTAAATAAACGGGACCAGTAACACCGAAGGTGGCTGATCACTGGATCACAACACCTACAAGCCAAAATGACGCTGAAAAAACATGCTTATGGTCGAAAAACCGATTGCAAGTAGCTGTAAAATAATAAAAAAAAAAATTTTATTAAAGCGACTGGAGGTCTGTTGTGAGGGAGGGTTCAACTTGTGAGCATTTTTGGGGGGTTCTCCATACTTTATGAAATTACTATAAAAAATATATTCCTCTAGTGGCATAGTCCAAGGAGCAAATAGGAGAATACGTTTGTAAGGACAAAACGCCCCCGTGTTTCCTCTTAAGTGGAGAGAAATTACCGCAGTGCAGATTAGACTTTGCCAAACTAACTGTCAAATAAAAATGTATTTGCAGGTTAAATAAATACACATTTATTGCTTAAAATTAATGGAATATCCCTTGCTCTCCGGGTCTTGCTGGAGATTAAAATTTTCCGTCGACAGTCCAAACGGTTTCAGAAACATGTTGCCTAACTCTTTCAGCTTCCCGAGCATCTCCGTCTTCAGTTTCTCGTTTCGCTCTTCGATGAGCGGGGGCAGTCGTGCCGCTGCTCGCCTGGCCTCCTGGTGTGACGGGTCCAGCTCGAGAATTTTCTTGAAGTCAGCCAGGGCTTCGTCCAGCTGATCTGCCGATTCGTGGCACTGCGCTCGTCTGAAAACATATTTATACAGGTCGTGAAGTGTGATGGAATGAGGGCTTGAGAGAAGATTTAGTCAGCAGGTTACAGACTAATTGTTATTTTATTATTTGTTATGTTATGATATGACAACAGGTTATTTGTTATTCATTCATTATGCAATATGTAATCCACTCTCAATGTACTGTCAAGAGGTTATACAATTGTTTAAAACTTCTCTCACATTGAGGGATGCTTGAGTATTTTTTTTTAAATCTCTCAACTTATAGTTACATAACATAACAACAACATATTATAGTGTAAATGGTTATATAAACCAGCTGGACAAACACTTTATTAAAAAGAAAAAAAAAAGAAATGTAAAAACACTCAAGGCAACTAAAGGAAAAAAAATTTTTAATAAAATAACAACCAAATACAAATGAGAATCAAGTGCACTCAACATACAAAGTAAACGAATCAGCTTAAAGCTGCTAGTGTGTACTACAACAATAATAATCAATACTAATAATAAATCTGTAAGGGATGGTCGTGGAGTAAGTTCATTGTTTTATGAGATATTGCGTTTGTAGACTCTATGTATGATACTAAAACTAAATTGACGATATTTAGAAATCTTTTCTGTATGTATCCTGTATGTATCCGGGTTGGTACCACCGCACTGAATGAAACGTCGGTCAAAACGGCTATGTAAATAGTTTGTGTTTTCCGACCAGTTCAGTGTAGCCGGCACGATCAAAGGGGGAAGCACTGACATGGCACCTAGTTCACCCGGTGTTATGGGCTGACATCACGGACGTTGTAGGTGAAAAAAAAAAAAATGTATTCTGTATGTTCCTCCATAACTTTTAAACCCATCATCCGAATTTGATGAAACTTAGTACAAACCCATTATAGGTCGTTCGTTCTATCCTGAGGCGTACATATACATTCACGCATGACGGTGAGCATAAAATTCTGCGAGTGTAGTAGTGCTCAGGCCATGTTTATGCGCAAGTCAAGCATTTGTATTAGAGAAATGCATGTGTGTGCGGCCTCAGGTTAGGCCGTCCATGCTATACTATACGGGACACAGGATAGACTAAATAAAATTCTCTTCCGGTTACGCTAAGATGTGGCTCTCATACAGACCGAATTGTTCGGCATGCTGAAATAAAGGTACAGATAGATAGATAGATAGAAAATTCTTTATTGCTCCAGTTAACATTAGACAGTAACAAATACATTGGAAAATTTACATAAGGTGCAAAGGCGGACTTATCCCTTACAGAGATTTCTTACAGTCAACCTTTGGATGTTTGAGTAGCGGGCTTACTTACTTTCTTCTTTTTAAATGCGAATTTGACGCGAGCAAAGCCGCGGGCAAAAGCTAGAAAGTGATAAAAACGCACCTTATGTAAGCCTTGAGGTAGCGGTCGTCCAGCTCGATGGACTTTGTGCAGTCGCCGATCGCTTTCTTGTATCTCTCTAGTTTCATCTTGGCCGCGCTGCGGTTGCAGTAGAGTATCGCTCGGTCTCTGCGCGTTCAATAGCGTTTTTTTAAAAGTCACTCTCATACTGCATAAAATGCAACATCTGTCTGTGGTTGTAGTGGGTAAACACTAAATCAGCTGAACCGATTTACGTGACGTTTTCACCATAAGTGGAGGATTATCAGTTATTGCTAGTAGCGATGACTTGAGAATAGTCCCGATAGCCCAGTGGTGCAGACAGTCAACTGTCGCTATTGAATGTTAAGCAACGCTGGGTGCGGTCAGTACTTGGATAGGTGACCGCTGACCGTTGGAGGCTGACCGCGGTTCGGATTCCTCGTAAAACTGTAGGTCCCTTCCCTCCTAATCTTACTTGGTGGTAGGGTTTAACCCGCCCGGGTTGGTACCATCGCACTGAATGAAATGTAGGTCGAAACGGCTATGTAAATAGTTTGTGTTTTCTGACCAGTTCAGTGTAGCCGGCACGATCAAAGGGGGAAGCACTGACATGGCACTTAGTTCACCCGGTGTTATGGGCTAACATCACAGACGTTGTAGGTGATGTACCCAACCGTGTCAGTTTCCAAAAAAAAAAAATTTTTTTTTTCGTATACCCACGCTATCCTGTTTCTCAAGGCGTGTAGAAGATCAATGGAAAGGTTTTTTAATCATTTATCAACCGTTCTCTCTCATTCTAATATGAAAATTCACATAAATTACAAATTCCAAATTTAATATTGTTTTGTTTAGAAGGTTAGTAACAATTTCATTTTCTTAAGTCTAGGTTAGTATCACAAAATGTTTAGAAAAAAAGAAAGAGGGGTAGAGTAGACATAGAAAACAAAACAACATTTGATAGATGTCATTTGTCAGCCTCGGTAGCTCAGTGGTGCGGTCGGTCTACTGTTGTTAAGCAACGTTGAGCGCGGTCAGTACTTGGATGGGTGACCGCTCGACCGTTGGAGGCTGACCGTGCGTGGTACGGATTCCACATTAAAACTGTAGGTCCCTTCCCTTCTTCCCCTACTAGGTAATCCTAGGGTTTATCCCGGCCGGGTTGGTACCACCACACTGAGCGAAACGTCGGTCGAAACGGCTATGTAAATAGTTCGTGTTTTCCGTCCAGTTCAGTGTAGCCGACATGAAATTAAGGGAAGCACTGACATGGCACCTAGTTCACCCGGTGTTATAGGCTGACACCACGGATGTGATAGTAGATGATGTAGCCAACAGTGTCAGTTTCCATAAAAAAAACTGTCCCGAGTGCACCGCCGGGCTTTGTCCAGTGTCCATGCACTCAGGTTTATCAAAGACAAGACTAAAAAGTTTATTCGATACACACACACACACACACAATGCTGAACATTTTATACTCAATCAAATTATATGAACAACAAGCTGTGCCCGCGGCTCCGCCCGCTCTCATATTTCACTTCACTGCTAACCTCATAAGCTATTTAGCGTGATAGTAAGTAGCCTATAGTTGATGGGAAGAATCAAGCTATCCGTAGAATTTTGTTTTATTAAAATCGGTTCAGTGGTTCTCGAGTTATAAGCAGACAGACAGACACTCAGACACTCAGACAGAAAGCAGATGTTGGATTTTATTATAGGTAAGGATTTAATTAATTCAATAAAATTAACACATTTCCAAATAAAAATAAAAATACAATGCCAAATTAGAATAGATAGAATATGTATAAAAATACTTATAGAATAAAAGAAAAATCAATCCTAACGTACAATTTCAATTTAGTTAATTATCAAAACATAAAATAATAATAATAAAAAAATCTAGTAGTAGTATTATAAATCCAGGAATAATATAGGTACCATAGAAATAAGATAGATAATCCTTACCTATAATAAAATCCAACGTCTGCTTTCTGTCTGTCTGAGTGTCTGTCTGTCCGCTTATAACTCGAGCACCACTGAACCGATTTTAATAAAACAAAATTCTACGGATAGCTTGATTCTTCCCATCAACTATAGGCTACTTACTATCACGCTAACTAGCTTATGAGGTTAGCAGTGAAGTGAAATATGAGAGCGGGCACAGCTTGTATACAATAATATCGAAATAGTATTGATCGCAAAATGTGCAAACATTTGGTGAAACCATATCTGGTATCGTCATCACTCATCATCATCAGCCTGTATCGGTCCACTGCTGGACATAGGCCTATATCTGGTATACATACATACATACATACATAACACACGCTGTATCCCGACAATCAGAGTAAGTAGAGTAATCGGTGTTGTGCTATAAGCACTCTGGTAAATTACAGCACAACACCGACCAACATGTTTAGCACAGTATACGGACAAGACAACTATCAAGCAGCAAGTAAGGCACGAAGAACCCACCTGCTGCATGGCCAGGTGGAAGGACTGTGCGAAGGTGAGAAGTGACTAGCCTGTCGCCCTTTAGGGCAGTCCTTATCCCTTAGTTGCCTCTTACGACATGCACGGGGAGAGATGCAGTGGGGTTATTCTTTTTAAGTAACGGCCCCACACGGTATCCGCGCGGGTACCTGGGAACGTGGAGGGAGTAAGAGTTGTTGTATCCGCGCAGATACCAGGGAAGAGCGAGGTTAAAGAATGTCCCATTGTCATACTCACCTACTGTATGAAAGTGGACACTGTCTCAAGCCCTCTGTGTACTTCTCGATGCTGAGCTCGTAGTCGCCGCGTTTGAACGCGTCGTTGCCGTTTTTCTTCAACTCTTCCGCGATGATCTTCCGTTCTGCCTTCTGATCGTCCGTTAACTCCGCCTCTGTTTTCTGGAATTTTTCATTTATTTACAAATTGTTTAGTTTATTTTTTTAATGGACTCCGACACTGTTGGCTACATCACCCACTGCATCCGTGATTTAAGCCCATAACACCTTGGTGAACTAGGTGCCATGTAATATTTTCATAGCCGTTTCAATCAACCGTTCACTCTCATGTGTTAAATTACCAATTTCATTAAAATTTTGCACACAATTTATTCGATATTACTAGTGAGCGCAAAATGAATATGCCACTTTGTATATTATAAAAGTCTTTCTGCGAGACAGAAATTTTCTAGTGCAGGAGACTAGTTTATTGCAGTGTATGATTTTATGTGTAAATAAATGTTTCATTTCATTCAGTGATAATTTATTAACAGTGGATTACATAGTGCATAATGAATAACAAATAACAGGTTCATCTTGTCCTTCTGTAACCTGCTGACTAAATCTTCTCTCAGACCCTCATTCCGCTCGCACTCCATCAGAAGATGATTTTTTTTTTATGGAAACTGACACGGTTGGCTACCTCACGTATGTATGGGCTGACATCCGTGATGTCAGCCCATAACACCGGGTGAACTCGGTGCCATTACAGTGCTTCCCCCTTTGGCCGTGCCGGCTACACTGAACTGGACGGAAAACACAAGAAAAGGAAGAAGAAGGAAGATTTACATAGCCGTTTCGACCGACGTTTCATTCAGTGCGGTGGTGGTTTAAACCCTACCACCTAGTGAGGTAAGAAGGGAAGAGGCCTACAGTTTAACGTGGAATCCGAACCACGGTTAATATCCAACGGTCGAGCGGTCACCCATCCTAGTACTGACTGCGCCCAGGGTTGCTTATTGTGTTATCAACAGTCGACAGACTGCACCACTGAGCTACCCAGAGGCTGACATTGTCCTGCTGAAATTGGTCCTCTGCTCTTTTGCGAAAATGCTACAATTGTATGACTCTGTTTCATGGATTAAAAACGCACTTTTGTTAGGTCTCCATCTAACAAAAGTGTGTTTTAAATCCATGAAACAGAGTCATCAAATTGTACGAAATCTAAGAATAATTGTAAGTGACGTTTCCTCTTGAAATATGTAGTCCTATATACCTTGAGAGCCTCTTCGTCGATATAATCTTCGTCATCGTCCGATTTCTCCTTGTGATCCTCATCGAACTCCGACCCTTCCATATATGGGAATATATGTTTCTCATCGCTGGCACCTTTTGAGTCTTTTAATGAGGACTTTTCTGTTGACTCTGGAAAGAGGTAAATAAGCAATATAAATTATATTATATATACACTATGTACGATAAGAAAGTGACCGATGAAATTAAATAAAAAAACCGAATGTGGCATTTGAAAAAAATTATATATATTGCTTATTATGCATACAAGAATGCTTAATTATTAATAATGTGTCCAGTCTCCTCCATTGTCCATAATCGCCTGGCATCTTTGCGGCATACTTTCTGCAAATTTTTGAGCTAAGTCGCGGGGTAAAGATCTCCATATTGACTTTATGTTGCGACTAAGCTCGCGGGCAGTTAGTGCTTTTTTGCACGAAGTTTCAGCTTCATCCACGCCCAAACATTTTCTATTGGATTCGCATCAGGTGATTGTGATGGCCAATCCAAGACTTCGATGTTATTTTCCTGCTTCCAGGCGGAGCTCAGACGACTTCGGTGTTTGGGGTCGTTGTCTTCTTGTAATATCCATGTTTCATTTTGCCTTGGGTACAACCTTTTGGTAGAAGGCAATAATGCTTTCTGGTATATTTTAGTCATCCTCATAGCATCCAGAGTGCCGGTAAACAAGTGCAAGTTACCAAATCCCCTTTCTGAGAAGCATCCCCAAACATGCACCTTAACTGGGTGTTTCACGGTACGTACGAGCAGTTTGTTATCGGCAGTTGACCAAACACGGGACAAAATACTAGATGCCCAAAATGATGCTTCATCCGAAAAAATTATGTTACCCCAATCTCGATCTTTGTTGTCTCGTGCCCAGGCCATCCTTTTATTAATGTGTTTCTCGGTAAGGAGAGGTTTCTTCAACGTGCTTCGGTATTTCACGTCAACTTCAGCTAAGCATCTTATAATGGTGTCGAGAGACACACTTAGCCCCCTTTTCTTCAATTCTTCTTGTCCGGAACGCAATGGTAAAACGGGATTTTTTTAAATAGTTGTACTATGCGGTTATCTTCAGTGGGCGACGTCACTTTCGTTTTACCGCGTTCTGGTAGGTCATCTACGTTTTTTGATTCAGAATATCGTTTCACCCACTTCGTCACTAATGTCTTAGACTTTTTTATATACTTTGCAGCCTGCTCGCGTGACATTTTCGGTACTTTCGGATGCGAGCAAAGGAACACTGCTTCATAGTGGGAAGCGTACGCGGCACTCATGGCGGGAAACTAGCTCTCTGCGCGAAAAAACGGCGCGAACTGATGTAGTTATCACAATGCATCTTAGGAAAAGGGTCTCACTACATGTTCCAAATTTAAATTTCGCGTAACAGCTGTCAAAAAATATAATTATGCCGGTCACGTTCTTCCCGAACAGACTGTATGTATTATTCATTGGTTCATATATCGTGTTTCAGTTTAGTTGCAAAGACAAAATGCCGTGCTAAAGGGAGACAGGATAGCCACCTTAGTTCAGCGAGTACTTAACACGTTCAGAAAACTATAATATATTCTGACGCCTCTTATTAGTTTGTTTTATTTTCTGTATTTTTCTTTTTTGTTTTGTGGATAAGATTCAATGGCCACATATATAAGTTGTTCTGCATTTTAGTAGCAGCATTCATCACCTAAAATTTGGTTTAAGATATGTAAAGGGAATTGTCAATTTAAATTCAGTCTGTGCTTTTAAATAACTAAATCCATATCCTAATCCTAGTGGAGAATATCATTGGTTTTAAGTGCCAATAAAGGTTATTGATCTCACTTGAAACATTAGAGTACTTATACGTTGTTGGTGAATGCGCCAAATGTTGCGTGTGTCTGTGCGTCAATATTGGCATGGAATCAAAGGGGTATAAGCATATTTAATAAAGCCGAAGGGTATAAAAGAAAAATTACCTATCTGCTGGTATAGTCGACTTTGGATTAAAAATCGATATTTGAGCGAAGATTTAGAGCTCCTAGCTTAGCGTCATTTTTGAAGGGAAATTTGGGATGTCCAGTTCAAAAAATTCACGAAACAAAAAAATACCAATTCAACCAAAATCATCCAGTTGTGTTCGCCAGCTCCTCATATAGGCTCAGTAATAAAAGCAACGAAATTCAAAACGCATTCTACCTTTTGCAGTGGCGTCTTGTAAGCTAGGAGTGTCCCCGGAGTGTCCAGCAGTGGATTCTGGCGTGTCCCGCGGCTGCATACAGTCCGCGAGCCCGGCTGTCAGCTCCTCTATCACCCGCTCGTTGCTGACCCTTTCGTTCGACATCTTTCACCGCTTACTTGTCAGCAATAATCGATAGGAACCACATTGAGAGGAAGAAATTTCCCGATTTCAGGTACAGATTCATAGAGTTTATAAGGTAGCACAGATTACCAATAGAAATGTCTGACTGATTTCAGGGAAAATTTTAATTGTCATATCGTGACGCGTTGACTCGACCAACAGGCTGATTCTGACAGCTGATTGTAGACCATCAATTGTATACTGTCGCGGAACTGACCGTTGAATGACAGAGTTTTGTATTTCTGGCATAGAAAACTGCAAATAAAAATTAAACTATTATCAAGAATTATTGAGTTATAGTAATGCATACCCAATGTTGTCCAAAGTAGTAATACTTCATTCAAAAAGACGATAAAGATATTGTCCAGTTTCAATTTAATGCTGTTGGATGGTTTGTCTCGGAAGTACATAGCACGTAGTTATATATTCTTTGTACATACATAGCTAGACACGCGTACGACACCTGAAAGCCATTGTCGTGCCTGCTGTTCCTGCGATCCTACTCCTTCGCCCGGAGCGAACCAATAGAAGCCGATATTCGTTTGGTCGGTTAAGTAACTTGTTAGCTCAGTGGTAAGCATGTAGGGTTTGCATTTTTGGGACCATGGGTTCGAATCCCACCAAATCTTTTTGTTTTTTTCTTGCTTTTTTTTCTTTTTTAAGCAATGTTACGGTGTTTAAATTGTTTTAGGGTGTTTAGTTTTTTTTATAACCACCTAAGAATTATTTTCGGAAATACAAACTTGTAACAAAAACGACATGCACCGCCTCAAAATTTGGTTTTTTTTAAACCACCAAAACATCATTTATTTATCACTTCAAGGAGTGGTTCCGCAGGATCGCAGGAACAGCAGGCGCGACAATGGCTTTCAGGTGGCGCACCGAACTAGACACGAGTGGCTCGGGATCAATTCTGTTGGCTCTCGCTGATAGCTGTTGTGACGTCTTAGAGCCGAAAGCGAATCAAGAGAATTCGATATTCGGTTGTTCGGTTAAGTGATTTCGTGGCTTAGGGGTGAGGGTCTAGCGCTACGGGACGCATCTTCTTTAATAGCACTGGTTATTTTTTTTAAACCACCAAAACGTGAGAATGAATTCCGAAAAAAAAAAAAAAAGAAGAAAACAAAAGTGAGAGACATCAGAATTGGCCCCGAGCCATTCGTAGCTAGACTAGATGAGTAGCGGTCCGCCACCTGAAAGACCTGCTCGATCCTGCAAACTACTCCTAATAGCTCCTTTCGGCAAACTTCGGCTCGAAGGAGGAATGTGTGGTATGGTATGCGTGATGTTGATGTTGTGTGGTATGTATGAGTGATGTTTTTGGTGGTTTTAAAAAAATAACCAGGGTTATTATAGAGAAGATGCGTCGCTCCGCGAAGCATCTTCTGTATGATAGCCCTAACCTAATGTTGAGGCGGCGCAAGTCGTTTTTGTTACGTTTGTATTTCCGAAAATAAAGCTTTCTTAGGTGGTTATAAAAAAAAATAACCTAATTTTAACACCCAAACATTGCTAAAAAAAACAAAACAAAACAAATTTTTACAAAAGGGACACGAACCCATGGTCGAGATCGAAAAAATAAAAATCCTACACTCTTATACCACTGAGCCAACAAATTAAATAAACGACCAAACGAATATCGGATTTAGTTGGTTCGCTTTCGACCCGAGTCAACCCGAGTGTTTCCGAAAGGAGCGTAGGAGGAGGCGCAGGATCAGCCAGAGCTGTCAGGTGTCAAACCCGATGAGTAGCCAATTTTGTCCTACATTCATTCGTCATTCAAGTCATTCGTTCAAAATCGGAAAATATGCAGATAAACTAGAATTTAAAAAAATTATTACGCCATTTAGTACTATAAAATTCATTATTCCTATATTACAGTCCGTTCACAGTTATTTTACCTCTGACACATGTCATTGTATCTACCGCTAGGTTGGCGTTGGCATCACTTGCTGTCAATAGTACTACGGTCCTAAAAAGGGTTACTTGTTTGCTATTAATATTTTCCCCGTGGTTGTGGAATATATAAAATTAGATAAAGGTCCCTGTTTTATTATCGAGAGCCTGTATTCCTATGTCTAGCAGTCTACAATCTGCCTAACATACACATGTCTGTGCTACAAAAGGACTGCGTAATCGTTAGAACTAATCAATACTAATAATAAATCTGTAAGGGATGGTAATGGAGTACCTAAGTTACTTTGTTTCAAGAGATACATACTGCGTTCGTAACTTAATTGACGATTTTTAGAAATATTTTCTGTATGTATGTATACATACATATCACACACGCTGAATCCCTACAATCGGGGTAAGCAGAATAATCGGTGTTGTGCTGCAAGAAATCTGGTAAATTACAACGCAAACACCGACCACCACATTTCGCAAAGTATTCGGAGAAGATATGTATTAAGCAACATGTATGTATGTATGTTCTTCCATAACTCTTAAACAGAACATCCGAATTCGATGGAACTTAGTAAAAGCATTTAACTATACGTGACGCAGGATAAGCTTAACAAAATTAAGTTCAGGTTACGCCAAGATGTGGCTCTCATAAAAACCGAATTGTTCCGAGCGCCGAAATTCTTCTTTTTAAATACGAATTTCACGCGAGCGAAGCCGTGGGCAAAAGCTAGTGTTATCAATTGATAAATATATATAAAAAATCGTACATTTGAAAATCGTTCAAACCCATTATGGCAACACAGAGCTCAGGTTAGTCAATTTGATGGCTAGAGCCTAGAGGGAAAATAACTTTGAACGGTCTATCTATAATATATATAGGGTAAATAGAAATGTGATTTTGATTCATCATCAATCAGTCTGTCTCAATCTTTTTTTTTTTTGGCTTGGAAGGACTAGAGAGAGCCTAGTGTATTATTTTCTTTGGACTAAGCCACGGACTAGCGATACGACACCTGCAAGACTTCAATCCCTCTAATCCCTCAATCCTGCAAACCTACTCCGGGAACCAACAGAAGGCGATATTCTTTTGGCTGTTTAAGTAATTCGTTAGCTCAGTGGTAAGCGTGTAGGGTTTTGTATTTTGGGTGCGTGGGTTCGTACCCCACAATTTTTTTTTGTTTTTTTTCTTTTTTAAGCAATGTTACGGTGTTAAAATTTTTTTAGGGTGTCTAGTTTTTTTTATAACCACCTAGAAGCTTTATTTTCGGATATACAAACGTAACAAAAATGACATGCACCGCCTCAACATTAGGTTAGGGTTAATATATAGAAGATGCGTCGCGTCGCGTAACCCTGGTTATTCCCTTTGGCTCCCAGAAGACCCGGCCGGGTCTTATGACGCGCCAATCTGATAACTCCCAGAAGACCCGGCCGGGTCTCGGCGCGGCGCGGCTCTCTATTTAATTCATAACTAATTCTACCAATTTCCTATCAAACAACTGATTACTGGTATACATTCTTGGTTAAATTTACTAATAACTATTATCAAACATGACTGGGCAACACATCACCTTACACAGAAAATATTTTTGAAAATGTAAAAAAAAAAAGGCTCCCATGACGACTGACATTTCCACAGACACTGGAATACACAGATCTTGTACCGTATTTTGTGTACCCGTATTCGAGAGTACGTCTTATTAGCTTTATTTAGAGGTATGACTCGTCTATGGAAATTATACAGTTTTGGTCAGAAAAAACCAAAAAAAAATGTCGAGCGTGTTTTGTTTTGCCTGGAGTTCAAAAAATCGGTCTGTGCTTCTAAATAAGTGAATCCTGAAGTGTTTGGTATGACTGAACGCGCAATTTCAGTACAAAGAAGACTGAATACAGATCAGTGATGAATCGATCGATTGAGGCGGGATATTCGAATTTGTGCGGGAGCGCGCGCGCCAAAATTTTGGGTTTTTGCGCGCGGCGAAAAGGGCTGGGAGTCAACGGTACGTAAGTTTATTAAAATCGTGGGAGCTGAAGGGTTAAACCACCAAAACACCACTTATTTATCACTTGCCGAAGAACCAAACGTGGGATTGCACGCAATCGGTTTGAACAAAGTCTTTCAGGAGGCGGACCGCACGGACTAGCATTCATCTCCTTATTAATGCCATGCAAGCATGCTTAATATACCCAAATTACAGGGAATTAGAATTGTTTGTGATTTAATGCATTCTTAGGCGTTGATATTATATAAATAATTCTAGGACGCCCACAAAATTCCATTCTTGTTTATACAAAAAGATTTAGTGAAATAACGAGAAATATACTCTGAAGTGGTCTTCTTTCGGCGAGTCTTACTTACCTCAGTCAGCGGCAACTTATAATAGGAAGGATGTAACATCAGCGGGGTAAAACTTTGAATGTAGGTGTTCACCCTCGCCGTCTCAGTTCGATGGCTTCGTTGACGTCATGTTCGTTTATTGAAGGTGTACAGTTCGTTTTCTCGTTGTGATGAGTCGTGATGTGATGTGATGGTGTCGGAGTGCAGTGCAGTTCACCGCAATATGGAGGAGCATATGATAGAGGACACGCAGGTATGCCGCTCCCGCTCCTAGGCAGACACCTGTCACCCTCCGCCGCCATCTTCCTCAATGCGTTCCAATTTTGAATTTTTTACCTTTTTATTTATTAGGATCTTCTGTTGTTTCCTGAATACTTTCGTGCTCTTTTCGAATAAGTCACCTATTTGTTATCTTTTTTGGTTGCGTGGGAAGTTAACGTTTCGACAATTACAGCCGCAAGTCGAGAGTTTTCCTTAGCTGCAATGCAGATACCAGGAAATAACCCAATATTTAACAATTTAGTCGTGTCATCAGACCCTTTTTTTACCTCCAGAAGAGTTGGGAAAACGTCCCGAAAGTTGCTTCATTTCTACGTTCGTTGTTATAACTAGGGGTCAAAAGTGCTTGCAACATATTTCGGTGTGCCAGTTCTTCATAGTTTCGCAATATGATAAATTGAGGAGCCCTGCCCCTGTACCGGCGTTACTCACTCGCCGATGTGAGTATGAGAAACGATCTCACTCAAATAATTAGAAGGCGTTCGGTGAGGCATCTGTCCCGGCTATTGGTTGAAATATGCGAGTTTTTGGTGTGAGTTAACGCCGGTAGTCACACTTTGATGTACATGAATACAAGGACGCACTATGAAGCAGCACTGACTTGGGCTTCACTTGGTAAATAAAAAAAAAAAAGGATTTCTCATAAAATGAACCGTTATTCTGCTTCACTGTTCGGAACTGGTGTAAAACTGTAGGTCCCTTCCCTTGCCCCTCACTAGGTGGTAGGCTCAAATTGTAGCCGACTGGGTTGATACCACCGTACTGGATGTTAGATGGCCGCATAGCAGCATCGGGTGTGTTCTCCTCTAGTCCAGTATAACTAGCAATCCAGGGAAGTCTCCGGTATGGGACCTACCTTCTCGGAGGTGATATTGGATGGTCAGAGCATGTGCTATGGCCCCTCCGACTCAGCCACCCATACCGGATTACATAAAAATAAAAAATTGATGATACATTTATATACAAGAAGAAGGTGTTAGCTTGCGATGGTTTCACCGAGCATATCCGGGCCCATTGGCAGCAGAGGAACCCTCAGTCGAGGCGGGACTAGCGAGCGGCCACTCTGTGTAGTTCTTCAGAATGCGTTACGTCTAGGCTTGCGGCAAGCCCTCGTCAGCTAGTCTGCGATGACTAGGACGTGGAGAACCACCAGTCCCGCTCTCGACCTTCCTCTCTACCTATCTATATTATGTAGGATGCCTCCAGTGACGCTTTTCAAGCGCTCTATATTAGCTTAGCGTCGATCTTGTCAGGTCTCGATTCTTGAAGAGAAATGAATGTATGTTCCCAAAGAAGCAGGTAAAGGCACAAAGGAAGGATTGTCAAATTGACCTGCACGTAAAGTAATAAAAATACAGTAGAGCCCCTATAATCCGGACCCCGAGTAGTCCGGTGATCCCTGTAATCCGGACAGCTGGCGGTCGGGGTCAACAAAGGGTGGGACGCGCGCGGGCGGCGCGCGGCGGGCCGCGTGATGCGTCCACGCCCCGCGCGCGCCTTCTTGTCACTATTGCTCAGCGATCGAGCGCGCGTGCGTGTGTTTTGGCTACAGAGCGAGTGAACCCGAGCGACCGAGTGCGGCCGCGATTTACGCGAAGCGAAATAAATGTTCGTGACTTCTAAGTTGTGTGACGAATGTAGTTAAGAATGGCGCCGCGTCGTCAACGACGACGACATCGTTCTTGCTAACGAGTCTCACAAGAAAGTTCCCACTTCAGAAGAAGTGGCAGCATTGAACACTGCCAATGGGCTAAAGATTATGACTTCGTCATAGTCATGATATCATGTTTCTTCGTCGACTTAGAGAGCAAGCTTTCGAAGTGAAACTGGATAAGTGCAAGCAGAAAAATATTACAGACTTTTTTAAAACGAATTAACGTACGTTGTACGTAACTTCATGTGTAATAATGAGACTTACATTGAAAACAATATGTAATTATTGTTCAGAATAAATAAAACCAATTTATTGTATAGAAAATTAGTTGTTTTTTAATGAAAATATTTACATGCTATAATCCGGACGCCTCGATAATCCGACATGGCCTGATTTTTTACCTGTCCGGTTTACAGAGGCTCTACTGTATTATAATTGCAAATTCACACCTGTGAAACTATGAATCATACATAACAAACAATTGTGCCTTTTTGTAAGTAAACATCCTTATGCTAATTGCAACACAAAAATGACAAATTAACAAAAAAATCATGACACAGCAATCAGTTCACTTGTGATGATATAAATTATGATTGTGCTAGAAATGAATTGAAAATGTAAGTTTTAGCACCCATGATTATTAATATTTCTTTTGACGTGAATTTGATGAAACGTCTTTATCCTGCTGCCGGAGGTTTTTTTAGAAAAAGTTGCGTCACGAAAATTATGTACTTTTGGCGACTTAGATCTCGAAAACTATAAGAGTTACAGGAAGGTGAGGCATTATCGTCCTAAAGGTAGTTCTACGACTTGCTAAGACGACATAGCCGAGAGTTGTACATCAAGCGCTTTTATAAATATGGTCCTTAGAAAGAAGTCTTCGAAAATCAATAAATGCTTATAACTCCTGAACTACTGGTCAGATCGACTTGCAATTTATTTCTTTTCGTAGAAAAATTACTCCTTTTTAAATTGTTGTTAAAAAGGAAAGTATTTTGAGAGGGCATATCTCGGAAACTACTGATTTACGACTAGGTACACATCCGCTGGAGGAAATGATACCTCGACGAGATGAAATTTTTAATTTAATGTTTTTTTTTAATGAAATGATTTAAAGAAAGCTGACCTAAAGGTAGTTCTTCCGACTTGCTAAGACGACATATCCGAGAGTCGTACATCGATCCCTTCTATAAATATGGCCCAGAGAAATAGTGCTTCAAAAACTTCGAAAATCAATAAATGCTTATAACTCCTGAACTACTGGTCAGATAGACTTGCAATTTGTTTCTTTTCATATTTGGTCTTTTTGAAATACCTAGTTGGTTTTTTTTTCAAAATCGGTTCAGCCATTTCAGGATAAAAAAGGAAAAAGCGTTTGAGAATGCATATCTCGGAAACTACTGATCCACGACTACTCATCCGCAGATAGGCCTCGACCAGATTTTTAAATTTTTTTTTAATAATTTTTTTTACATAACATTGTATTGTCTTCGGAACTGAACCAACACTAAAACTGACGAGGGCTTGATGCGAGCAGAAACGTGAAGCATGCGCGGGAAATTCAGAGTGGCCACTCGCTAGTCCCGACCTCGATTAACACTCTCCTCTACTGCCGATGGGCCCAGATATGTTCGGTGAAGCCATCGCAAGCTTAGTTCCACACCTTCCCTACCCCTGAAGTTCGTAGGATAAAAGGGAGTGGTTCTAATTTGGCTTCCAAGAATTGACCCACATATACTAACAAACCAACATACAGGGCAAGTTAAATAAAAGCTTGTAAAATATTTTTAACCTACATTTAATTGCTCTAATAAAATTATACTACTGATCCACGACTACTCATCCGCTGGAGGAAATGATAGGCCTCGATAACAATTGTTTTTTTTTTTTTCGAAAATTACTGCTCCCAAACTACTGGTTTTTTTTTTTTTTTTATGGAAACTGACACGGTTGGCTAACATCACCTACAACATCCGTGATGTAAGCCCATAACACCGGGTGAACTTGGTGCCACGTCAGTGCTTCCCTTCGTTTGTGCCGGCTACACTGAACTGGACGGAAAACACGAACTATTTACATAGCCGTTTCGACCGACCTTTCATTCAGTGCGGTGGTACCAACCCGGGCGGGCTAAACCCTACCACCTAGTGATATAAGAAGGGAGTCATATCCCTTATATTATCATAGTCATATCCTATCGTGTGGTGGGACAAGCAAGGATAGGTATCGATGAAATCTTCATCAAATTCACGAATCTGCGGCCGTATCTCTGACAGCCCACTCGCTTTTTTATTTTGGCTTGAATTCCAGGTCCTGCCAATTGTTTTTTCTTTCTTCTTTATTTTAATAGGACCTTAGCCGCCTTGCGACTGTGACATCGCAATCATACTTTTAAAAAATTCTCTAAAACCATTTCTAACCTCTGAGGCTAGCCCTAATGATTAGAAGAAAAATTTTGAGTAATTTTTCATCAGGGGGGTCACATAATGCCGTGAGGATGCAAAAAAAAATTAAAAAGTTAAATCTGTCCGTCTTTAAATCTTTGATTCTTAAATTATTATTATTCCATTCACACTGCAATATTCATTTTATTGTGTGCGACTTTAGTTAAAAATATATTTGGCCGTTTCGGCGAGTTGTCTTTGGTGACCCGTATAAACAGATTTGGCCATGTGAAAAGTCAACTTTGGTGGACTGTATAAATTGATTTGGCCATGTGGAAAGTCAACTTTGGTGGACTGTGTAAATTGATTTGGCCATGTGGAAAGTCAACTTTGGTGGACTGTATAAATTGATTTGGCCATATGGAAAGTCAACTTTGGTGGACTGTGTAAATTGATTTGGCCATGTGGAAAGTAAACTTTGGTGGACTGTATAAATTGATTTGGCCATGTGGAAAGTCAACTTTGGTGGACTGTGTAAATTGATTTGGCCATGTGGAAAGTCAACTTTGGTGGACTGTATAAATTGATTTGGCCATGTGGAAAGTCAACTTTGGTGGACTGTATAAATTGATTTGGCCATGTGGAAAGTCAACTTTGGTGGACTGTGTAAATTGATTTGGCCATGTGGAAAGTCAACTTTGGTGGACTGTATAAATTGATTTGGCCATATGGAAAGTCAACTTTGGTGGACTGTGTAAATTGATTTGGCCATGTGGAAAGTAAACTTTGGTGGACTGTATAAATTGATTTGGCCATGTGGAAAGTCAACTTTGGTGGACTGTGTAAATTGATTTGGCCATGTGGAAAGTCAACTTTGGTGGACTGTATAAATTGATTTGGCCATGTGGAAAGTCCACTTCGGTTGACTGTATATGAAATTTGCCGTGCAGCAGTGCGACTTCAGGGGGCTGTATAATGTGCTTTAGCCGTGCGTACAGATGGGCGTGGGGATGACGACGGTGCTGCTGGACGGGCCGCGACCGCCGCAGCAGCCGAGCGGGCCGGCCGTGACGGCCGAGCGGGACGCGTGCCTCGCGTACTTCACTAAGTGGAATGAGACTGATCAGGTAAACTCTTTTTTTTTTATTATGATTATTCTTTGTAAATTGCCTGAGAAAAGAAATATTTTATCATTTATATGTTAGAAATTTACAGATATTTATTTACAAGAAACATGTGTACAGTACCCGGCATCAAGTAATGTACATCGAGCTTTAGAAAGGGACAATTCGATTGTAGAGCGTCGTCTCTGTCGCGCGAACTCGCACGTGTGCGACGGAGACACGAATTATCAAGACAGATTATGATCACGAGTGACAGTCGATGGAGCTTCATTCGGTTATACTTGTTTGATTTATGGTGCAGATAATTTCTCTCTTGTAAAGGTGCTCCGCTGTGTCCCTAGTCGCTCAGTAGTCAGTGCGTCCGGTCGGGGGCGGTCTAGGGGGCCTGGGGCTACCTGTAAAATTGGATTTTTTAAATAGTAGAGAAAGAGAGAATAGAATAGGTAGGCGTCGCCGCCGGCTGGCAACGGCGCGCCAAATCTTCATGGATTTGAGTTTGCTAAACAGTAAGGCCCCTTTAAGTCCTAAGCGGCTGGCCGGCGCGGTTTGATATATACATGACGTTATATGGAGTTTTTCATTGCTGCGCGGCTAGACGCGTCGCGGTTGCGGCTCAGTGGCGCGGTCGTGGACCAGCCGCGCGGCGGGACCGCGCGCCGGCAGCCGCAACGCGGTCAACCGCGCCGGCCAGCCGCGTAGGTCTGAAAGCGGTCTTAGTAAGTAAATGTGCGCTGCGGCCCCGGGCCCTGCCCGGGTATTCCCAGGTTCGCCGTAGGGCCAGATCGCTTTACGCTAAACTGTTGCGCTTAGCTGACCGACCGACCGGTTACGCTTAGCTGTTGCAAGGACTCGAACCGTTGTCTGTGTGCCGTTGTAGGTGGAGTTTGTGGAGCAGTTGCTGGCGCGGATGTGCCACTATCAACATGGACACATCGACGCGTATCTCAAGCCGATGCTACAGAGAGACTTCATCACCCTACTACCCAGTGCGTATGATTTTTTTCTATTTTTTTTTATGGAAACTGACACGGTTGGCTGCTTCATCTACTACATCCGCAATGTCAGACCATAACACGTTGGTGAACTAGGTGCCATGTCAGTGATCCCCTTCAGTTCATGTCGTCTACACTGAACTAGACGGAAAACACGAACTGTTTACATAACCGCTTTAGCTGACGTTTCGCTCAGTGCGGTGGTACCAACCCGTCGACCGACTACACCACTGAGCTACCGAGGCTGACTTTTTTTTATTATTTTTTTTTTAATGGAAACTGACACGGTTGGCTACATCACCTACAACATCCGTAATGTCAGCCCATAACACCGGGTGAACTTGGTGCCGCGTCAGTGCTTCCCTTCGGTCGTGCCGGCTACACTGAACTGGACGGAAAACACAAACTATTTACATAGCCGTTTGTACACCGTGACTTTACTTTAGAGTGCCATTTGTCTCAACCACCGACAACCGCCCGTAGCATGGCCATCCTTGCCTCCATTTGCACATGAATGTACTAAGGATGCAGGCATGCTCTGCGCAGTGGACTGTCCGTTACTCCAATTACGTATAGAGGTGTCTGTGTTAAGATTTTTGTCGTTTTAGCATGGAACCCTAATTGTTATTTTTATTACTTTGATTAGATGTGGTCAGAATTATCAAGCTTAAAATTATAGTTATTCTTGCTCTCAAACTATATTTTAACACTGTAAGCGGTGTCTATTGTGTAGCTAGTCACAATGTATTGTAATCGAAGACGACGAAAAAAAAATCACAAAAAAAAGTTTCTTGCCGGCTCTTCTTTGTTGGTGTAATCGAACCAGATTGTAAAAACAAAACAGGACAAAATTCAAGTGTAGGGTACTGCTATACGAATGTTGAATAAAAACCGGCCAAGTGCGAGTCGGATTCGGCGCACTTAGGTTTCCGCACCACAAAAAAAACAGGTTTAATTTTTGACCTTTTCTGTATTTTATTATTTGTTATATCCACCATAATAACACATATTCTGTGAAAATTTCAACCGGCTACCTATTACGGTTCCAAAGATACAGCAGTAGGACGGACAGACAGACAGACGGAGTAGGCTTAGTAATAGGCTTCCGTACGGGATACGGATACCTAAAAATAAAGAATGTGCGAGCCTGACACACACTTGACTGCTTTTTTTTTATACACGGTGTTGCAGTTGCCCCCGTAATATTTTTAACTGACATAAGGGGGTTATTCTATATGTGAAACTAAACAACTTCTGTGGCGAAGAAATGTTTTTTGAAACTAAAAAATTTTTTTTTTCCATACAAATTTTAAATACCTATTCTCAAAATGTATGGAGAAAAAAATATTTTTTTTCTTCAAATTAAAAAGTCGTAGAACAAAAGTTGTTCTATTTCACGTACAGAATCACCCCCTTTCGGGTTTTACGGTTGGGGTTGCATACACCAATCAGTCGCTTCTTAAGGTGGTGGATGACTATTGTGAATGGACCAAAGGGATGAAGATAAAACCAGCGAAGTGCTACTGTTTGAGCTTAACCAGGAAAGGTTCAAAGTTTACCTCGAGCAATCCAGGTTTGACAGTAGCCGGAAAACCAATCGCAACCGTGGCTGATGAAGCTCCTTTTAAATTCTTGGGCAAAAGGATCACCAGCAGAGGAAAGGAGCATCCTACTGATGATATTGTCCAACTTTTCGAAGAGAGCCTCCGCCAAACTGACAATCTTCCCCTCCTGGGTACACAAAAGGCATGGATTTACGATAACTACCTGACATCAAAACTTTCATGGCCATTTCTCGTCTACGACTTCACAAAGCAAAACCTGACTAAATTAGACTCGTATGTGACCAGATTCCTGAAATCATGGTTTGGACTGGCTCACCCGGCTGACTCGTCAACGCTATACAGATCTCACAATAACTTTGGACTGAACATTAAGAAACCGTCGATATTTTATCAAAAGGCGAGAATAGCCAAACGATGTATACTCAAAGACTCCAATGATAGCGCTATTCAAGCCTTACCCAACACATCACTATCAGATGAACTGGAATCGAGACTCGACTTCTACAAATCATTCCAAGTTGGTACACGCACCAATAGATCTGGATTGGGCATAGAAACAGCAAAGTCTGATAAAGAAATACTGAAAGGTTTTGCTCAGGAGGACATGGAACAAGGCTTCAAACTTCACGCCTTAAACCTAGAAATGCAGAATGATTGGCTAACAGTGGGTGACTTCTGCATCCCTCCTGCATTGAAGTGGAAATCCATAATATACAACTGGTCCCCTGAGCTGCTTAAGTTCTACTTAAATGCATTCCAGCTTACTCTCCCCGACCCGAGTAACCTAGTTAGATGGGGGAAATCTACAAATAAACTATGCCCGTCATGTAAGGAGTTCGTAGGCACGGCCAAACATTTGTTATGTGGATGCAAAATACTACTTGAGCGAGGCCAGTATTCCTACCGTCATGATAAAGTCCTCCAAATCATCAGAGAGGCCATCAACCTGTCAATTGCACGGACCAGGAAAGGGCAAACCAGTAGCGGCTTCCAGAAGGTCAACTTTGTGAAACCTGGAGCCAATAAGCTGCCCAAAGATAGGACTAAACCTTCTTCAATTTTGGGAGCAGCAAAGGATTGGGAATTGTTGATGGACACACATGAGAAGCATTACCAAATGCCTTCGGAAATCTGTACCACAGCATTAAGACCGGATATACTCATATTCTCAAAAGCGACAAAGCATGTAGTACTTGTTGAACTTACAGTTCCATGGGAAAGTAACATACCGAAGGACCACAACATCAAACTTAACAAGTACTGCAACTTAGTAGACCGGATTGTGAGAAACGGATTCAAGACTGATCTCTTCGCTGTGGAAGTCGGAGCAAGAGGACTACCAGCGAAGTCGCTCTACAGTCTCTTCAAGAATCTAGGGCTCCCAAGATCGACGCTAAGCTCATATATGGAGAGAGCTTCGAAAACGTCACTGGAAGCATCCTACAGAATATGGATAGGTAGAGAGAGGGAGGTCGAGAGCGGGACTGGTGGTTTCCCCGCGTCCTAGTCAACGCAGACTAGCTGACGAGGGCTTGAAGCGAGCCGAAACGTGAAGCATGCGCGGGAAATTTAGAGTGGCCACTCGCTAGTCCCGGCCTCGATTAATACCCTCCTCTACTGCCGATGGGCCCGGATATGTTCGGTGAAGCCATCGTAAGCTTAGATCCACACCTTCCCTCCTCCTATCCCGCGCGGTCAGCTCTAAGCGT
Source organism: Nematopogon swammerdamellus (assembly GCA_946902875.1). Classification (NCBI taxonomy): domain Eukaryota; kingdom Metazoa; phylum Arthropoda; class Insecta; order Lepidoptera; family Adelidae; genus Nematopogon; species Nematopogon swammerdamellus. The sequence goes on along the minus strand of OX336348.1, from coordinate 8,383,912 downwards.
GTTGACGCCGGCCGCCGCCGTGACATTACAGAGAAGGGGCTCGACCATGTGGCGGAGGCGATCCTGTCGTACCTGGACGCGGGCTCGCTGTGCGCGGCGGAGCTCGTCTGCCGCGAGTGGCAGCGGGTCATCAGCGAGGGTATGCTCTGGAAGAAGCTGGTGGAGAGGAAAGTGCGTACGGACACACTCTGGAGGGGGCTCGCCGAGCGGCGCGGCTGGTATGTACTTGTATGGTTTTGGAACGAAGTTTCTTATTAAATGAAAAATAAAAAAAGAAATAAGATCACGTCTATACTGCAGTAATAAACGTCACTGGAAGCATCCTACAGAATATGGATAGGTAGAGAGAGGGAGGTCGAAAGCGGGACTGGTGGTTTCTCCGCGTCCTAGTCAATGCTAGCTGACAAGGGGCTAGATGCGAGCCGAAACGTGAAGCATGCGCGGGAAATTTAGAGTGGCCACTCGCTAGTCCCAACCTCGATTAACACCCTCCTCTACTGCTGATGGGCCCGGATATGTTCGGTGAAGCCATCGCAAGCTTAGTTCCACACCTTCCATACATGACAGTACAGCCTAGGGGTTTTTCAAAAGGGACGTGAAAAGGATCCTGTCAGGCCGGCATGACATTCGCAATGCCCGTGCATCAGAGAATGTCCATGGGCATCGTTAGACACCTACTTGTAGCTGAAACGATGCCACATGTCGCACTATCCATAAAAAAAAACATAAAAATAAGCTTGTAAACTAGTCTTGTCCTTGCTCGTTCACTGTACTGATTCACTCTTTGTAGTTCAGTGAACGCGGTGAACTAATTCGGTCTCGTCGTTCAGCAGCTCTCTTGCTCAGTTAGCTCAGGCTCACTAAAGTAGGTAGTGCGCTCCCGCCACCGACCGACCGACCGCGCCTCGCCTCGCGGCTCGCGCCGCCTTCGCTCGCTCTCATCTCCGCTCGCTCTCACCTCTGCTCGTTCGGTCGACCGACCGACTGACCTTCTGAGAGCGGCTGAGCGGCTGAGCAGCTGAGCGGGTGAGATGTTTTGCTCAGTTGTTCTGAGCTTGCTCGTTCGTTCACTTCAGTGAGGTATATCGGTTCGGTCGGTCGGTCGGTCGGTCTTTGGACAAAACTATTGTAAACACACTAACACGCATAATACAGCAAAAGTGTCGTGACGGCCGAAGTATTACACTAATTTTGGCCTAGCTCTCATTTTTTCATTTTGCAATGTTTTATGCTTACGTGTGTTGGGAACTTGGGAGCAGCGGTAGATTAGCGCTGCAGCGCTCTCATCGCGAGGGAGCCGCAGCACACAAGCTGAGCTGGCTCCCTTTTCCTCCTAGCCCATGATGTATTTTATGTACTGTGACTTACTGATGTGATTTTGTACCGTGTGGGGTCGGTACTTAAAAAGAATAGCCCCACTGCATCTCTCCCCGTCGCATGTCGTAAAAGTCGACTAAGGGATAAGAAAATTCGTCAGCCTCGGTAGCTCAGTGGCGCGGTTGGTTAGTCAACTGTTATTAAGCAACGCTGAGCGCGGTCTGTGATTGGATGGGTTACCGCTCGACCGTTGGAGGCTGACCGTGGTTCGGATTCCACGTTAAACTGTAGGTCCCTTCCCTTCTTACCTTACTAGGTGGTAGGGTTTATCCCGGCCGGGTTGATACCACCGCACTGAACGAAACGTCGGTCGAAACGGCTATGTAAATAGTTCGTGTTTTCCGTCCAGTTTAGTGTAGCCGACATCAAATGAAGGGAAGCACTGACATGGCACCTAGTTCACCCTGTGTTATGGGCTGACATTACGGATGTTGTAGGTGATGTAGCCAACCGTGTCAGGTTCCATAAAAAAAAAATGTGAATGAGGAAATAAACGCTATTCTATTCTATTCTTATTGCACGTCACCCTCCAGACACTTGGCGAATGAGAGCAGGGCCAAAAAAAAGTGTAAGATTTCGACCGTCACGAAACTTTTACTGTAGTGTGTTTGTGTGGTTACAAGTATATGTCTATGTATAGGTATATTACTGCAGTATGGACGTAAATTTTATTTATTTTTCCTTTAAATACCCTCAAACATTGTTAATTTATTTCATTGTGTCTGTTATTTAATAATACATAATATGTATTTATTTATTTATTTATTTATTTTAAACACTAACAGCTGGTGCGTGTATTCTGTTTTTTAATTTATGAGTGCACATGTATTGTTTTTAAGTATTTTGTTTCTTTGTTTTTTGTATTGTTTTTTTTTGTCTAATTGGTTTTTTAAAGAATTAACCGAGGGGGCGCTGACTAACCCACTGGTGCTAGACCCATCGTGTTGGTACTCAAACTTCAGGTCTCGGTGAGATCTATCCATCTGTCACGTGAACGTTTGTTTTGGTCATAACTCGAGAACCACTGGTGCTAGACCCATCGTTTTGGTACTGAAACTTCAGGTCTCGGTGAGATCTATCCATTGTCACGTAAACTTTTGTTTTGGTCATAACTCGAGAACCACTGGTGCTAGACCCATCGTGTTGGTACTCAAATGTTCACGTGACAGATGGATAGATCTCACCGAGACCTGAAGTTTGAGTACCAACACGATGGGTCTAGCACCAGTGGTTCTCGAGTTATGAACAAAACAAAAGTTCATGTGACAGATGGATAGATCTCCCCGAGACCTGAAGTTTGAGTACCAACACGATGGGCCTAGCACCAGTGGTTCTCGAGTTATGACCCAAACAAAAGTTCATGTGACAGATGGATAGATCTCACCGAGACCTGAAGTTTGAGTACCAACACGATGGGTCTAGCACCAGTGGTTCTCGAGTTATGACCAAAACAAAAGTTCATGTGACAGATGGATAGATCTCACCGAGACCTGAAGTTTGAGTACCAACACGATGGGTCTAGCACCAGTGGTTCTCGAGTTATGACCAAAACAAAAGTTCATGTGACAGATGGATAGATCTCACCGAGACCTGAAGTTTGAGTACCAACACGATGGGTCTAGCACCAGTGGTTCTCGAGTTATGACCAAAACAAAAGTTCATGTGACAGATGGATAGATCTCACCGAGACCTGAAGTTTGAGTACCAACACGATGGGTCTAGCACCAGTGGTTCTCGAGTTATGACCAAAACAAAAGTTCATGTGACAGATGGATAGATCTCACCGAGACCTGAAGTTTGAGTACCAACACGATGGGTCTAGCACCAGTGGTTCTCGAGTTATGACCCAAACAAAAGTTCATGTGACAGATGGATAGATCTCACCGAGACCTGAAGTTTGAGTACCAACACGATGGGTCTAGCACCAGTGGTTCTCGAGTTATGACCCAAACAAAAGTTCATGTGACAGATGGATAGATCTCACCGAGACCTGAAGTTTGAGTACCAACACGATGGGTCTAGCACCAGTGGTTCTCGAGTTATGACCAAAACAAAAGTTCACGTGACAGATGGATAGATCTCACCGAGACCTGAAGTTTGAGTACCAACACGATGGGTCTAGCACCAGTGGTTCTCGAGTTATGACCAAAACAAAAGTTCATGTGACAGATGGATAGATCTCACCGAGACCTGAAGTTTGAGTACCAACACGATGGGTCTAGCACCAGTGGTTCTCGAGTTATGACCAAAACAAAAGTTCATGTGACAGATGGATAGATCTCACCGAGACCTGAAGTTTGAGTACCAACACGATGGGTCTAGCACCAGTGGTTCTCGAGTTATGACCCAAACAAAAGTTCATGTGACAGATGGATAGATCTCACCGAGACCTGAAGTTTGAGTACCAACACGATGGGTCTAGCACCAGTGGTTCTCAAGTTATGACCCAAACAAAAGTTCATGTGACAGATGGATAGATCTCACCGAGACCTGAAGTTTGAGTACCAACACGATGGGTCTAGCACCAGTGGTTCTCGAGTTATGACCAAAACAAAAGTTCACGTGACAGATGGATAGATCTCACCGAGACCTGAAGTTTGAGTACCAACACGATGGGTCTAGCACCAGTGGTTCTCGAGTTATGACCAAAACAAAAGTTCATGTGACAGATGGATAGATCTCACCGAGACCTGAAGTTTGAGTACCAACACGATGGGTCTAGCACCAGTGGTTCTCGAGTTATGACCCAAACAAACCAACAAACAAACAGACAAATATACTTTCGCATTTATGATATTAGTGAGTAACGCAATTTTCTTATGAGTGTTGCATGCATGCATAGTGCCATTCAGTTTTTGTTGCGAGCTAGTGCGATCACAGTGCGCGCGGTCCTATTAGGACCGCACTTTTAAATGCTGGGTATGGAATTTTGCGGGCAATGTCCGCGGGCCCGCGCGGCACCTCTGATACACACACACACACACACACACCATACGCCATATCCCGACAATCGGGGTAAGCAGAGTAATCGGTGTTGTGCTGCAAGCACTCAGGTAAATTATAACACAACACCAACCACCACGTTTAGCAAAGTATTAGGACAAGATAACTCATGATGATCATGTCTTTATCCCCGTAGTCGCCTTTTTAGTTAATTGTTCTTAATATAAAAGGAGAGAGCACTTTCTATTGATGATTTAAAAAACCCTTTCCATTGATATGACACACGCCTACAAAGAATTCAACACTCAAACAGAAAAAAAATATATAAATTCATTTGACAATTTTTACAACTGAATGTAAAATTCACACATCACTTGTCGCAGGATCCAATACCTGTTCAAACCGAAGCCGGGATGCATTCACCCGGAGCACTCGTTCTACCGACAACTCTTCCCCAAGATCATCCAGGACATCGACTGCATCGAGAACAACTGGCGGATGGGACGTCACAATCTGCAGGTAACCTATATTGAATACACACGCTGAATCCCGACAATAGGGGTAAGCAGAGTAATCGGTGTTGTGCTGCATGAACTCTGGTAAACAACACAGTTTACAGTAAAACACCGGCCACCACGTTTCGCAAAGTATTCGAACAAGATTCAATCGATCGAGCAGCAAGTAAGGCACGAAGACCCACCTGCTGCACGATTCGCTGGAAGTACCGTGCTAAGGTGAGAGGTGGCGAGCCTGTCGCGCTTTAGCACGGCATCTTGTCCTTATCCCTTAGTCGCCTTTTACGACATGCACGGGGAGAGATGCAGTGGGGCTATTTTTTTAAAGTACCGGCCCCACACGGTACCTATATTGAAATGAAATGAAAATATATTGGTTTCTCCTATAGGCACATATTAAACAAATTATTATTCCCTTGTTTATACAGGGTGCCGTTACACGGCCACTAAATTATATTTAGCAAATGATTATTGGGTTCAATTGTAATAAAACAAGGTAAAATAAGTTTTTTCTGAATTCCCTTTAAATAAAAAGGTTACAGTTTTCATACAAACAAATTGATTAATTTAGTTTAAAAAGGATCTAATGTTCCACACGAGCGTGGGAATGAAAGGCGCGCGGTGAGTGAGCGAGCAGGGGCCTTATTCTGAAACCTAACGCCTAATCAGCGAGAGCGGCTCTCGTCTCGTCGCCGTCTGTGTGTGTGTCTGTATTTTGCACACGCACGCAAACGCGGCTCTCGTCTCGTCGCCGACTGTCTGGTGTCTGTATTTTGCACACGCACGCAAACGCGGCTCTCGTCTCGTCGCCGCCGTCTCTGGTGTCTGTATTTTGCACACGCACGCAAACTAATACGCAACGACATGAGAGTGTGTGACCACCACGAATGAGTGAATGTTGACAGCTATAAATACAAAATTTACCCAAAATAATAAATTTAAACTATTCGTAAAAATATTGTTCTTTTATCTTGCATATTATGTGACCGTACCTAATTATAACACCTTTAAAAACATGTCTCTACATGTATTCATTCGCTTTCAGCGGTTTTCATACATTATTAAATACTTGTAGTACAAACCTTTCCTAAGTGTTGGTAACACTGAACTGTCGATATCGTCAGTGACGAGAGACGTCTGGCGAGAGGGTCTTGGCTGCCGCCGAGTCGGTCTCGATTCTCGCTCTCGCGGCGATCGACGATACGTCATAGTGGCGTTCGGAATACCAATTTTCATACAAAAGAGAGCTAAGCGATATTCGCTCTCACCTAAGCGAGATCGATTAGGCGTTAGGTTTCAGAATAAGGCCCCAGGGACGAGTGCCCGGAGCGAGGAGATGCGCGGCGGCGGAGCGGCGGTGTGAGCTTTTCAACCCCGACCGTTCCAGCGCCAGCACCCTCCCCCGGCGCGCGTCAAATTACACTTGACGAAAACATAAATTTCAAAAATTTATATCTGCAGCTAGACACTTTAGAGTAAAAACTATATTTACTTTTTGTCTCGGAAAAACATGAGAATTGTGCTGGCGAAAATTAATGTACTGGCCGTTACAACACCCTGTAGAGCCAACATTGGAATGGGCAGATACAAAATGTTATCTCAAGTCTTTTAAACATGTTTCTGATATATTTTGAGGTAAAGTTAATAAGTTATCCTGCATTTTCAGAATACATCAAGAGGTTGCCCAGCAAACATTTTAGGTACAAATTAGGACGATGCGACGTAATTTTTACTTATTTAGGTCGGCTGACTTGAGCGGCCGCAACTTAATTTGGTAGAAACTACGTCGAATCGACGTCGAGTCAACCTAAGTGGGGAAAAACTCGACGTCGCCTCGACGTCGACTCAACGTAACTTAGGTTGATTTAACTAATAGGTCGAGCGACTTGTAAGTAATTTTACACCTAATTCCGCACCTATATGAAATATCGACGTTGATTTGACGTCGAAGGGACCAATTTGGGTAGCATTATTGGCCTCTTATTCGACCTATAAGATTCTTTCAGTCCAGTTGTGTTAACAGATTTTATTTTTGTTAGCCTAAAAGCAAAATGGAGGCGACTGTCATGTCATTCATATTAGCAGCCATAGTTTTAATTTGTATGTGACTAGTTTTGATACGCCTTTTTAGCTTTACGGGCATAGAAAGAGTAATGGCAATTTTTTTTTATTGTATAAGTTAATGGTTCTACTTCGAAAAACATCAAAGCGCCTCAGAAATAATACATCTATTAGAAATTATGTACCACAAAATGAGACCATTAAATACAAAATAAAATACCTACCACTACTATTTCCTTTGGAACAGATTTTCGCTAACCAAATAATAAACATTTATATTATTTAAAGTGTTTTGATTGGCATAATCGATCGTAAACAACATTATTTATTAATATTTCACCAAACTTGATTTAAAAAAAGATGGCTGTCTAACCTAGAAATCCATTTTATCTTCAATATCGTCCTATAAGTAGATTCTACCTCTGCAAGTCGAAATAACTTCTAATATTGGTAATATTGACCTTTAAGTCGATAACCAATAAGTTATATTTGGGGACCTTGAAGTAAATTTGACCTACATATACCATTAGGTTAAATTTACTTCCTGGTCGAAATCAGGTAAAAAATTGGTCAAAGTTACACTTTTACCTGTTCTCAACTTGTACGTCCAAAAACTAGAGACTTTTTCTACTACCTAATAGGTTCCAGTTAAGTTGAAACTTTGGTCGAAATGACCTCTCTGCTCTACCTTTTTTCAACTTATAAGAAATTTCAACCATCAGGTCATAATTTGGTAATTAATTTGGTAATATCTACCCAAATCTCGACGTAAACGTGACTGTGAAATAAACTAACCTGGTGGTAGATTCATAGGTAGAAATTACGTAAAATCCACTCTCAGTAGATCACTGTCGGTAAATATTACTTCAAAAGTAAAATTTTAGGTCGATTTAACGTAAGTTTTACCTAAATTTAGTAATTTCGTCTTAGATTCAAATTGTTTGACCTAAAATGTTTGCTGGGTGGCTCTTACGTATAACGTTTGTCAATAGTTGGACTTAGTATCTGAAAAAGTATTATTACATTATTTCTATTGAGATGAAAGAAAATGGAGATAAAGAAAAAAAAATAGACTTGATCCACTTTGATTCTGAACGCCTCATACACGTATAAACACCGCACACTGGGACATGTACAGCCGGGTACTGTGCTAAAATTTGATCTAAGCTTTCTACGATAATAAATTGAACTTTATTTTTGTACTAACTTTTACCAAAGTCTCCTCTAACATCCACCTCACTCATCACCTCAGTGCAGTGACTCTTGTTGTTGTTGTTGTGGTTTTGGTTTGGGGTTGGCTCTAGGCCTGCAAACTAATCCCGCTTGGTTGGGGACCTTCGTGCAAAACCCCGCAGTCTCCAGCTACCCCAGCCAGCCAATGTCTTCCATGAAAGCCACAAGTCGACCGGGTAGTCTGCAGGCCGCTTATCCCTTAGTCGCCTTTTACGGCATGCACGGGGAGATATGCAGTGGGACTATTCTTATTAAGTACCGACCCCACACAGTACAGTACAGTGACTCATCGCAATATACTTTGGTTGCAGCGGATAAACTGCAGATCGGAGAACTCGAAGGGTGTGTACTGCCTGCAGTACGACGACAACAAAATTGTCTCCGGCTTGAGGGACAATACTATCAAAATATGGGACCGCAACTCCTTACAGTGTCTCAAGGTAACAACAAACTATATATAATATTATGTTAGTGAAATAATGTTTCATAATTAGCCTGTAGGGTGTGATATCCGCGCGTATACCACACCTCTTAAGGTACGTTGACGCGATGCGAGTTTTCACGCACAAGGAGCATGCATGAACGAGAAAACTCGCTATCGCGAAGCGTTCGTCGAACAGTTTGCGAGCTTACGAGAACTGTCTACACGGTGCGTAAATGCGTTCGAGAAGCATTTCTCGTGCGTGAACTCGCATCGTGTCAACCAGGCATTACTCGCTCGACTTTTTTTTTTATAGAAAGCGCAGCATGTGGCTTCGAGCCACCCATAATGTGTCAAATGACACCCATGGACATTCGCTCGTACGCGGGGGTTGCGAATGTCATGCCGGCCTGACAGGTGCCTATTCACGCCTCTCTTGAAGGACCCAGGGCTATACTTGGGGGGAAGTTTTTTTTTTATGGAAACTGACATGGTTGGCTACATCAACTACAACGTCCGTGATGTCAGCCCATAACACCGGGTGAACTAGGTGCCATGTCAGTGCTTCCCCCTTTGATCGTGCCGGCTACACTGAACTGGTCGGAAAATCAAACTATTTACATAGCCGTTTCGAACGACGTTTCATTCAGTGCGGTGGTACCAACCCGGGCGGGTTAAACCCTACCACCAAGTAAGGAGGGAAGGGACCTACAGTTTTATGAGAAATCCGAACCTCGGTTCGAGAAAAATTCACTGAATAGTATGATCGCAAAATGTGCGAACATTTGGTGCGGCCATTTGTGGGATCTGCACGGATACCGGGGTAGGCCTTTCCACCTCCGCACAACGTGCACTGGGCAGGAATTGTATCCCTATCTATACGCTGGACTCACCGCAGATGCGTACCAATCGATTCTGCAGATCTTTCCTTTACAGAACCGCTAAACTCTGGAACGTTCTCCCTGCTCATATATTTCCCCCCAAGTACAGTCTCGGGTCCTTCAAGCCCTCTTGAAGGACCCGAGACTGTACTTGGGGAATGGGGGTGAGTGGGCACCTGTTAGGCCGGCATGGCATTCGCAACCCCTGAATACGACCGAATGTCCATGGGCGCCGTTAGACACCTCATGGGTGCCTTGGTGCCATATGTCGAGCTTACAATAAAAATAAAAAAAAAACCACAGTTGCACTCCGGGAGTGCCAGCAGAAGTGAAAACTTTTTGTATTTCCGAAAATAATTCTTAAGTGGTTATAAAAACACCCAAAAACAAATTTTAACATCGTAACATTGCTTGATAAAAAAAACAAAAGAAAAAAAAACAAAAAAAATGTTGAGGGATTCGAACCCATGGTCAAAAAATACAAATCCTACATTCTTACCATTGAGCCACAAAATCACATAAACGACCAAACGAATATCGGATTCCCACTGTCACTGAGAGACGAACAGAATTGATCCCGATCCACTCGTAACTTAACCGTTAGTGTAATGGCTTAAGGCTACATTTTAAATAATAAAAATAAATCTGACGATGACGCGATGACGCGAGTTTAAAATTTTTTACCCACCTAAAAAAGTGCCAAGCTCCGCTAAAGAAGTTTTCACTTCAAAAACAAACAAACTATGGTCTTGTGTTGCGGGGGGCAGGTTCTCACGGGGCACACGGGCTCGGTGCTGTGCCTGCAGTACGACGAGCGGGCGATCATCTCGGGCTCGTCGGACAGCACGGTGCGCGTGTGGGACGCGGCCACCGGCGCCATGCTCAACACTCTGATCCACCACTGCGAGGCGGTGCTGCACCTGCGCTTCTCCAACGGCATGATGGTCACCTGCAGCAAGGTCAGAAATCCACAACCTACTCAAGGTTCCTCCAATCAGTGAGGAAGCTAAATGTGTCATAAAAATCCACAACCTACTCGAGGTTCCTACAATCAGTGAGGAAGCTAAATGTGCCATAAAAATCCACAACCTACTCGAGGTTCCTGCAATCAGTGAGGAAGCTAAATGTGTCATAAAAATCCACAACCTACTCGAGGTTCCTACAATCAGTGAGGAAGCTAAATGTGTCATAAAAATCCACAACCTACTCGAGGTTCCTACAATCAGTGAGGAAGCTAAATGTGTCATAAAAATCCACAACCTACTCGAGGTTCCTACAATCAGTGAGGAAGCTAAATGTGTCATAAAAATCCACAACCTACTCGAGGTTCCTACAATCAGTGAGGAAGCTAAATGTGTTATAAAAAGGAATAAAACCCGGCTCTCACTCCATCCCAACATCCTAGCTTCAACACTGACCCAAACCGCAAAGAAGAGGCGCATGCGGCGAAAACACATCTTGGACCTGGAGAACTAGGAATCTGAAGGAATCTGAACTAGGGAAGAAATTGGACTCACTGGATTCTGAAAGTCATAAAAAAACAAAAAAAACAATAAACCTGCTTATAGTAGAAAATCTGATTGCAGGGCAGGCATTCTCTAACGTCCTACCGTCAACGTCGGTGGCGCTGACTAGTTCATATAATTAGATGTCTCTGTCTAGTTCATATAATTAGACGGAAGGAAGGAAGGTGTGGATCTAAGCTTGCGATGGCTTCACCGAACATATCCGGGCCCATCGGCAGTAGAGGAGGGTATTAATCGAGGTCGGGACTAGCGAGTGGCCACTCTAAATTTCCCGCGCATGCTTCACGTTTCGGCTCGCTCCAAGCCCTCGTCAGCTAGTCTGCGTTGACTAGGACGCGGGGAAACCACCAATCCCGCTCTCGACCTCCCTCTCTCTACCTATCCATATTCTGTAGGATGCTTCCAGTGACGTTTTCGAAGCTCTCTCCATATATGAGCTTAGCGTCGATCTTGGCAGCCCTAGATTCTTGAAGAGAATGCCTGCCCTGGTAGCAAAAGAGGAACAAAAAAAAACCTGCAGCAAGGTACGCGTTGTGTTTTTTTTTTATGTAATCCTGTATGGGTGGTTGAATCGGAGGGGTCAAAGCGCATGCTCCGACCAGCCAACATCACCTCCGAGAAGGTAGGTGCCATACCGGAGACTTCCCTGTACTGGACTAGAGGACCGAGGCTGCTATGCGGCCATCTTACGTCCAGTACGGTGGTACCAACCCAGTCGGCTACAATTAGAGCCTACCACATTTTTTTTTTTTTACTTTACTTTTTAGGATCGATACCTCAGTGGTGCAGACAGTCAACTGTCGCTATTGATGGTTAAGCAACGCTGGGCAGGTCAGTACTTGGATGGGTGACCGCTCGACCGTGGTTCGGATTCCACGTAAAACTGTAGGTCCCTTCCCTTCTTACCTTACTAGGTGGTAGGGTTTAACCCGCCCGGGTTGGTACCACCGCACTGAATGAAAGGTCGGTCGAAACGGCTATGTAAATAGTTTGTGATTTCCGTCCAGTTCAGTGTAGCCGGCACGACCGAAGGGAAGCACTGACGTGGCACCAAGTTCACCCGGTGTTATGGGCTGACATCACGGATGTTGCAGGTGATGTAGCCAACCGTGTCAGTTTCCATAAAGAAAAAAAAAACTATAAAATAAAAATGACATAAGTGCGTTGTGCGCAGGACCGATCGATCGCAGTGTGGGACATGTCGTCGACGACGGAGATCACGCTGCGGCGCGTGCTGGTCGGCCACCGCGCCGCCGTCAACGTCGTCGACTTCGACGAGAAGTACATCGTGAGCGCCAGCGGCGATCGCACCATTAAGGTTGCGTACATCACTGTGTATTTATTTATTTATTTATTTTAGACAGGCAGCCTAGGTTGATACGTCTAAATCCAGTTAAACTTTATCAGAAACACTTCAGTTTGCAAGAGTTTCTTTCAAGAAAAGAAAATTTATGTATGAAAATGTTCCATATCGAGCCGAAATGTGTCAGTTTTTATTTGTTGTTTTCGCTTTGCATTTTTTAATCAGTTCATTGGTCTTCTTAGATAACAGAAGGTTTTTTTTCTATTTTTCTGCAAGCGTAAACGGGTTCTTTATAGATAGTTAACGGAATATCTTTTAATAAATTATGTGAATTCTGCAAAGATTTTGGAAGGAAAAAAGTAAATAATCGAAGGAGGCGTGCCTGCGACACCGTAGTATGGGCAGATTTTCCCATATTAACTATCGATGTGTGCGTGAGCGCACGTGAATGCAACGCTTTGGATTGTCCAAAAATCGCTGGTGCGAATGTGTGTGCGATCAGAAACTGGCGACAGCGGCACAGATTACTTAATAGTTACTTCGTAACAGATAAATCACTCCATAGAAAAAGTTCCATACCTTCGGCTTTAATAGCCTACTGTTTCACGTCGCCGATCGCTGCGTGCGATAATGTACCTAAACGATCGAGTGTAATGTGATTATTGCTTTGCAGCTGCGCGCAGTTGCGTGGGCGAGCATGTAGGTATACTTCGCGCGGCTGACGAAATACCACTGAATTAGACCGCCGGCGCTCCACCGGGCGGTAGGTAGTTAGCGCATAAGTACATAGAGTGCATGAGGCCTGACAGCGGTTCTGAGTGGGCATTCATGGCGCATCTTCTCTCCTTCCGAAATCTTTGTTTCCCTGAATGTGTGAATGTCATAAACGTGACGGCAGGTGTGGAACACGTCCTCGTGCGAGTTCGTGCGCACGCTGAACGGGCACAAGCGCGGCATCGCGTGCCTGCAGTACCGCGAGCGCCTCGTCGTCTCCGGCTCGAGCGACAACACGATCCGGCTGTGGGACATTGAGTGCGGCGCGTGCCTGCGCGTGCTCGAGGGGCACGAGGAGCTCGTGCGCTGCATCAGGTACGCTCGGCTCTGTTCAATACTCTGAACGGTCACAAGCTGCTTGTCTCCGATAAAGTGGACTGTATTTTAATAGAAGGAGTTCATGGAACGGCCCGATCAAAACAACTAATGGATAAAGTGTAAACTCACCCGTACGCGAGGGTCCACCTTCAACCAGGTGCTCCTGGTCGATCAGATCCGCCGTCAGGTTGCTCTAGCCTGCCGTTCCTAGGCCTTGAAAGTCCAATCACCACGGTGAAGTCACCACGCACAACGAAATGTTGCCTTCCGAGCCGCGCTACCACATCATCACGCAGCATCCGACCGAGCCGAGAGCGATCTCCGAGACGCCCTTCTTGACAGACAGCCGAGGGCGGAGCCCTAGTTGTCCGCCTTACCGCTAGGGTGCGACACCATCGCACCGAGATATATTTACACCATATACAAAAGAGGTTTTGGCCGAAACACTGAATTCCTCGTGGTATTCACCTCCAGCGACAACACAGTGATGATGATTTAAAGTGTGAGACTGAGGGCCCCTGAGTCCTGTTGTCACTGCGACCTAGGAAGATCTATTGTCTTAATTGGAATTTTGATTAATTTTTGAATTTACAGCTCACCCCCAAGTCTGATTTCCGCTATGAACCGAGTTATATTCTTGGGGTTGAGTGCGTGTATTTGGTATGGGTTAAAAATATAACCACCAAGAATACGGGCTTCTACTCTGAATGAGCACTTCACATTCACAAAGGATGTGTACGGGCGTTTCATCCTCTTTTATACAGAACCTACACAATGGTGTGTCGCTAAGGCCCATTCGGTGTACGCGTTTGTTTAGTCGCGCGCGCGCGAGTGCCCAGATAGTAGTTCCTTCTCTTCTTCCAAAAACATGGTAGATTTTTTTTTTTTTTTATCGAAACTGACATGGTTGGCTACATCACCTAGAACATCCGTGATGTCAGCCCATAACACCGGGTGAACTAGCTGCCATGTCATTGCTTCCCTTTATTTCATGTCGGCTACACTGAACTGCACGGAAAACGCAAACTATTTACATAGCCGTTACGACCGACGCTTCATTCAGTGCGGTGGTATCAGCCCGGGCAACCCACTTAGTAAGGTAAGAAGGGAAGTTTTACGTGGAATCCGACCTGCGGTTATCCTCCAACGGTCGAGCGGTCACCCATCCAAGTACTGACCGCGCTCAGCGTTGCTTAACAACTGTCGACCGACCGCACCACTGAGCGACTGTTAAGTCAAAAGTCAAAGTCAAAACATTTATTTTGTTTTCATATTTAGTACATAAAGTAATTACAGCAGGTACATTCAATATTAAACAATCGTCAGTTTCTTATTACTAATTTAAAATAATGTCCATAGTACGAGTATATACATACAATAATGTATTTATCATATTAAAATTTTAAAGAAATTTAAATTGTAAAAGGTCTTTTCGTGCAGCCACTTCGTTAGTCCAGTTTTGAATTATTTATTGTTTTCCAGATAGCGCAGTTCTTCTGGAAGTTTGTTATAAATGTTTATACTATTGAAGTGTACACCGGTTTTGTGTTTTTGTGTCTTATGTTTTATTTGCTGAATGTTTGACCTGTGCCTAGTGGAGTATCTGTGGTCCAGGCACTGGTATTGATTTGGTCTATCTCTTACGTACATCGCAGTCTTCAGGACATACACCCGCTGCTTCACCGTTCGGAACCAGTGTAAAACTGTAGGTCCCTTCCCTTGCCCCTTACTAGGTGGTGGGCTCAAATTGTAGCCGACTGGGTTGGTACCACCGTACTGGATGTAAGATGGCCGCATAGCAGCCTCGGTTGTGTTCTCCTCTAGTCCAGTATAGCCAGCAATCCAGGGAAGTCTCCTGTATGGCACCTACCTTCTCGGAGGTGATATTGGCTCGGAGGTGATATTGGTCGAAGCATGCGCTTTGGCCCCTCCGACTCAGCCACCCATACCAGATTAGGGACCGTTCACATACCACGTGGACACTTTTTTTTCGGATACTTTTTTACATTTCGGATAAATAAGCATATGTAATATAAAGACTTCTTTTTTTTTTATTTGTGCCAGTGGCTGTAGCAAACAACACTCAGGCGAGCGACCGGCTAGCTCGCGGCATCATGTGTTTTTAAACTCAAACGTCCACGTGGACGGTCTCTGCACCCCCTCCCCTCTCTTTTTGTCCACGTGGTATGTGAACTGTCCCTTACATAAAAAAAAAAATAAACAATGTTGCCGGCGCAGGTTTGACAGCAAGCGCATCGTGAGCGGAGCGTACGACGGCAAGATCAAGGTGTGGGACCTGCCGGCGGCGCTGGACCCGCGAGCGCCGCACCAGCAGCTCTGCCTGCGCACTCTGGTTGTGAGTATTATCAGCGGCGATCCAACCCCTCGTCTCATTCTCGTTAATGTAACAACTACAGTCTTTTTATATGGGTTTTTAAATTACCGTGGTTGTTAGACATTATTTTTAAAACAACCCAGCTTCACTCACGTTTCTTCCCGAGCTATGTGGCTCGACGTTTCGGGCCAAGCGTATGGCCCATCCTCATGAGCACTCTGCCTAGTGTGACGGTTCTCTGCCAACCGTCAGACAGAGTCAACCTGTTTTTTAAAGTACATGAAGCCTTGGGGCGAGCTCAGGGGGAGGAGTTTGAATCCATACTAAGTTTTTTTTGTAAAGTCACAGGCATTGAATCGTGCTGAAGTACATTAAAATATCAATATAGTTACTATGGGGCTGGCATAGCCAGGAATGGCTAAAGCCTTAGCAAAATAAAGATAAAAAAAAAACTTGTTTGTTACAAAGCGACCTTTTCACTTGGACTTTGCAATGCACGACTACGGCAGTGTCATTAGATGTGCATCGTTATGCGCCAGGAGCATACGGGCCGAGTGTTCCGGCTGCAGTTCGACGAGTTCCAGATCGTGTCGTCGTCGCACGACGACACCATCCTCGTGTGGGACTTCCTCAACTACGGCGTGGCGTCGCCGGCCGCGCCCGCCGCCGGCGCGCCGCCGCCGCCGCTGCCGCGCCCGCGCACCCCCGACCACGACCGGGACCTCTACGACTAGTGCACGCTCCGTCCGCACCGTGAGTCGAGTCTTCCGTTACAGATTGCCGGGGGAATTATTTAATTTTGAAAACCCGTTATTGATTGCAATTGGTTACCTGTAAAAGTGTATATTAAATTAATAATAGTAATAAAGAAAATAATACGTGTCTATTACCACCACCCATCGCTCGAAGCTAGTCTCGCGTCTTCTCGGAGAGCTCCGTAGCCACGGCTTGCACCCGCCGGCGCGCTTGGAGGCTTGTCTCCCGCCGCCGGCGGTATTACCGTTTTTTTTATATTTTATTCTATTTGTATTAATTTTGTATAGGTATATTTGTTTTATAATTATATCAAATTAATATGAATATGTATAAAAATAGAAAACGTGATATTAAAGAAATAAAAATAATATTAATAGGGACATACAAAATACTAAAACTACACTACAACCGACGAGTTGGAAAGCATGTTTGTGTTAAATTCAAACAATCACCTAAGAGGTCACACAGCCTGAAACTCAATGTTAACCAGCTTCTCAACTGAAGCAAGAAAACACTTCCAGACTTCCGGACTAATAGAATCGTGAACAACTGGAATAAACTTCCCGAGAAATTTATTGAAGCACCCACAATAAACACATTCAAAAAATAGGCAATTTCTATCATAAAATAATATTATTTCACAATAATATTCGCAATTAGTACATAACTCTATAACAGAACACCGTTGCAGTGACTCACGGGTAATGTGGAAACCTCACATGCGACTCGTGACAAAATCGTAATTCACTCTGGCCCCAAAAATCCTCAGGGTTTAAATGTTTCTATATCATAAATGTTAACAAAATGGCTTTATTTCCTAATAAATACACGTGGTTAACAGTTTCGAAAGGACATTACATTTTTTAATTTTAAAGCATTCATATCCCACAAATTATCCGAATACTATCCATATTAACAAAATGGGAACAAAACCTGTTGACTTTTTTGCTTTGCAAAGACAATCTGTTAAATATAGCAAAAACACTCTGTTAACGATTGCACAAAGAATAACAGGTTCAAAAGAAGAATTATGGGAAATAGGGAACCCGTTAACTATTGCAGAAGTAACCCGTTACTTTATAAAACTATTTTATGTATTCATTATTATTAATTGGCTGTATTAAATTAAATTTATCTTTTCAGGTACAAACAGAAGTAGACCACATTCTACTGGGATCAGATGAAATTAGCCAGGGCAGCGCCCTCATTGACTAAGGTCTGCCGTTCAGGACTCTATTGCCTACTACATAGGGTTCATTTCCGAGCGGCGACCGACGGTTGGACTTATGCATTTTAATCAAATTGTGAGGACAGTGAAGTGAATTTGACTCTAGTAAAAAAAAAAATTAAGTTTATTTTGCAAGGACTATGACTTAACATAAATAGGCTTATATTTGTTTTAGTCACAATGGAACGAATGACAAAAGTGACAAAAGTGACGTCACAGTATAGTGAATGTAACATATTGTGTCACGGTCCGACATAATGGACTGCCGTGTGATCTTGAACTTTATATTAAAATCAGTCTAAATCATATAGTGTTTAAAAGTTGAGTAATGTTAAGTATATAATAATAGCTGCGAAATGAATTTTAACGTTACGCTAGGCAGCCGTGCTGACAGTTCATTCGTTGACAGCTGACATTTCATTCATTGACAGCTTGCTCTGATTTAGTCCTCTCTCGTCCTTCACTTCTGCGGAGAGAGGGGGAAATGTTCCAATTTGTACAGCTGTCAGTTTCAAATTGCCATTGTACATAAAATACATGATAACATCAAACAAGAACAACAAAAAAACAAAACATTTAAACAAAATAAAGAAATACTTAATGGCCAAAGGCCTGAACACAGCTTTTGCTAGTACTAAAAAAAATGCTATCTGCTGATTTTAAGTCCAGCCAACACACAAAACAAAACAAAATTATATTCAAACAAGAAATTACAAAGGAAACATTCAATTTGAGAACAGAATTTTTTGACATTGACAGCAGACATTGTTGAGCCGACGTTGCACGATTCCTTCATCGCAGGAGAGCTTTGACGCAGCTGCTATCGTAGCAGCCAAATTGCACTATGGGAGTTTAACAAAAACGACATGCACCACCTCAACATTAGGTTAGGGTTAAATTAAAGAAGATGCGTTGTGCATCTTCTGTAATTTAACCCTGGTTATTTTTTTTTAAACCACCTAAACAGGTTAATAATCTGTTTGGGGAAAAAACTCACATAGTGCCGTCCGTCACAGCTGCAGCAAAACTCTCCTGCGATGAAGGACTCGTCGACGTTGCTGTCATCTTGACAGCCATCTTTGTACACTCCCGACAGCAAGTTGTCATTTTGTCTGCCCATTTTATAACCAAGTCTGCTTTGTTAACAGTCAATATATGCAAAATATGTTTTCGTTGTGAGCGTTGTCATTTTTAGCTCACTTTTCTGACCAAAAGTTTACTGTGGAGCTGGGACTCCACACTGAGCATATTTTGCACCGTGTTACAAGCATACATTGCGCTGGATACAAATGTCTACTGCACGCCACAATGACTGCAAAATATGTTACGTCGAAGTACACATTTTTCAGCGACGCAAGCTAAATTATCCGACTTTGAAAATATTTCTGAAGTTATGGAAATAATATATCGACTTATTAGAACCCCAAATTGCTAATGCGCTGGAACCTTGTCGAATTAACGCCGAAGTGACGTCAGCTGACACTAAAATATACAATCAGCAAAAACGTAGCCACATGTAGGTAAAACCGTTTAGCAGCAGCCATAATTTTACGCAAACGATAATTGTCCACTTTAATAATAATTTAACGGGCATGGCTATTGATTATTTTCCTACTCATTACTACACAAAACGCATAACATCAATAACAACTAAAAGAAGTTAAGGAGAAAACAACAATAACAAACAAAATGCGTGAATTCACAATCACAACTAAACACTCGACGCGCGTACGCTCGACAGAGTTGCTAACGGTATAGACGTCGGTCTAGGGCTGACATCACTAAAATGACCGTCACGCGCATTAGCAATTTGCGAGGATAATAACAATAAATGAACTATCGGCACGGCGATATTGAGAGGCTGTTGACACACGTCGGTTTCGTCCGCACTGTAGAGTGTTTTCATTTTACGAAGGCACGCGGGGTACGGGGTAGGAAGTGGTGCGAGAGGCGACCGCGCGGAGCTCAGTAGAGAACGAACTCGGTGCCCGATCGGTACACACGTTCTACACGTCTCCGCGTCGCTCCGTTGAACCGAGACGTTCCCTACTGAGCTCCGTGCGGGCTCGCACCACTTCCTACCTCATACCCCTCGTCCCTTCGTAAAATTAAAACACTCTAACAGCGTGTATGTTTCGGTCATTGCTGACAGATGTCTTGTCGAGCTTGGCAGCGACGAAAGTTGCAAGATGGAGCTCGAGAAAGCTGTGGTCTCTAAGCCGACACCGTCCAAGCCAGCCGTATGTGAACAGGCTCTAAGAGCTCACTAATAGATGTAATAAAATTGTATGATGCTTTTGTCGATTCACTTGAATTAGTTGAATGGAAGTTGCGTAAGGAAATGTATGATTCGCGGTTCGCGATAGCCCGAGATGCCGTCAGTTTTCATGAACTGTATATAAGGTGTTTCGTTAGTCATGTCATTAATTTCGGGAGGGTTACATACACATTCAAATAAACACGTTACGCAAAAAAATTATATGTTTATAGTATTACTTTTCGAGAAATTTACCAAAACATGTTTGCTACCTAAACATTAACCTGTGTGTAACAGTAGGTAACTTGCATTGTACGGGGTCAATAACCGCACTATGTTCAAACGTGGAACAGCTGTTTGTTGTAAGCAGTGGCGGCTGGCCCTTAAGTGCGTTCGTGCGCCGCACTACCACAAAACATAACGCCTTCACCCGAAAGAAAGAAATAAATTAAAATATTAAACATTCTCCATGAAACCGATCGAAGTAAAAATATCAAACTGAATTCGATCCTATTTCCTAGACAACAAGGCACGATTTTGCTGTACGTAATACGTACTACATACTACGTATAGCCGCCGAGCTCGCCGCGCCGAGTGCAGTACAAAACACCGCGAACGTTTACTATGACAAAATGTCAAACGCCGCTGCCCCGCCGCGTGAAACAAAACACTATTCATACGATTATGTGTGGCCTTCTGCGTGTGACACACGACGGAAAAAGAAGGACAGTATATTGTGGATAGACGCGCGTGCGACACGTCGCGACCGAGCCAGCCGACGATGAGCCGAAGTAAGCCGAGATCGTAAACCCGACCGAAGGCACGCGCGGGCGGGGGGCGCGGGCGCGGCGGGGGCGATCCAAACTCTGGGTCGAAGTCACACACACACAAGCGCTAAGTACCTACACATACGCTGTAGCACGAACCGACAGGCGAGTCCATTTTTGGAATATGGGTGTTTCTTATATTTATATAACAGATCGAGTTTGCAATTGAATAATTTGAATTATTCGAATATCGATTTGATACATATTCGAATGGTAATTTATAAAATATTCGAATGTTACGACAAACATTAATGATACTGCATATTTCGCTATTTTAAAGTCAAAAATTGAATCACCCAAAGACCTAGGCGTTGTTGGTCGCGCGATCATCCGATCGATCGCTCGCCGCTCCGCGCCGCGCCGCGCGCGCCGCGCCATCTCAGTTCGGGGCGAGACCCGTCGTCGTCGCGTCGACCGATGATGGCCGCTCCGCGCGCCGCGCCGCCACCGCTTAGATGAAATATTGTACGTAATAAATCTTTGCCGCGCCGGGATGTTTTGCAAATCAGTTTTTTAGCAGTTTGAACGACTTTTCGTCAGTTAACAGTACATTGTGAAGTTTTCTTCATTGCCCGGCGCGGCAAGGCTGGCCGACGGGCGCGGCGCGCCGGCCACGCCTCGCGCGCGGAGGCGCCCCGGCGCGGCGGCCGCGGCTCCGTGCTCGGTGGCCACTGCGCAGTGAAGTGTCGCTTTGGTTCTTCGAGCAATTAGGACTCTGGTTGTGTTTCTAGTGCGTTATAAAAATGAGTGGATTCAGTGTTGACTATATTAAAAACGAAATAAATAGAACAATATTAGACCTACCCAATCAAACTGTAGTGTGTGTGGTGTGTGTGTGTGACTGATTTCTTCATAATTTTCATAAATTCGCTGGCGTGTTCTTCAAAACACCATACCTAGATATTTCAATCTAAAAGTGAGTACATTTTTATTACTTACATTTTAATGATTTTATCACTTTTATCCTTACCTTATTTTGTCTTTCAACTATGTATCTGTTGAGTGAGAATACTTTTACATAATTTGGGCAATTAACTCAGACATGAAAATAAAATAAAAAATCACGTCTCGGTATCCATTAGATTCACGTTTGGGTTTAGTACTACGAGTAAGTTAGCGCACACTGTGCGCTAGGTACCTATGGGACTGGGTGTGCTGTGCGCACACCCAGTCCCATAGGTCACCAGCCGCCACTGGTTGTAAGTAAGTCACAAGGTCACTATGATTGGTTTTTACAGCTACTTATTTGATTTTATTTTTTTGTTAGGAGGAAAAATACTCATAAAAACATATGTTTTTTTCTTACGTAAAGTTTTTATTTGAGTGTGTATGTAACCCTCCCGAAGTTAATGACATAACTAACGAAACACCTTATATAGTCGCTCACTACTCGACCCCTTCGAGAAATACCGTACGGTCAGTTCATCTTTTTGGTCGTAATATAAAATAAATAGTTAAAGAATTTCTATAATTTTCGCGCCTTTGAAGAAAAAAATTAATGGGTATATCCTGAGATATGCCAGACTACATTAGTGAAAACTGCATTTAAAAAATTTATTTATTTAATTTATTTTTTGTAACACTATCTGTAATCACGGCTCGGCTTAGTTATCGGTCGGCTTACTATTTATATAGCCGTTTCGACCGACTTTTCATTCAGTGCGGTGGTTCCAACCCGGGCTTAAACCTAGTAAGGTAGGAAGGGATATGACCTACAGGTTTACGTGGAATCCGAACCACGGTCAGCCTCCAACGATCGAGCGGTCACCCATCGCTCAGATGTGCTTACGATCACGACAAGACACAGTCGACCGACCGCACCTCTGAGCTACCGAGGCTGACGTACTTTAGATGGTACTCATCACAAACGGAGTACGGTCAGTGCGTCACATCCTTGTTTCGCAGTGGTGTTAGACGTACCGTGATTTCTGTGCACATACTGTGGTATTGAGAGCACTGTACAGAGAGTACAAGGGCACTTTCTTCCTGGTATGCGAGAATACAAAGGTTAGCAAAATTTGTGATTCTCCTTTTTTAACGCTCAAATAGGCATACTATTTGAGCGTTAAAAAAGCAAACAACAGACGACCAGAATAAGGACTTAAGCAATAAAACTCGATTGATTATGTATTATATTCTGTTATTGATCAAACCTCTATACGGGTGTTGTAACGGTGAGTACATTAATTTCGCCAGAGCAATCATGTTTTTCCGAGACAAAAAAGTAAACAAAGTTTTGTTCTAAAGTGTCTACTTTTGGAGATATAAATTTTTGAAATGTATGTTTTCGTCTAGTGTAATTTAACACGCGCGGGGGGAGGGTGCTGACGCGGGAACGGTCGTGATCGAAACACTTACGCCGCGCGGCCGCCGCGCACTCCACGCACTCGTCCCTGCTCGCTCACTCACCGCCCGTCTTTCATTCCCACGTTCGTGAAGAACATTAGATCCTTTTACACTAAATAAATCAATTAGTTTGTATGAAAACTGTAACTTTTTATTTAAAGGGAATTCAGAAAAAAGTCATCTGACTTGTTTGTTACTCTTGATCCCAATAATCATTTCCTAAATTTAATGTAGTGGCCGTTACAACAGCCTGTATATGCAAAATTTGCATTACCCCATTTCCCCTGGAACGCATTCCTCGCATAAAACGGTGTATCCTTATATTTTCTTTGTTTCGGTCATGAACATACACTTTTTCTTAAATATACGACCTACGACGAAGCTAGGTCGCTAGCTTCGCTCGGCGTCTACACCTTTCTAGATAAACTTGAAAAAAATTACATGATGTAAACACAAAATTTCATCCAAATCGTTTTTGAGAAACCAATTAACCAAGATTAGGTCACTTAAAGTAATAGGATAGTTAAAGAATCTCTATATCGTTACTTGCCTTGGAGGAAAACATTTATACAAGTGATGTCTCATAAAAAAATATTCTAACCGTAAAAATATTCTGCCTCACCGACTTAATGCCGGCTGCATACAACACCGACGTATGATGGAGTATGCAGCTGGCATCAACTCGGGTGATAGCTTACGGACGCCTGTTGCCCGTATAATCTTTTTCTGGTCTGTGGCCCCAATCATACATTTCCATACCCATAATTTGTGTATGAAGTGTAGTAAACTAATATTTGTATGATTTTTTACTCGTAGGAAATGTTTTATGAAAAATAAATGGGGGTTTTTTTTATGTAAATTTCTATGCTGAATGCCTCTGGTGGAATTTGGAAACAAACATATTTAATTCTTTCAATGTGACTGATTGATAAATTCGTCAACAACAAAAATGTGTTTATTCCGGACTAATACAGAGCCCAAAAAAAAAAACACAACAATGTATTTTTTGCACTGCACAAAGGAAGAGCATAAGTACTAATAAATTTTATATTCAATTGGAAGTGTACCTTCCAATTGAATATAAAATGTGTGTTTGTACCGTGTGAGGCCGGTACTTGTACCGTGTGAGGCCGGTACTTTAAAAGAATAGCCCCACTGCATCTCTCCCCGTGTATGTCGTAAAAGGCGACTAAGGGATATGACTCCCTTCTTATATTACTAGGTGGTAGGGTTTAACCCGCCCGGGTTGGTACCACCACACTGAATGAAAGGTCGGTCGAAACGGCTATGTAAATAGTTTGTGTTTTCCGTCCAGTTCAGTGTAGCCGGCACGACCGAAGGGAAGCACTGACGTGGCACCAAGTTCATCCGGTGTTCTGGGCTGACATCACGGATGTTGTAGGTGATGTAGCCAACCGTGTCAGATTCCATAAAAAAAAAAAGAAAAAGTTTTTATAGGTGTTACTTTTTCAAAATAACCTCTTTATTCATTCAAAACACTGAAAAAAAAATACTAAATTTAGACTTACTTAGACCATCGAGTACGACTGTCCCTTTCGTTCTTTCGCCGATTCTCTATCGCCCTATCCCGCCCTCTCTCTGAGGTAGTATATAGACTCTTAAAAGTTTCCAGTGCAAAGTTTAAACTCCAAACTTTGGTCCTTTTGCATTTCCACTGCTGGTAGTCTTCGCACTTGGAACCCAGCGAACAGTCATAACTCTCTCCATACTCTCGCGGAACACGCCTTTGTAGCCGGCATAAGAGATCTTTGAACTCCACGATTCTCCAAATAAATTGTCCTTGTGTCGCAACTCGCACCGCAGAGGTGTGGAATGAGCTACCGGGAAACATCTTTCCCTGATCCTACAATCGACGGATCCCTTCAAATTACGGGTTAATAGCATTTTCCCAGCAATGTTAGTCCGCCTTCAAGCCAGATTGGCACTTTCTCGGGGGTGAAATTGGCTGCGCCTGAGGCTCCGACCGCAAGCACAGCCACCCAGTTCAGAAGGCAATAAAAAACTCATTGGTAACTGTAAAGTTAGCCATGTGGTATATGTCCTCAGTAAAGTTCACCGACCATAATAAAAACAATCACTTTTATGTGAAGTGAAGTGCTCATTGTGTCCCTTTTATGTGAAGTGAAGTGCTCATTGTGTCCCTTTTATGTGATGTGAAGTGAATGTGCTCATTCACAGTAAAAGCAGTAATCTTGGGGGTTATACTTTTAACTAATGCCAAATACAGGCACTCAACCCCAAAAATATAACTCGGTTCATAGGGGAAGTCGGACTTGGGTGTGAGCTGTAAACTTGTGAGAGGTCACAATAGATCTTCCTACGTCGCAGTGACAACAGGGCTCAGGGGCCCTAACTCTCACACTTTAAATCATAATCAATCCCTTATATGGCGACCACTATACATACTATGTTCCATGTTAACTCGAAAACTTCTGGTTAAATTTTAATAAGATGTATTTCACGTTGTGCCCCCTACACGGGTGACATATTGACAAATCGTTTTTGTTGTTGACAGGTTTAGCAATGAGTGACAGGAAAATAATTAATTTGTGTAGGTACGCAATACTGCAGTGTGTCCTGGCGTTGATCGGCAAAACTTTAGGAGGTGATTCCGCTCTCAGTAAAAAACAAAAAAACTTGTTACAGTGCGATACGAGACAAAGGTTACACCAATGTACCAACCGTATGGTGTAACCGACCAATAGGTTTATTTGGAGTCTTCAATACGTATTGGCCGCCGACCGCACGGCGTCGGTAGACCTTGCATGCGACAACGAATTGCATTCGTTTGTTCAGTCACGTTCAGCTTTGACGGAAAGGGACGACGTAATATTTTGACTTGTGTCATACTGTAAAATTTTTCGATATGGCATCATAAAATTTTCCATACAGTGAAAACTATTAAAATAAAAAATGCTTGTGTGAATGAATGGTCACAATATGGCACTTGACATTTATACAAGTACAAAAAAAAAAAAAAAAAAAAAAAAAGTAAAGCGTACGGTCCCAACTTAGCGCTGAATGATAATGATCGTTAGATGCCGCGACAGAGCTGTCGTAACGCGCACAACTCGGTACACACAATTTCGAATAAACTTCTCCAGTCCACAGAAGTACATGAATATGGCTCGATGTACTGCAGTTTCTTGGGAACGTGGGAACTGCCCATGGAGTGTGGAAGCGACCAAGAAGAGTGCTCCACTTCATGAAAGAGCTCGGGTGGCTGGAGTAGCACCACCCGAGCGCCAACGTACAACGGACCGTCTTGAGGTCTCAGTGCGGAGAATGGCCCACCCGTCTTCCCAAGAGGCTGGGCAGCAAACAACAACAACAACATGGCTCGATGTAAAAGTAAATTGAACTAAAAAATGTTTCCCCTTTAGAATCGCCTCCTGTAGAATAGCTTATCGGGCTCGGGAGACTCTGTATGTACAGCTGCAAGATTGTGTGTTTATCCAACTGAGCATCAGAGACTTACACTGACACGTGCAAACTAGAAACAAAAATTAACAATTAACAGCTGTTGCTGAATAAAGCATAATAGGCTCTGACACGCTATTGGATGAATTTAGTTGCACGTGATTGGCTTCGACGTGCTATTGGTCGAATCTCGACTAATGAGAGAAGCATATTTTGTTAGCCTCGCATTTGAAATTGGTAGAGACATAGATTATAGATGTAAAATTATTTTGTAACTGCCGCTAGAAAAAATGTGAAGAGTGAATGAATTAAGCCCGTTTTTGAGCGATCAATATTGGCTTAAGATGTGTATATTTATTTTGTTTCAGCAAACTTTTATGTAATTTGTCACGTTGTATTGCAATTGTTTTATTGTTTTCTCTCTGGTTGGATATGGGATACGCATCAGGTTGTTGCCAATAGAGAAAGGAATAGGTTGTTACACGGTCGGGCGGAATGACAGTTATGAACATTGTCACGTGTCGTCTGCCCTACTAAAGAGTGTTTCAACTAAAAGTTCCCTTCGCCATTATGTTGGCTCCACTGTCAGTGTCACTATCACAGTGCTTAAATTCGTGTTGCCAGATTGTGAAGATTCGGTATTTACCGTATAATAAATACGGTAAATACCAATAATTACGGGTAAATCTGTACACATAGCAACCCTCAACGCTGTTTTGACAGATAGACAGTGGAGCCAACATAACGGCGAAGGGAACTTTTAGTTGAAACGCTCTCTACCCATCGAGAGAGAGGTTTGTCATGTATGTACGTAACATTTAAGAAGTTCAACTTAGCATTCCGACTGTTCGTGTAGGGCCACCCTTGAAATTAATTTATTGATATAGGCGAATGTTGGTATGCAAAAAAAAAAAACGAAAACCATATTTTGTGACTCCGGAATTTGTGCACCAAGAAAGGTAAGAATAGCGTGCCCGAATTCCAGCTTCCCGTACGGTGACAGAGCGCATCACAAGATACATAGCATTATTTTGTAAGTGGTCGTCGTAGTATGAAATTTTTTTAATTGATGAAAAATCGCCTCGACTTCTGCGCGGCCGGTTTTCCGTGCTTAAGTTTTTTCCTCTGGCTTTCGCCGCCATAAATGGATAGCTGTCAACAATTTTCTTACTCTAATAAAGGTGGTATGCCTGCCCGTATTGGTACCAACACACTGAATGAAGTCGCTTTTCGTAACAGATTTAAAACTGACGGTTTTTATGGTGTACACTATCCAAGCCAATATCGAATAGAAGACACCGTAAAAACCTAATGCAGAGTTCACACGAGGACAATACAGTAGACATGATATTACTGTCCTCTCCCAGGTCCGTGAACAGCCTCGATCGCGCAGGACAGAACAGTGGGACAATACGATGATTCAACCTCAGTTCAAATGCAAAAATTTATACAAGCGAGTTCGCGAATTATTATTTTTTTGTGCCAAGATGTAATAGAATTGTTGGAGGACGAACTAAATAATAAAAAAACATTAAACTAACTTTTTGTTTCACACAGTCGGATAAAAAGAAAAGAACTGTGGATTAGGGATTGAATGGCACATTGATCTTCACTGGCATTGTCTGCAATGATCGTACACTGGCATTGTCTGCAATGCACTGGGATTGTGTCAGGAGTTAATTGTACATGAGAATTTCACCAGTACATTCATTCAGTTGCTTCTTCTGGGTTCCATTTACGTGATATCACAGCAGAAAACGTACGCGACGCGGAGCGAGTGGCTATTGTCCTATACTTTTCTGTCCGCGCGCGTTCACACGCGGAAGATGCGGCCACGGGCGGCGGTGGGGGTAAGATACTGTCCTGCGACCTTAGCCTGCCCGTCTATCTCGAGGACCTAGAACGATAAAAAAGGTATGGACGCCGGACTGTCAAATGCTTGTATGAGAACTAGCGTCGCCGAGTTGCGGGGAGCGGAGTGTACTTACCGATGATAAGATATTCCACTATTGTGCACACTAAACTTGGCTGTAGTGTTTTTACACGTAAACACAGAGCATGCGGGCACTTTAAACAGGTTTTTGCGAACGCGGCCGATGACAGACTGACGGGCCAGCGCGCGACCGTCCATACGAAACAAGCATGCTTTTGCTTATATCGTGTTACGCTGGCGAGGATAGAGTTCGGAGTCCATACCTTTTTTATCGTTCTAGTCGAGGACAATGTCTTGTTACATTGTCCTGTCCTCCAAAAACCTGTTCACATTAGGACAATCACTCTGGAGCTGGGACAAAGAGGATAAGATATTGTCCTGTCCTCATGTAAACTAGTCATATAAGTGTAATCTATTAAAAAAGGGCACACCATTTATAATATAGATTTTCGACAGATTTTTATCGATTTGTGAGGGCGAAAAGGGACTTCTGGCGCTGGTTTTGTTTTCTCCGTTAAACAGTGTTTGTATGTATTCGCAATAAAAAAAAATTTTTTTTTAATTAATCCTATTGTAAAGATATTTAGTAAGTGCACATTTTTAGACACAAAGCATAATAATAAAAGTATGTACGCCAATGAATATTTTTTGGCAACTTAAAACTGTGATTTGTTTGCATTGCAATAAGGTTCAAACTCTCTTGTAAGTTATGTGCAAACTGCAGGATTTTAGGAAAATTTTAAAACAAAATTGGTTTATTTCTAATTTTACTTGCAGAATCATCTCATCTTTCATGTTATGTCTGTGACTGATTGTAAATTGAGCTGTTTTACTAAACGCCTAGATAGAGTTTTGTTTTCTTAGAAACTTTACAACGCACCGAGCGAGGTGTTTTACAAAATACCCGCCCGCGTTGATACCACCGCATTGAATGAAAGGTTAGTTGAAACGGCTATGTATTTACATAGCCGTTTATGTATTTACATAGTTTGTGTTTTCCGTCCGTGTAGCCGGCACGACCGAAGGGAAGCACTGATATGGCACCTAATTCACCAAGATTTATGGGTTGACATCAGGGATGCTGTAGGTGATGTAGCCAACCGTGTCAGTTTCCATAATAAAAAAAGTACGACTTTAAATACATTATTAATTTATTTTATTCATTTAGTTCCAATAACATTCTGTTTGGTTAATTTGGGGTTGATGGATGAGAAGAGCGGAAGACCGCGTGTCCACCACACGCCACGGGAGAGGCCTATGTCCAGCAGTGGACCGCTGCAAGATAACTTATGCATTACTTTTTGTGCGTGCGGGCGTGTGCGGTGCGACAAAGAGTGCAATCGGCCTAGCTAATTTGTATGAAGCTTAAATTTACAACTAGCGTCACGGACATTTTCATCACTTGTATATAATTTTTTAAATAAATTATAAAAAAAAATCGCATGGATTTATTTAAAAGAAAATTATTATATTTCTGATTGTTATTTCTAACGGTGTAACTAACTGATACCTATCATTAATGGTAAATAATGAAGAAATTTGTTTTTTTGTACTTTTTCGAAATCGCCGCCAAATGCCATCAAAGAATAAACTAGTATTGTTTTTTTGTTATGTGGTATGCTCGGTTTGCAGTAAAGATATTTTTCTATTATGCTAAACTGAATTTTACTGAGTAGGCATAAGGACTAATATCACACGGCTAATCTTACAGATAACAATGAGTTAATGCTTTTATATGGCATTGGCTGGATTTTGATGGCGAATTCTATACTGGAACATACATGTTTACGTATACAAAACCATAAGTAGTTTTAGTACCCTTGACCAAAACAGTTGCACAAGTTTTGCAACAAAGTCAATACTGTGCTCCAAAACTACTCAGGCAAGACTGGAACAATTTGAAGGCCCTAGGCACTGACGTAATGGTGCCCTAAAACATTTTCGTGCCACTCTCGAGCCTAGCATTTTAGGGCACATTAGCCGTGAGACACCCTAGGTGAGTGCCTTTAGTTAAATCAGACAAGTGCCAGTTCTGTTGACACATCTGACAGTTCAGTAGACAAGTATGACCATTTGGTTGTGTGGTGGGTCCGCCATTTGAATGTTTAGAATCTGACCAAAAGTTAACACTTAATTCATGTGTACCACACGATAACGTTACTTTTTTGTCTTCGTGGTGTGGTTAGAATGTGGCAAGTTTCGAGTCAAGCCTAGCGGTCGATTTCACACCACCTTCGTTTAAAATGTAGCCAGTCGACTCGTGTCAAATGCATGGGAAGTGTTACTCTAAGCGACGAATAACTTGGTCCAGCTGAATATAATCGGAGATAGTGAAAATGGCCACAAGTCTGCATAACGGGTCATCTGGAACTGATTATTAAGTCGTAGAAATGTCATCAGCCAGCGTATATCTGTTTTTTAAGGGGTAAAAATGTATTGCTCTGCAAACTTATCCTTGACAAACTATAGTAACTTTATATAAAATGTGTCTTGAGGGTCTGAGTTGATGATGTTCGCTTTTCTACGCCTTACCAATTCTATAATAAGCTAGAATAAATGAATGCTGTAAATATTCCTATGGCAATACCGGAGTGAGTGTGTAAGACGGTAGAAGCAACATTAATGTTTTTTTTTTGTAAATAAAAGAGTTTTCTTTAAATAAATGTCTAAGCTATATATGTGGTTTCATTTTTTACTGTCATCCCCGCTCGCGCCATCCTTTGATCTGCAGCGTCTTTCACATAATAGAAAAATTATTTGAACAATTACATCTAATCCATGACATCCTGTTGACAATCCATGACATAATGTGGCTTGAATAGTTCCCGATTTTGGGGAACTATTCAAGCCACATTATTGTGGACCGTCGGCGGCCGATTAAAAAGTTGGCCTCTGTAGGCGTACAACTTTTTTAGTTGTACTAACTTTTTAGTTGTCGTGGAGAGACAGTGCCAACTAAAAAGTTGAGTCGGCTTTGGTACCCTCGGAATATTTCGTAAGTTTTGTTGTTGACTACTCAACAGTTTAGTTGGATAAGAATCAGTTGTCTGCCCGAGCTCTAAATAAATAAAAGAAAAACTGTCACATAATTTATTTTTATTATGTATGTACCTACTTACATAGCTATCTTTGCATTCTTACAAGTTAATCAAGTACCTGAATCAGTTTACAGTCATTAATTAGGGGTACTTGTGAAAGTTAATACAAACATGGAACCGGCTTGCGGGGCTCGGTCTATTTAGACGCAGTGCTCCAGCAGCTAGCAGCGACATCTGACCGGCTACCCGAAATTAATCTTGTTATATTTGTGTCCTAAAAAAGGTAGCCGGGAGTGGATGGATGAGAAGAGCGGAAGACCGCGTGTGGTGGCGTGCCTTGGGAGAGGCCTATGTCCAGCAGTGGACCGATACAGGCTGATGATGATATTTGTGTCAAAGACATTCAAACTACCTACTAGACCAGACAAGAAGAACAAAATTATTGTAATCCTACAAATCGTTACTTAAGTAATAAGTCGCTAATAATTCATAGTGCAGTGGCAAACATTTTTGTAAAGTAGACTAAGTGCACATTGAAAAAATTTCCAGTGCAGTTTCTTGTCAGTTTTTTCTTCGCTGTGATTATCGAACTAGCGGAATGTTACAATGTAAATATGACAAATCTGAGCGCAGTGTACTGCCAATAGATGCTAAATAAACAATAAACATACTAGTGTTCCATGAGTGTGACACACCCGTATGAGAGGTTAGAAGGCATCATTGACGCTCAAGATCAAAGTTTTGGTACGAAAATGTTCCCAATACCCGCTCTATGATCTATTACATAGTTTCCAATTCGAACGCACCTTTATTAGTTAAAATAATTGGTTCTACATTAATGTTTCGTGTCTCACACGTAATATGTAGAAGGGACCATCTGAAAACCAGCGCTGCAGCAAAATGCCGAGTCGGTCCCAGTTTTAATTTTATTTGTTGCCGTGTTACTACTTCTTATAGGAGAAATAATACACATACAATAATTTCAAGTATAAATATGAATCGGCGGAATATAGAAGGCACCAGAACTCAGCTGTCAAACTAACGTAAAAAGGGAAATGTGTTTTTCACGGCGGCGACACAGTCCGGTGTCACTTTCCGCGGCAGAGAAGAGTGAGACAGGACTGCGTCACATCAATTGTGACGTTAGTCTGACAATAATTGACAAATGAGTTATAACCAAAACTATAGAGATGAAATTTGAAGAGAGAAAATGTCGTACCTTTCTCAAATTCGAGAATGTTTATGTGAGTTATTCAAGTACACGGATAACTTATTTCAAAATCGATTTTGCCATGAAAAAAGTACAAATAAAAAACATATATCTACGTTATAAATAGAATATGCCTTAGATCAATAATTAATGGCAAAACACGATACGTGAAAGTTCCCAATGACCACTCTATAACCTATTAAAATATTAAATATCTTTGTATGCAACAAATTACCGTACCTTTATGCCTCCTTTGAAATAATAGATAATATAACAGGATTCAGTTTAAAAATAATACATGGTGTAGATATTTATATACATTATTAAAATAAAACTATTATTTGTACCATTTGCCGATGGAAGAATAAGTTTTCAGCATTCCTTTCGGTCCTACTTCCACAACAATTAGGTACCGCGCACCCACCCATTCTTTGGTCCACTTCGATACAAATATAATACAATAGAATCCAATACAATTTTAGTTCTATTTTCTTTGATAACAACCAAAATTCTACACGAGCATCTGTCCCCAAATTTGGGGACAGCGAGAAATTTGTGTCCGCAGACGAAATGTCGCTAATACAATCACAAAAAGTCTCTTGTCACCTTCTAACACAATGTATGTATGAAAAATATTATCTAGACTAGCATTCTATCATATCATATTATAACCTATCTAACTAACTATAGTCTGTTTTTTTGGAAGACGGAGTAAAGTGACGTTTCACTGACATTAGAGTGTTGCACGCTTTGCACCACTAGGGATTGCAGTCGATGAAAATAGTATCGACTTTTACACGACATGAACACGACACGACACACCTTCACACATATTATGCGCTACCTGTGGCGCTGCCTTAAACTTAACATTTTTCTAGCTAGATTTAGCTTAATATGTTGTCAATTAAATCCACAATTAGGTAAATATTAGAGTTTACAGCATTTCATTAATTAATCAATCGATAAAAGTATCGATAGCAACTACATGCCTATTTAAAATTTTCCATAAACTGGCAACACTCCAAACGTCACTTTACTCCGTCTTCC
This sequence comes from Nematopogon swammerdamellus, assembly GCA_946902875.1. Taxonomy (NCBI): domain Eukaryota; kingdom Metazoa; phylum Arthropoda; class Insecta; order Lepidoptera; family Adelidae; genus Nematopogon; species Nematopogon swammerdamellus. The sequence goes on along the minus strand of OX336348.1, from coordinate 8,350,142 downwards.
AAAAAAACAGACTATAGTCTCTTGCACAACGGGTAAATTCACGTTGCATCTCTATAGCTTTTTTGCTCTTTGAAGGTGTGAAGGCATGCACACTTGCCTCTTCTACTATTTAGTTTGGTGGTTCTGGCGCCTTCCGATTCCTTGCGATTAATACCAACGGACGTGTAAAAAAAAAAAGGATGCCATACTAAATACTGTGCGTGGGGTGCTGTGTCCCTTTCTAATAGGGTTACCTTGCGATTTTTCATGTGGGACAAATGAGTTTGCAAAAAGAAAATTTGCCAACTTTTAAAATAAACATAATGGAAGATAAACATTAACATGTTGTTACGTAAAACATAAAATTTCCATATCTGTCACATGAACATTTGTTTTGGTCATACCTCGATAGCAGCTGGGCCTAGACAAGGGTTGCCAGATGATACAGATAAAAAAAAATTTACATCAAAGGGATAACCCTTAGATTTTTCAAGTACAATTGTGTAATAAAATATGCGACCGGACGTCCGTGGGCGTTGTTAGACACCTTATGGGTGGTTCGGCACCATATATCGCTCTTTCTATAAAACTATTCAGTACAGCGAAAATAAGGAATGCTCATAATCTTCCCAAGCCGGAGTTCCGGGTTCGAATCCTGATCAGGACGTATTTTTTCTCTTCATTTTCGACTTTGCATATATCTAACGAAGAAATATAAAAAGCGAGTACATGCTTAGTACTAAGATATAAAAATAAAAACATAATATTAAAAATCCCCAGTCAACTTCTAGAGTGTCCGATGCCAAATAGGACTTTGGCGACGACAGCACAAGGTTCAATATTGAATCTTGCAAGTTGATTGAACGCACGAGATTGCGTCGTACCTACCTACTATAGAACATGCAAGCAACGGTACGAAAATTTAGAGAGATACGTCGGCGACCCGGTAGCACAATTGGTAACGCGCTGGCGGCTCAAGCCGGAGTTCCAGGTTCGAATCCTGGTCAGGACATTTTTTTTCTCTTCATTTTCTTTGCTTTGCATTTATCTAATGAAGAAAAATCTTCCAAAGAGTTTGTACCCTAGCTCCTTCGGTATTTTCGTCATACCGAACGCCGAACACGGGGCTGAAATACCAAACACCTGGCAAGCCTGCCCTAGACCCCATCATGTTGGTGCTCAAAATTTGTGTCTCACAGTGAGATCTATAATTTCTCCATCAGAACAAACTCATCAGTGCACGTCGGCATTCGCAATCGAACCGGGGACCTTGAAATTTTTAAATGTCTACCCAGTGTGTTCTTGAATGAACTTACAAGTTCTCCAACAATATCTTAATCATTTATTTATTTTATTTTAGAAACTGGTTCACGTTGTTTGCACAGATAATGTCCTCCGTAAGTTGTTTGCAATATTCGACAGCTCTGTTGGTTGTGAAGTGCTTGCGAGCGTTGTGTTGGTCTTGTCCTCTGTTTTGTTTAGTTTCAGAGAATGGCAACGTTGTTGTTGTTGTTGTTGTTGTTTGGTTTGGGGTTGGCTCTAGGCCTGCAAACTAATCCCGCTCGGTTGGGGACCTTCGTGCAAAACCCCGCAATCTCCAGCTACCCCTGCCAGCCTATGTCTTCCATGAAAGCCACATGTCGACCGGGGTGTCTGCAGACCGCCGCCCTTGGTCGCCTTTTACGACATACACGGGGAGAGATGCAGTGGGGCCATTCTTTTAGAGTACCGGCCCCACACGGTACAGAAGAACGGTCACGCGCAGGTGAGTATTTTGATTAAGTGGGAACATTTCCTTCATCCATTCACAGTCGTATCATATTATAGTTGAACTAGATGCGAGTGCGGCGGCGCGTGCCGTGTTCAAGCGTCGGCGGCGGCCCGCGCCTCCAGCTCGATCAGGCGCGCGCGCAGCCGGCGCGCCTCGTGCGCGCTGTCGCGCAGGCGCGCGCGCACCGCCGCGCGCTCCTGCTGCAGCTCGCCCAGCGTCGCCACCAGTCTGCGCGCAACACAACACCATCTTAGCTGTTTGTTTTCGCCTCAGTAGCTCGGTGACGCTAGTTTATTTTTTTTATGTAATCCGGTATGGGTGGCTGAGTCGGAGGGGCCAGCACACATGCTCCAACCGGTGATATTAGCATATCGCCTCCGAGAGGGTAGGTGCCATACCGGAGACTTTTGAATGGGACCGGGCGAATACTTTTTCGTGTAATTGTGCCCGTCGAGCTCATAATAGAAAAAATGAGCGAGAACGGAACAAAAGAATATTGAAATTTTTATTAACAAGTTTTCAAACTGCAGACAGGCGAGAGAGGCGATGGCGAAGCCGGACCTCCGTCTCACCAAGACGGTGCTCCGTGTCCATAGAGCAAAACTACGTATAATGATAGGTATGCTTCTTACTGGTCACTGTACACTTAACAGACACCTCTATGTAATTGGAGTAACGGACAGTCCACTGTGCAGAGCATGCCTGCAGGCGGACGAGACACCCACCCACGTGCTGCTGGAGTGCGAGGAGTTGGCAGACATAACCCAGCTAGCACACACGCTGCCAAAATAGCCGTACAATAGCCGTATAACAGTTCTGGGTAACGGCTTAGCCTGTACAATTAAGCGCTACAGTAGGGTTAGAGGGGGATATAACACCCCTATAGCGCCAAAAAGGGCCCAAAATTATGCAACCTTCAGTGCCACAATCGCTCTACAGTGGCTCTATAAACCCGTTATGGCGATACAAAGGTTCTATATAAGCACTTGTATTCGCCAAAAGGTGATACAAAGGTTCTTCAAAAGCGCTTGTGTACTCCTATGCGTGTAAGTTATGCGCTAGTGCCCCTTTTGTACAGCTTGGGACCGTATTTCGTTCTTCTCTAACCTCTGCATGCAGACTTAGACTGCATTTCGATTGTATAGCAGATATTTACAATTCGAATTTAATTTGAAGAGAGCGCCACGACACAACAAGTGATCGAAACTAAATTTTAACAGAAGTGGAACACCAGTTACGAGGTGAGTAATGATTTTCGTTTATATGAGCCAAAAATCAGTGCGAACAGATTACTGTGAATATAGGTATATGTTTGAGGTAAATTTTTCAAGGGCCCCCAAAATATGCAGTTAATAATATAAATAATGCGCTTTTCATATGCAGGTCGCGTTGTTATTATTAATAAAAAAAATTTTTGCTCTTCGTGAAAGTTTTATTAGATATTAAATGAGTAATATTTATGTGTGTTGTGTAATTTCAAAGCATTTATTATGCGAAAAATATTAAAATATTCATACGAATATTGCATTCATCAACATCTGTAATGGCGTCTCGGTGCAATAGCTTTAGCAGTTTACTATCGCCAATCAATCGCTTTCAGATATAAAGAGGCGATTGTATTCGCTCTTCTGGAGCTTTAGGCCCTACACTTACTGTACAAAAGTGATTTACTTCTCTTAAAGAGTTAAATATTTACTTTAACCCTCTTTTCTCGATCCCAAGGAGTAAATGGAGAGTCTAATATTTCTCTAATGGAACGTTTTAGGAGTCCGTTTTCAGAAACAAAAACACATGTAAAAGTTTAAGAATAAACATTGTTTCAATTGTTTGTTGCAGGGCGCCGCCGCCGGCAGGACAGTTTTCATGGTGCGACGTCGTGCGGTGCATCGTGGCACGTTGCGACGTCGTCGTATCGTGTATTTATGTGTTGGCCCTTAGTGCCATGCTCGTTACGCATAATAAGGATATTCCTGGTGGACGGGTTAGCTGATAAACTTTCCGATTCGACAGATTCATGATTCAAATGAGCATGTGAATTGCTGTTATGCCGGTGCTGAATAAAACACAATATGAAGAAAATATTCATTGTTTTATTTTATAAATATCACTGTCACTGTTAACATTCTAAACTACACTAATATTCCAACTGTAGGACAAACTGCAGTTACTAGTAATTGACGCACTACTGACAACTACGGAACCCTCATTATTATGAAGTTGGCTTTTATTATTACTGTTGGTGCAACCGGTATCGAATTCTTCCTTCCGACTTCGTTTTGTCTCCTGGCTGAGCGAACCAATAGCTTGATTATTTATGTATGATATTTAAATATTCCCTGGATATCTTTCTCTTGACGCAAACACTGTTTTTTCTATTTCCGTGATTTAAATTCCATGGTGAATGAAACGACAGCGCCCGCGTATGAGTCAAAAACGGTAGAGTTTTTATCCTGCCTTGAGCGCTACAGTGACGATATTGACGGATTTTCTATTCTTTTGGTGGTTAAATATTTTCTTACTGTATCCAATACAGCCTTTTATCACACAATCGCTATAAATATTCCTACTGTATCACCTTCAGCGCTATAAGTAGATTCATACCTCTACTGAAGTGTTACAAAAGCGTTCACAAACTCAACTTACAGCTAGGTTTCAAAATATTCCACTCTAACACCAAAAGTGTTTCAAGCGATGTTTTGAATACCACTCAAAGGCTTTAGCCTTCACACCTTCTCTTAATGAACTTATAGTTTTAGAGGAGATATTTTTAACCCTGTTTAAGATTCAACGCCCATATAACAGAAACATAGTATCCCTTTGTACAACGTGGGCGATAATTTGTTACCATTTTACGGCGACTATTCCACCGAGCTCTTGAAGAACTTTCTAGTATACTGTTATACATGTTCAGGAGGATACAGAAGCCTTTGAACGGCTATTATACACCTGTTAGGCTGTACAAAGGCTGCTTGATTAGCTTGTGTGCTAGTTGGGAAGGGCGAAGGAGCTGGGAGGCCCTACTACACTTCCAGAGGCGTGCCAAGATCCAAAGAGAGTGTGCCGCCTCCGGGAAGAACTCAGCTGGTTGGAGTAAGGCCGTAGAACGCGCAAAAGGCCTGCATTGGAGCGGGCTTAAGCGCGGAGAACGAATCCGAACAACAACAACAACAACAAGTTTTCTGCAGCCGCGCTGCGTGCCGGTCCACACCACCCCCAAAGTGATCGTTTATGTATGTCTCAGACCGTCCCTGTGTTTTAGTCTAGTCTTTTTGAAATACCACGTGACAGGGTGAATACCGCCCCCACCCCCCACCCCCTGGCAAAGACCAAATCGGCCACATGTTATGGGTATGTTCCCTTATTATTTATTGATGCCGAAGGTGCGCCAAAATATTATGAAACTATACAATTATAATTCTCATCTTATTCTGGCGCCAAAGGCGCACGCAAATGCGCCGCCGGCGCCGCCGTCGTCTCGTCGGTTTCGCCTTTCTTCATCGGCATCCCTCATTCGCGCCCGCTACGACGCTGAACCTAACCCCTCATCTCTCTCTCTCTGTCCGCGTGTTCCGGCCAGATCAGAGCAGCCGGCGAGACCAAAGAGACCACCCACCCCTTAGAATAGAATAGAATGGAATAGAATAGAATTTTATTCATTTGTACAGATACCTTATTAACACACTTGTACACATACACATTAACAGAGATGGTGCTACAAAATACAAAAGAAAGGGCGTAGGCGCAGCATATGGCCACTCGAGTGTCTCAACGCAAGGGCCGCTGTTTTTAAGCCTAGCCTATATTAATACTAAAATTTAATTAAATCTAAAGAACTTTATACAACATTAATAACAATACAGTCAGTCAGCGTGTAAACGTCCACTGCTGGACATACGCCTCTCCAATTTTCCTCTAGTCCTCCTGGCCTTCAGCGGTACGGAACCACTGCTTTCCGCCGACGTACTTGATGTCGTCGTCCCACCTGGCAGGTGGTCTTCCCACACTCCGTTTTCCTGTCCACTGCCGCCAGTGTAGGACGCGGTTACTCCAACGGTCGTCGTCTCTTCGGCTGACGTGCCCAGCCCATTGCCACTTGAGCTTAGCCACCCGGTATCCAATATCGACTACTTTGGTGCGTCGGCGGATTGCCTCGTTACGCACCATATCACGTAGCGTTATTCCAATAACAATACACATTAACACAATTTTTCAAGTTTACACAAGATTACATACTACAAAACAATTAATTTACAACATTAATAAACCCTATTACAGTCCACGAGTCATTCAAATTTCGAGAGCTGGCTTCAGCGAATCCCGTGTAGGAAGAGCTAGGACCCTGTGTAGTCGACAGAAGAGTTCTTCGAACTGCACGATTCTCTAAATCGTTCTTTTGCCGCACTGCAAAGGTGTGGAACGGGCTCACAGGAAATATCTTTCGCCACTCCTACAATCCACGGATCTTCAAATCGCGGGTTAACAGCCTTACCCCAGCGACATTAGTCCACCACCACAAGCCGGACTGGCACCTCCTCGGCGCGTGAAATTGACTGCGCCTGAGTCTTCGACCTCGGGCAGAGCCACCCGGTTCGGAAGCAATAAAAAAAAAAGAGACGCAATGACACGGCACTCGTACCTGCTCTTCTGCAGTGTGAGCAGAGTGGCGGCGTCGCGGCCGAGCAGCGGGAGGAACTCGCTGGCTCGCTCGCCGCGCAGGTCCAGCGTGAAGTCGTACTCGGCATGATGATCCTCGTCCTCGGACGATGACAGCTGTCACGCACGCACACACACACACACATTCATATTACTATTTTTTGCTAGTGCAGTTAGGGCTGTCACCAATACCAGGCCTCACGCACTCTATGCACTTGCGCGCGCTAACTAGAGAGCGTTCCAACTAGGAGTTCCCTTCGCCGTTGTGTTGGCTCCACTGTCTATCTGTCAAAACAGCGTTGAAGGTTGCTATGTGTACAGATTTATCAGTAATTATCAGTATTTAGCGTATTTTTTGTACGGTAAATACCGATTACATTATTCTTTATTCTTTATTCATCATTCGTATGGTAGTACACTACGCTTGAATTTGTCCTGTTTAGTTTTTACAATCCGGTCCGATTACACCCACAAAGAAGAGCCGGCAAGAAACTTCGCAGGGTTCTTTTTTTAACGTCTTCAATTACAATACATTGTGACTAGCTACACAATAGACACCGCTTACAGTGTTAAGATATAGTTTGAGAGCTAGAATAACTATAATTTAAGCTTGATAATATAATCTTCACCATCTGGCAGCACGAATTTAAGCACTGACAGTGACACTGACAGTGGAGCCAACATAACGGCGAAGGGAACGCTCTATACCTACCGCCAGGCGGGCCGCCGGCGGTCTATTTCAGTAGAAATTCGTCAGCTGCACGAAACATACCTACACGCTCGCCCACGCAACTGCGCGCAGCTGCAAAGCAATAATGCACTTTACACTGGATCTGGATTATTGCATGGATTTGTGTGCAACCCCCGCACGTTGGTCGAATCGGCGCTGAAGAGAGTTGTAGGGATGTGCACCGCTGATTTAACCTTACTTATTCTTTGTTGCGCTGTCATGATCGTTGTGAGGGGGGAAAAAAGCGTGAAGGGTGGCCATGGTGATTCACGGGCAAAGCGTGGACCCTAGCTTCAACGCTTACTGTTCAGGTTGGTGGTGCGCAGACACGGAAGACGGAAGGGCCCCCGGTCCCCCCCGAAGTGGCCGCCGGGACCCTTACACCGGTCACCATCCGGCACGATGGACCACTCCGGGATTATGCGCCGGTCGACCGGGGCAGCCTCTCGCGTTGGTTAGACGCGATTGGGCCCCTGTACTATCCGGCGGGCGGCCAGCGGAATAACCGTTTAACCGGGTCTCCCTGCCAACCGTTTCGATGCGACACCTCTGAACAGCGAATCCGCGTCGGGACCACTGACCTACTCCTCACCGCAGCCAACCCCACCTGCTACTGGGTCCCCGGGAAGTACACCGGAACACAGCGAACTGTTATGGCGGTCTAATTGTTTCTCCCGGGGTGTGGTGGCGAACCCAGCCGATCCGAAGATCTCCCACACGCTGATTGCTGTTCATTTGGCAACAGCCAGGAGCCACGTGTGACTTAAGGACCTTAAGGTGTCACGGACGCGAACAGCTCTACCCGCCGCTCTGCCTTGCGCCGCCTCTGAGGCTGCTATGCGGTCATCTTACATCCAGTGCGGTGGTACCAACCCAGTCGGCTACAATTTGAGCCTACCACCTAGTAAGGGGCAAGGGAAGTGTGAAGGTGCCTTGAAGGTGCCCGCTGGGATTGACAGATATATAGAAGTAGCTTTTAAGGCAAAGTTGGACACCGCTGCTTGCTATAGGGGAACGTGAATCGCGTTCCGCGTTGCTAGGATACTCACAGAGTCGAACATCTCGTCGGTGTCCTCGTCGCCGCTGGTGGTGCGCCTGCTGACGATCCGCGAGCGCTGCGCGCCGTTCTGCGCGTGCCCCGCCGTGCGCCCCATCAGCTCGCGCATCTCCTCCGACGACTGAGTACACACACACATTCTTTTTTCTAACAGTCAATTTGGATACTATACAATTAGAAAAATATATCCTGGTAGTGATATTTTTTTATTTATGGAAACTGACACTGTTGTTGGCTACATCACCTACAACGTCCGTGATGTCAGCCCATAACACCAGGTGAACTAGGTGCCATGTCAGTGCTTCCCCTTCATTTCATGTTGTAATGTATGAATACCTTATTTAAAAACTCAAAAATTATTTTGAAAAAATTTTTTGATATGAAAGTGATTTTGATTTGAAAAAAAAAATATTTGGTATTTACATATACATCACAGCATGTTACAAATGTCAAAAGTTACTAAATGTATCACTACCAGCAAATATTATTAAAATTCCGGAATTCCCTGGATTTTTTTTTGAATTCCTGGGAATTTTTCAGAATTCCCGGAATTTTTTGCAGAATTCCCTTGCAGAGGTGGTTTTAACCACTCCATGTGATGTCTTCTCGCCAAATATTCGGTATTTATACTCTACCTATTCCGATCTCTGAGTATTGCAGACTCTTAACAGAAACACAACGGCCGACTCACCGCGTCGGAAGAGTCGAGATAGTCGTCCAGGCTTCCGTCCTCGCTCTCCGAGCTGGCGCCCTCCTCCCCGCCCTCGCCCTCCGTACTGTTCATCCGACGTGCGGCCCCGCTAACTTTCTATAAACAAGAGACATTTTCTTAGTTTAATGTCAAAAATTTGAGTTTATTTTGGAAATTATTATAAGTCAGAGCTTGAATGAGTGACCGTTTGATTGTTGCGAGACTGACCGCGGTTCTGTTTCCACGTACAGCTGCTACCTTCCCTTGGGATCATTCAACAAGTATGTGATCTCCGAGATCTTAGACTTGGGGGTGAGCTGTAAACCTTTGAGAGATCACAATAGATCTTCCTAGGTTGCAGGGACAACAGGGCTCAGGGGACCTAACTCTCACACTTTAAGTCATAATCATTATCATACTCATATCACTACTGTGTGAGGTCGATACTTAAGAAGAATAACTCCACTGCAACTCTCTCTGTGCATGTTGTAAAAAGTGACTAAGGGATAAGGACAAGCTGCCGTGCTAAAAGGCGACACGCTAGCCACCTCTCACCTTGGAACTGTCTTTCCACCGAGTCATGCAACAGGTGGGTCTTCGTGCCATACTAGCCGTTTCATGTATTTATCTTGTCCGAATACTTTGCTAAACGCGGTGGACGGTGCTGTGCTATAATTTACCAGAGTACTCGCAGCACAACACCGGTTACTCTGCTCACCCCGATTGTCGGGATACAGCGTGTGGTATGTATGCATGTATGTATGTTTGTATATAAGTACTTACAAGTGTTGTAACAAATGTGAATACGAATATTCCAAAATGATATTCGCGAATATGAACATGAATACGAATATTGAAAAATTTTATATGAAATGTTATATCCAAATGAAAAAAAACACTTAAATTTTCTATTATAATTGTAGATCTACCTACATTGAGTCCTAAAATTATATGAATACGAACTTGTTTGAATGTTTTTCTCTGTTTTTGATTACTTGATACTGCATTTACGGTTCAAGAGATGCAGCCCTTGGACAGACAGACGGACAGACAGACGGACGGACGGACTAACGGCCAGACAGACAGACAGATGGCGTAGGCTTAGTAATAGAGTCTCGTACCGGATACGGAACCCTAAAAATGAACCGAATATTCACTTACAACCCTAGTACTTACATCACTATTCTCCTGTTTCGTGTCGTCCCGCTTCGCGGCGACAGCGCCGCCGGGCCCGGCGTTCCTCTCTTGAACTTTGCTCCGAGTTGTGACGGACAAGCTGGTCACTGCTGGCTTTTTGATCCTCTTAGCTTGTGACCCCTGTCGAACAAACAATTACCAATTATTTATCTGCTCGTAAGAAATAAATAAATAAGAAATATTTCATTACTTCGCACTGAATGAAACGTCAGTCGAAACGGCTATGTAATTAGTTCGTGTTTTCCCTCGAGTTCAGTGTAGCCGGCACGACCAAAGGGAAACACTGACATGGCACCTAAGTGGCGTCAACTGTGCGGTGTCAACAAGTGGTGTCAACTGTGCGGTGTGAACTGTGCGGTGTCAACAAGTGGTGCGGTGTCAACAAGTGGTGTCAACTGTGCGGTGTGAACTGTGCGGTGTCAACAAGTGTGGAGTCAACGAGTGGTGACAACTGTGCAGTGTGAACTGTGCGGTGTCAACAAGTGGTGTCAACTGTGCGGTGTCAACAAGTGGTGTCGTATCAACTGTGCGGTGTCAACAAGTGGTGTCAACAAGTGTGGTGTCAACGAGTGGTGACAACTGTGCAGTGTGAACTGTGTGGTGTCAACAAGTGGTGTCAACTGGGCGGTGTGAACTGTGCGGTGTCAACAAGTGGTGTCGTATCAACTGTGTGGTGTCAACAAGTGGTGTCAACTGTGCGGTGTGAACTGTGCGGTGTCAACAAGTGGTTTCAACAAGTGTGGTGTCAACGAGTGGTGACAACTGTGCAGTGTGAACTGTTCGGTGTCAACAAGTGGTGTCAACTGTGCGGTGTCAACAAGTGGTGTCAACAAGTGTGGTGTCAACGAGTGGTGAGAACTGTGCAGTGTGAACTGTGTGGTGTCAACAAGTGGTGTCAACTGTGCGGTGTGAACTGTGCGGTGTCAACAAGTGGTGTCGTATCAACTGTGTGGTGTCAACTGTGCGGTGTGAACTGTGCGGTGTCAACAAGTGGTGTCAACTGTGCGTTGTGAACTGTGCGGTGTCAACAAGTGTGGTGTCAACGAGTGGTGACAACTGTGCAGTGTGAACTGTGCGGTGTCAACAAGTGTGGTGTCAACGAGTGGTGACAACTGTGCAGTGTGAACTGTGTGGTGTCAACAAGTGGTGTCAACTGTGCGGTGTGAACTGTGCGGTGTCAACAAGTGGTGTCGTATCAACTGTGTGGTGTCAACTGTGCGGTGTGAACTGTGCGGTGTCAACAAGTGGTGTCAACTGTGCGTTGTGAACTGTGCGGTGTCAACAAGTGTGGTGTCAACGAGTGGTGACAACTGTGCAGTGTGAACTGTGCGGTGTCAACAAGTGGTGTCAACTGTGCGGTGTGAACTGTGCGGTGTCAACAAGTGTGGTGTCAACGAGTGGTGACAACTGTGCAGTGTGAACTGTGCGGTGTCAACAAGTGCGGTGTCAACAAGTGGTGTCGTATCAACTGTGCGGTGTCAACAAGTGGTGTCAACAAGTGTGGTGTCAACGAGTGGTGACAACTGTGCAGTGTGAACTGTGTGGTGTCAACAAGTGGTGTCAACTGGGCGGTGTGAACTGTGCGGTGTCAACAAGTGGTGTCGTATCAACTGTGTGGTGTCAACAAGTGGTGTCAACTGTGCGGTGTGAACTGTGCGGTGTCAACAAGTGGTTTCAACAAGTGTGGTGTCAACGAGTGGTGACAACTGTGCAGTGTGAACTGTTCGGTGTCAACAAGTGGTGTCAACTGTGCGGTGTCAACAAGTGGTGTCAACAAGTGTGGTGTCAACGAGTGGTGAGAACTGTGCAGTGTGAACTGTGTGGTGTCAACAAGTGGTGTCAACTGTGCGGTGTGAACTGTGCGGTGTCAACAAGTGGTGTCGTATCAACTGTGTGGTGTCAACTGTGCGGTGTGAACTGTGCGGTGTCAACAAGTGGTGTCAACTGTGCGTTGTGAACTGTGCGGTGTCAACAAGTGTGGTGTCAACGAGTGGTGACAACTGTGCAGTGTGAACTGTGCGGTGTCAACAAGTGGTGTCAACTGTGCGGTGTGAACTGTGCGGTGTCAACAAGTGTGGTGTCAACGAGTGGTGACAACTGTGCAGTGTGAACTGTGCGGTGTCAACAAGTGTGGTGTCAACGAGTGGTGGCAACTGTGCAGTGTGAACTGTGCGGTGTCAACTGTGCGGTGTCAACAAGTGGTGTCAACTGTGCGGTGTGAACTGTGCGGTGTCAACAAGTGGTGTCAACAAGTGTGGTGTCAACGAGTGGTGACAACTGTGCAGTGTGAACTGTGCGGTGTCAACAAGTGGTGTCAACTGTGCGGTATGAACTGTGCGGTGTCAACAAGTGGTGTCAACAAGTGTGGTGTCAACGAGTGGTGACAACTGTTCGGTGTCAACAAGTGGTGTCAACAAGTGTGGTGTCAATGAGTGGTGACAACTGTGCAGTGTGAACTGTGCGGTGTCAACAAGTGTGGTGTCAACTGTGCGGTGTCAACAAGTGGTGTCAACTGTAATGTATCAACAAGCGGTGTAAACCAATCAGAAAAACTTACCTGCTCATCGTTCTCTCTACCCCGCTTCCTGTCTCCAGTTTTGACATTTGTATCTTGTCCAGCGTCGGTGTTTCTAGATGTGTTCGCTTCTTTGGTCTTTAACAAAAAAAAAACAGTTAATTCTTCTTTCATTTTAATAATTAATATAAAATAAAATAAAAATATTAGCATAATTATTGCACGCAGTGTACATGTGGTAAGTTTCTGTAACAGTCATTTGTGTTGGTATATTCCCTACTACAATGCTCACTGGAAACAGTCCCGTATTGGGCATGGTACCCAGGTTCGACTTATATCGCATGCTACCGGCGTATCGTATATGCTGAGTAAAACAAGTTAAAATGAAAACTAGAAAAAAAAACTTCCAACTATATACAGAATGTTTTTTTAAATAAAATTCATACAATATTGAAATTGTTAGAATAAATTACGCAAATAAATTGAGATTGTAAAACATACCGAAGGACCACAACATCAAACTTAACAAGTACTGCAACTTAGTAGACCGGATTGTGAGAAACGGATTCAAGACTCTTCTTTGTGACTCTTCAAGATTTTTCGCTGTGGAAGTCGGAGCAAGAGGACTACCAGCGAAGTCGCTCTACAGTCTCTTCAAGAATCTAGGGCTCCCAAGATCGATGCTAAGCTCATATATGGAGAGAGCTTCGAAAACGTCACTGGAAGCATCCTACAGAATATGGATAGGTAGAGAGAGGGAGGTCGAGAGCGGGATTGGTGGTTTCCCCGCGTCCTAGTCAACGCAGACTAGCTGACGAGGGCTTGGAGCGAGCCGAAACGTGAAGCATGCGCGGGAAATTTAGAGTGGCCACTCGCTAGTCCCGGCCTCGATTAATACCCTCCTCTACTGCCGATGGGCCCGGATATGTTCGGTGAAGCCATCGCAAGCTTAGATCCACACCTTCCTTAATATTCAAATACGATTTCTAAAAAACGCCCCATTACTAGACTAGATTAAACTTACCGTTGCATTCATAGATTCCATTTTGATAGGTTGTTTGACATTCGTTTTCATATTTTTGATAACTTTTCCTTCTATCTTTTTAATAACCGCTCCCACATAGTCATTGCTTACAGGTATGTTCACGCGTTGAGGCGGAGGACCTCTTTTAATACCCGTTTTAGCAGCCGACAGCTTGCTGTCGGCCTTAATAGCCGTCTTCTTCTTGACATCTGTCATGGCAGTTTTGACATATGTCGCTGTGGAAATTTTGCTCGTGGGTATCTCTCTCGGGACGAGGGTGATGTTGCCGATCTTGTTCGGAGTGGGAACGTGGGTCGCGGAGGTGTGTATCAATTTCTCTTTAGCTTCGTTTATGTAGTTCAACTTCCATGACATCTGAAAATGATGGAAATATTTATACACGGTGTTGAAGCAGTCAATACATTAATTGCATCTAGATATAATCCTCGGAGTTTTCTGACAATAATGTATGTCTAGTTTCCAATATATTTATTTCAATTTACTTATTTATTTCGTTTTGTGCTGTGTTATCTTTGTTACCTTTTTTTTTATGGAAACTGACACTGTTGGCTACTTCACCTACAGCATCCGTGATGTCAGCCCATAACACCGGGTGAACTAGGCGCCGTGTCAGTGCTTTCCTTCATTTCAAAAATAGCTCTAGTGCAAAGAGCACTAAAAATACAAGTTTCTAAATTTGAATAAATAATACATAATTTTTTTGAGACTGCGCTTTTTATTTTCCATCCCTGAAATCAGAAATATATTATTTCTTAAAAAAAAAAAACTGGTCGGCAACCCTACTCACATCATCATCTTCCTCCTCGTCACTTTTGCGGTTGTCCCCCGCGGCGGCCGACTCGGTCTTCAGCTCCGCTTGCGTCTTGTCCGACTCATCGCCTAGTAGCCGCTGCAATCGTAATAAAATACATTTTTGACGTGATAACGTCTTAATTGATGAACACCGGCTGCACGCACGAATATCACGTCACGTTCCATCTGAGCCTGTGTGTGCAAGCGAGAGCGCGTAACAAGCGATAGAGAGGCACAATCGGCCCAAACGTCGGCTTGTAAAAGTACCAGGGCCGCAGAAATTAAAACGAGGTTACTCGTACCATAATATCTCGCCGGTCGGAAAATATTTCAAATTTAGAATATTCATGAAACAAGGGTTGTATGACGTTATCACGTAAAACTATCGTCCGTAAACCGACTTTACAGACAACCAATTTTTTTTTATGGAAACTGACACGGTTGGCTACATCAACTACAACATCCGTGATGTCAGTGCTTCTCTTCATTTCATTGGTGCTACTCATTCATACTCTTTGGTGCTAGTTACGTAAAAAAGTTATTTAAAAAAGCGGCGGGTGGCCGAGTGGTTTGGGCATCGGCTTCTCATGCGAGAGGTCCGAGGTTCGAATCGGGTTGGCGTGCACCAGTGAGTTTTTTCTGATGAAAAAATTTACGTGCATACCTACACCTGCTGCTTCACCGTTCGGAACCGGTGTAAAACTGTAGGTCCCTTCCCTTGCCCCTTATTGGGTGGTAGGCTCAAATTGTAGCCGACTGGATTATTACCACCGTACTGGATGTAAGATGGCCGCATAGCAGCCTCGGCTGTGTTCTCCGTATAGCCAGCAATCCAGGGAAGTCTCCGGTATGGCACCTACATTCTCGGAGGTGATATTAATAACAACAACAACAAATAACAACATCAACAAATAACAACAACAACAAACAACAACAACACATAACAACAACAACAAACATTACAAACCAACAAATCCTCCGTGCTATTATTGTCTCCATCGTCTTCTATGCGAGCGGCCGTGTCGCGCCGCCCCGCCGACCCCGCAGGGGGCCGCACGTCCGACGGATCCCTCTCGAACGAATTGAGAGTTGCCTCCATCTCCATCTGGAAAGCGAATGTGAAGTGCTCATTCACAGTAGAAGCCGCTTGGGGGTTGTTGAGTTCTCGTTATTTAGTAGGTATCGTATAGGTAGGTATAAGATATTAAACAGATGTAAGCTTCAGTTTGTAGGTTATTTTGACATTCGACATTAATATTAAATTACAAGCAGTCCTTATCAATGTTTGCATGCACATGCGGCGCTCGCCGCGCGCGCTCGTCCAGCGTAGCCAATCAGGGCGCAGCAGCACTGTCGCAGCCGAGTTTTTAAATTGGCAGCGGCGGGCAGTCTTAGTATTGATATAACACTCGTCGCCGGTGCTGCTACAGGGTTATATTTTTAACCCGTGCCAAATACTGGCACTCAACCTCAAGAATTTTTGTCTGCCTCGACAGCTCGGTGGCGCAGACAGTCGACTGTCCCCATTGATGGTTAAGCAACGCTGAGCGCGGTCAGTACTTGGATGGGTGACCGCTCCACCGCTGGAGGCTAAACGCGGTTCGGATTCCACGATAAACTGTAGGTCCCTTCCCTTCTTACCTTACTAGGTGGTAGGGTTTATCCCGCCCGGGTTGATACCACCGCACTGAATGAAACGTCGGTCGAAACGGCTATGTAAATAGTTCGTGTTTTCCGTCCAGTTCAGTGTGGCCGACATGAAATGAAGGGAAACACTGACATGGCACCTAGTTCACCAAGGTGTTATGGGCTGACATCACTGATGTGTTGTAGGTGACGTAGCCAACCGTGTAAGTTTACATAAAAAAAAAAAGAATATAACTCGGTTCATAGGGGAAATCGAACTTGGGAGTGAGCTGTAAAACTTGTGAGAGATCACAATAGATCTTCCTAGGTCACAGTGACAACAGGGCTCAGGGCTCAACTCTCACACTTTAAATCATACTATACCCGTCTGTCCGTCCGCATTCGTCGCTGTCAGACTCTTGGCACATTCAAAATCTTGTTGAAGAAACATTACCTTAGCAGTTGCTCTGTTGTGGAATAAGGTATTATGTATTTATTTTTCTTATCATATATTTGTATTTATGTATTGACATAGATACAAGTATTGTATAAGTATGTTTTTATTTGTTTATGTATATATTTGTATATGTATGTAGATGTGTATATGTCGCAGTATTATTATAAGATCAGTAAAAGTACCGTGTGGGGCCGGTACTTAAAAAGAATAGCCCCACTGCATCTCTCCCCGTGCATGTCGTAAAAGGCGACTAAGGGATAAGGACAAGATGCCGCGCTGAAGGGCGACAGGCTCGCCACCTCTCACCTTGGCACGGTACTTCCGCCGAGTCATGCAGCAGGTGGGTCTTCGTGCCTTACTTGCTGCTTGATCGATTGAATCTTGTTCGAATACTTTGCGAAACGTGGTGGTCGAAGTTGTGCTGTAATTTACCAGAGCTCTTGCAGCACAACACCGATTACTCTGCTTACCCCGATTGTCGGGATTCAGCGTGTGTGATATGTATGTAATGTATGTATATCAGTAAAATTATAATTTTACTAGTAAAATCATAATCCTTCCTATTATTGAGAGTCAAAGCAAAAATTCACAATTTTACTGGTTAAAGTTAGCATTATTATAATTTTACTCGACTTTCCTGTCCAAATGTCTGCACTACCATTGCCATCTTTCTTTCTCACTTACTCTCATAACCCAAAGGTTGACTGGAAGAAATCACTTAAAGTGATAAGTCCGCCTTTGCACTCTCCAAATGTTCTCTTGTTTCTGTGTGAACTATTGTTAATTTCTATTGCTCTTCTGTATGTTATCTTCTCTCTTGTGTATCTCTGTTAGTGTTTTTGTGTGCAATAAAATATTTCTATTCTATTCTATTCTATTCTGTCGTGGTGCGTCGCCGCGCGAGTGTTTTTTTTTATGGAAATTGATACGGTTGGCTACCTACATCACAAATCAAATCAAATCAAATCAAAAGTGTTTATTTCTCAATGCACATCAATTACAATTTTATATACATACAACTTATATCTAATTTGCGATTTGAGAAAGAGGTCTAGGCGCAGCTTGTGGCACTACCCTCACCTACACCACCTCACCTCACCTATCACCTACAACATCCGTGATGTCAGCCCATAACACCGGGTGAACTAGGTGCCATGTCAGTGCTTCCCTTCGCTTGTGCCGGCATACACTGAACTGGACGGAAAACACAAACTATTTACATAGCTGTTTCGACCGACCTTTCATTCAGTGCGGTGGCGCCAACCCGGGCAGGTTAAACCCTACCTACCTAGTAATATAAGAAGGGAGTCATATCCCTTAGTCGCATTTTACGAAATGTACCGTGTGGGGCCGGTACTTTAAAAGAATAGCCCCACTGCATCTCTCCCCGTGTATGTCGTATAATGCGACTAAGGGACCCTTCTTCTTATATTTCCTTATATTTTCTTCTTCTTCTTATATTACTAGGTGGTAGGGTTTAACCCGCCGGGGTTGGTACCACCGCACTGAATGAAAGGTCGGTCGAAACGGCCATGTAAATAGTTTGTGTTTTCCGTCCAGTCGAGTGTATGCCGGCACGACCGAAGGGAAGCACTGACGTGGCACCTAGTTCACCCGGTGTTATGGGCTGACATCACGGACGTTGTAGGTGATGTAGCCAAGCGTGTCAGTTTCCATAAAAAAAAAAAAAACATACATGGGGAGAGATGCAGTGCGGCTATTCTTTTAAAGCACCAGCCCCACACGGTACATCTTACTTACGGTACAGCTTACCTGCGCCTGCTCGCCCTCGTCCTCGCTGAGCGCCTCCTCCATCAGCCACTCGACCTCCTCCGCCGCCTCCTCCTGACCCTCCTGCCCCTCCCCCTTGAGAGCCTCCGCCGCCGCCGCCGCCGGCGCGTCGTCCTGCATCAGCGCCTCCTCGCGGTCCCCGGCGAGGCTCTCGTATATCGAGTCCTGCTCCGCGGAGCTACCTGCTGACGGAACAGACCGAGAGTGCACAGTTCGTCTCAAAAAAGCGCGTCCACAGCCGTATCCGTATCCATTAGAGCAGCCTCAGGCCGAGCAGCCTTGACTTGAAGCAAACTGATGCTGCTCACTCTGAGGCATAGTCTCGAGGCACGTTGCGGATCAAGGTGAGGCGTTGACCAAGCGCACGCCTCGGACTGAGGCTCCTTTGAGCGCGGTAAAAACCCGACAAAATATGGCTCGGCCCGCGGCGACGAATTTGCCTCATGGCGCGGCGTGCCTCAGGTTGAGGCAGCGTCTCCACTTGTGCGGCCTCGGGTCGAGCGGCTGTCTCGCCCCGAGTCTGCCTCTAGTGGATACGCAGCTCAACACATTCTGGTAAAAGCAAGGCATCAAAAATCTCCGCACACGGTAGCTCGGTGGTGCGGTCGGTCGACTGTTGTTAAGCAACGCTGAGCGCGGTCAGTACTTGGATGGGTGACCGCTCGACCGTTGCGAGGCTGAACGCGGCAGGCCTCACGCACTCTATGTACTTGCGCGCGCTAACTACCTACCGCCCAGCGGGCCGTCGGCGGTCTAATTCAGTGGAAATTCGTCAGCCGCGCGAAGCATACCTACACGCTCGCCCACGCAACTGCGCGCAGCTGCAAAGCAATAATCACCTTACACTCGATCGTTTAGGTACATTTTCGCACGCAGCGATTGGCGACGTGAAACAGTAGGCTATTAAAGCCGAAGGTATGGAACTTTTCTATGGAATGATTTATCTGTTACGAAGTAACTATTAAGTAATCTGTGCTATCGAGGCTGATAACTGGTCGGGGTATTCTTTTTTTTCACTTTATTTTCGACTTTGCATCTGTATAATGGAGATATAAGTAGCGGGTACACGCTTAATACTAACTTACAAAAATAAAATAATAATTCTCACCTTCCTGACTTGCATTATCATCCGGCTCAGCCTTACTCTTCACTTCCTCGTCCGGGTCGTGTCCCACATCCTCCCGGCTGTGTTCCTCCATCTTTACGCAGTGCTCCTCATTCACCTCGCCAGATTCGTCCATCTCCCGACTCCGCTCCTCCTGACTCTGTTCCTCCAGACTCTGTTCCTCCATTTCCTCTCCCCGTTCCTCCGCTTCACGGCCCTGCTCATCGACTTCTTCTCGTTGTTCTTCTGTTTCGTTCGCCGTTTCCTCCGTTTCGTCGAGATGCTCCTCTATTTCTAGGCCGGGTTCATCCGCTTGCGCGCCCGGCTCCTCGGTCCACTCTTCCTTCACAACCTCCTCCGCCTCCTCGCCCTCATGCTGCGTCTGCTCCTCTGCCCACTCTTGGCTATCGTCCATTTCCGGTTCCAAGGCCTCAACCTAAAGGGCATACAAATTTACGCTATCTATGGTGCATAACGAGGCAACGCGCCTGTTCAGTTTTCGTATGTGTAGCCTTAAAACTATCCAGTGTACCCTGTGGGTAGAATGAAAATAATCTCCACGGGTCAATATTCAATTTAAAATATTTTTACTTTTTCTGCATGATCATTGTGATCTACCTTCATTCGCTCTTCTCGTTACAACACCGTGTGTGCACAAGCTTCTCGATAATTCTAAAACATAAAAATTCTTTCTACGCAAGGTTTCCTTCACTGGTGCCCTATAAGTGTCTAGCCTGGCGATCTCCACGGCGGGGCCCCTAACCGGCGGAAGGAAACAGGTAATGGCGTCCCAGGGCGCCAGTAAGCACCGCCAACTCCACAGCAAGGTAGCCCTTTCCTGTTTGATTATTTCTACCAAATTTCACAATTTTTTAAATACAGTCCATTTCCAATAATCGCACATTTCTTTGGCCCTTTGATCCGAACCGCCGACGCACCAGGTTACTAGATCTTTGACACCCGGTGGCTAAGCCCAAGTGGCAGTGGGCTGGGCACGTCAGCCGAAGAGACGACGACGACTGTTGAAGTAACCGTGTCCTGCACTGGCGCTCGTGGACAGAAAAAGAGAGTGGGGGAAGACCACCCGCCAGGTGGGACGACGACATCAAGTACGTCGGCGGAAAGCAGTGGTTCCGTACCGCTGAAGGCCGGGAGGCTTGGAGGAAAATTGGAGAGGTGCAGTGGGCTGGGCACGTCAGCCGAAGAGACGACGACCGTTGAAGTAACCGTGTCCTGCACTGGCGCTCGTGGACAGAAAAAGAGAGTGGGGGAAGACCTCCCGCCAGGTGGGACGACGACATCAAGTACGTCGGCGGAAAGCAGTGGTTCCGTACCGCTGAAGGCCGGGAGGCTTGGAGGAAAATTGGAGAGGTGTATGTCCAGCAGTGGATACATACACGCTGACTGACTGACTGACTATACTTATTTTAATTTAGTTTAGAACAAAACAATTATGTAATCTATACACACAAGACAATTTATATAAATTAATAAATTTAGATTTTTTTATTTAATCTGGTATTATGCCAAGCTGCGTCAGAGGAGCCATAGCACATGCTCCGACCAGCCAATAACACTTCCGAGAAGGTAGGTGCCATACCGGAGACTTCCCTTTCGTTTGCTGGCTATACTGGAATAAAGAGCACAGCCGATGCTGCTATGCGGCCATCTTACATCCCGGTTGTACCGACCCAGTCGGCTACAATTTGAGCCTATCACCTAGTAAGGGGCAAGGGAAGGGACCTACAGTTTTACACCGGTTCCGAACGGTGAAGCAGCTGGTGTTGGTATGCACGTAAATTTTTCCATAAGAAAAAAATCATTGGTACACGCATACACGGTAAAATTGGTACGTTACACCGAATGGGCCTTAGCGACACACCGGTGTGCGGGTTCTGTATAAAAGAGGATGAAACACCCGTACACATCCTTTGTGAATGTGAAGTGCTCAATCACAGTAGAAGCCCGTATTCTTGGGGGTTATATTTTTATCCCATGCCAAATACAGGTACTCAACCCCAAGGACATAACTCGGTTCATAGCGGAAATCGGACTTGGGGGTGAGCTGTAATGCCTATCATGTACTATGCCCGTCATGTAAGGAGTTCGTAGGCACGGCCAAACATTTGTTATGCGGATGCAAAATACTACTTGAGCGAGGCCAGTATTGCTACCGTAATGATAAAGTCCTCCAAATCATCAGAGAGGCCATCAATTGCACGGACAAGGAAAGGGCAAACCAGTAGCGGCTTCCAGAAGGTCAACTTTGTGAAACCTGGAGCCAATAAGCTGCCCAAAGATAGGACTAAACCTTCTTCAATTTTGGGAGCAGCAAAGGATTGGGAATTGTTGATAGACACACATGAGAAGCATTACCAAATGCCTTCGGAAATCTGTACCACAGCATTAAGACCGGATATACTCATATTCTCAAAAGCGACAAAGCATGTAGTACTTGTTGAACTTACAGTTCCATGGGAAAGTAACATACCGAAGGACCACAACATCAAACTTAACAAGTACTGCAACTTAGTAGACCGGATTGTGAGAAACGGATTCAAGACTGATCTCTTCGCTGTGGAAGTCGGAGCAAGAGGACTCTCAGCAAGAGAGTCTCTTCAAGAATCTAGGGCTCCCAAGATCGACGATAAGCTCATATATGGAGAGAGCTTCGAAAACGTCACAGGAAGCATCCTACAGAATATGGATAGGTAGAGAGAGGGAGGTCGAGAGCGGGACTGATGGTTTCCCCGCGTCCTAGTCAACGCAGACTAGCTGACGAGGGCTTGAAGCGAGCCGAAACGTGAAGCATGCGCGGGAAATTTAGAGTGGCCACTCGCTAGTCCCGGCCTCGATTAGTACCCTCCTCTACTGCCGATGGGCCCGGATATGTTCGGTGAAGCTATCGCAAGCTTAGATCCACAGCTTCCCTTCTTTTGAGAGATGACAATAGATCTTCCTAGGTCGCAGGGACAACAGGGCTCAGGGGCCCTGACTCTCACACTTCAAATCATAACATTGGTACGTCTAACCTCGCCCGGCTGACTGTCCCCTTCACCCCACGCCTCGCCGCCCTCGGACTCCACCGACGTCGCCAGCTGGCTGTCCTCCGTGTCGTCCAGCCGTTCCTCCATCTTGACAACACATTCAAAAGACAATTTCCATTTTATAATAAATCCATCTAAGAAGCTTAGGTATCTTTATTGTACGGCAAAGTAAAATAAAAAAAAAATTTTTTTATATGTTAGTACGGAAGTGTCTATTCGTAGGTATACCTGCATGCAGGTATACAAACTGCACTATGGGATTTTTCAACGAAACGTAACAAAAACGAAATGTGCTGCCTCAACATTAGGTTAGGGTTAAATTATAGAAGATGTGTCGCGTAGCGACGCATCTTCTGTAAATTAACCCTGGTTATTTTTTTAAACCACCAAAAAATTCACTTTGATTGTTCTTAGTTAATAATCTCTGTTTGGGGAGAAAACTCGCATAGTGCAGTTCATACCTACGAATAGCCCTGTCCTGTTAGTACTAACCATGTAATCGCTTTACATATTCTTCTTTTTCTATTTCAGTAAAATTTTTGTCCCTAAAAATTTATTCAAGAATCTTTTTTGAAAAAAAAATATATTTTATCTTCCAATACGTAAACTCTCACATGTTTTACATTGTTTTGTAGGTAATTTCATTGTCTGTAAGGTGCAAAAGAGCGTATTGATCTAGCTTTTACTAAATGTTCGAGTTCGACGAGGCCCAGCCTCGGCGCACCGAAAACGCCTGGACGTCAGGGCGGTGGTAAGCATTATTAGAACCTTGAAAGTCAACATTTTAAGGAAAACTGCCTTTAATTTGCTAATCCGCCGTCTTCCGCCCGCGCCAAGCCTTTTTCTTACTTCGGAATGATCTTTTATAGGATGGGGAGATGTCATGTTTGTAAAACTAACCTCAAATTCAGGAGGCCTTTCAGAAGGTTCCTCGTAATCACACATACGGAATATTAGTACGTTTTCAGTTGAATGTCAGGAAGTGAAAACACCAGACAGAACGAAACTGGAACCCTTTGGGCTGAAACGCGAAGCGCTAAAGAAAATTATTTGGCTGAAACGAAACTGACCGTCCCAAATCCCAAACATCAGCCAACCCCACCATATAAGTTACTCTATGCATCAGCCGGCGGCCTATAGTAACGCCGGCGGTTTTCTGACATTTTGTTTTTTTTTTGTGTATTTATTTTTTTTATTTAATTCGTCTCCTCCCGAAACAGGCAAAACTCATTAGAGTATACAGCCATTTCTTTTGTAGCTTTAACGTCTGTTGTATAAATTCTCGGCCCGCGAGAACGACAAAAATATATTTTTTTAATTACAACGACGACGCGACATACTTCCGCCGTCCGCCATTTTTTTTTTTTTTTTATGTTTTTTTTTTTTTTTTTTTTTTTTTGTGTATTTATGCATTTTGGTGATGCGAAGTTTAGTCGCCATACAGCCATTTTTTGTTTGTTTATGTTTCCCTTTCCAGACTATCTTCTGACAGTTCACGCTTTTTACAATTGATCGTACTATGTATTTGTTTCCCAAAATAAAGGATTTTATGTGTCTAAAAAAACACATAACTTTTTATTTTACATACACCCTAACAGAAAAGGAAGTAAAGCCTGACCAGGAATATATGAGGGGCCGCCATATTGCGGAATTTCGTTGGAACTAATTTCTTACACTGGCCACAATTATGTTTGATGCTTGATAATCTGTTGTCAATGTCAAAATTGCTTCTGAACTGACATTTAGGTAAAACGTTATGTCATTGTAGTGAGATTGTCATGAATTGGCCGCCGTAATGTACAATTAGGTAATAATTTTTTGTTCTATCTAGGTGTATCTCAAGCATCTATTTACCGAATAGCAAACAAAAGAGGGACGTAAATATTATTAGTTCTGAACAAAAAACACTTTTTTACTTTACAAAAATACGAAACGTTCGAATAAAAATAGCTTAGGTTAAGTTTTTCTGAACTAGAATTTTTATTAAAAAGTTTAGTGTTTCAGCAAGGTCGATTAATAATTTTTTAAATAATTTGTACACTTTGCTTCAGGACATATCTGCAGATACATGGAAAAAATGTTGTGAACATGTAAATGTCAAGGCTAGTTCTTTTTACATTGACATCAAAATATATATAAAAGATGCAATAAATTAAAATACATTTTGTATATCTTATTGTGTATTTCAGTGCAAAAGTACATTTTGAATAAAAACATCGGCCAATTCAATATGTGCGTACTATACTGAATGTTGCTATATAAATCTAAAAAGTGGCTCCATCTTGACAGCTCTCATATATTCCTGGTCAGGCTTTACTTCCGATAACAGTTTTCTTTTGTTACAAAAAATAATAACAATAACCCAGCGAATTGTTAGGTTCTAGATGTCGAATAGTCGGTTATATATCTTAAAACATTCTACAAGAATTATCTCCTCTCTGTGCAAAAGTAAATAAAATAGATACCACTCCCTCAAAGGTTCGGACACATAACCACAGAATAGACATAACGCACAAACGGCACGATCCCATATCCAACATTCACCCACACACACTCACCCTCGCACCCGCACACACACACACACACACACACCCTCACCCTTACACGCACACGCACGCTTGTCAACTATATGTTATATTATTTAGTTATGTTAGTTAATATTATTATTTTTTGTATATTGTTGATTGTGTGTGACTGTTGTTTGTTTGAGTCTGGTCCTTGGAAAGGGGAGCCCCTGAAAATCAGCTTCGCTATCTCGGATAGTGAGTCAGCTGAGTGGGCTCCCTTTTCGTCACATGTTATATGTTTTTGACGTGATGACGTCACGTCTTACAAATTGATGAACACCGGCTGCACGCACGAAGAAGTGTCACGTTCCATCTAAACCTGTGTGTGCAAGCGAGAGCGCGATAGAGAACTGTGTGCAAGCGAGAGCGCGATAGAGAGGCATACACATAGGAAATACAAAATATATTTCTCCGTCTTTTGCGAGCCTCGAACCCGCGTCCGTGCCACCATCACCGACCAGTCTTTATAACCACGCGGGCTAGTCGACCGTGTACCTATCGCTGCAAATTTTGTCAACAGTAACTGATTTTGTATCTGACTTCGCACTTTATATACTTTATGACGTCATCACGTAAAACTATCGTCCGTAAACCGACTTTACAGATAACCAATTTTTTTGTGTATGCAATTATTTTACTTGTTGTGTGACGGAAATAAATCATTTCATTTCATTTCAGATGCGGTGTAATTTATCCGCCGCGCGACGGAGCTGAGGCATGGCAGCATAATTCCAAAGACTAGTAGGCGAGTTGCTCTGATTGGTCGTTCTCAGTTTGGTGGGAAATTTAAATTTTGGAAGTATTTTCGAAAATAAAGTTTTTTTAGATGGTTATAAAAAAATAACGATAACCTAATTTTAACACCCTAACATTGCTTAACAAAAAAAAAGTAAGAAATATTAATTTCGGAAGTATTTTCGAAAATAAAGTTTTTTAGGTTATAAAAAATAACCATAACCTAATTAAACACCCTAACATGCCTTAACAAAAAAAAATTAAAACAAAACAAATTTTGGCAAAAGGGGCACGAACCCATTGGTCGAGATCGAAAAAATAAAAACCCTACACTATACCACTGAGCAAGCAAGTTACATAAACGACCAAACGAATATCGGATTCAGTAGGATCGCTGGGAGTGCCGGAGGCGGAGCCAGACGAAATTTAAATTTCCCGCCAAACTGGCATCGACCAATTAGAGCAACTCGCCTACTAGAATTTGGTGAACATTACAACTTATATGTACTGTTGAAACTTTAATGTTTCTTGGGGCAATACAGCATTTTATATGTATATATATATATACAAAATAACTAATATACCCGAAATACGACCAAGCATTGACATAATACAATTTAATTTTTATAAATAAATATGGCGCTTCGTTATTTATGTCAAAAATTTCGGGAGGGTTAACTACATAGTCACTCAAATAAACACGTTACGCAAAAAAAAATTATATGTTTTTAGCATTACTTTTCGAGAAATTAAACAAAACATGTTTGCTACCTAAACATTAACCTGTGTGTAACAGTAGGTAACTTGCATTGTACGGGGTCAATGACCGTACTATGCTCAAACGCAGAACAGCTGTTTGTTGTAAGTAAGTCATAAGGTCACTATGATTGGTTTTTACAGCTTATTTTATTTAATTTTTTTGTTAGGAGAAAAAATGCTCCTATAAACATGTTTTTTTTTCTTACGTAAAGTGTTTATTTGAGTGCGTGGGTCTTTCTCCGGATGGGCAGAATAAGCGAGTCCGGATCGAAAAGTCTTATAAAATGGATTCGTAATACTTTTATATTTTTTTATATTGTAGATATGATTAAAATACTGGGGGGGGCCTGTGTCCTTTTTTAAATTAATTAATTAGAAATGCGATAAAAAAAATTAAAACTGCTGAAATCTTGACTTCACTGGCGCGTCCGGACTACACTTTGCGGTAGAAATTTTTTTTTTTCTTATCATCTATAAGGAATAACGCTACTTAGTATATGTTCTCTAAAACCTAGTTAGTTATGCTTTAACTTATATTTTTACTAAGCATGAATACGCTTTAGAAGACGAAATACGAATTATTTTATCTGCGTCCGCTAGTTTCCTTTGATATCGGTGGCGCGCACGAATACGCTCATAGATCCTATACTATTGTAGTTGTAGCTGCGTGAATAGCTGTTAAAGCGAAAAAAAATATCAGTCGCGCCGCTTCCGTGGCGAGGACAACACGTCTGTGCGTTCCTGTGCGGCCGTGTTATTAAGGTATGTAATCGTTTTCGGTGGCTTGGTAACCTATAAAATTGATTTCGCTGAACCAATTTTCTCGTTATTTATTTGACATATTACTATTATATTTTAATTAGAGATTGTCTTATTAGTACTAGATCTCCAACTTAGAGAGCAATGCTGTATGTATAGGTTATATTTGCAAATATTTTAGATTTTCCTTACTTTTTTGATTTCAGTGTCAATGACTTCGGTGTTTTCGGTGGAAATAGGTGCACCGAAGTCAATTTCAAAACCACCGAAAGCAAGAAACATATTTTTTAATTAAATAGCATGCCTATTAAAACTTATAAACAGGATAACTTATGTATTTGAGGATTAGAAATGAAAAAAAAATTAAATTCACATAAAGGTAAAAACATTTAAGACTACAAACTCTCCGTAGCAAAACCTAACTTACTGTATTCTATTGCGTCATTGAGAGGTTTCGTCGAATGAAGTAAAAAAAAAAGAGCAGTTGTTCTTTTAATCGAAGTTAGATTATGCCGTTTACACTGTATTAACTAAATAACTTTTGAGACTAGTATATATTTCTTATTAAATATGTTTTGCGTTACGGTAGATCAGACCTTAGGACGAACTTTAGCTTTCCGAAGGCAGCCCAACCATTTGAATGTGTCTCTCTACCTCCTTGAGTAGGCCTTGTCGACCTACCTAGCCGAAATATTTTTCCGAAATATACGAATTCCTCCACTTGTTTGATCACTTCACCGTCGATCAGAATATCCCCCTCACCCATAACCTCCATCGTCATGACGTTGGTTTTATCCCTAACCTTACTTTTGAGTAAGGTTATGGAGCGTATTGCCAACTCAGCGCTCTGACGTATCTAGAAGACTGTAAACTTCTCGATGACAAGCAATACGGCTTCCGCAAGCAAAGGTCGACTGGAGATCTTCTTGCGTACGTCACGCATTTGTAGGCTGAAAGGCTCGATGGTTTTGGGGAATCGCTGGCGGTCGCCCTGGACATATTCAAAGCATTCGATCACGTCTGGCACCGGGAACTGTTAAGAAAGCTTACAGTGTCCCTACAAAACTGTGCACTTCGATCTCCAGCTTTTTGAGTGGTCGGTCGATCTTTGTCACCCTAGAGGGTGCCTGCTCGGCCGACTACTCAATCAATGCTGGTGTTCCATAAGGATCCGTGATGTCGCCTACGCTGTTTCTATTATTCATCAACGACATGCTCTCGCTCGGCGAAATACATTGTTACATGGACGACAGCACGGTGCATCAAGGGTTCAT
Organism: Nematopogon swammerdamellus; assembly: GCA_946902875.1. NCBI lineage: Eukaryota > Metazoa > Arthropoda > Insecta > Lepidoptera > Adelidae > Nematopogon > Nematopogon swammerdamellus. The sequence goes on along the minus strand of OX336348.1, from coordinate 8,321,592 downwards.
CAAGGATACTGGAAGGGTAGAGCCTCAGCAGCAAACGCGAGACGCGAAACTGTTGCTCGGGTTGACCAGGTTGTCGAAAAGTATCCTCTTGGGGGAAGAACTTGTCAACTTCAACGTAGCCAAGACGCAAGCTTGTGCCTTCTCTACTAAGGCTAATCCGTTTCCTCTCCAAGCCACTTTCCAGGGCAGCCAAGTCCCCAAAGATGGTAATCTGGGCGTCCTTGGTATGGAAGTGTCCAGGGACGTTGGGTTTAGATCGTTCATAGAGTCCAAGACGAAACTAGCGTCTCGAAAATTAGGGATCCTTTACCGATGTCGGCGATTTTTCACGCCGCCGGTCCAACTGATTACACTGTATAAAGCACAAGTAAGACCGGTGATGGAATATTGCAGTCGTCTTTGGGAATGGGAGCGTTCCCCTGAGTACCTTCTTTCACCTTGGATTCAATTCAGCGACGAGCCATTCGCCTCATTGGTGACTCTGTACTCACAAAGGACCTTCAGCCTTTAAAGCACAGACGTATCGTGGGGTCATTGAGCCTGTTTTATCGGTACTACTATGGCCCGCTGCTCTGATGAACTTGCTTCCCTTATCCCTCCTCCTACTGTTAGCCTTCGCCAAACCCGCCATACTCTCGCGGAACACCCCTTTGTAGTCGACAGAAGAGTTCTTCGAACTGCACGATTCTCTAAATCGTTCTTGTGCCGCACTGCAAAGGTGTGGAACGGGCTCCCAGGGAATATCTTTCCCCACTCCTACAATACACGGATCTTCAAATCGTGGGTTAATAGACTTTCCCCAGCGACATTAGTCCACCTCCAAGCCGGACTGGCACCTCCTCGGCGGTGAAATTGGTAGCGCCTGAAGCTTCGACCTCGGGCAGAGCCACCCAGTTCGGAAGTAATAAAAAGAATCCAGGTTCATCCTCAGGCCGACGTTCAGCGAGACCTCGTAAAGGTCGCTGAGCGTCTCTTGAAGCTGAACCCGGGTATGGGCGAGGAGGACAATGTTATCCGCGAAACGGAGATGACTAGGAAACTCCCCATTGACATTTATTCCAATGTTCTCCCACTCAAGCGTCTTGAACACGTCTTCAAGTGCTTTTGTAAGGAGCTTGGGTGAGATCACGGCCCCTTGCCTCACTCCCTTACCAAGAAGCATTTTTTTTTAATAAAAAGCGCGGCATGCAACGTCGAGCCACCAATAAGGTGCCTAATGACGCCCATGTAAATTCGGTCGTACGCTAGGCTTTCGAATGCCATGCCGGCCTGACAGGTGCAAATCACGCCTCTCTTGAAGGACCCGAGACGATAATTGGGGGGAAATACGTGGGCAGGGAGAGCGTTCCAGAGTTTACCAGTTCTGTGGAGGAAATATGTACCTGCAGAACCGATTGGTACGCACCCGTTTAAGTCCAGCGTATAGGGATGCAATCCCTGTCCAGTGAGCGTTGTGCGGATGTGGAAAGGGGACGGAAGGATCGCGTTAAACAGCTCCTCGGAGCATTTACCATGGATTGAATAAGCGATAGAACACACTTAGGTCGCCGACATTCCTACGGAGTTGCAGTGGTTCTAGATCGCGGGACACGTTGGGGTCATCCACTAGTCGCAGGGCTCGACTCTGGATCGAATCCAAAGGCGCAAGCTGGTATTTAGCTGAGCCAACCCACAAGTGCGAGCAGTACCCCAAGCAGGACCTAATCTGTGCTATACAAAAGCAGCCTTTGGCCCGGCATGAAGTACCGTCGCACCTTATTGAGTACGCCCAACTTTTTAGATACTAGGTTGGCCTTGCCCTAACTAGATTATGGCGCCGAAAGTTTAGGTCGTGCGACAGTTCGACTCCGAGGACCCCGAGGTGATGGCTTAATTTTAATCGACGGGACCTGGAAGGAAGGAGCGGGTATGAACGCCGTTCTTTTCGCACTGAACGCACAGACTTGTGTCTTGCAAGCGTTAAACTCGACCAAAATTAGTACGGCTCCATTCGGAAATAGACCAAAGCGTTTGTTCTTCGCCTCTTCTCATCCACAACGTCCCGTCAGGCTGAAGGGTGACTGGTGTAGGATCCGTGTACCTACTTTTGTCCGCATAACAATGTATGTTGCCGAGTAGCAGAATATCATTGGATGGGGCGGGTATTTTCATGGAGCCTCACAGTCACCGCCGTTTACCGATACAAGTTTTTGAGTATCTCGACGTATCGGTGGTCGATTTATTATTATAGTATTACGTGTGATTATCCTTTTCAGCTTTGCCGTGATAGCGGATTCAAAAGAGGAACGCTTAGCTAAAAAAAGCATGGCTGAAAGACTTAGAAAAGCTAGAAATAAAAGCGACCCCATACTTTATGCACTTAAAGAGACCGGAAAGAGACCGGCAATATCACAAAAAAAATGTTTACAATATAAATCTACTCAATACCTACTCATATCGAAATTGCACACAATTGTAGTCGGTATTGTTTGTTCTTTTTGCACAGTTGCATAGTGTTTAAAGTGTTAAGTTATAAAGTAATTACACGATTTGATTTCGGTGACTAAAATATTGATTTCGGTGGACATAATATTTTTTAAATTCAATAACTTCATAACCGTTCAATCAATTTCGTTCCCTCCACTACCATTTGATTCTAAATTAATTCTAAATTATGTTTTGCCTGTGAGAATATCAAAATTCAAAGAAAAAAAAAGTGCCACCGAAGTCATCGAAATATTGCGACGGCGGAGAAAGACCCGCGTATGTAACCCTCCCGAATTTTTTGACATAAATAACGAAGCACCTTAAAAGTTTTATTAGTTCAATGCGACCAAGTGAAAAGATTAAACATTTTATACATTATGTAAATTTGTGTATTTATAATCCCTGAATAATAATTTTTGATTTAGTTTTATCGCATTGTATTATGTTATATTATTGTATATGTTATGTGTATTTGAATTGTAATAGTAATGTTATGTCTGTCTGCCCATTAGCCATACATAATTAGGCCACTACCTCGGGCTGCAAAACGTTTATTTTATTTTATTTAGTTAGGGGGCAGTGCTTACATTTGTACAGCTAAAGCAAATATTTTTTTTACAACACATTAAACACCTACCACAGAATAGAAAAGAGTACTCACCTACGTACGGGGATTAGTGAGTATAGCTAGACAGAGCAGCGTACTCTACTAGTAACTACTCGAAGAACTTCGCGGACGAGACTTTTCTGATGTCCGTGTTTGAAGAGCTCCGTGTTTGACGGTCGAGCGCGGTTCATTTGTTTCATGAAATGTTGAAAATACCTACGTAATTAAAACCAAATTTACGTTATTTCTTCTAAAACAGATGCAGTTACCTATTATATAATATATTTCCGTCTAAGAGGGGCGTGAATAGGCACGCCTGTCAGGCCGGCATGGCATTGGCAACGCCCGCACACGACCGAATGTCAATGGGCGTCGTTAGACACCTTCTGGGTGGCTCGGCGCCAAGTATCGCGCTTTCAATAAAAATAAATAAATTATTTAAAGGTAGGTATGGTTATGAAATAAAAAAGAATACAAACATTCAAGCTCGCTATTTTATTATCATCAGCGGATTTTAGCCAAAATTTTATTCTAACATTAGCCAGTTGTGCCGTTGCCACTCATTCTGTGACAGTGTATCGCACGCGCGGCACGTACTCCTCGTTGCCTTCCTCAGATGTTCCAGTTTCTTCTCCGCCCGTGCCGTACGATTCTGGGAATGGTAAAACAGTATGAGCATATTTATTATTAGCTCGTAAACACATTGATGGAAACACACACGGATTTGATCAATAGTTAATGTGTAAAACAATTGTGGTTTGGTGTTTGCCTCTGCGGACTGCGGTGCCAACTCACGTTTACTATTATAATTTTTTGTTTCGATTGGGGGGCTTGAATCCAAACCCCCCCAATCCCCGGTGAGACTACGGCTAGGTAGATAATACAGTGTCATTATCAGATATTACTTACTACTAGAATTAACTTTGACCATCTTAAACAAAGACGAACAGCTACATAGTTTCCTGCAATGCGAAGCTACCTCGTGAAGTATATAATATGTTTAGGGGTTAGATAGTTACGTGCTGTTTGGGACAAAAGCTTCGAACTGATTGCTCCGTTCCCTTCAAACATTATTTTCACAAATATATCATATTTTTATCCGTGCTTCACCACCAGAAGTTCGCTGCTCAGCAGTGACAAACATAGTGATTTATACGTTGGTACTTTCCGGGTGAACAAAATACGGACATATCTACCTTACTAGACCTGTTGCCATGTTTTTTTTATATTTGATTCTCTTCTACTTCCTGTTCCTATTGATGTGTTATTTTTTATTGTTGAATGGAAATATGAAGCCGAAGTGTTGAGTACAAACCCGCCGGCGAGGGTAACGGCACGGACTGATGGTCGCACTTGCAACGTCGCAAATCCTCCAGAGCGCGCAGCTGCGACGGTAGCATACCAGTCGTATCTGTAAACATAACAACATCTCTCGTCTCAGAGGCGATGCTTATGAAATAATGTATAATTCGCTACATGGGACCAACTGCGTAATCCGGCTTGGAGGTCCAACAATCTAATCCGGCTCGAAGGACCAACTATGTAATCCGGCTCGAAGGACCAACTATGTAATCCGGCTCGAAGGACCAACTATGTAATTCAGCTGGAATCACCAACTATGTCAAACGGACCAATCTTATAATCCGGCTTGGAGGTCCAACTGTGTAATCCGGCCGGAAGGACCAACTATGTAATCCGACTCGAAAGACCAACTGTGTATTCCAGCTTGGAGGTTCAACTTCAACTATGTAATCTGGCTCAAGCACCAACTATTTAATCCGGCTTGACGTACGACGGCGCAGCGGCGTGACGGTACGGAGGACTAACCATGTAAGTTAGCAATCAACAGACCTACATAACAATTATGTCAATAATAATTATTATTTTTACAGAGTTTGAATGTCGAACTAAATACTAGACTAGAACACTGCTCAGGCTGTCTTACCAATAATCTCTTCTTCCATCTCTAATTCCTCACAGATGCAAGTCCCCGCTGCTTCCAGTTCCTTAAGCTTCTCCAACTCTATCTGCTGTCGTATTTGCGAGGGCAGCTCCTGTGGACCTGTTGGAATTTTGACAATAAGATTTAAGTTTAATTCTTGAGTGAGTGTTATCTTATTGAAACAATTCACGTTGGGTGATATTTCAGTAATATTACAGAAAATGGTTTGCCGTCCATATATCATTAGAATGAATCTTCTTACTTGGATTAATTTCGCCAACCAAGTAAAATAACACTTGGACAGTTCACCGAAATACTTTAGATTGTACAAATGTAGTCAACGAGGAGTTGGACCCATACATTAATTCCTCAGTCAATGAAACTTTGATAATATCTTGGAGTAATGTTCGGAATTACTACTGACAAATAATCCAACATTTTTTTTTACGGGAAGTTGGGTATATTCAAAGAAAAGTGAAAATTTAATATAACTCCTATAGACAAATTGCTCCGTCCAAAGTTACTTCGCCATAGGGTAGGTATTATTTATATGAATAAGTACGTAAATAAATCCAACATTTTTTGTATATGGAAATAGTGAATTAAAAACAAAATGTGTTTTTTTACTATATTTTTCTCGGCAAAATTGCTCAGTCGGTTCTTTAATCGGAATATACCTTAGTATTATTATGTACATCAATAAGCATAAGAATCCAACAACTTTTTTATATGCATCATTTTTTTTCAAGGTGACGACCGAAACTCTGTTCCGCAAAATTCCTCCGTCCGTTTTTATTGTACAATTATGATTAAGAATTTTGAAGAAAATTATTTGCAAAAGAAATCCAACAACAAAAAATCCATCGGCAAGTTTAAAAACAAGCGGGCCAAGACGGGCGCGGTGCGCAGAGGAGCGGCCGGCCGCGGGAGGCGAGAGACGCGGCATTTTCCCCTCCTCTGCGTCCATGCTGCGCCGCGCCGCCCCTGGCGCGCCGCTGAAGTTGGCGTGCGGTGTGTGCTAACCAGGGACTGAAAACCGGTTCGAAATGGGGTTCGGGTTCGAACCGGTTCGAAGAACCTTTTTAACGAGCGAACCAGTTTGGTCGCGAACCGGTTCAAAAAAACCCGAACCTGAAGCCTAAAAACCGGTTCAGAACCGGTTTGGACCTCTAATATTAACCGGTTCGCAGCAGGGTACGAAATGGGGTGGAAACCTATATACATTTTTTTGGACTTTGGGCTTCTTTTTTAATGTAAAATATTGTTGTTTTATGTATTTAATAAAATAAAAAAATAGGTGGTTCATTTTTATAGCCTAATCGATTCAGTTTCATAACAGTAACAAAAAAGTCTTAATTATCATTATGACATAACACGTGTAAGTTGGTAAAAAAAATCAAATTCTTTCTATTCCATACTAATAAAACTAAAATTGTGGTTTTTCACAATTTCTGAAAGAAAAGGATCTATGTGTTGGAAGACTTTTTTGTTCCTGGCGTGAAACTGAAATGATTAAGAAATTTTTTTTTTACATTTTACATAGAAAAAATGTTTTTGTGCGAACAAAAATTATTTGTTCTTCAAAAGTGATCTATTTCCGATACAGAACCCTCTCTTAGCGTACTATTAACTAATTTTGAAAGAAATTATATAAGGTGCTTCGTTATTCATCTCAAGTAAACAGGTTACGCAAAAAAAAAATTACATATTTTTAGCATAACTTTTCGAGAAATTTTCAAACGCAGAACAGCTGTTTATTGTAAGTAAGTCACAAGGTCACTAGACCTGTGTGTAACAGTAGGTAGCTTGCATTGTACGGGGTCAATGACCGTTGTATGTCCAAACGCAGAACAGCTGTTTGTTGTAAGTAAGTCACAAGGTAACTAGACCTGTGTGTAACAGTAGGTAGCTTGCATTGTACGGGGTCAATGACCGTACTATGTTTAAACGCAGAACAGCTATTGTTGTAAGTAAGTCACAAGGTCACTAGGCCGCCGCCGCTCTAAAACTAGCTACCTACCTACCTACCTACCTACGTGTGCGGTGTGTGTGCCTACGTTTCTTGTTTTCAAGGGTCTATAGCCTTGATTGGTTTTTACAGCTATTTGATTTAATTTTTTTGTTAGGAGATGTTAGGAGAAACAATGCTCCTATAAACATGTTTTTTTTTGTGTAAAGTGTTGAGCTGAACGGGACAGGACAAAAAAAAAATAATAATGATAATGATAATGACGAACCATACTGAATATGCATATGTCTCAATGAAATATTGTTATTGTTGTGTGTTCTTTATGGCGAAATAAATATCTGAATCTGAATCTGTTTGTTTGAGCGCGTATGTAACCCTCCCGAAGTTATTGACATAAATAACGAAGCACCTTATTTAGGGAGTTAAAGCTGTTCGCGTCTGTGACACCTCATGGTCCTTAAGTCACACGTGCCTCCTGGGTGGTGCCAAATGAACAGCCGTTAGCGTGTGGGAGATCTTCGGATCGACTGGGTTCGCGACCACACCCTGGGAGAATCAATTATTTGTTTAATTTTTATTTTATTTTTATTTATCTCTTTATTTCAGCCAACTAGGGCCATATTGACAATACATATTAAATGTCTTAACCTAAGAACTAAAATTACTTTTTCTCCACTTGTGTTTGTACGGGTCCCAATAGAGACCCGTATGCGTCATATTAGTCTGCTGACGCGGTGAATCAGGTGCGCGTAGAGTGGGCGCAGATTGCGTCCGCGGCACGGGCGTCGGCAGCGGCGCGGGCGTCGGCAGCGGCGCGGGCGTCGGCAGCGGCGCGGGCGTCGTCGGCGGCGGCGCGGGTTGCGTCTCCTGAATGTGCAGGACGGCAGTTGTAGACAGCTCCGGCGCGGCCTCAGCATACTTATGGCGCGCGACCTCACGATGAAGGTCGCGATTGTAGCGCCGGAACACCACCCCGGAGGGCCAAAACTCACTGCAAAGGAATGTCTTCACATTCTCGGCAGGAATGCACAGCTTGAAAGCGCAAAAGTTCGTGTCAGCCCAGTGAGAAGGAAGAGCCTCGACACTCTCAACTCGCTTACCCTTATCCTGGACGTGGCGGATGAGGTCCTCGATCTTCATGTCCTTTCGCAGGCGAGACAAGTAGATGAGAGCCGTGCGGGGAGCTGCCTTCAAACAGCTCTCTTCAGGGGGCGCAGATCCGCGCTTATTGCACCTCTTCCTTCTCTTCTTCCTGCTCTCGACGAGTACGAACCCGTCTTTGTCACGTGCAGCCTCCTGCCGACAGTCGGGACGCGGTTCCAAGCGCGGGGATACCATTGTTGTTTTCTCCACCGTTTTACTGATACGCTTCGTCATAGATCCGCGTCGCCTTTTCGGACGAGCGGCAACGGGGCGGGTGGGCAGAGGAGCGGGAGGGGTGCGCAGTGTAGAAGTCGAGGCATCAACAGCACCATCAGCGCTTACGTAGCATACCGGCGTCGATGTGCAATCGCTGGGTGACGACACTTGAGCACCTCGCCTGCGCATATTGATGTTGCGTACACTCAGCGTTTCGTTCGGTGTTCCCACTTGCGGAATGCGATCAGGCTGCAGAGACGGGGTTATCGGCCGGAGTGACTCGGAACATGACAATTTCTCAACTGCCTGTTTCAGCTGTTGAACTTCCGGGACGAGAGATGTTGGCCCCTACGCCGCTGTCGCTCCACAGTTTCCCTTCAGTTGAGCTATGTCCGCTTTTATGATCACCAAATCTTTCAGGAAGGCCGTAACGTCGACGTGGTCGAAGGACACAGGCGGCAACTTATTGAGGTCGTACGCCACGAACTTTGGCACGTCGTCGGGGTCTGTCTGCTTTAAGATGGTGATGATGTCCTGGATAGTCTTCTTCTTCCGATTTTCTCCCTTGCGAGTCGGCCTTCTTGACGGAATGCACGCACAAAGCAGAACTCTCGCGGTCGCAACGTCATCTTCGGTGAAGGCGGACTCACAAATCCGGATGATGCTGAAGGCTGATCTTCGGTGAAGGCTAGTACTTCGTTCACAACCATATTGCATTTATCGCACGCCATTTTCGCTTACTTCGCAGGTGCGTCTAGAGTGCATCGTGTGCGCGTCCGTCGCCGACCGATGCAAGCTCAGTACTATTATACCGCCATAACAGTTCACTGTGTTCCGGTGCACCTCCCGGGGACCCAAAAGCAGGTGGGGATGGCTGTGGTGAGGAGTAGGTCAGTAATCCCGACGCGGATTCGCTGTTCCGACGTGATGCATCGACACGGTTGACAGGGAGACTCGGTGAGACGGTTATTCCGCTGGCCGCCCGCCGGTGGTACAGGGGCCCAATCGCGTCTAACCAACGCGAGAGGCTGCCCTGGTAAACCGGCGCATAATCCCGGAGTGGTCCGTCGTGCCGGTTGGTGAACGGAGTAGGGGTCCCGGCGGCCACTTCCGGGGGGAGGGGAGGGGGGGGGGGGACCGGGGGCCCTTCCGTCTTCCGTGTCGGCGCACCACTAACCTGAGCAGTAAGCGAATAAGCTAGGGTCCACGCTTTGCCCGTGAATCACCACAGCCACCCTTCACGCTCTTTCCCCCCCTCTTACTACAACCATGGCAGTACAAAGAAAGAACAACTTTCAATCAGCTGTGCACACCCCTACACCACTATTTAGCGTTGACTTGACCAACGTGCGGGGGTTGCACACCAATCTTAATGCCGTCAATCACCACGTGAAGAGGATGAAGCCGGCCTTGCTTTCTCGACGAAAACGCAAATATCTCGCCCTGCCGACACTTCTTACCTGCACCACCCCGGCTACACCCTGGATGAAGCCTTCCGCTGGCGAGCCGGAGTCTGCCTGTTTGTCAGGGCTGATATTTCCTGTCGTCGCCTGCGCTGCATTGAGGACTCCGAGCTCTCAATACTCTGGCCCCACGTGGATCTGGGAACGGTGTCGGGGGTCCCAATAGGTCGCACTCTGGCAATGCGGAGACAGCTCGGTTATTCGAGTACCTGAGTGGAGCGGTAGACAAAGTCCAAGAGCGGTTCCCCACCGCGGATTTGGGTTTCCTTGGAGACTTCAATGCCCATCACAAGGCATGGCTAGGCTCCAGGAGAACTGACTTTGCGGGGAGAGCCGCCTACGACTTCGCCCTGACGCATGGCCTGTCTCAACTGGTGGACCAGCCCACCAGGCTGCCAGGTATAGACGGTCATGGACCCTCTCTGCTGGATCTTCCGCTGACGACAAACCCCACTGGATATAAAGTCTCAGTGAGAGCCCCGCCGGGTTCTTCTGATCATTGTTTAGTGGGGTCCACGGTGTCATCTTCGCCTCCTCAGTCCCGTACTGGAGGAACGCGTCGAATTTGGCACTACGCGTCAGCAGATTAAGATGAGATGCGAGAACACTTCGCATCCTACCCTTGGAGAGAGATCTGCTTCAGTTCGGACGATCCGTCAAAATGCGGTAATACCGTTGCCGATGTGGTTCTGGGGGCAAAGGAAATGTTTATTCCCAGCGCCTCTGTCCACCTCGGTGGTAAAAGCCAACCATCGTACAGCCGCGACTGTGCTGATGCTGTCGCAGCTAAATGCACAGCTTATCGGGCATGGTCGCGTGCCCGTGCCGGACGTGAATCAAACGTATCCGAACAGACGATGGAATACAACCGCCTCTCCAGATCCTGCAAAAGGGTTATTGCCAGGGCCAAATTTGACTACATCGGCGACAGACTGAACCAGCACCCAACTGGGAGCTGTGAGTTCTGGTCTCTCGCCAAATCTGTCGAGTCGAATTTCTGCCGCTCCTCTCTTCCACCTCTGCAGTGTCCTGGAGGCTCACTTGCCCACTCCGCAAAGGAGAAAGCCGACTTACTGGTATCTCTCTTTGCGGGGAACTTCAACCTGGACGATGGGGGTGCCACTCCCCCAGCCATACCTAGGTGTGAGAACTCCATGCCGGAAGTACAGTTTCGATAACAGACTGTACTGGCGGAGTTTCTCTCCCTATACGTCAGGAAAGCGTGTGGGCCGGAATGGATTCCTGCATTGGTGTTAAAATAGTGTGCTCCCGAGCTGGCTCCAGTGCTGACGCGCCTATTCCGTATCTCCTACTCCAATGGCTGTGTGCCGGCGGTCTGGAAATCTGCGTTTGTGCAAGCGGACCCCAAAAAGGTTTTTTTTATTGACAGCGCGTCGTATGGCGCCGAGCCACCCATAAGGTGTCTAACGACGCCCATGGACATTCGGTCGTATGCGGGGGTTCCGAATGCCATGCCGAGCATTGCTTATGGTGCCCATTCACGGCCCTCTTGAAGGACCCGAGACTGTACTTGGGGGGAAATATATGTGCAGGGAGAGCGTTCCAGAGTTTACCGGTTCTGTAGAGGAAAGATCTGCAGAATCGATTGGTACGCATCCGCGGTAAGTCCAGCGTGTAGGAATGCAATCCCTGCCCAGTGCGCGTGGTGCGAAGGTGGAAAGGGGACGGCGGGATCACATTAAACGGCCCCTCCGAGTACTCCTCACGGAATAAGCGATAGAATACACTTAGGGAGCCGACATCCCTACGGTGTTGCAGTGGTTCTAGATCGCAGGACACTTCGGGGTCACCTACTAGTCGCACGGTTCGACGCTGGATTGAGTCCAGAGGCGCAAGCTGGTATTTGGCAGAGCCATCCCACAGGTGCGAGCAGTACTCCAAGCAGGACCTGATCTGCGATTTATAGAGAAGCAGCTTTTGGTGTGAAGTACCGTCGCACCTTATTGAGTACGCCCAGCTTTTTAGAAGCCAGCTTGGCCTTCCCCTAGATATGGCGACGAAAGTTCAGGTCGTGCGACAGTTCGACTCCGAGGACCCCGAGGTGTTCACTTAATTTAAGCGACGTGCCTTGGAATGAAGGAACCGGTGTGAACGCCGCTCTCTTCGCACTGAACACGCGAACTTGTGTCTTGGAAGCGTTGAACTCGACCAAATTACTACGGCCCTATTCGGAAATAGAGTCGAGTGTGTGTTCGAGCTCAGACACAAGTCTTCGCCTCTTCTCATCCACAACATCCCGACTGGCTGAAGGGTGACTGGTGTAGGATCCGTGTGCCGTACTGTCATCAATGTATGTTGTCCAGAGACAGCATATCATTGATATGCAGAAGAAACAGCGTGGGTGACAACACAGATCCTTGGGGTATGCCGGCGTTCACTGACATGTCCGACGAGCAACCGTAGTGCACGGTTGCTGAATGAATGCTACGCCCATGCAGGAAGTCGGCGAAGAAACAAGAAACAAGAAACAAGAAACGTAGGCACACACACCGCACACGTAGGTAGGTAGGTAGGTAGGTAGCTAGTTTTAGAGCGGCGGCGGCCTAGTGACCTTGTGACTTACTTACAACAATAGCTGTTCTGCGTTTGAACATAGTACGGTCATTGACCCCGTACAATGCAAGCTACCTACTGTTACACACAGGTCTAGTTACTTTGTGACTTACTTACAACAAACAGCTGTTCTGCGTTTGGACATACAACGGTCATTGACCCCGTACAATGCAAGCTACCTACTGTTACACACAGGTCTAGTGACCTTGTGACTTACTTACAATAAACAGCTGTTCTGCGTTTGAAAATTTCTCGTAAAGTTATGCTAAAAACATATAATTTCTTTTTTGCGTAACGTGTTTACTTGAGATGAATAACGAAGCACCTTATATAATGTCTTTCAAAATTAGTTAATAGTACGCTAAGAGAGGGTTCTGTATCGGAAATAGATCACTTTTGAAGAACAAATAATTTTTGTTCGCACAAAAACATTTTTTCTATGTAAAATGTAAAAAAAAAATTTCTTAATCATTTCAGTTTCATGCCAGGAACAAAAAAGTCTTCCAACACATAGATCCCTTCCTTTAAGAAATTGTGAAAAACCACAATTTTAGTTTTATTAGTATGGAATAGAAAGAATTTGATTTTTTTTACCAACTTACACGTGTTATGTCATAATGATAATTAAGACTTTTTTGTTACTGTTATGAAACTGAATCGATTAGGCTATAAAAATGAACCACCTATTTTTTTATTTTATTAAATACATAAAACAACAATATTTTACATTAAAAAAGAAGCCCAAGGTCCAAAAAAAATGTATATAGGTTTCCACCCCATTTCGTACCCTGCTGCGAACCGGTTAATATTAGAGGTCCAAACCGGTTCTGAACCGGTTTTTAGGCTTCAGGTTCGGGTTTTTTTGAACCGGGTCTCGACCAAACTGGTTCGCTCGTTAAAAAGGTTCTTCGAACCGGTTCGGAGAACCCGAACCCCATTTCGAACCGGTTTTCAGTCCCTGGTTAGCACACACCGCACGCCAACTTCAGCGGCGCGCCAGGGGCGGCGCGGCGCAGCATGGACGCAGAGGAGGGGAAAATGCCGCGTCTCTCGCCTCCCGCGGCCGGCCGCTCCTCTGCGCACCGCGCCCGTCTTGGCCCGCTTGTTTTTTAAACTTGCCGATGGATTTTTTGTTGGATTCTTTTGCAAATAATTTTCTTCAAAATTCTTAATCATAATTGTACAATAAAAACGGACGGAGGAATTTTGCGGAACAGAGTTTCGGTCGTCACCTTGAAAAAAAATGATGCATATAAAAAAGTTGTTGGATTCTTATGCTTATTGATGTACATAATAATACTAAGGTATATTCCGATTAAAGAACCGACTGAGCAATTTTGCCGAGAAAAATATAGTAAAAAAACACATTTTGTTTTTAATTCACTATTTCCATATACAAAAAATGTTGGATTTATTTACGTACTTATTCATATAAATAATACCTACCCTATGGCGAAGTAACTTTGGACGGAGCAATTTGTCTATAGGAGTTATATTAAATTTTCACTTTTCTTTGAATATACCCAACTTCCCGTAAAAAAAAATGTTGGATTATTTGTCAGTCGTAATTCCGAACATTACTCCAAGATATTATCAAAGTTTCATTGACTGAGGAATTAATGTATGGGTCTCCATACATCAAAACTCCTGGTTGACTAGTGTACTTCCTTTTCCTCTGAGACGTTATGAGATCGAGCGCTACAAATTCACAATATCTTTATCAATATGAAAGAAATCATGATGAATTGAATCATGTCATCTGAATTGTCATTGAATGAATTGTCATCATCATGAATGCGCTAATGCTCTTCAGTCGCGTATTTGTGTACATAAGACGATAAGACTTGACTTAATATTTTTAATTTTTTGCTTAGATATACATAGTATGTTATATTAAACATAATACTTAATGAAAACTTAGTATGTAAGGTTATATATAGGAATGGACACCGAGAGATGGAATAAGGAAAGTGGGACGTCCACTATGATCAATATGTCCAAGATGGTGGCGTGTCGCACAGGACCGTCGAACGTGGAACAACATTATCAAGAATACCAGATTATAATTATAGTATAGTTTATAGTTTGAAGGAAGGTTATAGTTGAAGGAAAAAAAATTACAAAAAAAAAATTATAATAATTAAAAAAAAAAAACAATGTGAAACAAAGAACATCATATAAAAAAAAAATATTCTTTTAATAAAATAAGAAAAAAAAAACAAAAGAAAAAGAAAAAAAAAAGACATAGAAAAAAAACAAGAATATGAAAAAAAAGACAAAAAAAAAACATAAAAAAAACATGAAGCACTTCCTATAACTTTCTTCAATATTATTCATATTGTTATTTTTTATAAGTAAATTATGTACATTGTGTTTAGAATATTTTCTTATTTGTATTGACAGAAACCTTTCCCAGACAGGCCTGGTCAGCCAGGGAGAGTAGACCGCACCTCGCGAACGCGAGAGGCCGAAGCCCAGAATAGGGTGCGCTGTAGCGTTTTAAATTACAAAATTAAAAAATTATAAAAGAAGCGCATTAGGCTATAATAATAACAAAGTTATATAAAAAACTCTATAAGGTTCATTACCCGGTTCTTCCTTATAGACTGCATTGCTGAACGGGACATGACAAAAAAAAATTATGACGAACCATACTGAATATGCATATTATATTATATCTCAATGAAATATTGTTAATGTTGTTTTTTTATGTAGGCTGTGTCCAGGGACAGTGACAGGGTACAGTCGACAGAGCCAAAAACCCCCCTCCACGCGAATCCACGCTCAGTGAGACGCCATGCCAGCAGATTTGCGGACTGTTGCTAGTCCGTAGATACGACGTTTGAAGACACCGAGGTTAAAGGATTACGGGAAACACATTCGCCGGGAGACAGTTCCACACCCTAGCGGTGCCACAAAGAAACTATTTTGAGAACCGATGGGTTCTCAAAAGCCCAATGTCAACAACAAAAGGGTGCTCAGTTTCTGTGCGGCGAGTGCTGCGAAGATAGGTTGGATGTGCAAGGAATAAGGGAAGCAAGTTCCTCCGAGCTGCGTCCATGATAGTACCTGTAGAATTGACTGCCCTCCCAAATGTGGCTACAGTATTCCATCACCGGCCTAATCTGTGATTTATACAACATAAGTAGTTGAGACGGTGAGAAGAACCTCATAGTTCGGTATAGGATCTCCAGTTTTTTTTATACATGTTCTTTATGGCGAAATAAATATCTGAATCTGAATCTAAGGTGAGCCATATAACAGAAGCATGGGTCATTATGAAATGAGCTTATAAGCTCCTTTGGTCGATGACATGTTTTAATTCGGGAGTGATGTATGAGATAGGCAGATCTAATAGTATAGATAGTGATGCTAATACAATAACACAATGTTTGTCTAACATCTGAGAGCCGGTTTCGTTTCTCTCTCCAGCGCGTCGACCACGCGTCTGTACATGACATGGTGGTAGTCGGGTGGCGTCACACGCGGCGCTATCACTCCTGTTGCTATCTTCACAGCTGTTGAGTTTGACGTATGTCAGTTTATCGTTTTAGTAGGTAGGGGGGCAAAAAATATAAAAAAAGCTGGTTATAATCAATGATATTTTAGGAAAGATATAGGTTATCTATATGACATTCAGTGCTCACACATGGCACGTCCTTGAAAAGTTGAGAGGAAGAACTATAAAGTGATGCGCCAACTCGAATAGTCTTATTCCAATTATTAGAATTAGTGCAGAATCTCATTACACACATCGCATTTTCGATGTGTTAGCGGCTCGTGGTTAGCGGTCCGAACGCGTGCGTAATTGGTGGGCGACTAACTTGAGACAGGACTGTGGTCTTGTATTTAATGTGCCGCTTGGGAGCTCAGATAACCTATCTACCTCCTTTTAACTTATAATATCATTGGTTATAATGGTCAGGTACTATTGAAACGGAAAGTTGTATTTGCGCCACCTTCCTCATTTTGCTGATATATGTGTTTTGTATGTGCGTTACATAAGAACTGGGCATTGACCATTTTACCGGTACATGTTTCGTGTCGGTGACGTCATATTTTAGCTTACATGCATCCCACACAGGGTTGCCAGGTGGCCCAGATAAATAAGGTGGACATTTTTTCATTAGCCCCTCCTTTGATTTTTCGGGTTAGATTTATTTCGAAAAAAATACCTTTGATTTTTGGGGGACCCTTTTATTAAAATCACAATATGGTGCGGTAAGGAAATGGGGGATACATAATTTATAAATTTTTATATTTAATATTATTTTTTTATACCTTAAATCACATGCGACTGTTTTCAACCATTTGAATAATCACTTGAGTGTGAGCCAATTAAAAAAACAACGACACTTCATAGTCCATGTTAGTTATATTTTTTACCGAGAACAGAACATTGAAAACATGGACTGTCCACGGTAAACGTGAACACCTGGCAACCCTGATCCCACATTGTATTGCACCACATGAGTAAGACGTGATTCCACGTAAAAAGAAAAACGCGCGCTTCATGTGCGGGCATGTCCTGCCAACCACGACTACTCACCTATGTCCACGTACTGCTTAGAGTCGAGAGTCGACTCCACTT
This sequence comes from Nematopogon swammerdamellus, assembly GCA_946902875.1. Taxonomy (NCBI): domain Eukaryota; kingdom Metazoa; phylum Arthropoda; class Insecta; order Lepidoptera; family Adelidae; genus Nematopogon; species Nematopogon swammerdamellus. The sequence continues at coordinate 8,304,621 of OX336348.1, read as the reverse complement.
TATCTTTCAAAATTTCTCCTTGTTCACGTATCAGCGTCTGTATGTCGGCTCTACGCGTGCGTGACTTCTCAATAGCTGTCAAAAACACAAGAATACAATATATTTTATGAGGACCGTGCAATTGGCTCTAAACAGCTATAAAAAATCGGCCAAGTGCGAGTTTTATATAAGTACAGCATGAAATTACGAGAGGACCAACTCTCTAATCCGGCACGAAGGACCAACTCTCTAATCCGGCTCGAAGGACCGACTCTTTAATCCAGCTCGAAGGACCAACTCTCTAATCCGGCTCGAAGGACCGACTCTATAATCCGGCTCGAAGGACCGACAGTTTTGGGTCAAGTAGTTTTGGGACAAATAACAATTGTCCCAAAACTACGAACCAATAAGGAAAAGACCTGTCAAATAGGCACAGAAGGGAATTCCGTCGTCCGTAATGGACGACGGCTGCGGATGTCGCACTTAAAAAAAAATTTTATTATGAACGCCTTACCTTCATCGACAAGGCAGTCGAGCATGCAACGGAATTCGTGCTGCGGTGAATATCTCTGCCCAATATCTGGTTTCGGCTTCGTCGTCTCTGCAACAAAATACAATTTCATGACGATCAGAAATGGAATTTCATGACGAATAATTATGTTTCCACAGTTTACCTTCAATAGTGAACTTCAAGAAGTGGAAAATTATGAATTGCTACAAATAATATGTAATGAGCACGCCTTTTCCACCGCAGTAAACAATACAAGTAAAATAAAAATGGTCCGTTTCCAGGGGCCGTGCTTGCTTAACTTTACGAATGCACTGGCGAAGATCCATCTCCGCTTACAAATAGAAGGAGCCAAGGGTAGATCTTCGATAGAGCACGCCCCAATCGTGGTCCGTCTCTGAAACGCTACAAGAATCTGTCAAAAATTAGCCTATGGTGTTTACGTAACGCGTGCACGAGGGACAAGTTACGTGGAACAAAAGTCTACCGGCCTTTGTGGACAGTCCGGCCGGGGTTTTCTCGGATGAACGACGTCGGCGTTTTGTCGTAGACGGATGACGGAGAGGGGTCTCGTTTGTCCACTACGTCCGATCCCGGAAACGGACAAACCAAAGCGTGCAACAACATACGTTAAAATGACGGCGCACCGGAAGTTCACATGCGCTACTCTGGACCGAGTTTTTGACGAACCGATATAGTGATTCGCCCGATCCGTCGTGACGGATCATGATCATGACATGACAGACGAATCTTCATCCATCACGACGGATGTTATGGACAAGCGGTGTCATCAAACATACTATAGTAACCAGCTCTTATAGGTGTCATCACAGGGTGCATCACGTTGCAGATTTAATGTGCCAAACTCAAAAATATTTCTAGACTCACTGCGTATGTAGCGCCACCGTGGGTCTTCCCTGTACTCTGGCTTCTCCTGGGGCTCCTGGTGCACCGGGCACACCGGGCACTTGCAATCGTCGCTCAGATGCCGGCCGCATTTGACACACGTCTCTGTGAGAACAAAATACGAGTTTGTGCTCTTGTCAATTTGACTTATCAAAGTAATAAATGATGAGATTGAAATGGGTACTGAGTTTCCGCAAAACCCTTCAAAAGCAGCTCACAGTACGAAAGGCTTAGTTAGTAAGCACTTGCCTCGATAGCCATGTCAACCTCGATAGCTCAGTGGTGCAGACAGTCAACTGTCGCTATTGAATGTTAAGCAACGCTGGGTGCGGTCAGTACTTGGATGGGTGACCGCTGACCGTTGGAGGCTGACCGAGGTTCGGATTCCTCGTAAAACTGTAGGTCCCTTCCCTCCTAATCTTACTTTTCCATAAAAAAAAAGGTACAGAACCGACCTATCTCAACAACGGTCGCTTCATCCACTATATTGAAGATTTGATCCCTAACAACCGCTAGGCCAACCCGCTGCATGTCTTGCAGTTTCTTCCGCGACGCCAGCCGCTGTGCCTCCGGTATAGCCAACTGGTGGATCAGCTCCGCCACTAACTCGTTCTGTTGTAGATCGCTCCTGTGGTAGACATAAACATCATTTGGCCGGTAACCAGGTTGTAGAGGGCCCCGCCCTCTCGTTTGAGAGGTCGGAAGTTCAAATACCCTGTGTCTGCCACCAATTTCAACAAAAGCTACAAAAGGCGCCACCGTAAAGGTCCTAAGATGGACGCATAGCAGCCTCGGCTGTGTTCTTTTCTAGCCAGCAAACCAAAGGAAGGTCTCCTGTCTCCTGTCTGTCTGTCTGTCACCTTCTTAAAGGTGATATTGGCTGGTCGGAGCACGTACTCTGTCTGACCCCTCTCACTCAGCCACCCATCTGTATTACACAAAAAATGTGCAGGGTCAGAAATCTAAAGAAAATCGTAAATCTAACAAATACAAATTCATTATACTGTGTGGGGCCGGTACTTAATAAGAATAACCCCCAACACATCTCTCCCCGCGCATGTCGCAAAAGGCGACTAAGGGATAAGGACAAGATGCCGTGCATAAGGGCGACTGGATAGCCACCTCTCACCTTAGTGCGGTCCTTTCACCGAGCCATGCAGCAGGTGGGCCTTCGTGCCTTACTTGCTGCCTGATAGTTATCTTGTCCGAATACTTTCCGAAATGTGGTGGTTGGTGTTGTGCTGTAATTTACCAGAGTACTTGCAGCACAACGCCGCCTTACTCTGCTTACGCCGATTGTCGGGATATGGCGTGTGGTGTGGTGTGTGTGTGTGTGTGTGTGTGTACAAATTCATTAAAAACAGACTTCGTAGTTACATTCAAACACTTTAAAACCATTAATCCGTCCTATTGGCTTCGTCGTTGTCTCGATAGAAAAGACTATATCCTGACTAGGTACCTAAATTCATTAATAGGTAGTCTAAACTTAGTAAAGCCATTGGCCCAATTACGAGGAAATGATCCTCACAGAATCTGTGGAAGAATGGTCCCACCAATCTTGGGATTATCTCTCCAATGCAGACGAAAAGACACGCGAGATAATTTCCGAGGATAATCCTACTTTTCGCAGCCTAAAATAAAATAAGTAAATGCCAAAAAAAAAACCACTCATATGTGCTAGACTAGACGTAGCTACGTAGGTACCTAGGTACGCTTCTCCAATACCTCTCCAATGCTCCCGGCACGGAATCGCTGTTTACCCAGTTTACCTCCGACGGATCGGATGCTGTCGTCCCAATTAATCGTAGTACGAAACTGTCAAATCGCTCACATCTCAGTCTGCCCATCCATCTCCCGTTCAAATGCATCTGCCTGCTGCCTCGCAGCAACCTCCGCCTCACGGTCGGCACAGAGATCTGCTCCGTCTTTTATTATGTCGTTTAGATATGCGTCCACTGTCTCTTGCGTTACTCCCATCACCTGGTGACAGATTAAAGACATCATAGCTGTCGACATTGGGATGACTGGGCTTTTGAGAACCCATCGATTCTCAAACTAGTTTCTTTGTCTCACCGGAACTGTATTCCGGCGAGTGTTTCCCGAATCGTTTAACCTGGGTGTCTTTAAAGATCGTGTTAACAGGCTGGACAGCCAACCGTTGGAAGGCACCTTTCTTCTCGAAATCATTGTGAATGAGGACTGTCGCAGGGATGCCTAGCCTGAACAAATGCTTTTAAAAACCCCAGGTTGAAAGTCTCGGAAAACACACTCGCTGGTAGAGAGTTCCACACCCCAGCAGCGGTGCGACAATGAAATTAATTTGAGAAACTAAGCGTTCTCAAAAGCCCAACACAAAGGCAACGTATGGACGTAACTAGTAACACCTGACTCAGGATAAGGAAAGCTGGGATACCCATTCGCCAAACTGGCGTCGCACCAACAGAAACACCCATCTTCCAGCCAGTGCCTGGTCGAATTAGCCAGATAGCGGTGCAAATGCTGGGGCCCCACGTTAGGACATAATAAAAATCAGAATTTATATACCTGCGCATTCAGAGAGCTGGAAGGGGAGGAGTGTATGTGTGCGTGCTCCCCCCTCCCCCTACCTTCGGTCTGCCCGCCAAGCGCGGGTCATAATATAAATCGTAATACACAAAGTTGACATTTTTCGCCACTTCTCAGCTCTTTGATAGTTGAGCGTGATGATATTTGGCAAGTGCGCTTTATAGATATTTTTGAATTTACTTGTGAAAACTATACGACGATAGAAGCAACGGTTTTAACGTGATGCTCGGACAAACAGACATCAGCTAAACAGACAGATAAACATTTAAAAAATAGGGCATACAAGGGAAATAAAAAAAAAGGGGGCGCACCCCTTTTTTATATAATTAGTGGTGATGGTGATTGATCCTGTGTTAAACCAAGGGCCCCTTGACATCATTTGCTACAGGCCTCGCACTGTCTTAATCCGGCATCGCTTTTCCAGCAGTCCCTACCCCGCATCGCAGGTGTATGCTTCTGCACCTGTTTGAACATAAGGTCGTGTTCGTTGCGGCGTTCCTCCTCCAGCTGCCGCCGGCCCGCCTCCGCAGCCTCGCGCATCGCCTTCTCTCGTTCTGCATCAATAAAGGTCACAGACTATTGGATGATCCTCCTCCGCGTGGAAAACTAACGAGAGCTGTTTGAAAGATCTGACCCTCCAATTTATTGTATGAGAATAGATAGAATAGTTTGATTTCTCTCATCCCTCTTATCGTAGGTACATATATATATATATATATATTAATGGGTGGCTGAGTCAGAGGGGCCAGAACACATGCTCCGGCCACCCAACATCATCTCCGAGAAGATAGCGGCTATACCGAAGACTCCCCTTTGGATTGCTTTGTTGGATCAATCGACTGCCCCGAAATCTTAGGATTCCTCGACTTGCAAGTACCATCATACACAACCAGGAGTCGTACCATCATCCATCTACCTAGGGTCCAAACTTCCTATAGACAGAACTCATTCTTCTGGCGAGCTGGACACCTGCTCAATTCAATTTGTGATAATGTTGATCTGTTTTGTACTAGTCCCTCTTCATTCAAATCAAAATACATAAAAACCCTTATGGAATGTTAATTAATTCCGTAATATTTTGTCTGATATACTTTTCTATATCTTTTTCTCACACACATATAATATATAATATTTTTTCCCTAATAACTTCTATGTTCAGTTTATTCACTCATTCGTACGGTGGTACACTACGCTTGAATTTGTCCTGTTTAGTTTTTACAATGGAATAGTTAAGTAAATATAGGTATAGTGTAATTTTAATTTTACATCTGTGTCTATTTTGTGTAAATTCGTAATGGTGTCATTATTAGCCATTTTTTTATGTCTATGTAACATTGTAAATGCACTGTGAATTTACCTAAATAAATAAATAAATAAATAAATAAAATATACTTACTGGGCTAGAGGAGAACACAGCCGAGGCTGCTATGCGGTCATCTTACTCGTATATGCAGTACGGGTTGGTATCAAATCAACCCAATCGATTACAATTTGAGCGTACCACCTAGTGAGGGGCAAGGGAGCGGGGTAAAATCGGTTTTACACCGGTTCCGAACAGTGAAGCAACAGGTGTAAGTATGCACGTACATTTTTCCGTCAGAAAATACTTATTGGTGCATGTTGACCGGACCGGAATCGAACCACGGACCCTGAGATCAAGAGTCCAAGTCAAGACCGCGCCGACCACCCGCCGCGCAAACACGCGTAGCTACGCGTCGTTGTCAGTCAGCGCTGAGAGGTCAGCGCCAAAAAATTCAATCCAGCGCTGACAAGGACGCGCGTACTAACAACGACGCGTAGATACGCGTCGTCGTGTCAGGCAGCGCGCTGAAAGGTCAACGCGAATTCGCACTAAGAGGTCAGCGCCGAGCGATCAAATCCAGCGCTGACTGACAACGACGCGTAGCTATGCGTCGTTGTCAGTTAGCGCTGGTTTGATCAGCCTTTACCCTCTTCGTTTTCAACCTACCGCAAATTTTACACCCGAAAATGCAAATAAAAATTGCAATAGCGTACTCGCTACGAGAGTGTAGGCGTGCTGTCTCCTCTCCACTTGCAGCCGCCGCAGCTCCTTCTCGAGGAAGTCGAGCGCGGCGGCGAGCGCTCCGCCGCTCAGCTGCGCCGCGAGCGACGATATATTCTCCTCCTGGGTACATCGTCATTCAACATTTTAGTAACACCCGCCATCTTGTTCTGTCAGTCGGTCGGTCTGTCAGTCGGTCGGTACGGTACGTGCAGACCGACATACTTTATTATAGGCACCCGACCAAAACACCAAGTTTTTAAGCCGCGAATCCTGCGCATTTTTTTTTTCGAAACATTACACAAAAACATTTGTTTTTACAAATGTGTATGGCCACGCCCCAATGTTTCGATGTTTCTGTGTAATGTTTCGAAAAAACATGCAGATGCGAGTGCGCCGCCGCTGCATGAGATGGTCGAGCACTGGCAATATTGTAAAAGGCTCTCTGATTGGACCATTCCTATGCCGCGCCGACGCACGACGCACGACGGCTGCCACTGGTCAGCCAGCATCATCCTGTCTGTGATTTTTATTGCGTGCTTACATTTTCTGTTTCGTTTCCGCCGCCGAGTAAATCACTACGTTCCTGTGAGTCTGATATTTTATTCAACTTCCCAACACAAAAAACTACAGTCCACTCCTTCCTCCTAACTCGAAGAGCTATCGTCCTTCAGCAGGAGATGCGGCTTTAAAGTTGGCTTGCCGCAGCAGGTCTCCTCCGTCCGAGGCAGCTAATATAAATAGTTTTTTTTTATTTATGGAAACTGACACGGTTGGCTACATCACCTACAACATCCGTGATGTCAGCCCATAACACCGGGTGAACTTGGTGCCACGTCAGCTGGGTCCCTTCGGTCGTGCCGGCTACAATGAACTGGACGGAAAACACAAACTATTTACATAGCCGTTTCGACCGACCTTTCATTCAGTGCGGTGGTACCAAACCGGGCGGGTTAAACCCTACCACTAGTAATATGAGAAGGGAGTCATATCCCTTAGTCGCCTTTTACGACATGCCTTTAAAATAGTCCTATAAAATCTGTGTGCCTTATTTTAATGGAAACTGACACGGCTGACTACACTACCTACTACAACCGTGATTTCAGCCCACAACACCTTGGTGATGTCAGTGGTTCCCTTCGGTTGTGCTGGCTACACTGAACTTGACGGAAAACACGAACTACCTATTGAAATAGCCGTTTCAACGGACCTTTCATTCAGTGCGGTTGTACCAACCCGGGCGGGTTTAAACCTACGACTTAGTCTAGTAGTAAGTTATAAGAAGGGAAGGGGCCTACAGTTTTACGTGGAATCCGAACCGCGGTCAGCCTCCAACGGTCGTGCGCAGCGGTCACCCATCCATCGCCTAGTTGTGCTTATGATGCGACCGACATGACAGTCGACCGACCGCACCACTGAGCTACCGATGCTGACAAAGTACTTCATCCACGCCACGTCCCACATACTGTAGCACCGAGAATAGAAGAACTACTGTAGTGTTGATGTGAAACCTTGCGCTCGTCTTCTGCGCGCTGCGCGGCCAGGTCGCGCACGGCCGCCTGCTGCCGCTGCACGCGCTCCTCGTCCCGCCGCTGCAGCGCGTGCGTCGTGCGCAGCTCCGCCGTCAGCTGAGCGGCGCGCGCGCATCCCTCCGCCATCTTGCAGCGATCCATTTATTATTATTACTAGCTTTTGCTGACTCTGTTTAGCCTATATTCTCTCTCTCTCTCTCTCTCTTTTATTTTTAACCCCCGACGAAAAAAACGGAGGGGTGTTATAAGTTTGACGTGTGTGTGTGTGTGTGTGTGTGTGTGTGTGTGTGTCTGTCTGTGGCATCGTAGCTCCCAAACGGATGGACCGATTTGGATGCGGTTTTTTTTATTAGGAAGCCTGTTTAATCGGGATGGTTCTTAGCTATGTTTGTAATCAAGTAATTAAGTAATTAAGTAATAAAAAGTTAAATTACAAATTTAAAAAACCCCCGACTCTTAAAAAGTCAAAAATAATTTCCGTTTACTTACTTAAAGGAGTCGGTAGACCGCTAAGTAAATTCCCGCGCAACTTTTGAGTCTTTATATTTAATTTACTTAGCGGTCCCCCGACTCCTTTAAGTAAGTAAACGGAAATTATTTTTGACTTTTTAAGAGTCGGGGGTTTTTTAAATTTGTAATTTTTAGTTACTTTTTAATTACTTAGGTTTAAAAGTTTGTCCATAAAATATTTAGAAAATGTAATTCCTCAAATAAAATAAAATAAATTACCGAGATTCGTATTATTCTGGGAAATTTTCGAAACAAATTGGGATGGAATACTTTTGAAAACCCGCTAATAGTAAGATGCTAGGCATCGTTGGTAGAAAATTACTAAGCATTCCTAGAGACTACCAAATACTTCTAGCGATTACCAGGATTGTTAAGGGATTACCAACAATTTTTTTGGACTTCCGAAGATTCCGGGACTTTTAAAGATTCCTAGAGACTTCCAATCCACCTAAGATTACCAAGATTTTGATCCGATTGGCAATAATTTCTTTGGGATTCCTAGATTCCCAGGGATACACCTAGATTTTTTTTAAGTAATCCGATATGAGTGGCTGATTCGGAGGGGCCACAGCACATGCTCCGACCAGACAATATCACCTCCGAGAAGGTAGGTGCCATACCGGAGACTTTCCTGGATTCCTGGGATTACTCGAGACTGCCTAAGATTTACAGATTCCTCGGACTCCCACCTAAGATTACCTAGGATTACCAAGAATTTGATCGGATTACCAATGACTCCCTTGGGATTCCTAGATTTCCTGGGATTACTCGGGACTGTCTAAGATTTTCAGATTTTTCGGACTCCCACCTAAGGTTACCTGAGATTACCAAACAATTGTACACCACATTCCCTAAGTGACTGACCCCTCGGGGTATCAAAGGGTAGGGAAGGGACCTAACTATAGTCTGTTCCAAATAAGCCTGGATAAAAAGTCATTGACCTTTGAGTGCTAGCTCCCGCGCCGCGCCGCTAGCGCCGTCTCTCCCTTGTGCCACGCACGACACCGGCGCAGGAGAGAGACGCCGCTTAGCGTTTCACGTTTGCGCAAGGGAGCTAGCACTCAAAGGTCAATGACTTTTTATCCAAGCTTATTTGGAACAGACCATAGGTACAATTTTATGTAGAATAGAATCCCAATCGCGGACAACATCAACGATCGGAGAGTCGCATATATCCCAAAGTCCTATAGCGCGCCCGGTGTGATGCGAAGATACACAAAGCGCTAATAGCAGCGCTCCCCTCGTCATACCAGCATCTGCACGGCGCGGCCCCTCACGGTCCTCTGCAGCAGGACGCTAGCCTGAAAGGTCGCCTCCTCCTCCGCCGCCAGTTCTTCTGCTTGAGGAGTCGTCGGCCTGCGCGCGGGCGCGTCCTTGCGCGACGCTGCCATCTTGAAACCTCTCCCCTCACTGGCACCCAATCTTGCCTCTGCAAATGTTTTATTTCTTTAATTTCTGTAAACTTGGGCAGGATGCGGTTAGGTGCGACAGAAGAAAATATGCTTTGAATGTGACAGTGAAAACCATAAATATATAAATCGATAAAGTGGTTTTCGAGTTATAAGGGTATTCATATGGACCGATTGTGTGGTCATAAATCTCAGTAATATATAGTTAATCTTGCTTTCAAGCTGTAGGTACTTTCGATAGACTGTAGGCGATGTTATTGTGTCGATAATAGTCACTAATTCTAAAAAAAATATGTATGTAGTAGGTATGAAAAAAAAAACCTGCGAAGTTTTTTGCCGGTTCTTCGTGTAGGATCGAACAAATTGTGACAAGTTCGAGTGCAGTCTTACTGCCATAAAAATGCTCAGTAGACATTAAACAACAATAAACATCTTTGATGATAGTGTTCAAGAAAGTGCATTGCGGCACAGATTACTTAATAGTTACTTCGTAACAGATAAATCACTCCATAGAAAATGTTCCTACCTTCGGGCTTTAATAGCCTATTGTTTCACATCGCCAATCGCTGTGTGCGAAAATGTACCTTAACGATCGAGTGTAAAGTGGTTATTGCTTTGCAGCTGCGCACAGTTGCGTGGGCGAGCGTCTATGTATACTTCGCGCGGCTGACGAATTTTCACTGAAAAAGACCGCCGCCGGCGGCCCGTCGGGCCGTAGGTAGTTAGCGCGCGCAAGTACATAGAGTGCGTGAGGCCTGATTGCGGGCTGAAAAATACTTTACAATGGAAAGAATTCAAGCCAATCTGTAGGTAGGTCATATGTTTCACAAAAGCTATGTTGCTTTCACGAGTCATGAGCACAAATGGACAGTAGACTAACATTGCACGCAAGTGTATAGTCCAACGACGCGTGTCAGCCCAATAGATAGGCGACGAGCAAAGAATATAATACTACTTAACTTACTGTGAGCGTCGTCGGACGACTGACGCTGACTGATGAACCAATCGCGTGAAGCGTCGTCGCCGTCGACGTCACATCCCGTCAAACAGACCAATGAAAAGTGTGCTCATGACTCGTGAAAGCAACTGTACTTTACCTTTAAGACTCATGTGTAAATTCTTCAAGAACTCCTCGCCGAATTTCGTCTCTCGTTTGCAAGGTAGTCCCACGTCTTTCCGGGCTTGCGCCATTTGTGCGATCTTCTTCTTTCCCTTCAACCAAGCCGGCGCTGCAGACAGGGCCTCCTGTTCCTCGGGCCCTAGAGACGAGGACGACAGTAGTTCATAGCCACGTTGGTATTTAGGGTTCCCTATCCATTCTATACTAATGTAGGACTATACCTATTATAGTTCTACCTGCCTTTTCTCTATTAGCGATTATCCCAAAAATAACGACGGCCGCAGCTCTGTTTCACTAGACGCATGAAGAAGCCCATTGGAGCGGATGAGACAGATCACGAGCGATTGCGATGAATTGCTAAACAGTCCCGATGGTCGCGCTGGTGGCTACTCAGAACCTTTTTTGAGTTCTTCGCCAAATTGCGTTTTTTATAGATAGCCGGCATGGGTGTCTGTTCCCAAAACTTCAACGGAAGATCAGACACAGCCAATGAAATCACTCCTCGCGAAATCACGCTCAGATAGACGCCATTCCAGCTATGAGGCGGACGAATAGGTCGTCTCTTATTTTTTAACACGCCCTTGGAAGGTCCCCACGTTATAGGTAGCAAGGAACACACTCACCGAAAGACCGTTCCATATCACGTACAGTACAACAAGCAGCAAATGTAATTTCGGATTCCGTAATGGCCGCCCGGCCTAACTGCCTTAGGTGTACAAACAAACAGTTGAGACAATCCCCCCGCACTAAATGAAGGTCGGTTGAACGAAACAGCGGCCCATTAAAAATACTTAGTCCGTGTTTAAAGCACAGTTCGGAGTAGCCGGCACTTAGCAAATAGAAGCAGTAACAACATCAGGAGCAAGATGTGATGGGATGATATAATGAATACGGCACCAACATGTTTGTTCTGTTCAAGTTAATTAATTAGTGATAGTGCTAAGGTTCTCTCTGGCAGGCAACCCACCCAACAGATCCGGATAGAAGATGATGTTCGCATGCCTGCTGCGCGCCTGGTAGCCGTGTCGAGTGAGCGGCGCGTGCAGATCCGATGCCGGGTCCGCGGCGGCCACCGTGATGGAGCCCCCTCCGCGAATGACGCGCGAGTGATCCGCCATTTGCTCGCGCGAACCGCTCGCGTGTTGCGCGCGCAGTTTGCGCAACTCTGGATCATTGCGTAAGGTAAAAAGTATTTTATATGAATAAGGCTAGCAGCACTGCAGGTCTATTCTTGTAAATTCTGACAGCGGAATCAGCGCTGTTGTGGCGCTGAGAGCCACATTGGTAAGTGGCTCTCAGCGCCACAACAGCGCTGATTCCGCTGTCAGAATTTACAAGAATAGACCTGCTGGCCCCGCCGCCGCGCCTGGTAGACGCGTGCGTGTCTCGTGAGCGCCGCATGCGCAGGGCAGGCCCGACGCTCGGGCGAGCGCCCAGCAGGTCTATTCTTGTAAATTCTGACAGCGGAATCAGCGCTGATGTGCCGCTGAGAGCCGCTTTGGTAAGTAACAGCGCTGATTCCGCTGTCAGAATTTACAAGAATAGACCTGCTGGCCCCGCCGCCGCGCCTGGTAGACGCGTGCGTGTCTCGTGAGCGCCGCATGCGCAGGGCAGGCCCGACGCTCGGGCGAGCGCCCAGCAGGTCTATTCTTGTAAATTCTGACAGCAGAATCAGCGCTGATGTGGCGCTGAGAGCCGCTTTGGTAAGTAACAGCGCTGATTCAGCTGTCAGAATTTACAAGAATAGACCTGCAGGTCTACAGCGACCGAAGTGAATGGTGGTGAACGCGACACTGCGTACCTCCTGCGCGTGCGTTCCGCCATTTCTTCACGCGAACTATTTGCATGTTGCGGGTGGGAGCAGTTTGCGCAACTCTGAACTCTCGACTCAACTCGAGATTTCATTCGGTTGGAACTTGGAACATGGAGGAAGAAAATCTCTTAGAACATGCAGATGTTGATTTCAGAAGAGGCAGATGTTTCTGAGCACGCAAGTAGTTATATAATTATTATTAAATTGACTTTCCACAAACATGTCTGAGAAGCCTTCAAGCTTTAGAAATAGACCATCCGGTTGTAGAGCGTCGTCCCTGTCGCACAGAGACGTGTGAGTTCGTGCGACAGGGACACGACGCTCTACAACCGGATTGTATCTTTCTAAAGCTCGACATGCATTTGCTGCCGGCAACTGTACTAGGATAGCAGAAATGTGAACAGACCTCTATCCATATTCTTGTGTATGGCGTCGACCTTGCTCTTCATCTGGTGCTTCTTCGCGCACCAGAGTTTCTGCAGTTTTGTCTGCACGCGATTCATTCTGCCCTGGAACTTCTTGCTGCGCTCTTTGCCCAGCAGTTCAAGTCGCAAGTTCTGCAGCTCATCTATTTCCTATCAATGTGAAATGTTGATTAGCTAATAACAACTACTTTTTTAATGTAATGTATGTGGTATGGGTGGCTGAGTCGGAGGGGCCAAAGCACATACTCCGACCAGCCAATATCACCTCCGAGAAGGTAGGTGCCGGAGACTTCCCTGGATTGCTGGCTATACTGGCACAGAATAGAAAAATACTGGACTAGAGGAGAACACAGCCGAGGCTGCTATGCGGCCATCTTACTTCCAGTACGGTGGTACCAACCTAGTCGGCTACAATTTGAGCCTACCACCTAGTAAGGGGCATTTTCTCGCCAAGCCCACACCCATTCGGACACAACTTTCGTTGTGTCCGAATGGGTGTGGCCCGTTACCTGTTCCTTCCATCGCCATTATGCAGCCCTTGGAGATTTATCATAGCTTGTTATGACAACGTGTGGGGAATAGTAAGATCACTTACAGCCTCTCTGAAGAGCCAGTCTCCAGACTCGAGGTCCGATATGATGGCGTTTCGATCCTTCGAATACTCCACGATCCGGCTCCAATTTCTGTTGTGCCGCAACCTGACACATTTTCGAAGATATTGAAAGAAAGAAGAAGCATTGCTCCCCAAAATTTCTACATGTTTGCTCCGAATAAGGTCAGAAAGCTCCAGCCTTTACGTAATCCGGTATGGGTGGCTGAGCCAGAGGGGCCAGCGGGATTGTTCATTAGCAATTCATCGCCACTAGCAATCTCTCATGATCCGTCTCACTCGCTCCAACGGTCATCTCAAATCCTTTAGCGAGAGAGAGCTGCTGGCAATATCAACTGTGAGAACGTGCCATACCGGAGACTTCCCTTTGGATTGCTGGGTATACTGGACTAGAGAGTAGAGGAGAACACAACCGAGGCTGCTATGCGGCCATCTTTACATCCAGTAAGGTGGTAACAACGCAGTACGATACGATTTCAACGCGGTACGATTTCAAGGCAAGGAAGGGGTCCTTGCAGCCGGTCTTTGATAGCTTTCTATATCTGTATGCAGTGAAGGGAAATCTCTTAAAGTTCGAAAGAGTGGGAATCTTGGGGAGGGGGATTAAATAATTTCGACATACTTGTTAATAATCTCTGTCGTGTGGAAGTCAGCCGGAAGGTCTCCCGTGCGATATTCTCCCTCGGAATCTGCGCAAATTCTCAAATCATTCATTCTGCAAGCTTTTTTCACTCACTCCGAACGCAAGCCACTTTGTAGGTACATGGAAAGTCAGGGAGAAAACTTAGCGGCGAGTTTTGTAAAACTGCAGAACGTACGAGGACTTTTCTCTTAGGCAATGTGCTTACACGACACCCAGCCTTGGATTGATTCCAAGGTACAAATAGGCACCTAGCTAGATAGGCACGGCGCGATCGCGCTTGGGAAGAGAGGACACCAGTAGTAGAGTTCTTATGGCTTAAGATCCGGCCTAAGGCACATATGCCCATAGATCTATTAGGCCAAATAATATATGATCTTTTCGACAAAATATGCCTTATCCGAATAACAGATGAGGGTCGGAATGGGCCATTCCCCCTCCGCCGTTTCGGCTCCACCGAATCACTCCCGCCGAGCCGCCATGCGATCCTTTCAACTTTGGCCCAACTTACCATACGGACACTTCGCACGACGGACAACTCGACGTCAGGACAAATAGCACGGGGCTAACTCAACCCCGTACAAGTGTACGCAGACCGCCCCGCCCCCGGCGGGGCGGGTTGCACAGCGACCTAACAAACAAGGTCTACTGAGAAATCGCCAACTACAAATGTACACAACACAATGTTTAATTATCCATTGTTTCGCTTCGAGTCGGGAGATGCTAAATCGGCGATGGCCCCGACACCTAGTACCCCGAGCAGAATAGGTTCGCACAATGAATAGACGTGACGGGGAATTGGCTGGGTTGGAGATATAACGGTGGTGCGGAATTGTCCTAGACCGGATGAGGGTACCCTTCCTTACTCTCCTTAGGCATGTAGATACTGTAGCGGTACACCGCTGCCAGGCGGCGCGGCCAGAACACAAATAATAATTCCATATATAACGGAGCGCGCTGATTGGTCGGCAGAGAGTAACGTCGTCGGCGCGGATCGCGCGCGCTCACGCTGCGCTGCTGCTAGCACCTAGGTACCCGTGATGTTCACAACTAGGTTAATAAAATACTTTGACATCTACTACGGAAGCTGAAGACAAGAGCGACTCCAACATTAATATTAGGGCATCCGAATAGTTAAATTGTGCTTACCCCATTCCATGTGGTCAAGGTATAGGACCTCTGGCGTGGTTTCACATCTGTCCGCCGCCTTGGCGTCCGGCTGCCACGGTCTGGTCTGTGCTGAGGATTCCCTGAGCAAGAACGGGAAGTTTTTGAAGTTATACATCTTTAAGTGCGTTATGAAATAAATTTAACTACTTTAGACGCGTTATGAAAATGGTGAGTAAACTTTGAAAAATGTCACGTCACCGTCACCGTCACGATCATCGTCACCGCATAATTTTTTTTCTATGTAGGTATTGCACGATGCTGCCCTTGAAAGAGGACTCCAGGGGTCGAGGGGTCACGAAGAAGTATAACTTCTAACAGTCAGTGAGTATGTATGCGTCCACTGCTGGACATACGCCTCTCCATTTTACCTTTAGTCCTCCCGGCCTCCAGCGATGCGGAAACACTGCTTTCCGCCGACGTACTTGATGTCGTCGTCCCACCTGGCGGGTGATCTTTCCACACTCCGTTTTACTGATCACGGCCGCTAGTGTAGGACACGGTTACTCCAACAATGGTCCGACAAACAAACATAATAAAAAGAGTCAGCCTCGATAGCTCAGTGGTGCAGACAGTCAACTGTCGCTATTGAATGTTAAGCAACGCTGGGTGCGGTCAGTACTTGGATGGGTGACCGCTGACCGTTGGAGGCTGACCGAGGTTCGGATTCCTCATAAAACTGTAGGTCCCTTCCCTCCTAATCTTACTTGGTGGTAGGGTTTAACCCGCCCGGGTTGGTACCACCGCACTGAATGAAATGTCGGTTGAAACGGTTATGTAAATAGTGTGTGTTTTCCGACCAGTTCAGTGTAGCCGGCACGATCAAAGGGGGAAGCACTGACATGGCACCTAGTTCACCCGGTGTTATGGGCTGACATCACGGACGTTGTAGGTGATGTAGACAACCGCGTCAGTTTCCATAAAAAAAAAAGAGAAGGCATAAGTACCTGTACAAAGTCTGGATAGCCCTGTTGACAGGTGGGGCCGGTGTCGCCCTCCGCTCCCGCCCGGGGGACGCCGGCGGCTGCGGGCTGTCGAACATCGGCTCCACGGTCTTTATCGGCATCACTTCCCGCGGCCTGCGCCAACGACATTCTACTTTCTGGACAGGCCCTCGTCATACATTTTACCGGTAGAAAGGTGCGATTGGACTTCTTCTGTATTGCCAATATTTAAAACAGCGTAAGTGCGCGAGCGCCTCATACATCACGTTACGTTTCCGCTCTGTGAACGTACGTCGATAGAGTAAGACGGTTAAATGGCAATTTTCGATACGTATAAGGGAGATAACGATTGGAGAGTGTGCTGAATGCTCACAAATAGCGCGCCTCAATTCGGTGCGTTGTATGCCACTTCCCGATAATTTTTAATTCGTTGGCCTGTGCGGGACTATTGCCTTTTAGCAATTAATAGCTACTATAGTATTATCAAAACCTCCTGTCAGGTGGGGCAATAAAGTTTTATGGCTTTGCGCCATGGCGCCGTGTGCAGATTCGCTTCCCTAAGCCATATAACTTTATTGCCCGACCGGACACGAGGTTTTGATAATACTATAGCAAGCTAGCAACTTCTCATCATCCGTCTAACTCGCTCCGAGTTGCTTTCACGAGTCATTCATGAGCACACTTTTCATTGGTGGGTTTGACGTGATGTGACGTCTACGGCAACGACGCTTCACGCGATTTGTTCGTCAGTCAGCGTCAGTCGACGCTCGTCACCTAGTCGTCGCCCTAGTTCTTGTTTTGGGCATACGCCATTTATCAAATTTTACAGGAAACGGTTTTTTCTGTTTTAAAAATAAAACATTAATCCTTTTTGTATCAAAATTTTACAGTATGTAGAAGAAAGTCCCCTATAGTGGATAGCACTCTTTTTTTATTTATATACACTTAAACAAATTAATTAAAATTACTAACATTGGGATATGCCACAAAGTTGCAAAAAGTCCGTTAACTTTGATGGATATGCCCCAAGACAACGTGGATATGGCATTTCATGAGTAGCATTCTCTCAGTTCTTGTTTTTGGCACGTCCCAGTTTACACACACAGTATGTTTTAGTTTTTATTACGCCTAAAGAATTTTTTACAAATTGTCTGAGTGAGATTGGTAGTATTCATGCATCGATCATGAAAGATTCAATAACATTATGTAGGCATGTACTACTTCTTACACGTATTCAAATTAACGTATTCATAAACTTTAAACATAGGTATATAAACTTACATATTATTTTTAAATGTAATATGATATTGAAGCTACACCGTGCAAAGTAGGTATATAATATTATTATTTTTTTTAATGTAATCTGATATGGAAGCTATACCGCGCATTCAATTTGAATTTGATACACATCCTGACGACGAAAAAACGCAGCCTGTATAACAGCCAGCTGTTTTAGGTTAGTTTAATAAATTGTAGAAAAATCTTATTTACGTCGCGTATCTTCTTCAAAGTGGGTTGCCTCCTGGTTCAGGAGTCAACTTCGATGTCCATGATGTCGATTTTCAGACGAAAATCAGCAAAAACCTTTGCAAACTATTCAAAAAAACGAATGAAAAACGGTTCGCGTTGTAAATTCCACTGACAATGATAGACAATATGGCGTCTACTGAGATGACGTAAGCAAAATCCCTGCGCTCTGATTGGCGGGAACATGGATATGCCCAAATTAAGAATTCAATAAATATTAATTCGGTAAATTTTTGGATATGCCAAACTTAAGAACTAAACGTTTTCTTCACATGTTGGATATGGATTCTGAAAAAAGTACTTTACTGTTTACAAAATAAGATCTTTTTTTGTCTATCGGATGCGTAATTTTTTTTTAAATTCATTTTCACATTCATAACTCAATTTCGTCAAAAATGGTCTATGCCCAAAACAAGAACTAGAGCGACGTAGTGTGTCCATCTGTGCTCTTGACTCTTGACTCGTGAATTACAGTTCAAGAGAGAGAGACAGTCGTGGATACAGTCCTGATGAAAGGACGGACAGACGGACGGACAGGCGGCATAGGCTTATAATAATAAATAATACACTTTATGCCACTTAGTGCGTGGCAAAGGCGGGCTTATTACCTTAGGCAATTTCCTCCAGTCAACCCGGTGGACCTACATTTTTACCTGTAATCCGAATCACGGAGCAGTGTATGAATGGTGGTCATAATGTGTAAATAAATGAATAAAATACTAATAAACTTATCCATGAAATAATTTCGGCTTAGTAAGGTTACGGGTACCCTTAGGCCCGGACTTCATGCATCCGTTTCTCCCCGGAGTTGACTAAAATAGGCCACACCCACCGGTGCGAGCGACAGTGAGAAACGGATGCATGAAGTTCTCACTGTCGCTCGCACCGGTGGGTGTGGCCTATTTTAGTCAACTCCGGGGAGAAACGGATGCATGAAGTCCGGGCCTTAGACGGAGGTTGTACACGCCAGGTTTGGCATCAGTTCAGTCCGTGACCTTGGTCACGACCAGATTGACGCCAGACTGACGCCAGACGTAAAATGCATTCGCACTATCAGTCTGCCATCAGTCTAGTATCAAAATATTTTAAAATCCGTCAGTCTGGTCCATCATTCCAAACCATCCATCCATCAAAGCAGATTAAACGGTCAGTCTGGAGTCTGCTGGACTCTGGATGGACCATGGTTTAACCAGACTGATGGATTGAACTGATGAAAAACCTAGCGTGTAACCTCCGTCTAAGGAGAACCTAAGTAAACGTGACTCACACGATACTCACACGGCAAAGAATTTGAATCTGTCGCGTCCGTCCGGTTGCGGCGGACTCAGCGCCTCCATGTGTTGCAGCTTGCGCAGCGCCGCGCCGTACGTGCGCTCCATGTGGTCCGGGAGACGGCAGTTCGGGTGGTACACTGCGCATCGTCAACCGCTCGCTAGTGCTGAGTCAGTCAACCAACCAACACAACCCGCCATGCTACGGAGTAACTATTATAAACTGTCTACTTCAAGTTTGCCGGTGGCTACTCTATATACCTATAAATGACTTCACGAATACCTGTCAGTAGGCTGAAGAAAAAAATAAACTTTCGAAATTAGCTATTTGCAAGGGTGGCGTTGCTATCAGTTTTGAACTGGATAGCGGGGATTGCGGCGAGCGGCGGGAGCAGGGGGTTCGCACGCCGCGGCAAACTTAAAGCAGACAGGTTATATATACCTCATTTGTGGCCATGCGCCACGCAGAGCCACGCGGCCACGCCACCCGCACGGATATGAGCAAGGAGTTGAGAGTTAGAGCTAGTACACATTGGGCGTTTCGAAGCGCGCGCTTTGCTAACGCGCTCTTTAAGACGAGACGGAAGTTAACTTTCTCCATACAAAATCGTCTTTCGGCATTTGTTTTTTACCTCCTTAAAACTTATCCGATTTTTACAATTCTTTATTTGTTGTAATAAGGACAGTCGAATCTATGTTCCTGTCTTTTTATTTTTTGAATATGTAAAATGATGGATGACTCAATAAAGCACTTCATGATGACACCAAAATTAAAAAAAAATTATTTTGTTCAGTCGAATCGAAATACAAATGTTTAGCTCCGGTGTTCATCTAAACAAAAAAAAGGACAGGAACGTAGATTGTACTGTCCTTTAGACAAGAAAAAAAAATGGTAAAAATCTGATAAGGTTTAGTGGGCTAGAAAACATAAATGCCGCATGACGATTTTGTATGGAGAAAGTTAACTGCCGCCTCGTCTTAAGAACCAAGAAGGTCTCATTCATTCATTCATTTCATTAGGCATGCATACACACACAAATACGGGCTTTCCGACAAGCGCGCGCCAATCGCGCGTTCAGAGATTTTCGCTCGAACGCGCGTTGCGCGGGCATCAGCCGCTCGAACGCGCGTTGCGCGGGCGTCCGCCCGCCGCGCGCTGATTGTGGACATTTGACCGCGCGCTTTCGTGTGGAATGGACGCACGTTCGAAAAAATTGAAACCGATCATTTTGATACCGACCGACCCTACTAACGCTCGTCGAACGCCGCGCCGCTGCCGCTGCCGCCGTCTCCGCGCCGGCCGCCCGTGCTAAGCGCGCTGTATGTTCGTTACTAACTCGCGGCGAACGCAACGCCAAGCTCCCAATGTGTACTAGATCTTATGGTCAATTCACATCGAGACGAGAAGTGACGCGACATGAAAATGCATCGTCGTATACCGGTTAAGCCAGCTTTCTAATAAAAAAAACCGCATCCAAATCGGCCCATCCGTTTGGTAGCGGTGCGCCACATGAAATACATTCCGGCTCCTTTCGTGCACACTTCGGCAGACTTCGGCTCGAAGGAAGAGTGATGATTTGGTGGTTTAAAAAAAAATTACCAGGGTTAATATAAAGAAGATGCGTCGCACTCGCACCCTACCTAATGTTGAGGCGGCGCGGCGCATGCCGCTTTTGTTACGTTTCATTTCGAGCCGATTGTTCATGAAAGGAGCCGCAATGTCTTTCAGGTGTCGTTTCGGTTTGGTAGCTAGCCACGAGCGAGCACACACACAGACAGACAGACGGAGGCGTCAATCTTATAAAAACCCTCCTTTTGATTATAGGATGCCTTACCCAATTGGTAGCTTGGCATTCTTCTTATTTCGCAGAACATTGTATGGTAATTCGGTCGGATGGACTGAAACAAAAACAATATTATAAACAACAGACACTTTGATGGATTTGTTGTAGTCTCAAAAAAACCGGCCAAGTGCGAGTCGAACTCGCGCACCGAGGGTTCCGTATCGCCATGTCATGATCAGCGCCACTCACGCCATCTGTGTATTAGTTAAAATGCTTCACACTCTTTTCAGTAGATGGCGCGCATACACTTTTTAATTTCTTGTATGGGGACCGGGGACCCCCGCGAATTTTTTACTTTTTCCTATTTTTCTTAAGGGTTCCGTATCCGTCGTACAGGACCCTATTACTAAGCCTACGCCGCCGTGTCTGTCTGTCTGTCCGTCTGTCCGAGGGCTGTATCTCTTGAACCGTACTAGGTAGCCCGTTAAAATTTTCGCAGAATATGGTTATTTATTATGGCCGATATAACAAGAAATAAGAAAAAGTAACAAATTCACGGGGGTCCCCATACAAGAAACTAAACAGTATATGCGCGCCATCTACCGAAAAGAGTATGAAGCATTTTAACTAATACATAGATGGCGTGAGTGGCGCTGACCATGACAAGGCGATACGGAACCCTCGGTGCGCGAGTTCGACTCGCACTTGGCCGGTTTTTATTATTTGTTAGCATATCCGCCATAATAACACATATTCTGTGAAAATGCCACCGGCTGACTATTAGGTACGGTTCAAAAGATACAGCACTCGTACGGACGGACAGAAAGACAGACAGACGGCGGCGTAGGTAGGCTTAGTAACAGGCTTTCGTATGGATACTGAACCACAGAATAGAAAAGAGTACTCCGTACAGAAGCTGCTCTGTACAAACACTCACAAAGAAATAGCTACTCTGCGACGACGCGATAAAGTACAAATTGACTCGCACAGAGCTGCATGCCTAAACACGATAACTGCCTACATTTCGCTTCTCTTTCTGTCGTGTAACTCTATCTCGAAAGCGCGTCGTTCAGCGCGTCTAAGGGCTGTGTCTTTGTGCTGTCTTATTGTGAGGAATAAAATGAAGATGATACCTACCAACTTTTATCGTTCTAGCTACCAACGATACGATATTTAGGTACGGCAAATTCATGCGAACAAATTCATGCATGCGTTAGCGTCACAATTAGTTTCTCACATCGAAGCGTGCATTGCGTGCAACCTTCCAGTGATAGTTTTGTTTGATCAATAAATTTAATGATCAATGATCATCTACAATGTACCTATTATCCTTATACAAATTAGGCCATACATACCACGCTGTTCGGCGTCATCTAACTAATGTTATTGGCAATATGATATTATTTTTAAATCTATGACCTCCTACTAATATGAATAAATAAATTACTAGAAATAAATCAAAATGCTACTAAACAAAACACTTACCTTTCTTCGTCTCTCGGCAATGAAAAAAAAGACAAGTTTTCATTTGTCTTTTGACTTTTGCACCCGTCCACTGCACAATAATTACGTGATTTCGACATTTTCTAAATTCGAAAGCGCCACGCGCCCGGTCTGGCTGGATAGCAGCAGCCCACTGTTAATTGTAGATTAGTCGGTACGCCAAGCGGTAGGCATTTAACTCGCGACCTTGAGCGAGTGACGAAGGCCTGACTGAACCCTAAACAGGTCGGGAGGCCCTGGGCTAGAAAGTTTAAGAAACTTACTATTTGCGCCGATGCCATGGCGGCTTTGAACGCGGAACGGGCGAAGTCCCGCGCCCCGGACACCACAAATGCCGAGTCTGCCACAAACGAAAAGTGTTACGAGCAAATTTTGTTTTCTATGTAGAAACAGCAGAGCATTGATTTAAACATCAGAGGCGTGAGAGCAAACAGATTGTGGTAGGAGAACATTCTGCCCGCTGCTGCCAGCACAACCACCACCGAGGGGTCAGTCACTTAGGGAATCTGGTGTACAATTGTTTGGTAATCTCAGGTAACCTTAGGTGGGAGTCCGAGGAAACTGGAAATCTTAGGCGGTCCCGAGTAATCCCAGGGAATCTAGGAATCCCAAGGGAATCATTGGGAATCCGATCAAAGTAATGGTAATCTCAGGTCATCTTAGGTGGGAGTCCGAGGAATCTGGAAATATTAGGCAGTCTCGAGTAATCCCAGGGAATTTAGGAATCCCAAAGAAATAATTTTGGCAATCCAATCAAAATCTTGGTAATCTCAGGTAATCTTAGGTAATCCTCTAGGAATCTTTGGTTATCCCTTGGAATCTTTGATATTCCTTAGAAATCTTACGAAATCCTGGTATCTTTGGTAATCCTAGAAATCTTTGGTAATCCTAGAAATCTTTGGTAATCCCTTAGAAATTGTTGGTAATCAATCCCTTAGAAATCTTTGGTTGTCCTTAAAGAATCTTGGAAATCCCTAGGAATCTCTGGAATCCTTCGGAATCTGGAAGTCACAAGGTAATCCTGGTAATATTGCCTACAGGTAATCTGGTGTACACTTTTTGCTCTAGTGACTAACCCCTCGACCACCACGTTTAGCAAAGTATTAGGACAAGATCGAGTAAGGCACGAATACCCATCTGCTCAAGCAAGACTCGGTTTAAGGACCGTACCAAGGTGAGAGGTGGCTATCCTATCGCCCTTTAGCACGGAATCCTTTCCTTAAACCTTAGTCACCTTTTACGACATTCACGGGGAGAGGTGCAGTGGGACTATTATTTAAGTAAGTTGAGCCTCATAGCTAAAAAAACTGTTTTAAAAAACACTGCATCGACTTCAAAAAACAACTAGAACTGAAAAGTGTTAAATAATATTTTGATTCATATTCGGACCCTGGAATTGAAGGCGGTACAAAAGCAAAAAAGGGGTCCATCTATCAATTTCCAGGTGTGCTTATAGGTTTTATGCATTGAACTAATAAAACAATATGTTTAGTTTATGTTTAGTTTATACAGAGTTTTAGGTTATTTTATAATAAATAGTTTATAGTTTGTACCTATCTGAAATAAAAAAAAAAAATTAGGAAAGTATAATTTTACCGTATAAGTAGTCATGGACGCGCATTTCACTCGCCACATTGCGCCGTGGTTGCGCGACCGCGCCGCTCATCTTGTCAGCAACTAAATAAATGTTATTTATTGGTAATCTGTGATAAATGTGTTACGAAATGAAAGATGACTTGAAAATGACTGCGGGACACAGATAAATAAAATAAGTATGGGAGTGCCCGCGAATCGACCAAACGGTTGCCGAGCAACCATTTTTGACAAGGCCATTGAAAACTCGCGGCCTTCTTTCCCGAGTTGGTTTTATTCAAGCCAAAGACATTAAATTCACCCTCTTAATCTCTTTGATTCAAGCAAATGCAGTGCTCTATTCCAGATACATCACCATCCTTACCTTTAATAAAATCCAACGTCTGCTTTCTGTATGTATGTATGTATGTATGTCTGTCTGTCTGTCTGTCCGCTTATAACTCGAGAACCACTGAACCAATTTTAATAAAATAAAATTCTACGGATAGCTTGATACTTCGCCCCCCTCACCTGAGTTTGGCTGTGTGTGTGACTGTGTGTGTGCCTGCGTGTGTGTGTATATGCACGCCCTTGTTTAACCAAATGTATTTTACAAAGTGTTGGGTGCATGGTGCAACCTTTTCGCTTATATATAATAAAAAAGATATTACAATAAAATGTTTCTCATTTTATTTGTTTGCTGACAACCGTGTCAGGTTTCATAAAAAAAAAACCAACACTTCGGCAGACGTGGGGCAAAACACCGGCTTCTCACTATAAAAAGCTGAGCTTCTCCTAAAAAAACCGCCTTCAAAAATGTATGAAATAAAAAAAAAATTAAAAAAATAGTTTTTTATTTCAGTTTTTTTTAGTAAATTTTTGATATTAATGTACACGGCGGAATCGCTCGGCCTTCGGCCTTGCGATTCCGCCTAGCTTTCCCATGCGATCTTAACCAAATTGAAATGGGACCACAAGGGAGTACCAGCTTTCAAATAAAAAAAGAATCATCAAAATCGGTTCAGCCAGTCGAAAGTTCTGAGGGGATAAACATAAAAAAATACAGTCGAATTGAGAACCTCCTCCATTTTTTGAAGTCGGTTAAAAAGATGGAAAAATTAGCTACTGTGTGTACCTAGTACCTACCAAACCACTACACAAGTGTTGTAGCCGTAAAACCACAAAATTGGCAACACTGGACTGAGAAAACAGACGACAGGAGGGGGCCGCATTGAAAAGACAGCCCCGTTGAGGATCTAAATAGACCCTGAAAAAAATTTCTTCACTGCAAAGTTGCAAACTTTCCATACTTTCTCTGTGGCGGTTACACCCGCTCACTAATAAATAGGGCTGTCGTGTGTTAAAAAATAAATACATAGGTACTATAGTTGCAAAACTTACGAATTATTCGGAATAATTATGGAATACTTCGAAAATCATGGAATCTTTCCAGGATTTATAGAAGTTTATTCAGTATGAAGAGGTAATACCTATTTTGTTAATTTTAGACCGAGCCGGATTTAATCAGTTTTCATTTTATGGATATTCGTAGATACATTATATGGAATGCCCCAAGATAATTATTATTTCAAAATGACAATACCTACTTATTTAAAAATGATCGAAAATCGCGCGAACGAACGAAACGAATCCATGCATGCAAGCGGCCTACCTACACTCGCACGCAGTCGACTGGCGGCGGAGCGGCGGCGGCGCGGTGCGCGGCGCGGAGGGGCGCAACGAGCCGGGGGGCGGGCCTCGGGCGGGGCGGGATACAGCGTCACAGAATAGAAAAGAGTACACAGCGTGCTTTAAGTACCTATTAGGTACTTACGCAAGCTGTATCCCGACAATCGGGGTGAGCAAAGTAATCGGTCTTGTGCTGCAAGGAGTCTTGTAAATTACCTACAGCACAACACCGACCGCCACGTTTTGAAAATTATTCGAACAAGAACTATCAACTATCAAGCAGACAGTAAGGCACGAACGAAGACCCACCTGCTCCATGCCTTTGTGGAAAGACCGTGCCAAGGCGAAAGGTCCTTATCTTGTCTTTATCCCTTAGTCGCCTTTTACGACATGCACGGGGAGAGATGCAGTGGGGCTATTATTTTTAGCGGACCCACACGTTAGGAACCTACGGTACACGGTAAGTAAAAAAAATTGGGCATAAAACAAGGTAATAAGTACATCTGAAGTTGTAAATGATATTTTAATCAAGATATGGTGCGTTGACAATACAATATTGTGTGAACGATCACGTCTGTACAAATTATTGTTGTAAACTTTATTATGTTAGCTAACATAACCTAATAAAAAATATTAGCATAGCATTATTATTATTATGCAATGCGTGCGACAGACCGTAGAGAGCGTTCCATCCCTTCGCCGTTATGTTGGCTCCACTGTGTATCTGTCAAAACAGCGTTGAGGGTTGCTATGTGTACAGATTTACCCGTAATTATCAGTATTTACCGTATTTATTATACGGTAAATACCTATTACATTATTATTAGGTAATATAATCTTCACAATCTGGCAACAGGAATTTAAGCACTGACAGTGACACTGGCAGTGGAGCTAACATAACGGCGAAGGGAAGATTTAGTTGGAACGCTCTCTACTTATTTATTTTACTTGTAAATCATAAATACATTTTACTTGTTTATCTCAAATGCTGGTAACACCATCAATATTTTGTTCCAATATTTTTGGATTATTATTGTTTTCAACGCTGGCACCAATGTGCCGAAGATGAAGAGGCTAATTGCCAATTTTATTCAAAGAACTGAACCTCCTCATTTTTTTTAAGTCGGTAAACAAAATAAATACGAGTATTGTTATAATGCCCGGGGCGGATCTTGGCGTGTCGCCGCCGCAGCGGTTCGTCGGTGTTCTCCCTCGCACCCGCACCGTACTTGTATAGTTTATTCGCGTGGCGGGTCGCCCGCTGCGGCGACGACACGCCGAGATCCGTCCCGGGCACTATGATAGACTAACTATGATAGAGCATTTGTGTTGTTGTGAGTGAACTAACCAGTACCTAATCAAATCCACGGCATAAGTCTTACATTAAATAATTTGTAAAAGCATTGCTTTGTATCAAAAGTAACTTAAATAGTATAGAGAAAATATAGGACTGACTACATGATCCGGATATCTACACGCGGCCGGGTGGGCGGCATATTTCCAAAGTCTACTAACGGTCCGTCTACGGACGGACGAAGAGTACCTCTGATTGGTGGAGGGAGAGACAGTATGGCTCCGGCTCCCCGGCACCCCAGCGAACCTAGCGGAGAAAACGTTCAACATGTGACTGTTAATGCGATATTCGCAATGTACGAGTATGTACTTTGGCGTAAAAAGGGATATATTTAATGCAGGCGATTAAACAGATAACACAAATTATAAGGGGTGATTTTGAAACTCGAATTTTACATTTACGAAGTTTACTAGGTGGTAGGGTTTAACCCGCCCGGGTTGGTACCACCGCACTGAATGAAAGGTCGGTCGAAACGGCTATGTAAAAATAGTTTGTGTTTTCCGTCCAGTTCAGTGTAGCCGGCACGACCGAAGGGAAGGCTGACGTGGCACCAAGATCACCCGGTGTTATGGGCTGACATCACGGGAGTTGTAGGTGATGTAGCCAACCGTGTCAGTTTCCATAAAAAAAAAAAAAATTTACTTATATAAGTCTTATTCTTCGGTAGAAAATAAGCCAGCGCCGCCGTGTCTAGCTAGCCCCACCCGTCTGTTTATTTTTCTACGCGTGCCCTGGATTCTCGTTGATTTAGATCTGCGTGTTTGTTTTCAACCATGCCACGACGAGTGCCACGATGTGTGACTTCTGCCACTTGTACTTTGGTGGCTCAGTGGTAGAGCGCAGGGTTTTTCTCTCGGTCATGGGTTCGTGCCGCTTTTGCCATTTTTGTACTTATTTACTTTTTTTTTAAAGCATTGTTATGATTTTAAAATTCGGTTATGTAAATTTTTTTATAACCACATAAAACAACTTTATTTTCGAAAATACTCACTTCCGAAATGTATATGTATTTCCCGCCAAGTACCTTCCTCACTGAGAACGACCAATCAAAGGCACTCCCATAGGTACCCATAGTAGACTTTGGGAATATGCGGCCGGGCGCTAGGCAAAAAGGTCTTTTCGCTTGTGTTCCAAAGTTACAACTAGAGATACGACCGATATCCGGTTACTCTCCGGTATCCGGCAGTCAATTCAAAAACTGACCAAGTGACCATTTTGGCGCAATTGAGTTATGAATTCAAAAGTGTTCCTTTTTATTAACCCCCGACGAAAAAAACGGAGGGGTGTTATAAGTTTGACGTGTGTGTGTGTGTGTGTGTGTGTGTGTGTCTGTCTGTGGCATCGTAGCTCCCAAACGGATGGACCGATTTGGATGCGGTTTTTTTTATTAGGAAGCCTGTTTAATCGGGATGGTTCTTAGCTATGTTTGTAATCAAGTAATAAAGTAATTATGTAATAAAAAAAAAAAATTATCTTAAAAAGTGGACCGATTTGCATGCGGTTTTTTTTAAAAAGCTTGAAATAAAAGTTAAATTACAAATTTAAAAAACCCCCGACTCTTAAAAAGTCAAAAATAATTTCCGTTTACTTACTTAAAGGAGTCGGGGGACCGCTAAGTAAATTAAATATAAAGACTCAAAAGTTGCGCGGGAATTTACTTAGCGGTCTACCGACTCCTTTAAGTAAGTAAACGGAAATTATTTTTGACTTTTTAAGAGTCGGGGGTTTTTTAAATTTGTAATTTTTAGGCTATCCATCGACCCAGTGTACAAAACTGACCAAATTCTCACTTTACTCAAAACCGTAGGGAGAATTTATTCCCCAAAACAAAACAGCTCACTTGGTCACTTTTTAAAGAACGAAAGTGAAAATTTGTCTGAAACTGATGACGATGAAAGAAATGTAGCTGGAATAGAGTAGTTGTTTTTATATATTCTTACAACAGTAATAAAATGTAACAAGTTTTGAATAAACCATTTGAATATGATCAATTTGTTTTATTTTTTAACCCAAATAAAAAAAAGTGATCATGTGAAATGTTTTTCAATTTTTTTTTTATCATTCAAGATTTTTTTTAACTTAAGTATAAAGGGTGATGCAAGAGGAGTTCACTTTTTAATCCATGGACCTTATACATTTTTACTTTTTAATCCATGGACCTTATACATTTTTAATACACTGGAAAGTTTTTATTGATTTCCAAAAAGTTCACTTGAAGTCACTTAGTTAGATTTTGATTTGATCGAATCGATTTTCTTCCGCTTGCTCAGATATCCTGATTTATGTAGTCCAACCCTAAACAGCAGGTACACGAAGTGATATTCACAACTCACAGCCGAAACGAAGAAAGTTTCCTAGAATGTTACGGTTTAGTTAGGCAAACAATATACCTAGCTACATATAAAGCATTAGGCAGAGATAATTTTGTAAATTCTTAGAAAACTACAAGCGTCAAAAATTCATATTTATACTTTCTAGACAGAAAATAATATCAATTTTATTGCTTATTCATCATAATCCACAGTGTCTTATAAAATGTGGTAAAGTTAATGTGGTACATATATAGAGGATTTTGAAATAAGTGCGCCATCTCGACGTGAGCTGAGAAAAATAATAGATGGTTTTTAACCGCCTGACGCTAGATGGCGTTAGTAGCTTAATCGCGCTAATAGCATGACGCGTGCATCTTGCTGCCTTATTTATAGATCGATCGACGCAATAGAACCACAGATTACTTAATATAGAACGTCGAACGAATAGAACTGCTATTAATCATACATTGTACACAATTCGTCTAACAAGGTATTTGCAGTAACTAAATCACCTTCGAAGCGACACAATGCAGAAAATTATTTCTTTCTCGCATTCATCTCCAATCTCTCATCCGAAACAAACATTTCGTTCGTGACTTACGACATAGAGACATTTGTTTTGTAAAAAGTATGATAAATTAGAGATAGTTTACCTAGTTTAATTGTGATTTTCTATTTACAATCCATTAAAATTTATCCACCACACGCGTTTGTCAGAAATTGAACAGAACAGACCCATTTTACATGGTATCCTGAGAATTTTCGATTACAATCGGGCAAACAAAAACTATAAGCTGATAAAGCCGTCTTTACAATGAATGGGGTGGCTAGAAATGTGATTAGGGTAATATTTCTCGAATCGCAGAAATGCCAAGAGGCAAAGATTTAAATCGATGGATAGAGCAAAGCGTTCGTCAACGACTAGACATAACGGTGTATGTGACTTTATGTACAGTAGTCATCAAGAATCGCCATTGAAATTGATTCACTGAGAATCGCATCAAAAACTGCCTGAACGGCGCGTTCCGGTCCGTGAAACGACATCTCAACACGCGTGTGGCGCTGCGTTTGATGCGAAGTAGCTGCATGCGGCCCTTTCATTGGTGACATTGTCTGTTAGTGCTCCATGTTAGATGCTCTATCTATCGATTTAATTCTGTTGCCAAGAGGCATATATTATAGTGTTTGCACATAAGACGAGACGGAAGTTAACTTTCTCCATACAAAATCGTCTTTCGGCATTTATGTTTTCTAGCCCCCTAAACCTCAATTCGATTTTTACAATTTTTCTTGTCTTAAGGACAGTCCAATCTACATTCCTGTTATTTTTAGGTTTCCGTATTCGTACGGAAGCCTATTACTAAGCCTACGCCGTCTGTCTCTCTGTCCGTCCGTCCGTCCGTCTGTCTGTCCGAGGGCTGTATCTCTTGAACCGTAATAGGTAGCCGGTTGAAATTTTCACAGAATATGTGTTATTATGGCCGATATAACAGCAAATAATAAAAAATTTAAAAAGTAAAAAATTAAGGGGGGTTCCCATACAAGAAAAGTGTATTTTTTCAATGTTTTTTTTTTGTGGTGCGGAAACCTCGGTGCGCTAGTCCGACTCGCACTTGGTTTGTTTTTTTATGTTTAAATGGAATATACATACAGCACTGGAGTTAAATCTGTATTTCGACAGAAAAAATTGGAATTTTTTATTTTTTGGTGTCATGAAGTTCATTAAGCTTTATTGAGTCATCCATCACTTTAGTTAGATATTCAAAAAAATTAAGTCAGGAACGTAGATTCGACTGTCCTTATTACATTAAAAAAAATCGGATAAGGTTTAGTGGTTGGGGAAACATAAGCCCCGCCCGAAAGACAAATTTTGATGTAATTGAGAGTACGCGTGACGAACAGAGACAGTGATACTTTGTTCAAATACCTAACATGTTTTCACGAGGCTAACTTCCGTCTGGTCTTAATGGGTTTTTTGAAAGGTTTAAAATGTACCTATCTCTGTTTAGCTAGACGAAAATAAGGCTTATAGTTTAAAACTTGGTTTAAAACAACGTTGTTCAGAATACATGTAGATATGCATGTTGAATTAAAACAATCGAACGGCCCTTTTATACAACTTACAATCAACAGTTTACTTCAATCATTAGTTTACTCCAGAAATATAATTTTCAACACTGGACAAGGCTGACCCATTTACCCTTTATTTTTTCTTTCGTTTGTTACGATTTCAGTTACCTATATATTAACTGCAAGTATTTTGGCAGGTACACATACCCAACAGAATAAAAACGTTAAGCAAAAAAAAAGATTTTTAGCATTATTTTTCGTGTGTCCCGTGCGCTCAAGGTCATTGGACCGCGGCCATGAGAGTAAATGACCACAAATAATCAGATGTTTAGATACCCAGTGACACGTTTTCATAGTTAGAACTTACCTTACTAGGTGGTAGTGTTTATCCCAGCCGGGTTGATACTACCGCACTGAACGAAACGTCGGTCTAAACGGCTATGTAAATAGTTCGTTTTTTCCGTCTCGTTCAGTGTAGCCGACATTAAATGAATGGAAGCATTGACATAGCACCTAGTTCACCCGGTGTTATGGTCTGACATCACGGATGTTGTAGGTGATTTAGCCAATGTGTCAGTTTCCATGAAAAAAAGAACATACATGCTTTGATAAATTTCTCGAAAAGTTTTTTTTTTTATTAATTAATACGATGGGTATATGCATCGGGTATATGCCCCTCCCAAAATATTTGCAGTGTAGGTAGTATGGGAACACCTTATATGCTTGAATATGTTGAATATGTTCGTATAGATAAATGTTGTTTTCTTTATAAGTTTTTCGTTGCCTAGCTAAATGCCATACATATACATAACACAATCTTAAAAGTGACTTGATGTGATGTGACCGTTATTAAGTATGTTGCCAAAAGCTGCAAGCTAGCTAGCTAACACATATATTTTAGAGAATCTCGAGTAGGTATAGGTAATTATGATAATTATCAATGACCAGAATAATGCCAAAGCTGTTTGGTTACCTGCAAATGCATAGGATACAAAAGTTTTTTTTTTATAAAAAAGGACCAGTCGATTGCAGCGCCCTCTGGATTAGCTCATCAAATCCGTTGGACGGTTTTTAACTAAACAGCTGCAGGCCCCGTTTCTCTGTTAGCTCTCAACGTTGGGGAGGAACGATCCGAATTTAGACATCGGAAAGCAAAGCGCACCCTCGTATGTCGCGTAGTAGACAACGAGCAGGAGGGAGAGGAGCGGCCGCCATTTTGAAAAGTCTGACAGCTTGTGGCCGGTGTTGCAAGCGTCGGCGTCGTTGCAGCTTTGCAGGCAGCCGTGCACGTATCTAGAAAACATAATTAAATTGTAAATAAAACATGAAAATAAAAACCAATACGCTGGCTTGCGCGGCCACTTCGACTTCTCGACCGACCTTTGCTGTGGAAACATTTGACGTGTGGTCACCCGACGCGAGGACCTTCGGAAAGGATCTAGAAAAGCTCCTCATCGATAAGTCTGGTGACCAAGGCGCCAAGTCTTTCTTCTTTCAACGAATAGGGCTAGCCATTCAAAGGGGCAAAGCTGCCAGGGTATTGGGCACTGTGAGGGAGTCGTCTGAGATGGAAGAAATATTTTACTTACAGTAACCTACCCACGCTCTCCGTCAAACAGTGTAGTATTAGTAGTTAGTACCTGGAGGACCGAGCTTCGCTCGGCGTCTACTAGACTTGAGAAATATTACATTATCTAAATAGCAAATTTCATCCAAATCGTTAGAGCTATTTCCGCGAAACCAATTATATATACCTATGTGTACACGTGTAGCTCACTAAAGTAAAAGGATTATATTCGTTATTCATGTCAAACCACGCGGGAGGGTTACATACAAACTCAAATAAACACGTTAAGCAAAAAAAAATTATACGTTTTTAGCATTACTTTTCGAGAAATTTAACAAAACATGTTTGCTACCTAAACATTAAAAGGATCAACCTGCGTGTGTACCAGCAGGTAACTTGCAGTGTACAGGATTTAACGGGATCAATGACCGTACTATGTTCAAACGCAGGATCAGCTGATTGTAAAGATTGTAAACAAATAGTATGGGTGAATGTTTTGGTGGTTTAAAAAAAAATAAGCAGGATTAATTTATAGAAGATGCGTACCGTGTTAAGCAGAAACCAGACAAATGCCAAATTTTAGATTTTTGAGTTAAGAATACAGCCATACTTTATTTAACGTGCTTTTTCATTTGCAGAAACCAGACAGCTCAAAAACGTATTAGAAGTATGTTTTCTAGAATGTAAAAACCAGCCATCTACATGAACATTTATTAAAATTTTTAAAGAACCAGACATTTGGAGGTCTGTTTTTGGAAAAATGGGAACATTACTTTTATGTCCAAAATATTTTGCAGAACACAATCATGTTGACTCGTTTGGGCAAGAAAATACATTTTGAAATATGCTGAAACCAGCCACCTCTGTTGGCTGATTTTTACAAATAATAATTTTGAATGTCTCAATACAAATGTATTTTTTTGTTAAAAGCAGACATCTTTATGGCTGACTTCTGCGAATACGTAATTATTTATAGTTCAAATAATAATCTTTATTTGCTTAAAGCAGAAACTGACTTGGCTGTTTCTTACAAAATAATATTTCTGGGTTCTTCCTGGAAACTTACAAGACGTGGAAGATGATGTTGCGGGTTTTAATCATGTTTTAGATTTTGTTTTTGAAGAAGAGGAAGATTGAGAATAGTATGTATAAAATGGGGGGTAGAGTTGTTCGCGTCCGTGACACCTTTTGGTCCTAAGTCACACGTGCCTCCTGGATGGTGCCAAATGAACAACAAAATGCTCTGTGGTAGACAGGTCCTCCACCGTGTCGTCCGGTTAGGTACCACAGCTCGTAGGCGCAACCTCCTGATGCAGCTTGCTGCACTTGGAGGTCAGCAGACGAGTCAGCCGGGTCGGTGGACTGAGCGAGCGGAGTAGAGGAGGGGAGTGGATACTAGTTCAGCCAACAGCTAGGGCTCATCATCTAGTGCACTGTCTCTCGGGCCAGGGAGAGCCAGGTGCAACAGGAGCTAGCTATGTCACTACCTGCCCGCGGATAGTACAGGGGCCCGCCGCGTGCGGTCGCACCAGCCCGCGTCGGGGGCTGCCCTATTAGCCAGCGAAAAGTCCTGTCGAGGGTGCACCTTGTGGCATGGTGACCTGGGGAGACCTGGGTGCACTCTCGCCAGGGGGGGGGGGGGGCCTGGGGTCCTCTCGTCCCTTGGAACAGTGCCCTTAGAGAGCCCACTTGAGCTGATCTCAGTATTACCGCTTTCCAAATCTCCTCTTGCTTGCTCCACTTAGCACCGCCTAACCAAAATCAAAATGCCGAAAGTCAAAAAACGAATCACCGCTTTAAGTGCGACTTCCACGTCTCCCAAACATTTTAAAATAGACCTGTGCAACATATGCCGTCTAAGTGCAAACCTTGTTGCTGTCGCCCAACACCTGCAGACAGCAAAACCTCACCTTTTCTTTTTGACGGAGACTCAGGTAGCCCAACACACAACAGACCTTGACATACCAGGTTACAGTCTCTTCGAGAGATTTGTACCAAAGAGCGGTGTCTGTGTGTATAGTCGATCCGACGTCCGTCAAACGGCTCACTCCTTTTGAAGACCCCCATTTCCCAGTTGTATGGATCCGCGTCAACCTTCCCCACGTGGTAAGAGTTTACGCGGGTGTATACCGCTCCCCGAACTCAGGTGCCAATGGAAGTGCCGCATTATTTGAATATCTCAGCAGCTCAGCCGATAGAATGCTCTGCCAACTACCTACAGCAGAAATTGTGATGTTGGCGTATTTTAACGCCAAGCATGCGGATTGGCTTGGTTCCTGCGTTATCTAGAAGCTCATAAACTCCTTGACGATAAGCAGTACGGTTTCCGTAAACAGCGATCGTCAGGAGATCTTCTAGCTTATGTCACGCATATATGGGCTGAGAGATTGGACAACTTTGGAGAGTCGCTGGCGGTCGCTTTAGATATATCTAAGGCGTTCGATCGCGTTTGGCACCGAGGTCTCCTTAGCAAGCTTCCGGCCTGCGGTGTCACTTCGTACCTTTGTAATTGGATCGCCAGCTTCTTGGGAGGCCGATCCATTTTTGTAACTGTCGACGGTGAAAGATCAGCTGACTTCCTAATAAACGCTGGCGTTCCTCAGGGCTCGGTGCTGTCGCCTACATTATTCTTATTATTTATTAATGATTTGCTGTGCCTAGGTAACATTCACAGTTATGGAGACGACAGCTAAGCTGTTAAAAGCACTAAAATTACGTTATGCATATAAAGCGTAAGTAAGTAAGCAAGTAAAAAACGTTTCTTTCACAGTCGAGGCAGTATAGTGACGCATGGTCCGGGTCGCCTCTCACCCTCAAATATGGTCGAGGGAGGCGATGGCTGGCCCTGGCGTGATGCTCGTGTACGGGTGCTGTTTGTGGAGACTGGCCTGCTCCAATTGGCTCCAACATATTATATGAATAGTTTACGCGTGTATTCGTGTTAAATTTATAGAATAGTGATGATGACTCGTTAGGCAGTGGCAAAGACTTTTGTAAATGTAGGCTAAGTGGACGTAAAAAAAAGTATCCAGCGAAGTTTCTTGCCAGTTCTTCTCGCTGTGATAATCGAACTGGCAAAATGCTAAATGTTAAATGTTAAAATACCTATGACGAATCCGAGAGCAGTGTACTGTCTATGCTATGGATGATGAATAAAGAATAAAGAATAAAAGGACGGACAGTCGAACGGACGGACGGCGTAGGCTTAGTAATAGGCTTCCGAAAAACTTTAGAAGAATTTCGCTCACCTGTCGTCGTAGTAGAAGCGGCCGCAGTGGGACATTCTGATGATCTCTGTGTCGGTGGTGGCAGTACCCGAGTCCAGTGCGCAGCCGCGGACCGTTATAGTTTTACCCGTGTCGTCTGCGAAACAACAAACTCTGCCATTTATTAACATCTCTGTCGGTCGGTCAGTCAGGCCGTATTTTTTTTTTTTTTTTTTAAAACATATTTCCATTTGATGACAATGCACACTCAGGATAAGTCAATTGACAATAAATAGTGATAGTAGTCTAATAAGAATAGTAAGAATAGTATCGAGCAAAAAATAGCCTTCGTCAATTTTTTTATTTATTTTTTTTTTGTGGTTTGAATTACATAGATAAAAATTAACATTTTCAAAACTTAACTGTGCTAAACTTAACCATATTAATAAATCTAAAAAAAAAATAAACTTGTCTGAAATTAAAATATTCAGGTAAGTACATTTAGTTCAAACTGAGTAATGAAATCAATTTGTCACTTCCAAAATTATCAAAACTAATTATAATATTGTGGTCAAAGTATAAGTATCGGTCCACTGCTGGACATAGGCCTCTCCCAAGGCGCGCCACCACACGCGGCCTTCCGCTCTTCTCGTCCATCCACCCCCGGCTACCTTTTTTAGGTCGTCTGTCTACCTAGCCGGGCTACGTTTGCTTGTACGTTCGAGCACCCGCTGGCGATTGTCGGGTCTGCGACAGATGTGCCCAGTCCGCTGCCACTCCAGCTTGCTAATTTTCTAAGCAACGTCAACTACTTCGTTGTCAGTCAGTCAGCGTGTATGCGCCCACTGCTGAACGTACGCCTCTCCAATATTCCTCCAATCCTCCCGGCATTCAGCGGTACGGAACCACACTATGCTTTCCGCTCTGCCGACGTACTGCCGCCCAGTGCAGGACACGGTTACTCCAACGGTCGTCGCCTGACGCGCTCAGTCCACTGCCACTTGAGCTTACCCATCCGGTGTACAACATGGTGAACATCTCTACTACTTATCGGTTCTCTAACTAAATCATTTATTTGTCGCACCGCTAGAGTGTGAAACTGTCTTCCGGCGAGTGTGTTTCCTGAATCCTTTAACCTGGGTGTCTTCAAGCGTCATATTAACAGGCTAGACAGCCTAGCAACAGTCCGCAAATCTGCTGGCATGGCACCTAACTGAGCGTGGTTTCGCGAGGAGAGGTGATTTTGGCTCTGTCGACTGCACCATTGATCTCTCTGCACAGCCACCCATGCTGGTTTACATAAAAAAGTCTAGATGCCGGAACATCAGCCGCAAGCGTGCGACGCGTCGCTGTGACTGTTTACAAATCACAAGTCAATTCAGCCCCGCCAAATCCTCCGAAGTTTCTGGAGGGCAATGGTGAGACCAAGGTGAGACTTCGCTGTTTGTACATTCTGTGCTCTATCACGAATTTCGAACAATACTCAGTACTTGGATAGGTGCCCGCTCGACCGTTGGAGGCTGATGGTGGTTCGGATTCCACGTAAAACTTTTTTTTTGTCGGTCGAAGCGGCTTTGTAAATAGTTCCGTGTTTTCCGCCCAGTTCAGTGTAGCCGACATCAAATGAAGGGAAGGACTGACGTGGCACCAAGTTCACCCGGTGTAATGGGCTGACATCACGGATGTTGTAGGTGATGTAGCCAACCGTGTTAGTTTCCATAATTTTTTTTTTTTTAAATTACCTCGACACCAATTTTTGCTTACTAGCGAATGCCTTCATTAAACAAATAATTTAATAACAGAGGAAACTTAAAAAAACATTAGAACTGTTCTGAAGCCGCCCTGGTCATCTTGTGGCCTCCATGGAGAACACAGGCCGTCAGGGGTAGCTGGTGGGGATCAAGTTTTTTTTTATGTAATCCGGTATGGGTGGCTTCGGAGGGGGCAAAGCGCATGCTCCGACCAGCCAATATCACCTCCGAGAAGGTAGGTGCCATACCGGAGAATTCCCTAGACTGCTGGCTATACTGGACTAGAGGAGAACACAACCGAGGCTGATATGCGGCCATCTTACATCCAGTACGGTGGTACCAACCCAGTCGGCTACAATATGAGCCTACCACCTAGTAAGGGGCAAGGGAAGAGACCTACAGTTTTACACCGGCTCCGAACGGTGAAGCAGCAGGTGTGTAGGTATGCACGTACATTTTTTTGTCAGAAAAAACTAATTGGTACACCTCGACCGGATTCGAACCGCGGACCTCTCGCATGAGAAGCCGATGCCCAAGCCACTCGACCACCCGTCGTTTTACACCGGTTCCGCAGGTCTATTCTTGTAAATTTTGACAGCGGAATCAGCGCTGTTGTGGCTCTGAGAGCCACTTTGGTAAGTGGCTCTCAGCGCCACAACAGCGCTGATTCCGCTGTCAGAATTTACAAGAATAGACCTGCCGAACGGTGGTTTTGCACGAAGCTCCCCGACCGAGAGGTATACGAGCCTGCAGCCATGCCGCTACTGCTAGCACAACATCAAGTACACACAGGGTGACCGCTCGACCGTTGGAGGCTGACCGTGGTTCGGATTCCACGTAAAACTGTAGGTCCCTTCCCTTCTTACCTTACTAGGTGGTAGGGTTCAACCCGCCCGGGTTGGTACCACCGCACTGAATGTAACGTCGTCGGTCGAAACGGCTATGTAAACAGAAGGGAAGCTCTGACATGGCACCTAGTTCACCCGGTGTTATGGGCCGACATCACGGATGTTGTAGGTGATGTAACCAACCGTGTCAGTTTCCATAAAAAAAAAAACAAAAAAAAAACACACAACCCACCGTATACGCCAGCCAACTTGATGCAGGACGTAGCAGGAAATAGGCCGTCTCGCCCCTTGCGGCCGCCCATGCAGGGTGCCTCCAGCATGGCGAGCGAGTGATTGTTGTGGAAGGGGTCGTCACAAGCAGGATTGTCGCCGGACATCGAGACACACTTGAAGCAGTCGATTGCTGATGCTGCAATAATGATCGATTTTGATTAATAACGATCGATGTTGATCGATAACGATAGATCTTGATGAATAATAATATATAAGGATCGATTGTGATTATTAACGATAGATTTTTATCTGTAACTATCTATGTTGATCGATAACGATCGATGTTGATTAATAAGCATCGATGTTGATCAGTAACGATCTATGTTGATCGATAATAATCGATCTGGTCAATAACGATCGATTTAGATCAGTACGGATCGATGCTGATCAATGACGATCGATTTTTATGAATAACGATCTATTTTGCCCAGTAACTATACATTTGGTTCAGTAACGATCGATGTTGAACGATAACGATAGATTTTGATGAATAATGGTCGATAAGGATGGATTGTGATAAATAACGAAAGTTTTTTATCTGTAACAATCTATGTTGATCGATAACGATCGATGTTGATTAATAACGATCGATGTTGGTCAGTAACGATCTATGTTGATCGATAACAATCGATTTAGATCAGTACCGATCGATGCTGATTAATGACGATCGCTTTTTATCAATTTTGCTATCGATTTTGTTCAGTAACGTAACGACTGATGTTAATCAGTAACGATCGATGTTGATCAATAATGATCGATTTTGATCAGTACGAATCCATGTTGATCGATAAGGATATATGTATGTTGATCAATAATGATCGATTTTGATCAGTAACGTTCGATGTTGATCAATAACGATCGATTTTGATCTGTCAATGAAATATTGAAACATGACAATTAATACAATGGCATTAATACAATAGAATTAATACAATTGTCAATACCTCTATGCTAAATCAGAGATCAGTTGAGCAGTGCTCGTTTATATTGAAGTATTCTTTACTTGTAAGTAATTCTTTAATTCCAATTTTAAAATGTTTATCTGTCAAAAATTTTATGTTATCTGGCAAATTGGTTGTACATTTTTATACTTTTACATAAGTATAAAACTCTTCTGCTTTTTTGCTAAATTGCTGTGTACGATTGCTAACTGGTATTTATTTCGAGTGGCACCTACCCAGTAGGTATCTTTCAGGCCGGCGCGGCATGTCAAAACCCCCGCGTGCGACCACGGGCGTTGTTAGACACCAAATCGATAAAAAAAATACGGTCAAAATTTATTACTCACCAATGTGAAGCCATATCAACAGCAGGCCAGCTGAGATTAGCAGAGATCTGTGGTCCCAATTCTGCATTGCGTTGCACCTGCGAAGTTAGATCTGAAATGAAATGAAACATCCGTAAGGATCTGAACGTGCTTTAAAACCACAAAAAATATATAGGAACATTATCCTGTGAGAATTAAAAGTTTTCGAGAAACTTTAAGACCCTATTGCGGGCATTGACTTATATATTACTAACTATCACTGATTGCGGGACCATATTCCTCTGATTCCGCTAATCTTAAAATTATCACACGGAAACGTATAATCTCTACTGGACTCGCGAGATAAACCTAAAGATTAGTGGATCCATAGACCATCAGATGTTAATCCTCCTTCCCGCACTTGAAGGAAGGTGTGGATCTAAGCTTGCGATGGCTTCACCGAACATATCCGGGCCCATCGGCAGTAGAGGAGGGTATTAATCGAGGCCGGGACTAGCGAGTGGCCACTCTAAATTTCCCGCGCATGCTTCACGTTTCGGCTCGCTTCAAGCCCTCGTCAGCTAGTCTGCGTTGACTAGGACGCGGGGAAACCACCAGTCCCGCTCTCGACCTCCCTCTCTCTACCTATCCATATTCTGTAGGATGCTTCCAGTGACGTTTTCGAAGCTCTCTCCATATATGAGCTTAGCGTCGATCTTGGGAGCCCTAGATTCTTGAAGAGACTGTAGAGCGACTTCGCTGGTAGTCCTCTTGCTCCGACTTCCACAGCGAAGAGATCAGTCTTGAATCCGTTTCTCACAATCCGGTCTACTAAGTTGCAGTACTTGTTAAGTTTGATGTTGTGGTCCTTCGGTATGTTACTTTCCCATGGAACTGTAAGTTCAACAAGTACTACATGCTTTGTCGCTTTTGAGAATATGAGTATATCCGGTCTTAATGCTGTGGTACAGATTTCCGAAGGCATTTGGTAATGCTTCTCATGTGTGTCCATCAACAATTCCCAATCCTTTGCTGCTCCCAAAATTGAAGAAGGTTTAGTCCTATCTTTGGGCAGCTTATTGGCTCCAGGTTTCACAAAGTTGACCTTCTGGAAGCCGCTACTGGTTTGCCCTTTCCTGGTCCGTGCAATTGACAGGTTGATGGCCTCTCTGATGATTTGGAGGACTTTATCATGACGGTAGGAATACTGGCCTCGCTCAAGTAGTATTTTGCATCCGCATAACAAATGTTTGGCCGTGCCTACGAACTCCTTACATGACGGGCATAGTCTATTTGTAGATTTCCCCCATCTAACTAGGTTACTCGGGTCGGGGAGAGTAAGCTGGAATGCATTTAAGTAGAACTTAAGCAGCTCTGGGGACCAGTTGTATATTATGGATTTCCACTTCAATGCAGGAGGGATGCAGAAGTCACCCACTGTTAGCCAATCATTCTGCATTTCTAGGTTTAAGGCGTGAAGTTTGAAGCCTTGTTCCATGTCCTCCTGAGCAAAACCTTTCAGTATTTCTTTATCAGACTTTGCTGTTTCTATGCCCAATCCAGATCTATTGGTGCGTGTACCAACTTGGAATGATTTGTAGAAGTCGAGTCTCGATTCCAGTTCATCTGATAGTGATGTGTTGGGTAAGGCTTGAATAGCGCTATCATTGGAGTCTTTGAGTATACATCGTTTGGCTATTCTCGCCTTTTGATAAAATATCGACGGTTTCTTAATGTTCAGTCCAAAGTTATTGTGAGATCTGTATAGCGTTGACGAGTCAGCCGGGTGAGCCAGTCCAAACCATGATTTCAGGAATCTGGTCACATACGAGTCTAATTTAGTCAGGTTTTGCTTTGTGAAGTCGTAGACGAGAAATGGCCATGAAAGTTTTGATGTCAGGTAGTTATCGTAAATCCATGCCTTTTGTGTACCCAGGAGGGGATGATTGTCAGTTTGGCGGAGGCTCTCTTCGAAAAGTTGGACAATATCATCAGTAGGATGCTCCTTTCCTCTGCTAGTGATCCTTTTGCCCAAGAATTTAAAAGGAGCTTCATCAGCCACGGTTGCGATTGGTTTTCCGGCTACTGTCAGACCTGGATTGCTCGAGGTAAACTTTGAACCTTTCCTGGTTAAGCTCAAACAGTAGCACTTCGCTGGTTTTATCTTCATCCCTTTGGTCCATTCACAATAGTCATCCACCACCTTAAGAAGCGCCTGATTTTGTTTTGGATTGCGGGTTAACAGCGTAATATCATCCGCAAATGCCAGGATGGCCGCCATATATGTGTCTCCATATTTGAACCTGTATCCCCATTTCTTTTCTTTTACGACAAGCGTATCAATTAGAATGTTGATAACAATGTTAAATGTGACAGGAGAGAGGCAGCAACCCTGGAAAAGTCCTATGCCGTAACGAATTTCCGGTGTCTTCTCCGTTTCGCCTTTTACTTGTATTACAAAGGAAAGTTTTTTGTAGTAGGAGGCTATTATATTACAGATCAGAGGTGGCACATTATACCACTCTAGCGCCTTTAATAGTAACTCATGGCGCACCGAACCGAAGGCGTTTTCAAAGTCTAACCACGTGGCAGTTAATTGTCTCTCATTCTTCCTTGCATCTCTAAGACATTCAGTTAGCAAAGAATTATGTTCGAGGCACCCTGCAACTCTTGGGAGAAAACCTTTCTGGTACTTCTTCGGTAAGTAGTCGTTGGTACACATGTGTTTGAGTAGTCTGGCCTGTATAATGGAGAAGAATATTTTCGAAAATGTGTTCGTAAGGGCTATAGGTCTAATATCCTTGGGATCAGTAACTTCTTTCTTTTTTGGTAGAAGAACAAACACGGCTTTACCAAGACAGTCTGGCACTTCTCTGTTCGTCCAAATTCTTTTGTAGATGTTCAACATGTGTTTCCGCACTGATGGACATTTTTTGTATATGATGTATGGTATGCCATCGGGTCCCGGGGCGGAACTATTTGGTTTCCTTTTTATGTGGTATTCCAGCTCTTCCATCGTCGGTGAATCAGCATCAAATGCTAGAGCAGGTTCTTTGGGTTTTGGAGCTGGTGGATCCCTGTAAGTTATATCTGCCTCCGGGGTGGTAATGTGGATTTAAAGTAGTTGAACATCTCGTCCGTACTTAACCTAATTGTACCCTGCTGTTCCTTAAAAGCTTTTTTGGCGAAATAAAAGGGGTTCTTCTCGAAAGCTGCTATATTCTGAGCCTTTCGAAATTCATTGCCAGCAACCGTAATTTGCTCAGATACTTTCTGGATGAGTTTTAGGATAGATCTCATCGCTCTGGCTAATTGGTGGCATAGATTTCTGTCTCCTGAGGCTTTAGCCTTCCTTAGCTGCTTTATCAACTCTCTCTTCCTTCTCCTAAGCTTTGCTTTGAAAGTGTTTTCTCTTTCCATTGGGTTGTGGTGACAGCGAACAGGGTACAATTCGGAGAAGTAATTGTAAATTGTTCCCTGGAAGTCATACAGCCTTATAGTACGAGAGCGCACCGTAAAAAACCAACGTCATCGAGTACCAAGATGGGACTAGTTTGTGGTCGTCTAGAATAGGAATAGGATAGGCATCTAAAATATACAGGTTGCCTGAGCAAATCCTGGCACGTTTTGTGTAAAAGGTAATTAAACATGTTATTTTTTTGGTGGAATTTACGTCATCGAGTACCAACTGGAGACAACATTATTTAATTATTACACATTAGTTAGGTAGTTAGTATTGAAAAATAGTAATATATTTTATTACTTTAAATTTGATAATATAATATTTACAAGCAATTAAATTAAAATTATTAAATAAACTAAAACTACCTATCAAATATAATTTACCTACAAATATAACTAATTAAAAAACTATAACTAAATACGAACTTACAAATTAAAATAATTAAACTAATAAAAAATAAATAAAAAAAATTCACGCATCCATAAAACTTTCATCCAAATGGCCCCATGACGGGAATGTGCCCATAACGCTGGCGGCGCGGCACTGCCCTTGCATTGAAAAATTGCAGCTTCCTGCTTAAAAAAACGTTGAGAATGAATCTTCCGAAGTCGGAGAATAATCAGAGTACAA
Organism: Nematopogon swammerdamellus; assembly: GCA_946902875.1. NCBI lineage: Eukaryota > Metazoa > Arthropoda > Insecta > Lepidoptera > Adelidae > Nematopogon > Nematopogon swammerdamellus. The sequence continues at coordinate 8,260,404 of OX336348.1, read as the reverse complement.
TTTCACTCTTGCTTGCTCGACTTTAATGCGTGCAGAACCGCCGCCGCTAGCTATCTATAAATAAAGTAGTGCTATAATGTAAACAAACTGTCGGGGGTGAAATAAAATGTTTAGGGTTCCGTATTCCGCACCGAAGCCTATTACTAAACTGAAGCCGTCTCTGTCTTTTTATTTGTTTGTCTGTCTGTCTGCCCGTCTGTCTGTACGAGGACTTTGAGGGCTGTATGTTTTAAACCGTAATTATTCATAGACAGTTTTCTTAACATTGGTGTTATTATGGCGGATATCATAAAGAAAAATTGGTGGTCTGTAAAGTCGGTTACGGACATTGACTTATATATTGGTTACGGAACGGACGATAGTTTTACGTGATAACGTCATCGATTGTGCCTCTCTATCGCTTGTTACGCGCTCTCCCTTGCACACACAGGCTCAGATGGAACGTGACACTTTTTAGTGCGTGCAGCCGGTGTTCATCAATTTATAAGACGTGACGTTATCACGTCAAAAGGTATAAAAACGTTAAGTTGGTGCAAGAAACAACGCAACACATTTAAAACAAAAAAAGCGGCCAAGTGCGTGTCGGGCGGGCCACGCGCAGTGTAGGGTTCCGTAGTTGCAGAACCCAATCAAAATAAATTATTTGATTATTTGTATAATTTCGTAGGGGATATAAATGAATGTTAATTTGAAAAAGTTCTTCAACAGTGAAATTATGGCTGTCGTCCGTACATTTTATAAGTTGGTCGACTATTACTCGTCAACCTGTACAGCCTACTTAGCTGTGATAGTTTTCCTTTTAATTTCGCTATATGTACTACTGCTGTGAATTTTTTCACATATCTAATAACAACCGTTTAGCTGGCAGGGGGCGGGGGCGCACTTGACTCTAGCAAAAATTTGCATTTAAAATCTTAATAATTCGCAAACGGATCCCTAAATCGAAAAATGCTTTTAACAAACCCGCAATATTTTCCAGGACCTAAATAAGATTTTGCAGTTTTTTAAAAATAGGGGACAAATTGGCATGTGTAGGGGACAAGGGGACATATGGCTGGAAAAGGGGGCAAATCCCGTAAATAGGGTACGTATGGCAACCCTACCTATCTATCATACATATCACCATAGAGTAATATTGTTATAGGGCATATCATATAAAAAAACAAACACAAGACGGCAATGAAAGCCACTTCGAGCAAATTTCTGGTACCTAGGAATAAAGTTAAAACAAAACGACCCACATGTTCTTATTATGAAGTCGTGCGGCGATCGAGTGTTTCATTAGTAGGTACTAGAAACACAGATCTAATATTACATACTAGATGTGCCTTATCTTATATTCAAATTGTGAATTCGTTGAATCCGATGTACGCCCAGCCTGAACAATCGAACGGTCACCTAAACTCACCTATCCAAGTTCTGACCGCGCCCGAGTGTGCTTAACTTCACGATCGAACGTCGAGCCATAGCGCCGCCCCGGGGCGAGCTGCCGAGCGATCATGCGATCATGTATTTATTTATACAAATGCACAATACATATAGAGAATAATAGCGCTCCCACCGCACCCCCGACACGCTCGACCGGTGCAACCCTCCATTTTCTTCATTTGTTTAATTGTAGTAGTATTATTTAATTTATAGTTTGTTTTATTATAAGTACCTAACTACCTAATATTTTTTTAAGATATTTTAGTTTTTATAAATCTTCTTTTATACTTATAGAGAACAGAACACTTTCTACAAGAGCAGATATACACACAGGTATTTTCGGCCGTAGCAATTACCTACCTATAAAAATGTATAATATATGTCGGCAACACATACCCACGAAACGGTGTACTTGATTCGCCTCCAGCCAATGTAAACCACAATCTATTTTAAACCTTATTATTCTCAATACAATAGAAACCTATACCTACAGTTTAGGAACGAACTTTTATACAAAAATACGGTGTCTCCATTGATATGCTAAGAAATTTATTTCGACACTGCAAGGCAGCTATTAGCAAGCGGTATAGAAAATTGGAGTTTATAAAATACAGTCTAAATTCAGCAAGCGCGAAATATCGACTGAAAGTGCTGAATAGGATTGCCAGTGTCGCGCGCTCGATGACTTTATGGGTATTTTAACGATAACCTACTATAATGCGCGGGGCGGATCTCGGCGTGTCGCCGCCGCGCCGCAGCGGTTCGTCGGTGTTCTCCCTCGCACCCGCACCGTACTTGTATAGTGTATTCGCGTGGCGGGTCGCCCGCTGCGGCGACGACACGCCGAGATCCGTCCCGGGCACTATACGTTACACTAACAGTAAATAAAATTATTAAGTAATGAAAATGTCGTATTCCTAATGCTAATTGATTCGCCTAAGTCGAAAACTGACCAAGTGACTTTGTGTAAACTTTTGGGAAATCAATAAAAACTTCCCACTGTAGAAAAAATGTACTAAATAGGTCCATGAAATAAAAAATAAACCACTCTTGTTTTATCCTTCATACATAAAATGTTATAAAATTAAGTTTAAAAACAAATCTTGAACATGTATAAAAAAAATAATTCCAAAAAAAAATGGTCAGTTTTCGACTTAAGGGTCAAAAAATTAAATTGTTCATATTTTGAAAGTTTTATTTAAAAAATCATTACCTACCCTTACTATGAATAGGTACTTACCTAACCTCGAATGACGTTTGTAGTATTGCCAGAAAGTACTTAAAAATAAACCTTTATCACTTTCGTTCTAAAGCAAAAAGTGACCAACATGGGCAGTTTTCCCTTTGACAAAAAACTACTCCATACGATTTTGTTAGAGTAATGTGAGAATTTGGTCAGTTTTGTACATTGGGTCGATGGATAGCCTAAAAAGGAGAACTTCTGCATTCATAACTCAATTTCGCTGAAATGGTCACTTGGTCAGTTTTCGACCTAGGCGAATCAATTTCATTCGACACTCATTTAATTTTGTTGACCAATCTTAGGGTTAATAAATTTTTCGCACAATTCAGTACCCGGCGGTAAATAATGAACATCGAGATTTAGAGACAATCCGGTTGTAGATGATCGTCCCTGTCGTACAGAGAAGTGCGAGTTCGTGGCGACGGTACGCGACAGACGACGCTCTACAACCGGATTGTCTCTATCTAAAGCTCCATGTTCATTATTTACTATCTGGTAGGTACTTGTGCATAGGTAACCTACAGGGATTTATTAGGACATTTTATTTATACACGCTCACAAAAAATTCACAGATCTCGTGCTCTACACGACTCGAAGGGACATTGAAAATGAACCTAGCTATTATAGATTATACGCTACGAATAAATGATAAAAAAAAATGTTTGTAATATAAAAAAAAAAATATGTTTGTAATATTTTTACGGCATCTTGTAGCCCTTCGAATTCCACCGTCTTTTGAGCTCTGGTGGGCCCTCGTACCTCGAACCTGCGAAGCCATAGGTTGTAGAGGTACGTAGGCGGCGCATGTGCGCCGTCTAGGTACCTCTACAACCTAAGGCGTCGTACCATCTTAAAGCCCTTAGAATTCCGCGTCTTTTGAGCCCTAATAGATCCTCGTATCTCAAACCTGCGAAGTTCCACGGGGCTGTCATACTTTCAGCGAAATTAGGGCCCTACTGAAGCGATCGAGCAAAATTGTAACATTAAATTAGTGAAATCTAACAGAGTGTCAACGCGCACAGTTCTGACATTTCCTTGATTCAACTGAACGCGTAATTTTTCGGTCGAAAATTTTAAATTGTTTTCAAAACCAATTTTTTTTTTCAAAACCAACTTTTCCAAAATATTTTTACATCATCTTAAAGCCCTTCTAGCGCGTCCGCGTCTTTTGAGCTCTCATACGTCCTCGTGGCCGCACGCGAGCCGCCCGCCGCGTGATATCGCACCTCGCGCCGCTCAAAACTCGCGGCTAAGGGCACCTCTACAGCCTCAACCGTCACCAATATCGAAAAAAGTGTGATGACCTAAAATGTTCCCCGTCTCAATATCTCTACACATGTCTCTCTCAGTTTTTCGATTTTCGACCTCGTTCAGGAGATATCGAAGATATTCCGAGGGAAGGTGTTAAAAAATCAAGGTTTTTGTTTTTGTTTTTTTTCAATTTTCGAAAAAAGTTTTCGACTTTTCTAAAAAAAATTTATACCATCTGAAAGCCATTCAAAACCAACTTTTCCAAAATATTTTTACATCATCTTAAAGCCCTTCAAATTCTGCGTCTTTTGAGCTCTCATACGTCCTCGTGGCTCTAAACCACTATATACCACGGGGCAAACACACTTTCAGCGAAAATGGGGCCCTACCGGAGCGATCGAAAAAACTTTGTCAATGTTAAAAAACTAGATTGAAAAAACTTTCGGGGTAAATCAATTTTGTGTCTTTGCAACACTTCTGAAAGCTCGAAGGATCGGTGACGTCACGCTCGTTACTATGGGAACGACGCAGTACGCAACGTGCGCAAAGCTCACGCTCTTACAATCCACGTTTCGTTCAGTGCGGTGGTATCAATCCAAGCTAATAGCTACTGTCAGTTTACTTCGTCTGATTTAAAAATACGATTCTAAAACGAGCGAGCGCGAGCGATCTAAAGTCTATGTAAGTAGGTATGTAATAATAATAAAAAGTAAAAAAAATTCAGACCGATTTATATAATGGAGAATTACTGGTTGCAAAATTTGCAATATTGTTCCGACAAATTTTCACTTAGAGCCTTTTCAGCGGTTTAAGACTTCAATTTCAATTTCAACAATTTGTTTTTTATTTTGAAATGTAAATTGATGTTGAAATCTTATTACTTTGACGAAAATATAGGTAGACCAAAGATTTGACTGACAGTGACTGTTTTAATAACGAGCGTGTCGGTCGCCGCGCCTCGCCCCGGAAACTAAAAATCACTTCAAGTTTTATTCTTCCCTAGTGCTTTCTCTTTTTCTCACCACACAGTCGAACGAAACAAAATTAAATAATGTGACGATCAAGCAACAAGAATGTGTAAATAGTATTTTTCGCTCTAACTAAACGCTTTTGTTTATTTTGAAATGAAAGACAATAATTCACTGCTTCATTATAATATATCTGTATCTGTGGAAAAATAGCTAGATTATTGAAAACCACTTGAAAACGAAAAGCTCCGAGTTTTTTAGCACTGATTTCTGAATGTGTTTTGTGATTGTGCTTGCTTTCGTTCGTGCTTTTTTGGAGAAAATCATAATTGGATCATCTTGATTGAAATATCAGGAAGAAATTACCTATGCAAATAGTTTCGCATTATTTTAAACTAATAAATAAAATAATTAATTGCCAACGGGAAAATCCGGTGACGTGCTGGCCAAGAGTAGACGGATTTTTATGATCGAAGATGCCAATATGAAAGCCTTGCAAGGCTTTATACACCGCATAAGCCTGGACATTTAAAGAGGGAATGCTAAGCGTACTGGAAACCATTGCTGTCTCGTCAGAATTAGAGGAGATTTTTTATTTGTTAGTTCGGTAATACCTTTTTTTAATAATAGACAATGTATTAAAATTATGGGTTGGCTATAGAATTGGAGCGCAGGGTTTTGGAGTAGCTAAGGGTTGAATTTGATGGGAAGGGGACGATGTCCTCTTTCTAAAAATACCACTCGCAGCCTGAGGAGACGTGTAGTTTTGTTTTTAAATGTTTTTGGGTGTAAACCGAATAACTTTTCTTTATCAGCCTAATATTAGTCAAAAACTACTGTTTATGGCCGACTTAACCTCAAATTTCAAACATGGATATCTCAGAAACCTCACCTCTCCGTTGGGAGGAGGTTAGGGGGGAGGTACTCCTCCCTACCACAGAAGGGGGGGGGGGGGAGGTTTTTTTTTTTATTGAAACTGTCACAGTTGGCTACATCACCTACAACATCCGTGATGTCAGCCCATAACACCGGATGAACTTGATGCCACGTCAGTGCTTCCCTTCGGTCATGCCGGCTACACTGAACTGGACAGAAAACGCAAACTATTTACATAGCCGTTTCGACCGACCTTTCATTCAGTGCGGTGGTACCAACCCGGCCGGGTTAAACCCTACCACCTAGTAATATAAGTATTTAAAGAGGTACCAGGATTGAGGCCCTCCAACCATTTAGGTTAAACCCTACCACCTAGTAAGGTAAGAAGGAAAGACCTACAGTTTCCAACGGTCGAACGGTCACCCATCCAAGTTCCGACCGCAGCACCCAGGTGTGGTTGGAACTAATGACGGATCAAATCACAAACAACAGTTGATTAATCGCACCACCTAGCTATCGAGACTGACGATCATCATATTGTCATTTTGTTTGTCTCATTTATCTCAGGAATTATATATCTGACAAATGTTGTCTTTTTTATGTGTGTATATTGTTAATTGTATTGTATCTGTCTGATTAAAAAAATTAACTAAATAAATATATATTAACTATACTTACAAGCTGAAAGGCTTTACATACTTTTATATACATTTTGTATGGTTATAATTTTCAGAATTCATCCGAAGACCTGAAACTTGGAGAAGCTACCTAAATCACTCTGGAATAATTGAATGAATGTTAAAGTGATGTTAAAGCATTCATTCAACGTATGAAAAATATTCACACAAATTAAACATTTGTGCAGAAATGATCATACTGCAAAGCCAAAGAAATCTCTGAAACTAGTTATAAATGCGCCTACAACACTGTATCACAAAATGTTTCCTTGCGTTTATTGCGAAAAAGTGTTCACCAATCCAAGCGCACTCAAAAAACACACCCCAATACACACACTGGAAAACGCCCACATGTGCCCGTACTGTGGAAAAACTTTCGTACAGAAAGACGGCCTCGAATCTCACGTCAAAGTTCACACTAAGAAAAAAATGCACTCGTGCGATCTTTGCCAAAAAATGTTCACTCGAAAATCTAGTTTGATACTTCACTTCAAATTCCATACGGGCATCGATCTTCATAAGTGTCACTTATGCTCGAAATCGTACAACGTACCTAGCAAATTGATCTCACACCTGAAATCGCACTCTGGAGAGAAATCGCATGTGTGTGAAATTTGTGATCGACGATATGTTGAAAAGCACAGTCTAATAGCCCATTACAAGCTGCACCTAGAAGGAAATATGTTTACCTGTGAAGAATGTTCTAAGACATTTTGTAGAAAAACATCATTAGAGCGACATCTGTTGATACACAAAGGTATAGAATCGTATGAATGCAATATTTGTAAGAAAACATTCATTCAAAAATTTCAATTGTCGGCACATTTGAAGACTCACTCCAGTTCTAAACCTTTTCTTTGCCATCTGTGCGGGAGGAGGGTTTTAAGAAAAGATGCTTTAATGTGTCATATAAAATCACATTCAATTACAAACTTAGATTCAGAGAAGAATTGTGAAGGCATCACTGAAAATAATTCCTTAATTGAAGAAAATACTAATGCACGTCACAAAACAAGATCGCCAGCACATGAAACTGTAATTCCTAATACCCATATTTCACCAGAAATGCTTCCAAACAATTTGGAAAATGATGTACACAAAAATTATCTAAAAAATAGAATTCCAGAAGTAAATTTTGGGCCTCTAAAGACAATGGGTCTTGTATTAAATTTAATGTCAAAACCGCCTTCCTTTGTAAACTTCTTAAATGATTTTATTAAAAAAACTGAGAATCACGTAAACTCTAATGTTGGTTTAGAAGGTAACTCAAACCACGACTGCTCTTCCGATTCTGATGTAGACTGCAAACTGAGTGAAATCGCATTGAGCAAAGTTGTAAAAAGTGAGCACAACATAATCCTACAAGAGAAAAAACTGAAAATTGATGGTAAAAAGTGTCCCAAGTCAAATATATTGCATGAAACTGCACAGAACGGAGATATTAAAATCGAATACAATGCAGTCTTCCAAGAAACTATACTAAGAGAAGAACCAAATGTTGATAGGGAAAAATGTCCCAGTAAAGAATTTGAATGCCCGATTTGTGGTAAAATGTACAGCAAGAATTCAACACTCTCAGACCATTTGCGACTGCACAACCTAGACAACGTTCTAAAGTGTGATTTGTGCTCTAAATTATTCACCATAAAAAGTAAATATTTGATCCACTTGAGAACGCATACGGGGATCAAGCCATTTTCGTGTGATGTTTGCGAAAAACTATTTACTGAGAAACATTCTCTGGACGCGCACTATCGGATACACCTGGGTCATAAACCGTACCGCTGTCCTCAATGTGGTAAAGGGTAATAATTTTTAATAATACTTTTTATTTATTTATTTTATTTTTTTTAAGTGTTTTATTATTAGGTGTTCTGCCCCTTAAACTAGCCCATAGGCTGTACTATTAGGGGCAGTGCTTCCATTCAAATAGCTAAAGCGGGTCACAACATGATTATACTAATTATATACACAGTAACTTAACCATAGTTTTTTTTTATGGAAACTGACACGATTCGCTACATCACCTACAACATCTGTGATGTCAGCCCATAACACCGGGAGAACTAGGTATCATGTCAGTGCTTAGGACAAGATACCGCGCTCAAGGGCGACAGGCTAGTCACCTATCATCTTCGTGCCTTACTTGCTGCTTGATGGTTGTTATCTTGTCGGCGGTCGGTGTTGTGCTGAAATTTGCCAGAGTCCTTGCAGTGCATCACCGATTACTCTACTTATCCCGATTGTCAGGATCTACAGCGTGTGGTATGTATGCATGTAAAAAAAACATAATTTTATTCACCCACAGATTCGCCAAAAAAGTAACCCTCGATCGTCACTCACTGCTCCACGCCGGCTTCCGCCCCTACCAGTGCGAGCGGTGCGAACGTAGCTTCACTCAGAAGGGCCAACTGACGGCGCATCAACGCACACACAGCAGCGAACGGCCGTTCCTATGTTCATATTGTGGCCGGGGCTTTGCAAGGAAAGACTCGATGAAAGTTCATTGCAAGACTCACACGTTAAAAACATGAATGGCGGAAAGAGGGCGGTGGATTGTAGTTTGAAATAAAAAAATCTGTCAAGTGCGAGTTTTACTCGCGCACGGAGGTTTCCGTATCTATCCGCTATCAATAATATCCGCCTATCCGCTCAGGTGGCATGGTCTTCGAATTTGAATTATCGGATATTTGATTATGTTATGTCAGGTCTCCATGTTTGCCCACTGATAGCTTACGTCACTTTATTTTTTAAAAGTGATCTGTCAAACATCAAACTACTGAAAATTCCTTTTTTGGAACGACCAAAGATTATGAAGCGGCTATCTACAATGCAATGTATAAAAGCCTGTGGCGCCATCTATTATTCAGTAGTGTGACTAATTTATTTTTTGGACGTTTGTTGTATGAGAGCGCCCCTTAATTTTTAACATTTGTTGTTATATCCGCCATAGTAACGTATATTCTGTGAAAATTTCAACGGGCTACCTATTACGGTTCAAAAGATACAGCCCTCGGACAGACGGACAGACGGACAGACGGCGTAGGCTTAGTAATAGGCTTCCGTACGGGATACGGAAACCTAAAAAACATGTTGAAAACGCCGGTCGACTCATCGAGATAATTTGTATTTCTTGCTAGAGTGTAGTGGGACAGCACGCTGTTCAACTGAGTTGAAGCCATGGAGGGACTTGAATCATTGCAACACAGGCGAACAATTGGTTCCCTTAGCCTGTTTTATAGGTACTACCATTGCCGATGTACCGAAGAACTGGCTTCTCTCATCCCTCCTGCTCCGATCCGTATCATTCACACCCGCCGGACTCGCTCGGAACATCCATATCTTGTTGACAAGAAACTTCTGAGAACGCATCGCTTTTCATAATTGTTCCTATGTCGTACGGCGAAAATATGGAACGGTCTTCCGGCGAGTGTGTTCCCCACCGCCTTCTTTTTTTTTAACTAAATCCCTGGGTCACAGTGACAACAGAGCTAAGGAGCCCTAACTCTCACATGTTAAATAGTATATATATATATATATATATATAGCTACTGATTAGTTATTGGACACTAATAACATAAAGGACCGATATAATGGACAAACAATAAAAATATGAATAAACCATATGAAAATTGTTTTATTTACAAATTTTAATTAGGTACCTATGTATAAACATAAAATTCGCTACTCCACCAAGCTATCACACCTATGAATTTTTTTATTTTATGGACACTGACACGCTTGTCACCTGCGTCACAGATGTAATCACCTACTACATCTGTGATGTCAGCCCATAACACCTTGGGGAACTAGGTGCCATGTCTTCCCTTCGGTCGTGCCGGCTACACTGAACTGGACGGAAAACACAAACAGTTTGAACCGACTTTTCATTCAGTGGTGAGTTCGGTCGTGATCATAAGCACACCCAGGCGCGCTCAGTACTTGGATGGGTGAACGTGACACGGTGCGAACTCGGCGCGTTGCCGCCTCATATTTATAAAAATGTTTTTTGGTGTTTTAATCAGTAGTTTGCTGTGTTTGTGTATAAATTCAAAAGAATAAGTATAAAGTTTCTGAAGCGAATGTGTTAACTAGCTATTATTATTGGAGGTTTTTATCCGTAACGTGTGGGGCCGGTACTTAAAGTACCGTGTGGGGCCGGTACTTAAAGTACCGTGTGGGGCCGGTACTTAAAGTACCGTGTGGGGCCGGTACTTAAAGTACCGTGTGGGGCCGGTACTTAAAGTACCGTGTGGGGCCGGTACTTAAAGTACCGTGTGGAGCCGGTACTTAAAAAGAATAGCCTCACTGCATCTCTCCCCATGCATGTCGTAAAAGGCGACTAAGGGATAAGGACAAGATGCCGTGCTAAAGGGCGACAGGCTCGCCACCTCTCACCTTTGCACGGTACTTCCACCGAGTCATGCAGCAGGTGGGTCTTCGTGCCTTACTTGCTGCTTGATCGATTTAATCTTGTTCGAATACTTTGCGAAACGTGGTGGTCGGTGTTGTGCTGTAATTGACCAGAGTTCTTGCAGCACAACACCGATTACTCTGCTTACCCCGATTGTCGGGATTCAGCGTGTGTGATATGTATGTATGTATGTTTTTATCCATTCGCAGGTGCGTGAAATCGAAAAAAAAACCTAACTTCACTATATTGGTGGAGTGCAATGTTCAACTCACAATTATTTGGAATCAAAACAAAGGTCAGTGCACTCTAAGGTATAAATATATTTTTAGAAAATGTAACGATTACAACCATGATACATTTGTTATAGGTGTTAAAAAAAAAAGATTTTATCTTTCCTTGTGTAATGAAATTAATCACGTCTGCGAATATTGGCCACATCTTATGGAGATTAGCGCGCGCGCTGGCGCCGACACCTACGTGGTTAATCAGTAATCACACATCACATTAGGTTCATTATAAATGTTATAAAATTCAATGACTTATTAAATCTTTTTAATTAGCATAAAACTATTGATCACAGTACAATGTTCATAATCATATCTTATACAATAACTATTCTTCCTTTTTCATATTTATGCATTCAAACTTGCACGCATTCACTATAACCGTCCCACACACAACTTCCATCACTTCGAACGGTTCGTACAACTTCAAGAATGACTTTTCGCTCACTGTAAAATTGTACTCTACGTTTGTGTTCAAAAGAATGAGATATTCTTTCTGGTCTGTCGTATCGACCGCGTCGATTAAATAGTTTCCGTAATCCGGATGTACTCTCTTAATACCAAATAGTCGAAAAGGGCTCGAATTCGGTACGACAAAGCTCGAATTAGCAGCTAAATACATTTCATGTCGCCAGAGAAACTGTTGATTTCTTTGTTTTTTTAATAGCACTTGGAGTCTATAAGCTAAGCCGTCTTTCTTGTATCTCCGTTTTCGCTTCGGTTCCATTTCGTCGATTTCGTTCTTTACAAGTGATGTTTTAGAAGAAGTAGCTTCTATAGTATTTTTAGAAGATGTACTCTTATCAGACGATATTGATATCTTAATGTCTGTATCTTGTGAGACAGCCGGACTGGGTGATTCCGTAATATCAATTTGTGTTGCTATCACTCGTTCTGGTTGAGTGTTTATTATTTTTTGCGACTGTGGCGTTGAATCGCTGATGGTGACGTGAGAACTAGTTTGCGTACTGAAATAACTGTCAAAGTACAACTTAATTTTTTTCACCATTCTCTCGTCCGGAGGACTCAGGACGTCTGGCATGGTTCTTTTAGTCATTAAAACTGGTGATAAACGGGTTCTGTCTTGCTCCACCAATGCCATATGCGTTTCTTGATGTTCTTTCAAATTTATATCATTGCTTTGTTCGGAACCGGCTTTCATAACATCTTCAGGGATTCTAACGGTTGCACTATTAAGTTTTCTTCTTTCAACATGGGAATTATGTGCTTTTGTAGTGCTTTTAACAATGCTTAGTCTTCCACGTTCACTAGAAACCGTGTTGATAGCGTCTTTGACCATAGATTCTGTAGTAGCCAGCTTTTGTCCATCAACCGAGGTGGTTGTGTCAAGGGGCTTCGGAGAGACGTTCTTTAGGGACTGTAGAGCTGTGTCGATGATGCGTTTTCTTCGTTCAGTCGTTGCATTTGGGGTATTTGAAGATATTTGAGGTTCTGCTATAGTGAGGTTGTTTCTTTCAATTGAAATAGGGATGTCTAAGTTTATCGTTTCAGATATTATGGGTTTTCTTTTTTCAAGAGCTGTATTTGATATGTTTGGGGTTAATTGGGCTTGTGCGATGCTGGATTTTTCTTGTTCATCAGATTTCACAACACCGAGTTTGCTTGTTGCCATCGTATCGATTGTGCTCTTACATATTTTAACATCTGGCATGTTCAGCTTTCGCCTAAGACTTCTCTGCGTAAAGTTTGTGTTCTTTGGTGATAAAACTGGACTTTTAATAGCACCATATCTCTTGGCCGAGCCAGTAATTGGTGATTTTAAATTTTGAGATTTTTTATCATCATTATTGTTTTGTAAACATTTATTTTCAGTTTTGTTGCGTTTTCTTAGAATTGGAGAATGGCAGGGCATTAGAACGGGCGAAGGAGGAGAATGTAGGGTCTTCTTTATAGAAAAACTACTGGGTTTCAATATTGGCGACTGTGGATCTAGGAAGCTATTTTTGCAAGCTACACTTTCAACTTCTGTCCATTCTCTCGAAAAGATAAAATTACGATTTGGCGTCTGTACAAATTGAGATTTCACCGGTTTTAGAATCGGCGACGGCAGACTCGCTTTTGGCTTCGCGCTCGTGCAGATCAAAAGTGGAGACGTCTGGTCCTCGTTCTCGTTGAGCGAGGTGTCTGCAGCGATGGTGATGTTCAAGTTGCTAAGGTTTGGACCCCGCTTCTTCCTCCGTCTTCTTGGTTTGAGGCTTTTTAGTGAGGTGTTACCAAATGTTTGGTCAGTAAATGTATCTTCGTTGTCACTGGATGCCCATGAGATCTCGCCGCTGTCGTCGGAAAAATGACCGCTTCCATATTTTTTTAACATTCTGATTGATAAAATTATCTGATTAAGAATCACATTACGTAATCGACGGCCGACCAACCAATCTTTCTTTGCTGTTGATTATGAAATCAAAGAGTAAAGTACTGTATGAAATTTATGAAATTGGAGGTTATGTGAAACGTCAGCTGACATTTACCATTTGGGTATTGTTGGAACGGTGTGTTCCTGCGCGCTTTTTTCAATTTATGAATGTTGCATGTAGTATGTACGGCCCCGTGTCGCGTCACCGCGCCGCGCCCCGCGCCCCGCTTCCTACCTATCGTACGTCCACCACCAAAGTCAACTGTCATTGTCTCCCTCTCTCTACGGAGACAAGCCATGCTGCATCCGTAGAGGGAGACGAATGACAGTCGGCTCTGCCACCACCCACAATCACACACCACCACGAGCACACCACGAACGATAGCTTGGTCATGCTTGGTGCGGTTAAATTATACCTACACATCAACAAAGAATTTAAGGCAACCGTTTGATTATTAACGGTACGGTCTAGTTAGGTATGTTCATTTTTGTTTCCCTGGAAACAAGGTCATAAAGGCATTAACTATTTGTTACCGTACCGGTGAGATAACCCATGGGATATCTATTTATCCTTATGTCTACTACAGTTAAGTTCAGATCAGCTTATTTGAAAAATTTACCTACTGGGGAAGGTAAGGCCAAAAAATGCGGTAACAGTTCCAAGTACTGGCGGACTGACGAGGTCCGGCCTCGTCAGTCCGAGTAAGGCCCGGACTTCATGCATCCGTTTCTTCCCGAAGTTGACTAAAATAGGCCACACCCAAGGCCGTACCCAGGGGGGGGGGGGGGGTTAGGGGGGTTGTAACCCCCCCCCCCCCCCCCCCCCGAAATAGGTATCTATTATGGCCGGTGTTCAGAAAAAATATTTTTGAGCAGCAAACAATTAAAAATTCCGTGCGAACTTCCAACTAAATCACAACACAAAGGACCACGTGCATTGCATTGGGTTGGGGCAATAAACATCGGGCTATTTCGGAGGCGCATATTGTTTCAAGACAAAAACATCTGGATAAGCTACCTACTTCCTAGCTACCCCGCAAGCAAACCACCAGGTGTAGTAGATAAGAAAGCGAGAGATTGGTTTAGTGTGTGAATGTACCTACTGACGTTGTACACTAGTGAATTTGGAATCTATTTGGTGAGTACCTACCTACATAAATCAGAATTACCTACTTATTAATTTTCATAAATTTTATACAAACTGTTTGATTTATTTAGTATAGAGATAATATCTCTATATAGTATATTATACAAGTCAAACTGAGGCCCGTTGTCCCTGCTCTGCTTAGCCCAATGGGAGACAGGTGTTAAGTAGTATTACAATAGGTACCTCTTTCAAATGTTTTGAGTGGGGTCTGCTAGGTGTTCCGATTTGATTAAATAAATAAATAAGTATGAATTTTACTGACAGACAGACAGACGATATAAATAAATATATAAAAAAATAATTATAATTTTTTTTATCTGACATTATTGATTGATTTTATATCCGAAACTATATAATATGTAGCTTTATAATAGCTTTTGCTGAAAATGTTTTATTTAAAAAAAAAAATTTTGACTTTCTCCATACATTTTTTTAAATACCTACTCCTGAAATATAATGGTGAAGATTTTTTTTTGCCCCAGAATACACCAAGTTGTAGAACAAAAGATGTTCAGAATATGAAATACTACACGCCCTTCATGGTAACATTACATGCACACTGTTCATATTAGGTCTTTCAAAATTAGATAGTACGCTAAGGTGGGGTTCTGTATCATATAGGGAGTAAAACCTATATAAATGTTTTTGGACCTTGGGTTTTTTTTTATGTAAAATATTTTTTTATGTATTTAAATAAAAAAATAGGTGGTTGATTTTTATAGCCTAATCGATTCAGTTTCATAACAGTAACAAAAAAGTCTTAATTACCATTATGATGCAACACGTGTAAGTTGGTAAAAAAAATCTAATTCTTTCTATTCCATACTAATAAAACTATAATTGTGGTTTTTCACAATTTCTGAAAGAAAGAGATCTATGTGTTGGAAGACTTTTTTGTTCTTGGAATGAAACTGAAACGATTAATAATTTTTTTTTACATAAAAAATTTTTTTTTTGTAAAAAAAAATATTCTTTGTTCTTCAAAAGTGATCTATTTCCGATACAGAACCCCCCCCCCCCCCCCCCCAATCCGCCCCCCCCCCCCCACCCCCCTCCCCTTAGCGTACGTATTTTGATACATGAGTTTACAAATATTTTTTCGAACCTTGACCCCCCCCGAAACAAAATCCTGGGTACGGCCCTGGCCACACCCCACCCCCACCTCCGAGACGGATGGATACCGCGTTCCAAACAAAATGTATGATATCCGCGCTCGTTGACTACACGCAAGTGGAAACATGCAGAAGCCTCCCCTCTCCTGACAAAAACCGGGCCGCCCCGGACGCGCGGAGCGTTTTTAGCGACTCGAGCGGAAACGGAGTGTCACTGCCGTATGCAGTTGTATGGGCTAGACTACAGGCGCCACGAGCAGTAGAGTGCGATGCGTGCACGCGACGTCCACCCACGCACCGGTGCGAGCGACAGAGTGAGGAAAATTTTATTCCGGATACTTGTAGTCGAGCGCTGTGGGCGTGGCCCAGTTCTCGCCGCCGCCAGCTCGCCGGTTCCGGGGTGAAACGCTCAGAAACGCATGCATGAAGTCCGGGCCTTACAGTTCCGATTTTAACGCTGAACCAGCTTTCCAGTCAATACTCAATTTCTATAATATGCGCTGCTTAGACGGATGTTTCCTGTTGAAGTCGGTTGCGTCTTTTCGTCGGCTATGTTGTGTAGGTACTTACATTTTCTGGGTTTCAACAGAACTTGGTCGCTGGGTGGTATAATACCGGTGAGTGGTCGGAGGATGAATCAAAGCTTGATTTAACTTTGATATAAGTACTAGTCTACGGTTAATTATTAGTTACACAGAAATAATTGATTCTTTATCCCTGGTCTCGATAGGACTATCAAAGGCAGAAATTCAACATGTCCGAGATTAGCTTTCGATCGGTTGGCCAGTATGTGGGCTCATTTGATGACAATGGTTCCTAATCTAATCCCAGCAGCGTAAATAATTCTTCATATAAGTAATAGTGTTACTTAGGCATAGGGGAATAGACACCTGTCAGGCCGGCATAGCATTCGCAACCCCCGCTTACGACCGAATGTCTATGGGAGTCGTTAGACCGTATGGGTGGCTCTGTGCCACGCTTTCTATAAAAAAAATTGGTTGTCTGTAAAGTCGGTTTACAGACGATAGTTTTACGTGATAACGTCAATTTCTGCTGCCCTGGCACTTTAGAACCAGAGAGATAAATGTGTACAAGCCGACGCTTGGGCCGATTGTGCCTCTCTATCGCTTGTTACGCGTTCTCGCTTGCACACACAGGCTCAGATGGAACGTGACACTTTTTCGTGCGTGCAGACGGTGTTCATCAATTTATAAGACGTGACGTTATCACGTCAAAAAAGTAAACAAGTAGCTAAGTAATTTGATTTGCTTACACAACACGTCTTCAACCAGTTCTTGCTTACACCACACAATCTCAGATTATTTTTGAGGTAATGCCGCCGGGCGTGGCGCCGCCGCCTGTTTGGATTTCGGAACGCACCGGGTTGATCGCACGCATCGCAGTACTTAACGTCACCATGGTAAAGTGGTTCGTACTAACTTCACTTCAACAGAATTATATTTGCGAGTATTGGAACTGACTACGTGCCACAGCACCCCCGCGCGCGGCCTTGTCGTGTTTTTCACCTACCTTCACACCGGTTCACTAGCTCAAAACAAATACATCGTCCGTCAGCAGGAGTGAATATCGTACGAAACGTGCCGTGCCGTGTGGTGTGGTCTCGCGTCCGACTTATCGGTTTCTGGGTGAATTGCTCACCACGAGTCTCGGGCTAGCGTGCCATATTACTGAATAAAGAGGACTATTCTCCCACGGAAGCTTTGAGCTGGGACAAGTATTTTAGACATGGATGTTGAGGTCGCGGAATCGGCGGTCGTGGTGGCGGCGGACGAGGAGATAGACGCAGTGGATGCGGTCGACGCGGTAGCGCCGTTGGCCGCGCAGACTACTGCCGAAAAACTAAAGAGGAGGAGGCGGGTTCTTCGTCAAAACAGCAAGGAGGGAGCGCCCAGCCCCGGCCCCATACCGCAAACACGCAGCTGGAAAAACTCCCGTCGGCCGCGCAACGGGCACGGCCGTGGACTACCTAAGAAAGGTAATAAAAACTCGAAATACGTTTAATTCCAAATTTTCATAGCATCTAATTCCAATCCAACTGGCCGCATGCGGTTATATTTGTGTAATCTAATCAATTAGAATCGGAACCAAAATAAAAATAAGTAGGCCACACGGCACGGCGCAGTACGGTTTGTTTCGGCCATTTTTGTCCTCGTATTTGCCTCTCGTTTTATTGTTTATGTGCTCTTACACAATGAAAGGAAAGAGATAACGCTGGTATATATCACCAAAACAAACCTTACGTAACATGTGTTTACAACTTTGCCGGTGTAAATGTTGCCACATCGCGATTACCTAACTTTGAAAGGAATTTCAATAGAATTTTCTCCTATTGAACCTAAACATTTTTGTAATTAAATTGGGAGTTTTTCGCTCATTACAATTTTCAACTCAATTCACCATTGTTGTCATGGTTTCAAGAATTTAGCATGGTGATATTTGATTATTATTCAATTTTTTTTGTTTGATTTGATAGAGATTGGCCATAATGTCACTAGAAACACCGGATGCATGTCTTTCTTTTTATTTTTATAATCCGGCAATCGTAAGTCGGCTGTTATGAGCACATTGATTTGCGATTCGTTCTGTTTCTTCTGAAGATTACCAGGCGGATCTTGTCAACATATTTTTTTACAATGCAATTCAAATCGTGGTTCGCATACAACTGTGTAGAATCTTCATACATGTTTCTGACAACTAAGAATAACATTGTCCAACTTATAATATCTTATTTATAACCGCCTTCGTTTCGTCTTCTTTCGTCAAGGTCAAAATTATTGTTCTTTCATCTGCCGAATTTATTCCCGCGCAATTCGATTTAAAGTTTGCACTTTTTACTTGCCCTTTTACCATTAACCCCCTTGACTTCAAACAAATTAATACAAGGTTAGGACTACACTATTCCATGTCATTTTCGCCGAAATTTGGCGCGCAGTCAACCCAAATATTTCATAAAGTAATGAAGTCATATCAATACCTAACTTCTATTGGCACTTGAAAGCCAATAAAATTCGCCTTAAAACGATGTATAATAATCCCTTGTTATAAATCGTTTTCACTTATTTAGAAGCACAGACCCGATTTTTTGAATTCCAACAAAATACAGCAGACATTTTTGAAATTGACAATTCATATATTAATTTGTATGATTAAATTTGAAGCACGCTGCCACTAAGAAGCCGAAAAACCTATGCACGTGGGACATGAATCCAAGCCGCAAATATATAAAAAAACAAATAACCTTCAATCATAAATTATAAAAGTTAGAATATTTTTTTTTCTGTTTGAATGCGCAATTGTTTGTATGTGTGTTTGATGGCAATGGAAAGGTTTTATTTTAACCATGTATCTAAAGTACTCTCTCGTGTAAGAAAAAAAGGGCTTGACAATTATTTATAAAAACCAAGAAAGTTAAACTGCAACAGCAGTGATCATCATAGACGTGAACACTGAACACATCAGCATATTAAGCTGCTAGTTCATTAACAATTAATAATAATGGCCGGTCGACTCGACGATTGTCGTATCGGCGCATGGGCTGATAGCGAAGAGCCTCGACGACCACCTTAAGAGGCTCTCGCTGAGTTGGGAGTTGGGTCAAGGGCCAGATCCAGAAGGCAGCCCTGCTCGACACTGCGCGCATAGTCCGTAGGTTTCTCTCTTTGGGACCCGACCATCAGTAGCCTGGGCTCGCCCCGCCGCTGGTGGTGGAAATCCATTTAGTTTTATATTTAATTTGTATATGTTTTTATATTTTATATTCTAATGTATACAAAAAAAAAAAGCCTAAGATTGCACTCCGGGAGTGCCGGCAGAAGTGAAAACTTAAACATCAACGTTGTGCATTTTTGAATATTTGGAATGGTTAGGGAATAATTTCGCATGAATTGTTTTATTTATCAGTATAAAAGTACTATCATATATGTGGTAAAATACAATATTCATTTATTGCGCTATCGTAGACAAACATGACAATTTATATTACATAAAAAATTTAACACCTAACAGACCTATTATATATAATAATTAATTATTTTACATCAAAAAGTTTATTTCTCAGAAAAATCAACTTTCATCCATAATTTCAACGAATCTTACGTTTTTTCGATCAGGCTACGGATCTGACGCGAGTTTAACATTTTTTACCTATCTAAAAAAAGTGCCAAGCGCCGCTAAAGAAGTTTTCATTTCAAAAATTGTTAATAAATGAATAAAATAATAGTAATAAAACTAGATCATGAAACATAATAAATTAATAACTGTTCTCAGTATATAGCAGTTGATATATTCTTTACATTAAAATAACCATGATTTTCACCGTTTAAAAATAATTAGCTGAACTTTGAAGACTTATGAAGAAACTATTGAGTGTGTCTATCCCTTTCGTTCTCTCAACGATTGCCTATAGGCCCATTCCGTCCTTATTCTATCGTCATCCTTAATAAAAAAAATAGTTTTTTAGTCAACCTTATTTCGATAAAATTATTCCTACACATAGACTCAGATGTTGAATAGAAAAGTAGATTTTTGTTTTTTTATGGAAACTGACACAAGTTGGCTACATCACCTACAACATCCGTGATGTGGGCCCATAACACCGGGTGAACTTGGTGCCACGTCAGTGCTTCCCTTCGGTCGTGCCGGCTACACTGAACTGGACGGAAAACAAACTATTTACATAGCCGTTTCGACCGACCTTTCATTCAGTGTCTATTTTCTACGTCAAAATTTTTCCAATAGGTTTTTTTTCGTTGGTTTTTAAAAGTTAGTAAGTAAGTACCTAGCTATAGACTTAGGTATATGTTTTCATAAATAAATTTTTCCTATTAAGAACGCAGCTGTGTTTAGTGTGCGTTTAATGCGTGTTTAATGAAATTTAAAAACACAGAGTGTTAGCTACCTACAAAGTTTTAGAAACCAATGAAGGAAAGAAAAAATCAAATCGGGACAGAGTTTGATGCAGAAAACTGGTTTCCCGTGGAACTTTTTTTTATGTTCTCCGGTATGGGTGGCTGAGTCGAAAGGGCCAAAGCACAGCTCCGACCAGCCAATATTACCTGCGAGAAGGTAGGTGACTTCCCTGGATTGCTGGCTATACTGGACTAGAGGAGAACACAACCGAGGGTGCTATGCGGCCATCTTACATCCAGTATGGTGGTATGTTGGTACCACAGTATTGGCCATTCGTACGAGTATATATACCATTTGGCTACAATTTGAGCCTACCACCTAGTAAGGGACAAGGGAAGGGACCTATTGTTTTACACCGGTTCCGAACGGTGAAGCAGCAGGTGTAGGTATGCACGTAAATTTTTTCCTCAGAAAAAACTCACACACGCCGCATTCGAACCTTAGACCTCTCCCATGAGAAGCCGTTGCCCAAACCACACGGCCACCCGCCGCTAAAAAATGAATGTGGCGTGAATGAATGGTGGTGGTGAATACAACAAAATTTCAGCCTTTTAAATAATGCTTTTTATATAATTATATTTTTCAGGCTTTCATAAATCCTTATATGTATTTTTAAATAAAAAATTGTCACATCTTATTAGCTACTACCTACATTCCATTTTTTACACATTTCACACACCTAAAGGTTGGCTGTAAGAAATCTCTTTAAGGGATAAGTCCGCCTTTGCACCTCATGTAACTGTATTCATTGTATTATTCTTGTGAAATATTTGTGGAGCAATAAAGAATTTTCTATTTTATTCTAATGCTTAAAAGGTACATTTTATGTTCGATTTGCATCGAGCCATGTTCTTCATGGTGTATTTTATTACAAAGCCAAATCAACATCGTACACCGCAAATACAGGTGAATGATTCATTACGTAATCTGTGTCGCAACAAACTCGGAGTGAGTTTAGTAAACAACTTTGCATGTATCTAACTACCTAGCTAGTAGAGTTGTCTGGTTCGTTCCGTTGAAGGCCGCACGTGCATTTAGTTATTAGAAGACTTTCGCTTATTATTTTTATCATGGCTTATGTATTTTATACTGCAGTATTTTACTGTTCGTACCCGTCTTGTATGGCGGCCGCCTGTACTTGAATATAATAGCCCAACTGCATCTCTCTCCGTGCATGCCGTAACAGGCGACTAAGGCATAAGGACAAGTTGCCGTGCTCAGGGGCGAGAGGCTAGCCACCTTTCACCTTGGCGCGGTCCTTCCACTGAGTCATGCAGCAGGTGGGTCTTCGTGCCTTACTTATATAGTTATCTTGTCCTAAGACTTTTCTAAACGTGCTGGTCGGTGTTGTGCTGTAAAAGAGTACTTGCAGCATAACACCGATTACTCTGATTACGATACAGCGTGTACTAATGACAAGTACTAATATAAATAGGGTAAGTACCAAAATTAAAACCAAAATTTTAAAAGCTAGTCTTATTATCATGTGTTATTTTGGCGGATATACCTACGAACAAATAATAAATAAAGCAAAAAGTAAAAAAAAATTAAGGGGGCGGGGGGGGGGGGGATCCCTTAATTTTTATACAAGATACACTATAAGAAATATGTTTTTTCAAAGTGTTTTTCTTTTTACTCTTATCTTAAAAACGGTACTAGCGTACAAGCGTCAAACTTAGGGTGATTATAGTGCAAACTCTAAAGTAAAACATAAAACAACAAATAATTAAAATCCGCCAAAAAATGGTTTTTCTTTATGCGGCACGATAAACAACATAATTTATAAAATTTGGCCCGCCGCCTGCTGAAAAGCTGGGGCCGCCCGTGGTGTACGCTTATGTTTTGTTATTAGTTTTTAGTCCCGCACCGTCACTCACATTAATTTATAAACTCTGCTTACCGGTGCGATGATGGCGAGCGCATCGCTGCAGCTCGACATTTCGAGTCCTCTATGGGACCCGTTTTCAAGAGGACGTCCTAGCTAATCCGGCAGCCAGCACGTCACTGACAGGAACCCGCCTGCTTCGGTTTCGCTGCGTTCCTGCGTCCGAAGAAGCAAGGAACGCAGCGAATCCGGAAGTGATACCTACCCACCACTACAATTTGAGAAGCAGGCGGGCTCCTGTCAGTGACGTGCTGGCTGCCGGAGGAGCTAGTACGTCCTCTTGAGAACGGGTCCCATAGAGGACTCGAAACGTCGAGCTGCAGCAATGCGCTCGCCATCATCGCACCGGTAAGCCGAGTTTATAAGTTAATGTTATGTTATTTCCGTCATAGATAGATAGGTACCTAGATAGAAATACTTTATTGCAGAGATGCCATGAGTGAATGGCTCATTCACGCGTGATTCACGCAGGCATGCAAAACACGTGCGTGCCTGGTGCGTGCCTGCACGTGCCTTTGGTTGAATGCGTGCCTGGTGCGTGCCTTGCGTGCCTGAGCCATTCACGCAAGGCATGCATTGCTCGTATGACGTCAGTAATGGATGTTGTAATGCAATTGCATGCGGGCAGAGGATTTAGTTCATTTGGCTCTGAATACGAATCCGTTGTCAAAATTTAAAAAAAGTGGCCGCCATTTTGAACTTTTTAGTTACTGGACCGATTGCTTTCAAAATCGATATCTGGGTGTCAATACGAATCCGTTATGTATTTATCTAATCGGTTTTTGAAGGTGTTTGTGTTTGGGGAGTCAATCACATCCTGTGGGAGTTTATTCCAGGCGTTCACCACTCGATTTGTTATGAAGTGCTTGATTTGTTATGAAGTGCTTTCGGATGTTTGTGTTAGAAGCTGTCTGGTTAAGTTGTTTGCTGTGACCACGAAGGTGATAGTTCTGGTTCAGGTCAAACATTTCAATTAAATCTGCGCAATCATACTTTGAGGTGAGTATTTTGTAGACTTCAATGAGGTCTCCTCTGTCGCGGCGTTCTTCTAATGTGGTCAGTTCAAGTAGTTTTAATCTTTCTTCGTAGCTCAAGCTTTTTAGCTCGTAGGGAATTTTGGTGAATCTTCTTTGAACTTGTTCCAATTGGTGGATGTCTTTAACAAAGTATGGCTGCCGTACATAAGTATTGATATCCATCAAGATATGGTGATCCCATTGAGGGAGTCTGCTCCATCGTATTCCAGTGTCAAAAAGTGGGTAGCTGAGTTTAAGCGGCGTTGGGAGAGCATTCAAGATGACCCTAGGAGCGGAAGGCCTTCGACGTCTACCATGAAGGAAAACGTCAATAAAATATGTGATCTGATACTGAGTGACCGAAGATTGACTATCAATAAGATAGCTGAGATCACAAGCATTAGTTATGGCCGGGTACAAAACATGATATCGGAAGAATTGGGTTCCATAAGGTTTCTGCTCTTTGGGTTCCAAAATTGCTTTCAGCTGGGCAAAAACGAGTTCGCTTCACAATTTCCCGCGATTGTTTGGAAGTTTTTGAGGGCAGATCCCGAGGATTTTATGTCCCGTTTCGTTACCATGGATGAAAGCTGGGTTAACCACCATACTCCTGAAGCGAAACAACAATCGAAGCAGTGGGAAAGATCTGGCTCACCCACTCCGAAGAAGGCTAAGGTCGTCTTGTCGACCAACAAAGTCATGGCTTCAGTTTTCCGGGATGCGAAGGGAATTATTTTCGTGGATTATTTACCAAAAGGCGAAACTATAAATTGAAAATATTATTGCAACCTTTTGCAACATAAGACTTCGGGAAGAAATAAAAAAAAAGGCCAGGGTTGCTGCGGAAGAAAGTGTTGTTCCATCAAGACAACACCCGGGTTCACACTTCGGCTGAATCAATGTCTGAAATCCATAATTGTGGCTACGAATTATTGCCCCACGCACCTTATTCGCCGGATTTAGCCCCTCGATTACCACCTTTTTCAAAAAAAAAAACAGTTCGTTGGCTCGAAATTATCAACCAAAGAAGAGGTGATAGCAGCAGTAAATGAGTATTTTGACAACCTTCCGGAATAATTTTTTTTCGAAGGAAGTTGCAGGTGAGGTGGAAAAAGTGCATTGACCTTATGGAGACTATGTCGAAAAATATAAATTAATTTGGACCCACTTTTCCTTTAATTTCATGGTCGGCCTTAGAAGTTCTGGATCCACCCTCGTATCTTGTGAGATATAATTAGGTAGTAGCAAAAGACTTGAGTATGGGAATGTAAAATATAATATAAGGAATGATAAACTAACTATATATATATTTTTTTTTATGGAAACTGGCACGGTTGGCTACATCACCTACAACATACGTGATGTCAGCCCATAACACTGGGTGAACTAGGTGCCATGTCAGTGCTTCCTTCATTTCGAAGGTGTGGAATTAAGCTTGCGATGGCTTCACCGAACATATCCGGGCCCATCGGCAGTAGAGGAGGGTGTTAATCGAGGTCGGGACTTGCGAGTGGCCACTCTAAATTTCCCGCGCATGCTTCACGTTTCGGCTCGCATCAAGCCCTCTAGTCTGCGTTGACTAGGACGCGGGGAACCACCAGTCCCGGTCTCGACCTCCCTCTCTCTACCTATACATATTCTGTAGGATGCTTCCAGTGACGTTTTTGAAGCTCTCTCCATATATGAGCTTAGCGTCGATCTTGGGAGCCCTAGATTCTTGAAGAGACTGTAGAGCGACTTCGCTGGTAGTCCTCTTGCTCCGACTTCCACAGCGAAGAGATCAGTCTTGAATCCGTTTCTCACAATCCGGTCTACTAAGTTGCAGTACTTGTTAAGCTTGATGTTGTGGTCCTTCGGTATGTTACTTTCCCATGGAACTGTAAGTTCAACAAGTACTACATGCTTTGTCGCTTTTGAGAACATGAGTATATCCGGTCTTAATGCTGTGGTACAGATTTCCGAAGGCATTTGGTAATGCTTCTCATGTGTCCATCAACAATTCCCAATCCTTTGCTGCTCCCAAAATTGAAGAAGGTTTAGTCCTATCTTTGGGCAGCTTATTGGCTCCAGGTTTCACAAAGTTGACCTTCTGGAAGCCGCTACTGGTTTGCCCTTTCCTGGTCCGTGCAATTGACAGGTTGATGGCCTCTCTGATGATTTGGAGGACTTTATCATGACGGTAGGAATACTGGCCTCGCTCAAGTAGTATTTTGCATCCGCATAACAAATGTTTGGCCGTGCCTACGAACTCCTTACATGACGGGCATAGTCTATTTGTAGATTTCCCCCATCTAACTAGGTTACTCGGGTCGGGGAGAGTAAGCTGGAATGCATTTAAGTAGAACTTAAGCAGCTCAGGGGACCAGTTGTATATTATGGATTTCCACTTCAATGCAGGAGGGATGCAGAAGTCACCCACTGTTAGCCAATCATTCTGCATTTCTAGGTTTAAGGCGTGAAGTTTGAAGCCTTGTTCCATGTCCTCCTGAGCAAAACCTTTCAGTATTTCTTTATCAGACTTTGCTGTTTCTATGCCCAATCCAGATCTATTGGTGCGTGTGCCAACTTGGAATGATTTGTAGAAGTCGAGTCTCGATTCCAGTTCATCTGATAGTGATGTGTTGGGTAAGGCTTGAATAGCGCTATCATTGGAGTCTTTGAGTATACATCGTTTGGCTATTCTCGCCTTTTGATAAAATATCGACGGTTTCTTAATGTTCAGTCCAAAGTTATTGTGAGATCTGTATAGCGTTGACGAGTCAGCCGGGTGAGCCAGTCCAAACCATGATTTCAGGAATCTGGTCACATGCGAGTCTAATTTAGTCAGGTTTTGCTTTGTGAAGTCGTAGACGAGAAATGGCCATGAAAGTTTTGATGTCAGGTAGTTATCGTAAATCCATGCCTTTTGTGTACCCAGGAGGGGAAGATTGTCAGTTTGGCGGAGGCTCTCTTCGAAAAGTTGGACAATATCATCAGTAGGATGCTCCTTTCCTCTGCTGGTGATCCTTTTGCCCAAGAATTTAAAAGGAGCTTCATCAGCCACGGTTGCGATTGGTTTTCCGGCTACTGTCAGACCTGGATTGCTCGAGGTAAACTTTGAACCTTTCCTGGTTAAGCTCAAACAGTAGCACTTCGCTGGTTTTATCTTCATCCCTTTGGTCCATTCACAATAGTCATCCACCACCTTAAGAAGCGCCTGATTTTGTTTTGGATTGCGGGTTAACAGCGTAATATCATCCGCAAATGCCAGGATGGCCGCCATATATGTGTCTCCATATTTGAACCTGTATCCCCATTTCTTTTCTTTTACGACAAGCGTATCAATTAGAATGTTGATAACAATGTTAAATGTGACAGGAGAGAGGCAGCAACCCTGGAAAAGTCCTATGCCGTAACGAATTTCCGGTGTCTTCTCCGTTTCGCCTTTTACTTGTATTACAAAGGAAAGTTTTTTGTAGTAGGAGGCTATTATATTACAGATCAGAGGTGGCACATTATACCACTCTAGCGCCTTTAATAGTAACTCATGGCGCACCGAACCGAAGGCGTTTTCAAAGTCTAACCACGTGGCAGTTAATTGTCTCTCATTCTTCCTTGCATCTCTAAGACATTCAGTCAGCAAAGAATTATGTTCGAGGCACCCTGCAACTCTTGGGAGAAAACCTTTCTGGTACTTCTTCGGTAAGTAGTCGTTGGTACACATGTGTTTGAGTAGTCTGGCCTGTATAATGGAGAAGAATATTTTCGAAATTGTGTTCGTAAGGGCTATAGGTCTAATATCCTTGGGATCAGTAACTTCTTTCTTTTTTGGTAGAAGAACAAACACGGCTTTACCAAGACAGTCTGGCACTTCTCTGTTCGTCCAAATTCTTTTGTAGATGTTCAACATGTGTTTCCGCACTGATGGACATTTTTTGTATATGATGTATGGTATGCCATCGGGTCCCGGGGCGGAACTATTTGGTTTAATATACTACATATAAGTACGTACTGGTTCATTAAAAGTACAAATTACAATTAGCCCTCTGAGCAAACCCTATACACTCAACTGACCAGCCGAAATTTACCGCTGAGCAACAGCGATCTATTAATCGACTTGACGTCCGGAGTTGGTTTTTTATTTCTTACTCTGTCAGTTTTGAACTTAGGGCTATCTCTGTTCCTCTAATGAATACTTGAGTAATGAAAGAACGCAACAAAAAATGTTCGCAGCGATGGTGTCATATGCGTGGTCCATGAAACAAATATTTGCATATTCGCTGGAAGTTCGTACCGTTCTGTGTGCGCGGTAAGTGGGTTCTGGTGAACATTTTTTCAAGAAGATGTTAACAGAATTTGATGCTGTTCTATTAGAAATGTATTATAGTTATATTCTAAAATAAAAATAAGATATGTTGTCGCTTTACTTTTCAAGGTATCTTCGTTCTTTCCTTCGTACACCCATAAAATTTGATCTCTAACCTTACCTATTTTTTATTAATTCCAATTGAAATCTAATTAACTCAAACCTATATCATATGAACGATAATTTTATCTAGATTGCAATGAGGTGCAAATTAATATGGGTCCCGAAGTAAATATTAGAGTTATGATTTTATAATTGAAAAGTGCGGAGAAAGTTGCGCGCGGGTACCTTTGGAAGTTTGCTCAGCGGCTTTTCAAAAAAAGTCGGAAATTTGCTCAGAGGGTTAATTGTAAATTTAATTTTATAGGTAAGTACATAAAAATCAGTTTCAGTCATGCCTATTCCATCTGTAATTCCTTCATAGCTCGATCGAAACAATAAAAGGAAGGAACGGCAATACTAATTACTAAACTGTTTACATAAATAGCCGATCCTGCCTGTGTTATCTGTGAAACTCTTAATCTTCAGGTGATATCGCCAAGGCGGTGTCCTATCAGTATACCTACAGCTTACAATGTATATTGGCGCGGCGCATTATCTCTGTAAATGACAAGTAAATTATGAATTTTTTTGGCGAAAGTCTGCCAATATTTTGCGTAATAAAATGTGATAGATTATGAATTTATCGAGTGTTACTTGAAGTGTTGGATGGGCGTTGCAAATACTACAATGATTTTGATGTTGAGTCGAGTGGGGTGGCGCCCTTTTTAGGGTTCCGTATCCATAATGAAGACTATTACTAAGCCTACAATGTTTGTCCGTCTGTCTGTCCGTCCGTCAGTCCGTCCGTCCGTCCGTCCGTCCGTCCGTCCTTGAGTCCGTCAGTTGAAACTTTCACAGAATATTATTATCAGTGATCGGCGTAGGTATGCCATTTGGGGCCAATGAACATGAATGATGATGTTCATATGGGCATCCCCCGGGATTCCGGGATTGATGATCCCGGGAACCGGGGCACCTAGTTCACCCGGTGTATTATGGGCTGACATCACGGATGTTGTAGGTGATGTAGCCAACCGTGTCAGTTTCCATAAAAAAAACCATTTTTATTATAATAATTTGTGAAATATGAAGATGATTAAATAATGTAGATAAGAACAAAACAAATATTCAAAACACAGCAATATTGAAAATCAACAACAATTTGTTCACAGAAACAAAATCTAAGGTGGACTAGATAACTGATGGCATGACATTCGCAACCCCCGCATACGATCGAATGTCCATGGGCGTCGTAATTGAGAGAAAGACGCCTTATTGAGACACCATCGGGTTTTCAATAAAAAAAAACAATAACAACATTATTTTTAATTAGAAAAAAAATGCAAATCGAAAATCATCACATATAAACATAAAATATTCCTATTAAAACCTCAAGTCAACTTGAGGCACGACCTAAGGGAGGCACTGACGCGGCACCAAGTTCACCCGGTGTTATGGGCTGACATCACGGATGTTGTAGGTGATGTATAGCGCGGTTTTCTCAACCGTTCACTTCGAAAGAGTGCGGCGCGCACCCTCCGCTCTCCGCCTCGCCTCCACCGTACTGACGGGCAATTGCGGTGGGGGCGGAGAGCGGAGGGTGCGCGCCGCATTCTTTCGAAGTGAACGGTTGAGAAAACCGCTCTATAGCCAACCGTGTCAGTTTACATAAACAAAATATATATAAGGTATTTCAATAGTAGGTAACGCTACACTAACGGGTGTATGTGTATCACATACTGATCACGTTCCCATACCAATTTCTTTTTACCATATAAAAAATGTACTTGTTAAGGAGAAATACGCGCACTTCACGTATTAAATTTGAGAAGTGAGTAGGTCTTTTATATCGTAAAAAAAAATTGGTATGGGAACGTGATCAGTATCTGTTACACATACACCCCTTAGCGTATCGTTACCTACTAATGAAAGACCTTATATAAAGCGAGTATGCGCTTAGTACTAACATATAAACATAAAATATTAATAGCAACATTGTAACGGATGATTGATGATGATGACGACGGCTTTTGGTCAGGCGGCGCGGGCGGCAAGGGCGTGTGGGGCGCCGTGGGCTCGGAGCTGTTCGAGGAGGTGATGGAGGACGCCAACGACCCCAATTACGACTCGGAGGCGCCCAACGGCGACATCGAGTTCAAGCAGGTCATCGTCGAGGCGGACCCGCAGGAGATCGTCGTGAGTGGCCCGCCGCTTATTATTGCCTTTTAAGTTATACGTCATTCTTTAAGTATGATGAAATAAACTTTGAATTTGGGGAGAATGGGGAGAGGATGAAAATGGGGAGTCATCGGTCGTCGTCGCGTACAAACATTATTTGCATGTATATATTGTGCGGTGCAGCCTTTGAGAGGGAGCGTGATTGAGGAAAGGGAGAGGGGATGCGCAGTCAATAGATCAAGGGGTGAGAGTGGGAGAGGGAGCAGGTTCGAGGGGTGAAGGGGGGAGAGAGGGAGCGGGGTCAAGGGTTCAAGGGGGGAAAGTGGGAGAGAGAGCGGGGTCAAGGGGGGAGAGTGGGAGAGTGGGAGAGAGCAAGGGGGGAACGGGGTCGAGGGGTCAAGGAAGGAGAGGGGGGTGCGGGTCGAGGGGTCAACGGGAGAGAGTGGGAGAGGGAGATAGGGGAGCAGAGTCAAGGGGGAGAGTGGGAGAGAGAGTGGGTCAAGGGGGGATTCGAAGGAGTGGGGTCAAGGGGGGAGAGGGGGGAGAACTATAACTTCTACCAATTTTATCTTTTTAATATGGCTTTCGTGTGCGCAAGACCGTGTGTGGTGGAGTGCCTTGGGAGACGCCTATGTCCAGCAGTGGACCGATACAGGCTGATGATGATGAATGATGATGTGTAGCACAAATCGGAGCCGGTGATCCTGGAGTACTTCCAACACGGCGACACCAACGAGGCGGCCGAGAGCTTCGCGGAGTTCGTCACCGCCAAGCGGAGCCACATCGTGAGTGTCCCAACCTGCTTTATGCTGAGATAATTTTTCTGTCCGTCCGTCTGTCGTTCCATCATCGCGGCCCTCGTTTCAAATTTGTATTTATTCGACCAACTCAACACTTCTCACCGCATCTACTTGATCATACTTGACTTATGCAGTTTCAGGAAAATAAATTATTTGAAACTTCTTTTCCCTGTCTAATGGGCCATGTGACATGCAGATTAGACAAGGAAAAAACATTTATTGGAAATTTTTTTTTTAATGGAAATAGTGACATGCGACATCGTTACACCTACCGAGCAGGTGTCCAACGATGCCCATGAATCCTATTACTTTAACTGAGCTAAACTTGTATATATATATACAATTGGTTTCTCGGAAACGGCTCTAACGATTTGGATGAAATTTAGTATTTAGATTTTTTTTTTTTTAATGGAAACTGACACGGTTGGCTATATCACCTACAACGTCAGTGATGTCAGCCCACAACACTGGGTGAACTAGGTGCCATGTCAGTGCTTCCCCCTTTGATCGTGCCGGCTACACTGCACTGGTCGGAAAACACAAACTATTTACATAGCCGTTTCGACCGACGTTTCATTCAGTGCTGTGGTACCAACCCGGGCTGGTTAAACCCTACAACCAAGAAAGATTAGGAGGGAAGGGACCTACAGTTTTACGAGGAATCCGAACCTCGGTCAGCCTCCAACGGTCAGCGGTCACCCATCCAAGTACTGACCGCACCCAGCGTTGCTTAACATTCAATAGCGACAGTTGACTGTCTGCACCACTGAGCTATCGAGGCTGACACTACTAGATAATGTTATTTTTTTCAAGTTTATCTAGATAGGTGTAGACGCCGAGCGAATGTCGGTCGCCCAGGTACTATTCTGTTATGCGCGGCGATTGCAAAAGTCGTGCCGGCCTTGACAGGAGCACTTGCCCATTTAAAAAAATCCCTTAAAAATTATTAATAAATTTCAATTCTTATTAGTAATGTTTTAAAATGGTGGGGATTGAAAAATTTACTGCCTGCTGCTTCACCGTTCGGAACCGGTGTAAAACTGTAGGTCCCTTCCCTTGCCCCTTACTAGGTGGTAGGCTCAAATTGTAGCCGACTGGGTTGCTACCACCGTACTGGACGTAAGATGGCCGCATAGCAGCCTCGGTTGTGTTCTCCTCTAGTCCAGTATAACCAGCAATGCAGGGAAGTCTCCGGTATGGCACGTAACTTTTCGGAGGTGATATTGGCTGTTCGGAGCAAGTGCTTTGGGCCCTCCGACTCAGACACCCGTACCGGATTACACAAAAAAATATTATTATTATACTTATAAGGTATTAACAAAACATTATTGCGACCGTACCGTGTGGGGCCGGTACTTAAGTACCGTGTGGGGCCGGTACTTAAAAAGAATATCCCCACTGCATCTCTCCCCATGCATGTCGTAAAAGGCGACTAAGGGATAAGGACAAGATGCCGTGCTAAAGGGCGACAGGCTCGCCACCTCTCACCTTGGCACGGTACTTCCACCGAGTCATGCAGCAGGTGGGTTTTCGTGCCTTACTTGCTGCTTGATCGATTTAATCTTGTTCGAATACTTTGCGAAACGTGGTGGTCGGTGTTGTGCTGTAATTGACCAGAGTACTTGCAGCACAACACCGATTACTCTGCTTACCCCGATTATCGGGATTCAGCGTGTGTGATATGTATGTATGTATTATTGCGACTTGCGAAGTTTGTTCGTCAGTTATCCCCTCTGTATTCAAATTGAACTAACGGAATTTTCGACTCGTCCATGAGTACAGGTACTAGTAAGAACCTACCTAGTTAGTAATATGTGTACTTCGGTGTTACATTCGAGTGTCGAGTTTACAAATTAACTCGCACGTAAACTGACACTCGCATTATTAGTAAGTCCAATTGGCCACAACAAGAAATTAAATACAAATTACAAATGCCCAGCCGAGTATGATCATTGTTACTTGATGCAAATATGGCAAACCAATTCTGTTTTTTTAAATTTTATTTTATTTTTAGGTTTCCGTATCCCGTACGGAAGCCTATTACTAAGCCTACGTCTGTCTGTCCATCCGTCCGTCTGTCTGTCCGAGGGCTGTATCTCTTGAACTGTAACAGGTAGCCCGTTGAAATTTTCACAGAATATTTGTTATTGTGGCAGATATAACAACAAATAATAAAAAATAGAAAAAGTTAAAAATTAGGGGGGTTCCCAACATGTTTTTTTTTTGTGGTGCGAAAACCTCGGTGCGCGACTCCGACTCGCACTTGGCCGGTTTTTATGGATAGCGCGACATGTGGCATCGTTTCACCTACAAGTAGGTGTCTTAACGATGCCCATGGGCATTCTGTTTTGATCTTAGTCTGACCACTCGGGACTAACTATAAAGAAACTTGATATACTA
This sequence comes from Nematopogon swammerdamellus, assembly GCA_946902875.1. Classification (NCBI taxonomy): domain Eukaryota; kingdom Metazoa; phylum Arthropoda; class Insecta; order Lepidoptera; family Adelidae; genus Nematopogon; species Nematopogon swammerdamellus. The sequence continues at coordinate 8,227,035 of OX336348.1, read as the reverse complement.
TGTATTTATGAAAACTGGTATTGGCGGCTGTGCGTACTGTGTGGTGCTGGTAGTGGTACACACAGCCATACGTAACATCAGTCGCTATTTCGGGTAACTCTAACCGCTTCGGCACAGCTACCCATGATTTATGATTGGAAGTTGAGAGTTGAGGGCCCCTGAGCCCTAATATCACCGCTACCTAGATAGATCTGTGATCTCTCAATAGTTCGGACGAGATATCTATCAAGTAGCAAGTATTATAGCGCTTGTTGTTGTAGTTGTTCTGGTTTGGGGTTGGCTCTAGGCCTGCAAACTAATCCCGCTTGGTTGGGGACCTTCGTGCAAAACCCCGCAGTCTCCAGCTAACCCAGCCAGCCTATGTCTTCCATGGAAGCCACAAGTCGACCGGGGTGTCTGCAGGCCGCTTATCTCTTAGTCGCCTTTTACGACATGCACGTGGAGAGATGCAGTGGGACTATTCTTATTAAGTATCGACCCCACACAGTACGTATTATAGCGCTATAATCACACCAAGTGTTTTTGCTCATACAAACGTCATGGGAATACATACAAGCGTCAAACTTGGTATTATAGCGCTATAATCACACCAAGTGTTTTTGCTCATACAAACGTCATGGGAATACATACAAGCGTCAAACTTGGTATTATAGCGCTATAATCACACCAAGTGTTTTTGCTCATACAAACGTCATGGGAATACATACAAGCGTCAAACTTGGTATTATAGCGCTATAATCACACCAAGTATGTATTACCATGACGTTTGTATGAGCAAAAACAAAAAAATTATGACGTTTGTATGAGCAAAAACAAAAAAATTATGACGTTTGTATGAGCAAAAACAAAAAAATTATGACGTTTGTATGAGCAAAAAAAACCTTCAAAAAATTTACTTTTTATTTTTTATTATTATTTTGTTACCTAGGATATCAGCCGTAATAAATAACACACATTCTGCAAACATTTCAACCGGCTGCCTAGTACGGCTGAAACGATACAGCTCCTTAAATGTAGAACAGACGAGTCTCGTACAAGAACAATAAAAAATTTCTTTCTTTCTTTCTTTCTTTCTTTCGTACGGTACGGAACCCTAAAAAAAACCGGCCAAGTGCGAGTCGAACTCGCGCACCGAGGGTACCGTATCGCCATGTCATGGTCAGCGCCACTCACGCCATCTATGGCGTGTTATGAAATGCTTCATATTAGTTAAATGTCATCATTAGTTAAAATGGTTCACACTCTATTCGGTAGATGGCGCGCGCGCATACACTTTTTGGTTTCTTCTATGGGAACCCCCGTGAATTATTTACTTTTTCTTATTTTTATTATTTGTTGTTATATCGGCCATATTAACACATATTCTATGAAAATTTCAACGGGCTGCCTATTACGGTTCAAGAAATACAGCCCTCGGACAGACAGACAGATGGCGTAGGCTTATAATAGGGTCCCGTACGACGGATACGGAACCCTAAAATCTATCATAAAATTATCTATATTATGCTAATAGTGCGAATACTCGACAGCAAATTTCTCACAAACAGGAAAATTGTGCTGACATTTAAAAAATGTGAATTGTCGCGTTCGCACCGCACATGAACAATGACCACACTCTACTGATACCTACGCGACGACGGATTCAGGTTGCACTGTTGTGCAGTGCGCGAAATTATATACTGCATTGTCATAATTCACTTTATGTAACGACTAGCGATAATCGTTTTTATTTATTTTCATTGTATTGTAATTATGGTATAATATTCCCTTGCCCCTTACTAGGCGGTAGGCTCAAATTCAGAGGCGGCGCAAGGCGTGGGCGACGTGGGCGAAGACCACGGCCTCGCGGCCCCAGGGGCCTCGCGCCTCGAAAGTTCATGCAGCGGAAATCCATTTCGACAGTGAAAATACAAAAAAATCCATCCTCTAGTGCCACCAGAGAGGGCCTCGCAAAATGTATCTTGCCCACATCAAATTTAGGTCTTGCCCCGCCACTGCTCAAATTGTAGCCTACTGAGTTGGCACCACCGTACTTGATGTAACATGGCCGCATAGCATAGCTCGGTTGTGTTCTCCTCTAGTCTAGTATAGACAGCAATCCAAAGGGAAGTCTCCGATATGGCACCTACCTTCTCGGTGGTGATATTGGCAGGTCGGAGCATGTGCTTTGGCCCCTCTGAATCAGCCACCCGTACCGAATTAGATAATTTTTTTTTTTTATGGAAACTGAAATGCTTGGCTACATCACCTACAATATCCGTGATGTCAGCCCATAACACCGGGTGAACTAGGTCCCATGTCAGTGCTACCCTTCATATCATGTCGGCAACACTGAACTGGACGGAAAACACGAACTATTTACATAGCCGCTACGACCGACGTTTCATTCAGTGCGGTGGGGATACAACAACCCGCCGGGGATAAACCCTACCACCTAGTAAGGTAAGAAGGAATGGTATCTGGGTGGATCAACTTTTTCTTGTAATGGAAAAACCAGCTGCACAGTCAAATAAAAAAAAAAAATGTTAATTGCAATTTATTACTTAGTTGAAAATCAATAAGTATAAAATACTTAGGTTTATAGGCAATTGAAAAAAAAGTAGAGAACTATTTAAAATACAAAATTAGCCAAATTTTTAGGGGTGACCCAGTGGACAATTTTGTCCCCAGTTTTGTATGGAAGAAAGGGGTTGTCCTCAGGGTAACCAATATTTAAAAAAAAATTACTGAAAATTCTTTGTGCAGCTTCTTTCTTATTGATCAATTACTTATCTGAGAGTTGCTGTAACTATTAAAATAAGGTGTATTTATCAAGATAATATCGCTTTTTCAGACAATACCAAAAACAAGAAAAAGTTGATCCACCCATCTGTACGAGTTCATTTGTACGGTGCGTCTGAAAGTTTGGACTGACATGATGCAGGTGTGCGAGGCGATCGTGGAGGTGGCGCTCGACCACAAGCCGTCTCACTGCGAGATGGCCTCTGTTCTCATCTCCGATCTCTACGGAAGAGTCTTCTCCGCTAAGGACATCGGCGTCGGTGAGTTCGCGACATTATTATATCGCAGGTGACGACGAACACGGCACTGCATAGGAAGGTGTGGAACTAAGCTTGCGATGGCTTCACCGAACATATCCGGGCCCATCGGCAGTAGAGGAGGGTGTTAATCGAGGTTGAGACTAGCGAGTGGCCACTCTAAATTTCCCGCGCATGCTTTACGGTTCGGCTCGTATCAAGCCCTCGTCAGCTAGTCTGCGTTGACTAGGACGCGGGGAAACCACCAGTCCCGCTCTCGCCCTCCCTCTCTCTACCTATCCATATTCTGTAGGATGCTTCCAGTGACGTTTTCGAAGCTCTCTCCATGTATGAGCTTAGCGTCGATCTTGGCAGCCCTAGATTCTTGAAGAGACTGTAGAGCGACTTCGCTGGTAGTCCTCTTGCTCCGACTTCCACAGCGAAGAGATCAGTCTGAGATCATGTCTCAACGAACACATCCGGCCCGTTGCAGGTAGGAGAAGGTTTTGTATCGAGCACGAGACTAGCGTTGTGCCACTCTCGCTCTCTTACAGCGCGTTAGACGTTTCAGCTCCTAGGCAGGTGACAAACACGCCAACTTGGCTTCACTGGACACATCCGGGCCAGTGGCGGCTGGTCCTAAAGTGCGCTCGTGCGCCGCACTACCACGAGAAGTCTTCACTTCACTTAAAATAAATAATATCTTACAACATACCTACATTAAAACCATAAAGATGTACTCCAAATAAATACGAATGTGAATTCGACCTTATTTTATAGATCACAAGGCACGTTTTTGCAAGTAAACCCGTGCCATCGCTAGCGTGCCCCGTGCGAAATTTAAAACGCACGCGAGTCTCCCATACTGAATGTATGGGGATCAGCAAAACACCCGCTGGCGCGTGAGACAAAAGATACTTCATAGAAACAGTATGGGCTGAAATGGAGTTCTGCGTGCGTCGCACGAGCGCCAAACAAGGACGCTATATCGTGAATAGACGCGCGTGCGACACGTCGCGAGCAAATCGTTTTGCACGGGTCCGTCTACCTAGAGTCAGCGCGCTGTCATGTGATGTCACATACCCGTTAGCGCGCGAATATTTAAAATGGGATATGGTTAGGTTCTGTTTTCTTTTTGAAAGCTGCAGTAGTGTTGTGGTCTATGGGTGTCTTCATAAAGGTACTAAAAATGAGTTAAAAAACTTGTTTGGATTTTATTTCTTGTTTTTTGTAACACATTGAGTGTCTTGAGAATATTCATACTAGGTACGTACACTTCGTCGCGATCTTAAAATAACATTGGGAATGTGTTGGGAAATTTGGTATTGAAGTAGGTAGGTAGGTACTTAGCGCACTACCGGTCACTGAAGTCACCGGCTGCCACTGTAGTGCCATTCAATTTTTGTTGCGAGCTAGTGCGGGCACTGCGGTCTCCTTACCCGGCGTACCCGTCATGCCGGGTACGCCGGGTAAGAGGGACCGCAGTGTGGTCACAGTCCGCGCGGTCCTATTAGGACCGCACTTTTAAATGCCGGGTATGGAATTTTGCGGGCAATGTCCGCGGGCCCGCGCGACACCTCTGCTTCCGGGTACTGTATGTATGTATATAAGGTCTTTCAAAATTAGTTAATAGTACGCTAAGGGGGGGTTCTGTATCGGAAATAGATCACTTTTGAAGAAAAAAGAATTTTTTAAATGTAAAATGTAAAAAAAAAAAACACATAGATCTCTTTCTTTCAGAAATTGTGAAAAATCACAATTTTAGTTTTATTAGTATGGAATAGAAAGAATTAGATTTTTTTTTACCAATTTACGTGTTACATCATAATGGTAATGAAGACTTTTTTGTTACTGTTATGAAACTATATCGATTAGGTTATAGAAATCAACCACCTATTTTTTTATTTAAATACATAAAAAAATATTTTACATTAAAGAAAAACCCAAGGTCCAAAACATTTTATATAGGTTTTACTCCCTATATGATACAGAACCCCTCCTTAGCGTACTATGAACAAATTTTGAAAGACCTTATATAAGTAAGAAAATTGCAATTTGAAATGCATAAAACAAATGTTGTGTTGTGACGCGGTCAGCGTTCGAGAACCTGCTGGGCCGGCTGCCTGACCTGCTGCTGGACACGCCGGACGCCGTGCAGCTGCTGTCTAACTTCATCGCGCGCTGTGTCGCTGACGACTGCCTCCCGCCGCGCTTCGTGCAGACCCTCAGCGAGAGGAAGGGCAAGAGCCCGCACGCCGAGTCAGTCACACTGTTATACTCTATGTCTCTAAGCACTGTGTCTCCAATAATTCAATTACTATAGCGCATTATCCCCTAGTGCTGTGTCACCAAGTGATGTGTCTCTAAGCACTGAGTTTCCAAGGACTGTGTCTTCAATAATTCTATTATCGGCCTTAGTGCAGTGTCTCCTAGCGCTGTGTCACCAAGTGATGTGTCTCTAAGCACTGACTCTGCAAGCACTGTGTGTCTAATAATTCACTCATCGGCCATAGCGCAGTGTCTCCAAGCACTATGTCTCCAATAATTAACTCATTGGCCATAGTGCAGTGTCTCCTAGCGCTGTGTCACCAAGTGATGTGTCTCTAAGCACTGAGTCTCCAAGCACTGAGTGTCCAATAATTCACTCATCGGCCATAGCGCAGTGTCTCCTAGCGCTGTGTCACCAAGTGATGTGTCTCTAAGCACTGAGTTTCCAAGCACTGTGTCTCCAATAATTCACTCATGGGCCATAACGCAGTGTCTCCTAGCGTTGTGTCTCTAAGCACTGAGTCTCCAAGCACTGAGTGTCCAATAATTCACTCATAGGCCATAGCGCAATGCCTCCTAGCGCTGTGTCACCAAGTGATGTGTCTCTAAGCACTGAGTTTCCAAGCACTGTGTCTCCAATAATTCACTCATTGGCCAGAGCGCAGTGTCTCCTAGCACTGTGTCACCAACTGATGTGTCTCTAAGCACTGTGTGTCCAATAATCCACTCACCGGTCATAGCGCAGTGTCTCGGGCAATAGCAACACATAAGATGTACGTTTGTTGTGTATGCAGGCAGGCGATCCTCCGCGCGGACACGCTGCTCTCCATGAAGCACGGACTCGTGCGTCTCGACAACGTGTGGGGCGTCGGCGGCGGCCTCAGGTAAATCATACAAATGTTCTTGACTAGTAAATTTTTTTTATTTTGAAAACTAATCGCATTTAACCGACGCGTGTGTTTTCTTTTTTAATTTATGAGTGCAATTGTATTGTTTTTAAGTTTTGTTTTTTGTCGAATTGATTTTTTTTACGAATCAAATGAGGGGAAGCTGATGGTGTCCTTAGATAATTTGTTGCAGACGCTTACGACCCGGTGCATCAGAAAATGCTATGTTTTTAGTTTAAATCGTAATGCAATAATGGTTTTAGTTCAAACTCTGCTCGGGGATGAATTGTTTTGAAAACAAACAATTAAATTAAAAGAACGTCTTCGCGGTCACTCATTAAAACTAAAATGGCCCACACATAGAACCAACCCCAGGAAGCATTTTCTGACGCACCGGGTCGTAAGGGCCTGGAACAAATTATCTGAGGACACCGTCAGCGCCCCCTCGGTTAATTCTTTAAAAAACCAATTAGACAAAAAAAAAACAAAACAAAAAACAAACAAACAAAAATACTTAAAAACAATACAAGTGCACTCATAAATTAATAAACAGAATACACGCACCAGCTGTTAGCTGTCAGTGTTTAAAATAAATAAATAAATAAATAAATAAATGATGGGTTTGCAGGCCGGTGAAATCGCTGATCCGTCGCATCCAGCTGCTGCTGAAGGAGTACCTCAGCTCCGGTGACCTCGCGGAGGCGATGCGCTGCGTCAGGGAGCTGGAGGTGCCGCACTTCCACCACGAGCTCGTCTATGAGGTGACCGTCCGTCTTGTATTATAGACGCACTGTTGTTAAGCAACCCCGAGCGCGTTCAGTACTTGGATGGGTGACCGCTCGACCGTTGGGAGCAGGGACGTATTTCAGATTTTTGCGCCCTGGGCCGATTGGGCCGCCCCTATAGGGGGCGGCCCAATCGGCCCTATAGGGGGCGGCCCAATCGGCCCACCCGCGCGGCTGGTGGCGGTATACGCAAACAACTTGTCGCTCGCCTGACTCTAGCCCGCGTGCATGGCCCGCCACCGCCAATCGTGAATTTTTTTAATAGAGAAATAATTAATTCCAAGTACAAGTAACATTTTGTGCCAAAATGTGACTTGTACAAAAGTTTTTGGCTGAATGCCATATTATATGATTATTAATTTTGTAAGTTAAGTAGGTGAAATAATTAATATTTCTCGAGACGGGCCGCCCCGGGCGATCGCCCGATGAAGAATACGTCGCTGGTTGGGAGGCTGACCGCGGTTCGGATTCCACGTAAAACTAGGTCCCTTCCCTTCTTACCTTACTTGGTGGAAGGGTTTATCCCGGCCGGGTTAGTACCACCGCACTGAACGAAACGTCGGTCGAAACGGCTATGCAAATAGTTCGTGTTTTCCGTCCAGTTCAGTGTAGCCGACATGAAATGAAGGAAAGCACTGACACGGCGCCTAGTCCACCCGGTGTTATGGGCTGACATCACGGATGCTGTAGGTGATGTAGCCAACCGTGTCAGTGTCCATAAAAAAAAATGTGCCAAATTTCAACTTTTGCGTTCAGTAGATTCGAAGAATATAGACGGACAGACAGACAGACACCAGGCTGAACCTATTCAGCTTTTTCCTCTTTTGACGTGCGCAACCCTAACGCGGCATGCGTTTGCCTACTAGTGGAGGTAACAGCGGTGTATTGTCGGCAGACTGTGGTGCAAGCCCTCGAGGCGGTCAACACGTCTGTGGAGGAGCAGCTGTGCTCGTTCCTGGCGGAGCTGTATCGCTCGGTCATCGTCACCTCCGACCAGATGGATCGGGTGAGCGCACACCCTGATACTCTTATCGTCGGGGTCGTCGAGCCACGCGGCGCCGCTCTCCGCGCCCGTTATGGCGATATTACACGGTTCAAACAAATTGATTCAATGCGGTTGAGAGAAGCATAAGTGAAAGCTATTGCTCACGCCTCGCCACGAGCCGTGTAGATATTGTGTCAGTCAGTCAGCGTGTAAGCGTCCACTGCTGGACATACGCCTCTCCAATTTTCCTCCAGTCCTCCCGGCCTTCAGCTGTACGAAACCACTGCTTTTCGCCGACGCACTTGATGTCGTCGTCCCACCTGGTGGGTAGTCTTCCCACACTCTGTTTTCCTGTCCACGGCCGCCAGTGTAGGACACGGTTACTCCAACGGTTGTCGTCTCTTCGGCTGACGTGCCCAGCCCATTGCCACTTGAGCTTAGCCACCCGGTGTCCAATATCGACTACTTTTGTGCGTCGGCGGATTGCCTCGTTACGCACCATATCACGTAGCGTTATTCCCAGCATGGCTCGCTCCATTGCTCGCTGGGCAACTTTCAACCTTTGGACAACAGCGACCATCAGAGTCCACGTTTCACACCCGTACGTCATATTGTGTATTCTTGCGCAATGTGCATTGAATAGTTCACTTCAAATATACGTGTAAACAGCATTATCTTTCGCTTCTGCACCTTTCAACCGCCTTGAATCAATTTGGTTGAACCGTGTAATATCGCCATTACGGTTCAAAAGATACAGCCCTCAGACAGACAGATGGACGGCGTAGATTTAGAAATATGCTTTGAGTACTGGTATGGAAACCTAAAAAACCGGCCAAGTGCGAGTCGAACTCGCGCACCGAGGGTCCCGTATCGCCATGTCACGGCTAGCGCTACTCACGCCATCTAGATGGTGTGTTATGAAATGCTTCATATTAGTTAATGTCGTGCTTAATAATCTATTCGGTAGATGGCGCGCGCGCATACACTTTTTGATTTCGTCGGAACCCCCGTGAATTTTTTACTTTTTCTTATTTTTATTATTTGTTGTTATATCGGCCATAATAACACGTTTTTTGTGAAAATTTCAACGGGCTACCTATTACTGTTCAAGAGATACAGCCCTCGGACAGACAGACGGACAGACAGACAGACGGACGGACGGACAGACAGACAGACAGACGGCGTAGGCTTAGTAATAGGTATTATTTGTTGTTATATCGGCCATAATAACTCATTTTTAGTCAAAATTTCAACAGGCTACCTATTACGGTTCAAGAGATACAGCCCTCGGACAGACAGTCGGACGGCGTAGATTTAGAAATGTGCTTCGAGTACTGGTACGGAAACGTAATAATGAATGTTGTGCTTCGTCCGGTGTTGTCAGGGCTTCCTGCGCGTGCTGGAGGACATGGGCGACATAGTGCTGGACGTGCCGCTGGCCTACATCATGCTGGACCGCTTCGTGGAGCGCTGCAACAACAAGTTCCGCCTCGGCGAGCACGTCCACAAGAAGATGCCCACGAGGTCGGTGTCTATGTTGTGCTCCTCCGGTGTTGTCAGGGCTTCCTGCGCGTGCTGGAGGACATGGGCGACATAGTGCTGGACGTGCCGCTGGCCTACATCATGCTGGACCGCTTCGTGGAGCGCTGCAACAAGTTCCGCCTCGGCGATCACGTCCACAAGAAGATGCCCACGAGGTCGGTGTCTATGTTGTGCTCCTCCGGTGTTGTCAGGGCTTCCTGCGCGTGCTGGAGGAGATGGGCGACATAGTGGTGGACGTGCCGTTGGCCTACATCATGCTGGACCGCTTCGTGGAGCGCTGCAACAACAAGTTCCGCCTCGGCGAGCACGTCCACAAGAAGATGCCCACGAGGTCGGTGTCTATGTTGTGCTCCTCTGGTGTTGTCAGGGCTTCCTGCGCGTGCTGGAGGACATGGGCGACATAGTGCTGGACGTGCCGCTGGCCTACATCATGCTGGACCGCTTCGTGGAGCGCTGCAACAACAAGTTCCGCCTCGGCGATCACGTCCACAAGAAGATGCCCACGAGGTCGGTGTCTATGTTGTGCTCCTCCGGTGTTGTCAGGGCTTCCTGCGCGTGCTGGAGGACATGGGCGACATAGTGCTGGACGTGCCGCTGGCCTACATCATGCTGGACCGCTTCGTGGAGTGCTGCAACAACAAGTTCCACCTCGACGATCACATCCACAAGAAGATGCCCACGAGGTCGGTGTCTACGTTGTGCTCATCCGGTGTTGTCAGGGCTTCCTGCGCGTGCTAGAGGACATGGGCGACATAGTGCTGGACGTGCCGCTGGCCTACATCATGCTGGACCGCTTCGTGGAGCGCTGCAACAACAAGTTCCGCCTCGGCGATCACGTCCACAAGAAGATGCCCACGAGGTCCATGCCGTGTTTTAACATTGAAAATGTTTGTTTTCGTGATCGAGTATATAAAGTGTTTCGTTAGTCATTGCATTAATTTCGGGAGGGTTACATACACACTCAAATAAACACGTTACGCAAAAAAAAATTATATGTTTTTAGCATTAATTTTCGAGAAATTTAACAAAACATGTTTGCTACCTAAACATTAACCTGTGTGTAACAGTAGGTAACTTGCATTGTACGGGGTCAATGACCGTACTATGTTCAAAAGCAGAACAGCTGTTTGTTGTAAGTAAGTCACAAGGTCACTATGATTGGTTTTTACAGCTACTTATTTGATTTTATTTTTTGTTAGGAGAAAAAATGCTCCTATAAACATATGTTTTTTTCTTACGTAAAGTGAGCAAATTACGGTTGCTGGCAATGAATTTCGAAAGGCTCAGAATATAGCAGCTTTCGAGAAGAACCCCTTTTACTTCGCCAAAAAAGCTTTTGAGGAACAGCAGGGTACAATTAGGTTAAGTACGGACGAGATGTTCAACTACTTTAAATCCACATATACCACCCCGGAGGCAGATATAACTTACAGGGATCCACCAGCTCCAAAACCCAAAGAACCTGCTCTAGCATTTGATGCTGATTCACCGACGATGAAAGAGCTGGAATACCACATAAAAAGGAAACCAAATAGTTCCGCCCCGGGACCCGATGGCATACCATACATCATATACAAAAAATGTCCATCAGTGCCAATCGGAAAACCAATCGCAACCGTGGCTGATGAAGCTCCTTTTAAATTCTTGGGCAAAAGGATCACCAGCAGAGGAAAGGAGCATCCTACTGATGATATTGTTCAACTTTTCGAAGAGAGCCTCCGCCAAACTGACAATCTTCCCCTCCTGGGTACACAAAAGGCATGGATTTACGATAACTACCTGACATCAAAACTTTCATGGCCATTTCTCGTCTACGACTTCACAAAGCAAAACCTGACTAAATTAGACTCGTATGTGACCAGATTCCTGAAATCATGGTTTGGACTGGCTCACCCGGCTGACTCGTCAACGCTATACAGATCTCACAATAACTTTGGACTGAACATTAAGAAACCGTCGATATTTTATCAAAAGGCGAGAATAGCCAAACAATGTATACTCAAAGACTCCAATGATAGCGCTATTCAAGCCTTACCCAACACATCACTATCAGATGAACTGGAATCGAGACTCGACTTCTACAAATCATTCCAAGTTGGTACACGCACCAATAGATCTGGATTGGGCATAGAAACAGCAAAGTCTGATAAAGAAATACTGAAAGGTTTTGCTCAGGAGGACATGGAACAAGGCTTCAAACTTCACGCCTTAAACCTAGAAATGCAGAATGATTGGCTAACAGTGGGTGACTTCTGCATCCCTCCTGCATTGAAGTGGAAATCCATAATATACAACTGGTCCCCTGAGCTGCTTAAGTTCTACTTAAATGCATTCCAGCTTACTCTCCCCGACCCGAGTAACCTAGTTAGATGGGGGAAATCTACAAATAGACTATGCCCGTCATGTAAGGAGTTCGTAGGCACGGCCAAACATTTGTTATGCGGATGCAAAATACTACTTGAGCGAGGCCAGTATTCCTACCGTCATGATAAAGTCCTCCAAATCATCAGAGAGGCCATCAACCTGTCAATTGCACGGACCAGGAAAGGGCAAACCAGTAGCGGCTTCCAGAAGGTCAACTTTGTGAAACCTGGAGCCAATAAGCTGCCCAAAGATAGGACTAAACCTTCTTCAATTTTGGGAGCAGCAAAGGATTGGGAATTGTTGATGGACACACATGAGAAGCATTACCAAATGCCTTCGGAAATCTGTACCACAGCATTAAGGCCGGATATACTCATATTCTCAAAAGCGACAAAGCATGTAGTACTTGTTGAAGTTCCATGGGAAAGTAACATACCGAAGGACCACAACATCAAGCTTAACAAGTACTGCAACTTAGTAGACCGGATTGTGAGAAACGGATTCAAGACTGATCTCTTCGCTGTGGAAGTCGGAGCAAGAGGACTACCAGCGAAGTCGCTCTACAGTCTCTTCAAGAATCTAGGGCTCCCAAGATCGACGCTAAGCTCATATATGGAGAGAGCTTCGAAAACGTCACTGGAAGCATCCTACAGAATATGGATAGGTAGAGAGAGGGAGGTCGAGAGCGGGACTGGTGGTTTCCCCGCGTCCTAGTCAACGCAGACTAGCTGACGAGGGCTTGATGCGAGCCGAAACGTGAAGCATGCGCGGGAAATTTAGAGTGGCCACTCGCTAGTCCCGGCCTCGATTGATACCCTCCTCTACTGCCGATGGGCCCGGATATGTTCAGTGAAGCCATCGTAAGCTTAGATCCACACCTTCCTTCTGTAACCCTCCCGAAGTTAATGACATGACGACATGACTAACGAAACACCTTATATAGTGCCCCGATTTATGAAATTTTGACATTTGCCTGTGGTTTCGCAGATATGAGAGGTACGCGGATGCGCCATATGTCAAAATGTGCGTCTGCCGGAGGGCTTCAAAGTGTAATTTGAATTCCCAAAATCCGTCGGTAACTTTGAGATTTTCCAAAATTTGTCAAAAATAAAAAAAAAAATCGCCGACTTGGATCTAGAATTTCCCAATAACTTTTTTTGAGCTCGCTATTCAAGAAACGGAAAAAAATGAATGTCGGGATTGAATTAAGCTACAGTTTGAGCCTTCTTAGGAGGCGGGCGAACAAAAACTGTAGGCGGTAGCGGGTTCCTTACGCGCGAGGTCAGTCTGCGCTGCGTTCACTTTATCGTTAGTACGATAAAGAATGAATTCCTATTAACAAATTTGTAAAATTTTATCGTGTGCTGTATTTCTAAATTAAATTTTCAATGCCTTTGATACAACGTACAACGGACCGTCTTGAGGTCTCAGTGCGGAGAATGGCCCACCCGCTTTCCCAAGAGGCTGGGCAGCAAACAACAACAACAACAATGCCTTTGATAATTGCGCGTAGTGTGAGATCTGTTTAAAAAAATTACCCCACAATTTTTTTTTTTTTATGAAAACAGACACGGTTGGCTACATCACCTACAACATCCATAATGCCACCTTGGTGAACTAGGCGCCATGTCAGTGCTTCCCCTTCGGTCGTGCCGGCTGAACTGGACGGAAAACAGGAACTATACGGAGGATGTGGTGGGTCTTGCCAAAATGGACGTCATTGTTGCAAATACGGATGACCCCAAAAAACATTCAGGGGGTTTGGGGGTCAAAATCCGCAAAAATATATAGACGACCCCATCTCTCTCAGTGCATGTCGTAAAAGGCGACTGAGTGATAAGGATAAGACACCGTGCTAAAGGTAACATGTAAGAGGTGTGACTAACTAGGTGGTAGGTTTTTTGTCAGCCTCGGTAGTTCAGTGGTGCGGTCAGTACTTGGATGGGTGACCGCTCGATCGTTGGAGGCTGACCGCGGTTAGGATTCCACGTTAAAACTGTAGGTCCCTTCCCTTCTTACCTTACTAGGTGGTAGGGTTTATCCCGCCCGGGTTGGTGCCAGCGCACTGAGCGAAACGTCGGTCGAAACGGCTATGTAAATAGTTCGTGTTTTCCGTCCAGTTCAGCCAGCACGACCGAAGGGGAAGCACTGACATGACAAAAAAAAAATTACTAACCATACTGAATATGCATATGTCTCAATGAAATATTGTTATTGTTGTGTGTTCTTTATGGCGAAATAAATATGTGAATCTGAATCTGTATCTGAATCATGGCGCCTAGTTCACCAAGGTGACATCACGGGATGTTGTAGGTGATGTAGCCAACTGTGTCAGTTTCCATTAAAAAAAAAGGTTCCAATTGTAGCCGAATTGGTTGGTAGCACCGTACTGGATGTAAGATGGCCGCATAGCAGCCTCGGCTGTGTTCTCCTCTAGTCCAGTATAGCCAGCAATCCAGGGAAGTCTCCGGTATGGCACCTACCTTCTCAGAGGTGATATTGGCTGATCGGAGCATGTGCTTTGGCCCTTCGACTCAGCCACGCATACCGGATTACATAAAAAAAATCAAAAAATTAATCTGAAATGTCACCAAACTGCCGACAAAAGCTATTATACTACCGTACCGTGTGGGGCCGGTACTTTAAAAGAATAGCCCCACTACATCACTCCCCGTGTATGTCGTAAAAGGCGACTAAGGGATATGACTCCCTTCTTATATTACTAGGTGGTAGGGTTTAACCCGCCCGGGTTGGTACCACCGCACTGAATGAAAGGTAAACGGCTATGTAAATAGTTTGTGTTTTCCGTCCAGTTCAGTGTAGCCGGCACAATCGAAGGGAAGGACTGACGTGGCACCAAGTTCACCCGGGTGTTATTAGCTGACATCACGGATGTTGTAGGTGATGTAGCCAACCGTGTCAGTATCCATAAAAAAAAAAATACTATAATTGTAAATGTTGTTCCAACAGAGGGCGCAAGCGGTTCGTGTCTGAAGGCGACGGCGGCCACATCAAGGAGCATGTGCTGAAGCTGCGCGAATAGACGCGTTCATTGTATACGCAACCGTCCTGTCCGAGCGCGTGGACGCAAGCCGATACCACGCCGCGTCGTATTTCGTCGCCAGGCCTCACACACTCTATGTACTTGCGCGCGCTAACTACCTACCGCCCAGCGGGCCGCCGGCGTTCTAATTCAGTGGAAATTCGTCAGCCGCGCGAAGCATACCTACACGCTCGCCCACGCAACTGCGCGCAGATGCAAAGCAATAATCACTTTACACTCGATCGTTTAGGTACATTTTCGCACGCAGTGATTGGCGACGTGAAACAGTAGGCTACTAAAGCCGAAGGTATGGAGCTTTTTCTATGGAGTGATTTATCTGTTACGAAGTAACTATTAAGTAATCTGTGTCGCCGCCACGGTTGTGTTACAACCGCTTGGACAGCCGCGTGCGAACGCGTGAGGCATCGTATGACTGAATCGTGAATCAACTCGATCAATTCGCGCGGGATTTTCACTGATGTTTTCTGTAGCATCTACAGACGGTTATTGGACACGTGCCGCCGCGAAGCGAAGCTGCGGAAGCATCTAGTGTTTATGAAACAAAAACATTATAGAAATGGTCGTCTTCGAAGCTCACAGCTAGTTGGCTGACTATTTTAATTAATAAAAAAATAAAAAATGTACAAATTATAACTTTAAATGGCGTAAATTAATACTTCAATCTTCGAGGCCACGGCAAATGGCTGACTTTTTTTCGCAAATAAGAAAGAATGTCTAACCCTATCGACTTGCTTCCACCAGCGTCAAGTCAAACGTTTGTAGGCTTGCTTCCACCGTCAAGTCGAACTCTTGTCGGCTTGCTTCCACAGTCAAGTCAAACTCTTGTCGGCTTGCTTCCACCGTCAAGTCGAACTCTTGTCGGCTTGCTTCCACCGTCAAAGTCAAACTCTTTATTGGCTTGCTTCCACAGTCAAAGTCAAACTTTTATCGGCTTGCTTCCACAGTCAAGTCAAACTCTTGTCGGCTTGCTTCCACCGTCAAGTCAAACTCTTGTCGGCTTGCTTCCACCGCCTGGTAACGGTTTCACCAACGGACTTATTTGATCACCGTCCTACGTTGTTCATGTTAACAAGACTGTCGCGACAGCAGGTGAGGACAGATTGTTAAGTACGACAGAGACAGCATCTTACTTATCATACATTAGAGTGACAGCTGTCACATGTGTCATTCTGTGCTGCATGAAGGCAGCAAAAAGTGAAGTTCGCTCGCCTGGTTGCAGGAACTAAAAGAAGAAGGTTTTAAATGGCTTTCACACGATCAATATTGTCAACTTGTTTACTTCAAGTTTTTCGGTGACGCTAATGTATATTCTGTAGGGTGTACAAAAAAATAAGGTTTTGTTATGAGAAATTTGATATTTGTAAGGGCGGCGTTGCTATCGGCATTGGGCTGGGCAGCGGGGGGATTGCGGGGGCGCCGGCAAACTTGAAGCAGACAAATATAACTGTTATTATTCAATATTGATCGTGTGGATGGCACATATTCATGGCACACACGACGTCTTTATTATTGACACCAAACCGGACGACAAACGGAATAATCTGTCAACAAAACGACATGCGAATTCTGAGAATGGTTCATCATCATCATCATCATCATCAGCCTGTATCGGTCCACTGCTGGACATAGGCCTCTCCCAAGGCACGCCACCACACGCGGTCTTCCGCTCTTCTCATCCATCCACTGATGAATGAGAGTGGATGGATGAGAAGAGAATGGTTATCTCAGGGAAACCATTGCGAGATGTTAATCCTATCGCAACAACACATAACCTAAACAAATAAAATACATAAACGTATGAATTTGTTTAAGATTATGCATAACTCACGGTGATCAAATAAGTTTGTCGGCATAAATTTTTAACGTAAGCAATTCTAATCAAACTGTTTAATGTATTGATAATTTTATCGGAGTTTATTGCCCGCACGCGTAACATTCGAGACACTTCAGCTCCGCATGTAGCCCTGCGCTTAACCGTTCAGGTGTGTCGCCTTCGTGCACTTGTCCGCGCCGGAACGATTTCGTCCCGGCGACGAAGAGTGCGACATTACCGCGCGCCGGCGCCGTAACCTGAGGGGTTAAACAAAAAGCGTCTTCACCTTTAACTAGAGAGCGTTCCAACTAAAAGTTCCCTTCGCCGTTATGTTGGCTCCACTGTCAGTGTCACTGTCAGTGCTTAAATTCGTGCTGCCAGATGGTGAAGATTATATTACCTAATAATGTAATCGGTATTTACCGTACAAAAAATACCGTCAATACTGATAATTACGGGTAAATCTGTACACATAGCAACCCTCAACGCTGTTTTGACAGATATACAGTGGAGCCAACATAACGGCGAAGGGAACTTTTAGTTGGAACGCTCTCTACCTACGTGTGGTCACGGTGACAACAGTCTTCTGTAATTTATTTACTAAGCATTGCTCTTTGCGGACAGTTTGAAGTGGTAATATTTTCGTACATAGCTGTGCAGCGCGTAGTAGCGAAATATTCAAAGGTTACAATTTCATTGCGGCCATCGTGACCGTACATAGGCGCTTAAGGGTTAAGGCCCTTTGCGTGCGAGCGCGTACTACCGTGTTTCAGGCAAAGTACGCAAGGCGTACGAAAGTGAATTGTATACAGAAAAAAAAAGTTACTGTGTAAATCCAGGTTGCGTGCGATACGCGTAACATGCATGTAGACATCAGTCCGTGCCTGTGAACGTGCAGACAGCCTAGTTCACCCTGTCACCGCTGCGGATGCGATAAGTCCGTTAACAAAAGTGCAACCTGTGATGCCAATCTCAGGGTGCATTTTGTTTTCTTGGGGGCCGCCCATATATTACGCCATAGATTTTTGTCAATTTTCGACACCCCCACCCCTACAATCATCGTCATTATCTATTTAAACCTATTTCTATATAAACGTTATTTTCATTGCCTACTTTTAATTCCGGGAAATGAACAGGTAGTCGAAACTATGCATAATCTGTTGTC
This sequence comes from Nematopogon swammerdamellus, assembly GCA_946902875.1. NCBI lineage: Eukaryota > Metazoa > Arthropoda > Insecta > Lepidoptera > Adelidae > Nematopogon > Nematopogon swammerdamellus. The sequence goes on along the minus strand of OX336348.1, from coordinate 8,209,145 downwards.
CACGCGAACGAAGTCGCGAGCACAGCTAGTAGGAGGGAAGGTGTGGATGTAAGCTTGCGATGGCTTCACCGAACATATCCGGGCCCATCGGCAGTAGAGGAGGGTATTAATCTAGGCCGGGACTAGCGAGTGGCCACTCTAAATTTCCCGCGCATGCTTCACGTTTCGGCTCGCATCAAGCCCTCGTCAGCTAGTCTGCGTTGGCTAGGACGCGGGGAAACCACCAGTCCCGCTCTCGACCTCACTCTCTCTACCTATCCATATTCTGTAGGATGCTTCCAGTGACGTTTTCGAAGCAGCCCTAGATTCTTGAAGAGACTGTAGAGCGACTTCGCTGGTAGTCCTCTTGCTCCGACTTCCACAGCGAAGAGATCAGTCTTGAATATTATCTTGTTATATTTTGGGGTCATCCGTATTTGCACAACAATGACGTAAATTTTGGCACGACCCCTCCCCATCACCCGGAGACCAAACCCCCGGCCCCCCTCTAATTTCAAATGACGTAATACATGGACGGCCCCTTGACAGATTTATCCGGTGGTGGCATTGAGATTTAGGTTGTCTGCGATCTGAATGTGAGCGCAGAGTGGCGCAATGACAATGCTAAATTTTCGACTGCTATTACTATTAAGCTATTACACTCTGCAGTAAGTCTACACTATGCACTGCCGAAAGTACTACATATGGGTTCGCGGGTTCACAGCAATGCATACTAGAGCAAGTTGCGTGGATCGCTCCAACCGGTTTAAGGGCTAAATGTTTTTTAAATGACTTTTAACATGTTTTCAATTAAACAAGTAGATGTTTACGATACTAATAGCGACGTTGAAGTGTGCGTGTATTGTTTCCATTCTGTTTCGTTTTTATTTTCGTACACGTAACTAGCAGATGACAGTTTTTAGGGTTCCGTGTACATACGGGAAGCCTATTACTATTACTAAGCCTACGACGTCTGTCTGTCCGTCCGTCCGTCCGTCCGTCTGTCCGAGGGCTGTATCTTTTGAACCGCCATAGGTAGCCGGTTGTAAATTTTCATAGAATATATGGTATTATGGCGGATGTGCCAACAAATAATAAAAACAGCAAAAAGTACAAAATTAAGGGGGGGCCCCATACAAGAAACATGCTAAGTACATTTTCACTCTACTAAATAATAGATGACGCCACTGTTACTTGCATTGCAGACAGACAAAAGATAAACGGATATGGTTTTTTGACAGGTATGGTATAGCGGACTACGGGACCCTCCGTTCCTGAGTAAAGCTCACACTTGACCGATTTGTTTTATTTTATACCTCTTAAAATGGGAAATTTTGTCAAAAAATATGCACCCTAAGATGCCACTCTTGGGGTGTATTTTTGTTGACAGATCTGCTCATTGGTACAATTGAATGAGTAATAATTCCTTTGGTCCGGTCTTGAGGTGTGCTCTGCTCATCGTAGCTTACGTCATAGTTTACCTGGGTTGCTTCAACATTCAACACAATCCAAAGTTGCAATAGAAAATGTGTACTTACCTCTAAAACCGCAAAGTTTTAGACATGGAAAAGATTAACATAGATTTGCGCATTGCATGCACGAAACTGACATTTGCACGTTATATTTCCTTTTTTTTTTATATTAATATATTTAAGTTGACGAGAATGTGTATCAGTCGAAATGACAAGAGGAGTCCATCCAAGTGACAATACACTGACCACCTTAGATGGTTCTCTACGATTGTTTTCCATTTTTTTTTTATATCTTAAAAGTATTGTTTGCATTTGGTGCTGTCTGAGAGAAAATCAAACAAGCTAGTAACATGACACTATCTCTCCGCAACAAACGGGTAAATCTGTCAACAATAAAAATGCACCCTGATCGACAATCAAGATGCGTTTTGTTGCCGTATTTTACCATCTGTCGAATTGCAAGGATTAAAAATGACTTTACGCATTTGATTTTGAGACTTAGAAAACACTGATCGATGCCATTATTGCATTTGTAAAAAGTTACTTCATCCGTTTGCACAGAAATAAAGCTCCTCGCATACCAGACACACTTGACAATGCTTAATCTTTTCGCAGCTGTCAATGAATAAATCTGTCAACGAAGAATGCGCCCTGAGTCGGCGCCTTAAGGCCAGTTTAAATTATATTAGTACATTACGAGAGTGAATTAGTAGCACTCTAATACTAGTGCTTTAGTGCCTTTCCAGTGGACGTTTACACTTCTTCCCTGCCATTTCCGCCTATTCACTAATGCAATCCACTAAAGTTAACTACTACTAAACTGCCCGTTTACACTACACAGCGAGGATACACTGGGGGGGTTGAGCGGGCGCGGGGAGGGGAGGGATGTCACTGGAAACAAAAGGTTCTATTTGATTTTAGTAGAAAGGCGAATAGAATCGTACTAATGAGAGTGCTTAGTACTAATCACTAAAAGCTACCGTCCACTAATGCACCTCCTAATGACTATAGATAATGTAAACCGGCCATTACACATATTTTCTTTTTGTTGATAGATTAATTTATCAATGGCGGCAAAAGAATTTGAAAAAGACATTTTAAATTTAGTATTAAGTTGACCCCAAAATGAAGATATACCCGTAGAATGTTATCATATGCGCTCATTTTAAGACTTTTGAAGCGTGCAGCAAGCTGAAGAGTGCAACACAGTAGTACTGAGCGGAGCGGCTCTCTTGCGAGAGCAGCGTGTACGACTTTTTTTCTCATTCAGTGTTTTGTTAGTGCATTTCATTAATGAATATGACTTGCTCCATGGTTCGACTTCAATTTAAACTGTAGGTCCATTCCCCGACTTCACTTTCTGGTCGGGTGGCAATCCCGCCCAAATTGCAACCACAGCAATGCAGGTCAGCCTAAATATAGTTTTCTATTTTCCCGTCCAGGTTAGTGTAACTTGCACTAACTTGAGGCACTATTCCGGCCATTTACTTATATATTACTAAGGTAAGAATATGCCCATAAAATAGTAATACACATTCAATAACATCCCCACTAAAGTGGTGGTCAAATGCTTGCAAAATTATGCACTAAAACTAGTCAAAAATAAAAATAATCGAAATATAGCATGCGATATTTAGTTTCCAAATTGTTTTCTGGTAATTTTAGGCGTTCTTACTATGGTTGGACCACCACTTTAGTAAAGACATTTATTGAGTTTGTATGGGAATGTCCTTAGGTTAGTAATATAAAAGTCAATGGTTCCGACAGGAACAAATATCAGGTTAAAAAAATTCCACTGGTGCATCTTCATTTTCAGCTAATTCATAGATAGAGAGAGCACACCTGACTGGATAAGGAAACCTGGGTGTTTGTGCCACCATACAAGATGCACAATTGAGGTGCGGGGCAAGCCGCGCTGATACTCCTGGCGCGTCTCGTTTATTTCGTTGCGTCTCCCCCGTTATCTAGACCTGAGCACCAAACACGAACACCCAGCTTTCCTTATCCTGCATCAGGCGTAAGATACTCCAATTCATTTGGTTCTTTCCACTCAGTCCAATAAATCGTTCCTAGATGAGAACGAAATGTGTCGCTGTCTTATTGTGTACATGTAAGTTATGCATTTTTTTTTGTGCAACACTGCAGACTGCATTGAACAGTCTTTGTTCTGCCACTCTGGTGGTGAATGTTGAACGACGAGGTCACCTCTTGCTAATGTAGCAAGAGGTGACGACCGTTTTGTTATGAAATGAATTAAGCTTTCAACAATAATGCACCATGAGAATATGTTAGGGTGCATTTTTCTTGACATATTCTGTCACTTGATTTAGGTTATGAAATGAAAAATTTAGTATGAGGTCACCTTAGATTATTAATTGGTCCCCGCGCGCTCCGACTAGATACCCCGCTACCTTAAAACAACAGCTCCGCGAATGCGGCAACTCAATATTGTAGTGTGTGTGTAAGAAAATGTTGTAGTATGTGTGTGATCCCATAGTCTTTCCTATTGAGACTGGCTCGAGTACGCCGACTTCGGCGTCGTATTTGTTGCCGCATTTTACACGTACACGGGCGGTATTTAGTCGGAGCGCGCGGAGACCTATCTATAATCTAAGGATGTGACATTTTTTAGCCAAAAATCGTAGAATAGTTCAGTATTCGACACAGAATAGCAGTCTGCATTGGTGCGTAAAAAGAATTTTCGTAAATGTTGGCTGGATCGTGGTTTGTGTATGGTTTGGGTCGACGAATACGAGTGTACGTGTCGGCTTAATCTGTTGCGATGAAGTGATTTTGCATTTTTTATAAGTAGCGTAAGTTTTGTGTTCATTTTGTTCAAGTATAAAACCTTATCAAGTTTGTTTATCCTTGTGTTAGTATTTAAGTGTCCTTTTTTTAATTATTTCTTCACTAAGATTTCCATTGATTGAACTTTTGTTTGTATGGATGGTTTGCGAATTGTATATAAGATGTCTGGAGAAATTAAATTTAGATTATATTTCAATCTTAATAGAATTAATTTGATTTATTTTTACCCATACGCACGTTCCCTGAAAAAGTTCGACCAAAAGATGAAACTTGCCCAGCGAGCAGTGGAGTGAGCCATACTGGAAATATTTTTAAGCAATATTGTGCGTAACTAGGTTTCCTCCGAAGCACCTGACTAGTTGTATTGGACACCGGGTGGCTAAACTCAAGTGGCAGTGGGCTGGGCACCTCAGCCGACGAGACGACGACCGTTGGAACAAACGGGTTATACTATGGCGGCAGTGAACAGGGAAACCGGAGTGTGTGAAGACCGCACGCCAGGTGGATCGACAAATTACGTCGGAGGCGATCAGTGGTTCCACCGAGGGACTGGAGAAAGATTGGAGAGGGGTATGCCCAGCAGTGGACACGTAAAACGTTCACTGATGTGACCAACACGTTTCCTGCTCTTCAAGAATTTATTTTTTAATTGCTTCCGAACTGGGTGGCTGTGCCCGAGCTCCAAGCCTCAGGCGCAAGCCTCAGGGTGATATTGACTATCACCCCCGAGGAGGTGCCAGTCCGGCTTGGAGGTGGACTAATGTCGCAACAACAAACAAATATTTACTTGGGCACGATAATTGTACGTAACGAAATCTAAAAAAAAAAACTTCTCATAATTGAGCCTCTTGATACTAAGGCTAAGGAGTAAGGGTAATCCAGAGGACAACGCATAATCAACAAAACTACCCTAGATGATAGCATATCGATCCTCGTAAACCTCAATAATTATATCAGACGGAGAACATCGCTGCTGCTGAGTTCTTGCAGCACAAAATCGATTACTTTCCTTATCCTGATTGTCGGGATAAAGCGTAATGGATATATGTATACAACGTGTCCCAAAACTCAACGTCCAGCGGGAACCAGGGAGTAGGCCCAGGGAAAAATAAGAAAAAAAATTGGAGTCATTTTTTTTATGATATGAGCACTTATTGAAACACTCTCGTACAAAATTTTTAGGTACTACGACTACAAATTCGCAAAAATAATTTGTAAAAATTTATTTATTGGTAGCCTAAATAACTCTGCTATTGATCAGTATCCGAAATAAAATGCCCATAGTTTTATGACAAAAAATATTAAGTTAAATTTTTTTCTGAAAAAAATTGGTTGTCTGTAAAGTGGTTTACGGACGATAGTTTTACGTGATGCTGATGACGTCATAAAGTATATAAAGTGCGAAGTCAGATACAAAATCAGTTTATAATACTTTATCGTGCTTAGAAGTTTAATTCTTAAATCGCAAATGTGAGTACTTTAAATACTAATAATATTAATTATCAATATAAAGTTTTAATTTACGCCATCTACATTATAAAAGCGCATACTACAACGTTGCAACACGTACCTATAACTGCGAATCAAGTAAACTACCGCTGAAGTATTTCATTTACTATATTGACGCTAGATGTCGCTCTAAAAGACTCAACGCCATGAAATATTCACCTACTGGTGACCGAATTCGCTTCGTTAGTACACCGCACGGCACGTAACTTGGCCTCTCTGCGAGAGGGACGACGTTATACGCATGCGATCGTTGGTATAACGCTGTCCCGCTCGCACAGCGGCCAAGTTACGCGCCGGGCACTCTACATGACTGGTTTAGCCGGGTGGTTAAGACGTCTGGTCGGTCACACCTACCAGACGTGGCGCTGTCCCCACCGAAGTCCCTCTCAAAGCGGACCTTGAGGTCCGAGGGCAGCTTCCCTAGCACAATATGCAGGAGCATGAACGACCAACCGTCGATCGGGAGCCCAAGCTTTCGTAGCGCATTCAGCGCTACCACCAGAGGGTTGTATAGGTCTCCCCGAAGACCCGCCAACCTGGTGCTCAACGGGGGACGCCCATACTGCAGGTGTGGGCGGTGTCGGTAGAACTAAAGTTGCACATGTGTTAGGGAAAGTTTCGATCACGCTGTCATCGTTTCCGTTGCCGGGGCGAATTTTTACCACCGCGGCTATTGTAATGGAGGACATTCCGTTTAGGAAGACACCCACATTTTGACTTAGGCCCGGAAATTGTCGCATTGACTGCTGGCATGTCGTTAGCAGATCCGGACTTTCATCGTTCTGGGCACGTAGATTTGTTAATTGGTGCAGAAGTTGTTGCGTTGTTGTTCCTAAACAGACGCGCTCTGCAGGCTGGTGGCCTCGTGGCCGTCCCCACCAGGTTGGGAGATATCGTGATGGGTGCTGTTCGTCCAGGCTCGGTCCATCAGGAAGGGCCTACGGAAGCTGACTTTGGTATCTCCCTTTCGGATAGAGTTCAGCGATTTTGGGAGCAGGAGGAACCTCCCTCGGCACCCCGAATCAATCCAGAGTATGCGGAGTGCGAATTGTTCTACCAAAATAATACTGGTAGGCTCCGATCTGGTCGGTTGATCACTCGCTTGCCCTTTTTGGCCGCTCGGTCACCCCTCGGGGCATCCCGCGCTTTGGCTGAGAAACGATTAGCCTCAACGGAGCGTCGTATGGCTAAGGACGCATCATTTCGAAGAAAGTATGTGGAGTTCATGCGTGAGTATGAACAGCTGGGCCACATGTCGGTTTCCCATTTGGATTGGCGGCAGGAAGAACATTACTTTCTCCCCCACCACGCTGTGCTGAAACCAGAGTCGGGAAAAATTCGCGTCGTTTTTTATGGTTCTGCGCCAACCTCTAATGGCGTTTCGTTGAACCAGTGTCTCCACACGGGTCCTAAGTTGCATCAGGACGTGTCCGATCTCATTACAAGCTTCCGTCGCCACCAAGTGGTCTTTGTTGCTGACATCCGAATGATGTTTCGTCAAACCGTCATACACCCCGATGATAGACGCTACCAGTTGATCTTGTGGAGGGAGAAAAATAAAATAAAATAAAAAATAAAATAAACATATGTACGGGCGCCTCCAACGTCGCGGAGGACGTCTTGCGGGATGAATTAATCGGAATCTTGAAGTCTGCAGGTTATGAGCTGAGAAAGTGGATCTCTAACTCACCAGAGCTTCTTTCGGGACTCCCAGAGGAGCACCAGCAGGATCCTCATCTATTTGAAAACTTAGAGAGTCCACATCAATTGTCTGTCTTAGGTGTCCAGTATCGGCCTACTCAGGATGCGTTCTCGTATCGGGTTGATCTGCCTCGTACTCAGACTTGGACAAAACGTCTCGTCTTGTCGACGGTTGCTCGGACATTTGACCCGAGCGGTTGGCTTAGCCCAGTGATATTCTGGGCTAAATGCTTCTTGCAGAAGCTTTGGGTTGCGAGCTTAAATTGGGACGAGCCCCTCCCAGTAGAACTCTGTCAAGAGTGGGAATTATTTGTGTCGTCACTCCCCAGCATTAATAGTATTTTGTTGCCCAGATGCATGCTTCCACAATCTCAATGCAGAACTGCGTTGCACGGCTTTAGCGACGCCTCGGAGAATGGCTACGCTGCCGTGGTCTTCTTGCGCACGGCCACTTCCTCCGGTGCGACGTCAGTACATTTGCTATTGGCGAAGAGCAAGGTAGCCCCCCTCCGCACGCGACTTACAATTCCCAAACTGGAGCTGTGTGGGGCCGCTCTTTTGGTGCGCCTCCTTAATCATTTGGTTGCCACGTTAGGGCAGAAACTTAAAATTGAGGACGTATTTGCGTGGACCGATAGTCAGATTGTTCTTGCCTGGCTGAGAGCGTCGGTACATACGTTGGAGGTATTTGTGGCGAATCGTGTGTCTCAGATTCAGAGTTCAGCTGTCGCTCTGACCTGGAGACACGTTCCTGGTCAATTGAACCCCGCAGATTGTGCTTCGCGTGGCTGCGAGGCGAACCGTCTCCTCGATCACGACCTTTGGTGGGGGCCTGCCTGGTTGAAGTCTCCAGAGACTGCCTGGCCCCAAGGCCAGCCCCAGTTGAGCAGTCCTCTTCCGGGACTCCGGGTTTTTGCCGTCGAGAAGAGAACTTCCTTGGATCTTAACTTCCTGCTGGCCCGGTATAGAAAGCTGGATAAGCTGCTAGGCGTCACTGGTTGGATCCGGCGCTTCATCCGTAACTGTCGACGCTCCTCACAGCGGTGGTTAAATCCAGTCCTTTCACCCGAGGAGCGTCGGGACGCCCTCCTGTTTTGGGTTCGCGTCGTACAAACGGAACATTTCGAATTCGAATTGGACATTTTGCGTGGTGGGCGTTCCCAGCTCAAGGGAGCTGTTTCCCGCCTGAATCCCTTCCTCGACGACTCCGGTCTACTTCGTGTCGGTGGACGGCTTCGAAATTCGGGCTTGGAGTTCGGCGTCCGCCACCCTTTGCTGCTGCCTAAGGGTGGACATTTCGTAAACTTGATAGTATCAGATTGTCACTTGAAAAATTCGCACGCAGGGTGTAACGCGCTGCTGGCCACCTTGCAGCGTGACTACTGGATTCTGTGAGCAAGGCGTATCATTCGAAGCGTCGTATTTCGCTGCATCCCTTGCTACAGATTGAAGGCTGCCACAATGCAACCCCAGATGGGCGATCTGCCAGCCGATCGCGTTACCGAGTCCAGGCCGTTTAGTGCAGTAGGCACAGATTTTGCCGGACCTTTCGTCGTCAAGGCGTCGCGCCTTCGTAATGCCAAGACTGTGAAGGCTTATTTGTGCGTCTTCGTCTGCCTGTCGACCAAGGCCGTCCACCTTGAGGTAGTCTCTGCGCTTACTACGGAGGCCTTTGTCGCCACTTTGTCCCGCTTTGTATCTAGACGAGGGTTGCCTTCCTTGCTTCGGTCAGATTGCGGAACCAACTATCAAGGCACCAATCGGTATCTAAACGAGGTACATACGTTCTTACGTGAGAACCAATCGCCAATAGGAACCGTCCTATCCCAGCGCGGAATTACCTGGCGATTTGACCCGCCTAACTGTCCGCACTGGGGAGGAATATTTGAATCCGTTGTAAAGGCTGCAAAACTCCATCTGCGTCGCGTTATCGGTGAGACCGTGCTCACCTGTGAAGAGCTTGCAACAGTTTTCTGTAAAGTTGAGGCCGTCCTCAACAGTCGCCCCCTTTGTCCGGTCACCTCCGATCCAAATGATCTCGAAACTTTGTCCCCAGGACATTTTTTGATAGGGCAGCCCCTAACCGCTTTGCCTGAGTATCCCCTCCGAGAGACCAAGGTGTCGCGTTTGACCCGCTTTGAGATGCTACAACAGATGTCACAAAACTTTTGGCATCGCTGGTCTTTAGATTACCTCCATACGCTTCAGCAGCGATTGAAATGGACTGACAAGGTGGATCCACCTAAAGTAGGCGACCTAGTCTTAGTCAAGGAGCCCAATTTACCTCCCCTTCAGTGGAGGCGAGGCCGCATTATCAATATCTTCATGGGGACTGATGGGACGCCTCGTGTCGCGGAAGTTTTCGTAGGCAACTCGGTGCTCAAACGAGCAGTCGCCACCCTCTCGCGTTTACCCATTGATTGACGGACAGAAAGTCAGTCTGTCCGGGACGGGGGATTTGTTTAGAATCAAACCTGACTACTTCGTTTTAGTTTGAGGCGGCCTCCCGACGCCAGAGGGCGATACCGCAGATGTTTTTGTCGTACGAGCGCACAGGCAGTAGCCTTGTAGCATCGAATCGAGACGAGAGGCGCGCACGCACCCCATATAGTCCTGTCGCCCGTAGAACATTAATATTGCCAAAAGGTGGAGTGTTTGCAGTCCTACCAGTAGTGTCTCCAAGTGTGGTTGTCGGAGACGTAGGAATAGGGTTTAGTGTTAGTGTTTAGGGAGTAAATGGACTCCGAGTGAGTGCGTGCCAGCGACGACGACACCTGGAGGTGGCATCAGTTCTCCAGGTAACGAGGAGGGCCCTCCTTTCGCCGCGTCGACGCTCATCGTGGCACTGCACGGACCGTGGTATGGACACATTAGTATTTATTTAATTTGGCTGCGAGTATCTCGTACATTGGTGGCAGGGACCGCGGGTTCGAGGCTCACAAAAGACGGACAAATATATTTTGTATTTCCTACTCTCCTTAAATGCCTCTCTATCGCTTGTTACGCGCTCTCGCTTGCACACACAGGTTCAGATGGAACGTGACACTTTTTCGTGTGTGCAGCCGGTGTTCATCAATTTATAAGATGTGACGTCATCACGTCAAAAAAAAAAACAAATGACTCAGATTTTTTTTTCTTATTTTTCCCTGGGTAGTCATAAACTAGCCTACTCCCTGGTTCCCGCTTGACGTTGAGTTTTGGAACACGTTGTATATTATTATATATTCCAACATAAAAGAAAAAAATATGTGCTGTAATTGAAAACTTTTATTATTAGATTTTTTTGTATCACTCATATTAGCGTTCGATGCGTCGTTGGCGTTGTCCGTAGGCCTGCTGCGGTGGAGGCGCGGGCGCAGATGTGAAGAGCTCCCAGACGACAGTCACTATAGCAGTCACTATCATGATACCGAACATTATGATGCCGGCCGAAGAATTGTCTCGTTTTTTGTTATCACTCATCTGTAAGAGGGAAACATGACATCGAGTGCTAGTCGTGAGAACAGCCTGACATATCACCTACTACATCCTTGTGGTCAGCCCACAACATGGGTGTGAACTAGACGCCGCCGTGTTAGTGGTCCCCTTTGGTCGTGCCGGCTACACTGAATTGGGCAAAAACACTATTTTCATAGCCGCATCGACCGGCCCTCATTCAGTGCAGTAGTATCAATCCGGGCGGACTAATATATGTATACGTCTTTTGTATAGGTAGGTATATATGTGTTTGCATATTTATCATTACATTACTTAATTGTATTGTATGGGATGGGACCAAGCGCTTAAAACAAAGGCAATTTTTATTTTTATATTTGTTAAAACTTATTATTTATATTATTTTATTTGACTCCCAGATGGCACGCGCGTGCAAGCAAACTGTTAAAACCAAGGAATGCGGGTGAGGGAAATTTACAGTTTTACGTGGAAAGAATCCGAACCGTGGATGGTCGAACAGTCACCGACAGATGCGGCGCAAGGCGTGGGCGACGTGGGCCTCGAAAAAATCCATTTCGCCAGTGAAAATCCATAAAATCCACCTCTAGTGCTACCAGAAAGGGCCTCGCAAAAGGTATCTTGCCCACATCAAATTTAGGTATTGCCCCGCCACTGGCCACCGATCCAAAGTTCAATCGGCCTGGTGTATTCGACGATTGAACTTTGAAGTTGAAATCACGCCAACCCCCCCATATAAGTTACTCTATTTATGATCGATCACGCCCAACAGTTATTTCTCGCATATAGTTACACATCTCATAACTTTTGACACGAGATAACCGACCGCTACATTATATTATTATAGCCGAAGGTGGTGAAATTGGGCATTAATAATTTGTACCTACCTTTAAATATTTGTACCTTGTTAGTTTTCAATTTAGTTTTAACACAAAATAAATTACAACTTGTGTAGGTACTTTTGTGCACAGAGAAAGTAAGTAAAGCCACAGTAAAGCGTTTGCGTTTCACCGACTGCTATCATACATAATATGTCAGTATTTTAGAATGTCCCAAAACAATGAAACATACAAGGTGTTTCCATAATAACTGCAAATATTTTGGGAGGTACACACACATAACCATCATAGTAAACACGTTGAGCAAAAAAATATTGTCTTTTTAGCATTCGTTTTCGAGAAATTTAACAAAGCATGTCTATGCTCTAACGATGAAACCGTACCACTAGGTATCTAAACAGCTGATTATTTGAGGTAAATGAGAGTCAATGACATAGGCGCCGATTCTGTGGGTACTCGGGGGCTCCAGCACCCACGAGCGGTGAGTAGTGCGTGCGTGAGTGCGGAGCACCCATTGATAATAAATAACTGATCAGTAATTGGATTTGAGCTGATGTTTGAGCTACGATAAAAGTGCCTATTTCCTACAAGCCTTTGAGCGGCCGCATTTACACATTCGCACGAGTGGCGCAGCGAACAGCGAACGTTATAGCTATAGTACTCCTATATTATTTATTATATACCATGCAATAGAATATAGGAGCACTACATGCGTAGCAGAGCTGCGCTTCGTGCGCACGAAGCGAAGGAACGCGGGCGTGCTCGGCCGGCCGAGACGACCGCGTTCCTTCGCTTCGTGCGCACGTCGTGCGCACGAAGCGCAGCTCTGATGCGTAGCGTAGGTAAACTTGTGCGAATGTGTAAATATGGAGTGAAATGCGTTGTTGTTGTTGTTGTTGTTGATTTGGGGTTGGCTCTAGGCCTGCAAACTAATCCCGCTTGGTTGGGGACCTTCGTGAAAAACCCCTATCCCTTAGTCGACTTTTACGACATGCGACAGGGAGAGATGCAGTGGGGCTATTCTTTTTAAGTACCTACCGACTCCACACGGTACTGGAGTGAAATGCAAAACATTGTGCGAATATTTTGTGAATGAATGCAGAGAGAATTAGAGAAAAATTGGAGAAGCGTATGTCCAGCAGTGGACGCTGATGATGATTGTTCAATCTAGGATTTTATAGTTATGTACTTTTCTTCTCTTTTTTTTATGGAATCTGACACGGTTGGCTACATCACCTACAACATCCGTGATGTCAGCCCATAACACCGGGTGAACTTGGTGCTTCCCTTCGGTCGTGCCGGCTACACTGAACTGGACGGAAAACACAAACTATTTACATAGCCGTTTCGACCGACCTTTCATTCTGTGCGGTGGTACCAAACCGGGCGGGTTACAACCTACCACCTAGTAATTTATGAAGGGAATCATATCCCTTAGTCGCTTTTCTTCTTCTTTAGCATATAACAAGGCTAAAGTAAAAAAAAAAATGCATGAGTACCTATGCTATGAGGATTTTTAAAAGTTGGCGCCCCTGGTCAATATCCTTGAGCGCACGGGCCGCACCGCGGAGCGGCGCGCGGCCATGATAGTCAATGACCTCAAATAATCACATGTTTAGATACACAGTGGCACGTTTTCATCGTTAGAACCAATGATATTTTAAGAAAGATGCATTGTATAAACGACATACGGTGCTCACACACGGCACGAACTTGAAACGTTGACAGAAAGAACTATAAAGTGATGCGCCGACTCAAATAGCCTTATTCCAATTATTAAGGGAGGGCTATTAAGTGGCGGTTGGTATAACTGATAACTACTTAGGATAAAGGACGACGCACTTCTGAACGCGTGCGTAGTTGGTGCGCGACTAACTTCAAACAGGACTGTGGTCTTGTATTTAATGTGCCGCTTTGGGAGCTCGTATAACCTATCTACCTCCTTTTTAACATATATCATTGGTTAGAACATAAACACACTCTGTTAAATTCCTCGATAAGACCGAGGTTCGGATTCTGTAGGTCCCTTCCCTCCTAATCTTACTTGGTGGTAGGGTTTAACCCGCCCGGGTTGGTACCACCGCACTGAATGAAACGTCGGTCTAAACGGATATGTAAATAGTTTGTGTTTTCCGACCAGTTCAGTGTAGCCGGCACGATCAAAGGGGGAAGCACTGACATGGCACCTAGTTCACCCGGTGTCATGGGCTGACATCACGGACGTTGTAGGTGATGTAGCCAACCGTGTCAGTTTCCATAAAAAAAAAAAAAGTAATGTTGAAAATATATCGTGTTTATTGTGATAGGTATTAATTGCAGTTAATAGGGAAACATCCTAAATATAGGTACTGGTAAGTGTATCAGAATTCAGAAATAATCCAATTGATAAGATAAACAAACAGGCGCTATGAAACTTGCTATCTGTCGGTAAACGAGTGTCTTCACACACATGCAATTGTTATTATCACAAATACATTCAACCGATCGCGCTAACGATCCTCACTCGCGTATTTATTTAGATTTTTTTTCGATCTAGATCTAGAAAATCAGTGTGTCAGCCAAGTTCGCGAAGCAAAAAGGCGACAGTCGACACTAGGGCTGCCACCTTTAAATAATTGCAGACCCGGAGTATTCAGGAAATTCAAAATTTAGCTGAGTATTTGATTAGCGGGAAATAGATCGAACATTGCTGGTATGCTTATTGTGTCGGCCTAGTTATAAGATGAATTATAGTGAAAGAATTGTTTGCCGGAAATGCGTAGTTTCGGAGAAAAAAAAATTGGAAAAAATATTTTTAATACAAATTAAATTTTCGAGTTTTTTTTTAAATGCACCAAAAAAAATATTTTTAATAGGAATTTATGCAAAAATTACATGCGCCGCCTCATCATTAGGTTAGGTTAGGTTAACCCTGGTTATTTTTTTTTAAACCACCATACCATATTAAAAACAACATACATTTATATTCAAAACCAATGTTTTGGTGCTTTAAAAAAATCTTTTGTATGAAAAATTAATTTTGTATGGGAAATTTTTTTTTTCTCCGAAACTACGCAAAAAAACTAAAATTTTCAGAGGTTTCGTTAATTAACGCATAGCGCGTCCGATTCGTCCGATGCCCACGCACTCCGCTCCGATCATTCAGTCCAGTGATTCAGTCAGTCAAGCCGAATTCACCGCTCGGTTCGACTCGAGCGGCGGGCGGGCGAAAGATGGCTTTCATTGACGCTCGCGACTCGCGACGACGACGACGACGTGCGTGCGTTCCACGCACCGCCCGCCTGGTCTGACCCGGAGAAATACGATGTTAACCCGTAGCCCGGATATACACCATTCAAACCCGTAGACTCCGGGTCAAACCCGGAGGGGTGGCAGGCCTAGTCGACACACCGGCCGAGGGTTATATATATTACCTATATTACACGAACCATCTCGCTCGCGCCACTTTCGACCTACACACTTGAAATTTTGCGTGTCCAGTAAGACCTTCTAATTACCAAATCTGAAATTTAAATACAAACCCTCTTACCATTCACGTCAATTCACGAGATAGACGTCCGAAAATCACTATTTTTATCACTGACTGACTGACTGACTGAGTCAGTAAGTCAGTCGCCTACTAGACTTTGGATATATGCGGAAGTAGTCTAAACTTTTGATGAGTGAGTGAGGTGAGGTGACTCACCTCACCCACTCATCAAAAGTTTAGACTACTTCCGCATATATCCAAAGTCTAGTGGGCGAGTTGCTCTGATTGATCGATGCCAGTTTGGCGGGAAATTTAAATTTCGTCTGGCTCCGCCTCCGGCTCCGGCACTCCCAGGGAACCTACTGAATCCGATATTCGTTTGGTCGTTTATGTAATTTGTTGGCTCAGTGGTAGGGCGTAGGGTTTTATTTTTCGATCTCGACCATGGGTTCGTGTTCATTTTGCCAAAATTTGTTTTGTTTTACTTTTTTTTTGTTAAGCAATGTTAGGGTGTTAAAATGGCTATTTTTTTATAACCACCTAAAAAAACTTTTTTTTCGAAAATATTTTCGAAATTTAAATTTCCCGCCAAACTGAGAACGACCAATCAGAGCAACTCGCCTACTAGACTTTGGAAATATGCCACCCTACTATTGGCAACGGGGTAGCTGAGCTTAAGTGGCAGTGGGCTGGGCACGTCAGAAAACGAGACGACGAGGCGAAGACCGTTGGAGCAACCGTGTCCTACACTGGCGGTGAGTGCGGGCGGAACGACCACCCAGGACATTCAGGACAACATCAAGGCCCAATTGGTTCCGTACCGCTAAAGGCCGGGAATGAATACTAAATATTTTGTATGGAGAAAAGATGAAGAGCCCCCTCCCTAGGTCGGCCAGTTCGTTGGTCTAAAATTGCCATACAAATATTTACTTGAGCATGTATTGTACACAACGGAGTGTAAAAATTTTTTTATTAATGAATTCTTGCAGCCCAACATCGATTACTTTGCTTATCTCGATCGTCGGGATAAAGCGTAATAGATATGTATATGTGAATGTGCCAATATTAATGGCCAATATAAAAGAAAAAAATATAGTAAGTATAGAATAGGTACTTTTATTATTAAATTTTTTGACATGTCTTTGTTCATCAGTGTTAGCTGCGTCGTCGGCGTTGTCCATGTGCCCGTTGCGGTTGAGGCGCGGGGGCAGAACTGAATAGCTCCCAGCCGACAGTCACTATCGCGGTAATTAGGACGGCACCCAACATTACGATGCTGGCCACCAAATTGCCGTTACTCATCTGTAAGAGGAAAACATGCTATTAATACCAGTGTGCTAATATATTGTATTCTACACAACAAATAGCAAGTAGCAAGCTGTAATGTAGGTAGGTACACAATTATAAATTAGGAATTAGGAAATTAGAAATTCAAATTATTTTTTTATCGTGGAATCCGAACCGCAGTCAGCTTCCAACACGGTCGAGCGGTTGTCGTCGGACACCCATTCAAGTTCTGACCGCGCCCATGTGTGCTTATGATCACGATCGACAGTCGACCGACCGCACCACTGAGCTACTGAGGCTGTCAATTTATCTACGAGTACCTACCTATAAGCGGTGTTTCAATGCAACCCCAACCGTAAAACCCGAAAGGGTGTGATTCTGTACGTGAAATAGAACAACTTTTGTTCTACGACTTTTTAATTTGAAGAAAAACATTATTTTTCTTTAGACATTTTGGGAATAGGTATTTAAAATTTGTATGGAAAAAATAACTTTCTTTTTGTTTCAAAAATTTTTTTTCCCCACAGAAGTTGTTTAGTTTCACATTAAATAACCCCCTTATGTCAGTTATAAATATTACGGTGGCAACACACCGTGTATATTTATCTATCTATAAAATCTTTATCACTTACCTTGAAAACTCGTTGTGCTCCACCAAAATTACAAAACAAAACAAAAATACTTCGACGAACACTGGCGTGATGTGAATTATAGATATAATGCAGTAAAGTTTTATGCGTGGGTTGGATTGGAACAAAGAGCAAGAACACTAGTTGAGTGAGTGAGTTGATTAGATAGTACCTAACCAAATATAGTAACGGAATGGAAGTACGCAGACTGGAAAATCCCGCAGCATAGAGATTATCGAACTATAGACAATTTCAAATTTTGCCAACATTATGCTCCAAGTGGGGCCTGGCACATGAAAGAACAAAGGAAGTCTGCCTGCGCGGATCAGCTGATTGTAAAGATTGTAAACAAATAGTATGGTTCACCCATACTATTTGTTGGTGGTTTTTTGTTGGTTTAGAAAAAATAATCAGGGTTTAACTCTAACCTAATGTTGAGGCGGGCGCAATCAGCTGATCGCGCAGACAGGCAAAAATCCACTTCCTTTGTTCTTTCATGTGCCGCTTACCTCGAAATATAACCAAATAAAAACAAAAAAAAAATTTAAACAAATAATACCATTACTACGTTGCTACATTCGAATTAAATTGATTAATCTATGCACATAGTAGAAGAATTATTTTTTAATTAAATCAAACCCTATTAATTTATTCCAAAAACTTGCTACTACCTTATTATTGTTTATAACACCGTTGTACGGGACGGGCTCAAATATTCAAAACGAGGGACGAATGATAGACTTAAGCTAGAAACTCATTGGGCCCACGTACGCTACGCACGCGTATCTGGGCGCGTCGGTCTCCATACATTTTATACGGAAGAGTGCAGCACGCAGTTTCATTGCGCCCACGCCACCCTACGCTACGCGACACACGCGACGCCGATGCCCTGTTTCCAGATTTTCGTCAGCGACGTCAGCGAGTGGAGGGAGGTGGCCCACGTGTGCGTACGTGTGTGGGGCTAGTGAGTTTCTACGACACACGCATTTGCGCGTCAGTGTGTCCAAGTTCGCGATACGGGCAAGACGCGTTGATTCCATAGCGACAGGAAGTATCGCAGATATAATATGCAGTGGAGCTATTCTTTCTAAGTACACCGACCCACACGGTCAGTGTCAATTTCCATAAAAGAAAATGTGGAAATGAAGTACATAATAGATCAAATGTAATATTATTCAATTTGTCGAACTTTCTGTATTAGTAATAAAGACAGTTTTGAGATATAAATTATAGATAGATAATAGATAGATAGAAATTCTTTATTGCTCCAAAACATTTAATAACAATTTTATTATTATAAAATAATTATATATCTCGGGGCGGATGGCCGAGTGGTCTGGGGGTCTACTCGGAGTTTCGATTGCGATATATTCGGATAGATCCGAATATATCGGATGTATCTCGGGATGTGTCTAACTCATACAAATATCCCACTCTAACCAAATGTTCGGTCGGTCGGAAGAAGTGGCATATCGAAAGCATAGACAAAAAGTTTTGTTTTTCTCGCAATCATAGACAAGCGATTTGTGTCCAAGACCAAAATAAAAGTTGTTGTGGTCAAATTTGTGTATTGGATGGATGCAGTGGAAAGAGATGGCGGACGGCGCAAGTTTGTCGCGTCGTCGTTGTAATTAAAAATATATATTTTTGTGGTTCTCGCCGTGTCGCACCTTATACAAAAGCATATATATTGGTATAGTAGTATTATATTCTTTGTATTGGTAATCTGTGGATGGATGGATGAAGGGCGTACGACACCTGAAAGCCATTGTCGTGCCTGCTGTTCCTGCGATCCTACTCCTTCGCCCGGAGCGAACCAATAGAAGCCGATATTCGTTTGGTCGGTTAAGTAACTTGTTAGCTCAGTGGTAAGCATGTAGGGTTTGCATTTTTTGGACCATGGGTTCGAATTCCACCAAATCTTTTTGGTTTTTTTTTTTGCTTTTTTTTTCTTTTTAAAGCAATGTTACGGTGTTTAAATTGTTTTAGGGTGTTTAGTTTTTTTTATAACCACCTAAGAATTATTTTCGGAATTACAAACTTGTATCAAAAACGACATGCACCGCCTCAAAATTAGGTTAGGGTTAATATATAGAAGATGCGTCGCTACGCGACGCCTCTTTTATATATTAACCCTGGTTATTTTTTTTTAAACCACCAAAACATCATTTATTTATCACTTCAAGGAGTGGTTCCGCAGGATCGCAGGAACAGCAGGCACGACAATGGCTTTCAGGTGGCGCACTGGGATGAAGGCGGGGCGGACGGAGCAGCCGGCTGTAGCCGGCCGCTCCGTCGGCCGCGACGGGGCGAGGCGGGGCGGGGCGAGCGACCGGGAGCCGGAGCCGCGCGCTCGCGGCACCTCGCGGGCCGGCTCGACCGCGCCAGTCATTCGCCGCCGTATCCGCCGCGCGCCGCCCGTCACTCAGCCCAGTCAGTCAGTCATGTCATGACTTCATGACCGCCGCGACGATCGCGCTGAGTCCTCTAATTTTTTTGATATTTTCCAAGCGTAGGTAGCAACTTATGGATGAAATTATACAATAAACAAAAAACGAAAACAAATCACCAATGCACACATAGGTAGGTACTCGTAAATCGTGTGTAAGTCAATACATACACCAAAACGACAATCTCTTCTTTTTATTTAATAGTGGCAACAAAACGACAATCTCAACGAGAGCTCATGAGGTGTCGTTGGAATTATCGAAAATTGTCGTTTGCTCATTGGTCAAATTCAAATGTTCGTTCTTTGACATTTGAACCTAAGAGTAGGGTTACGACACGACAATGACAATGCCATTTTTTTATTATGTAGTTCTAAAAACGATATATCGAAACGATGTCAATTAGAGTAGGTTACGACACGACAAATGGCACGATGCATCGTTTTTACAACTCCGAGTAGACCTCCTGGGCGTCGCGCGTCGTCGGCTTCTCTTGCGAGAGGTCCGAGGTTCGAATCCGGTCGGCGTGCAGCAATGAGTTTTTTCTGATGAAAAAATTTACATGCAGAAGCGGTGTAAAACTGTAGGTCCCTTCCCTTGCCCCTTACTAGGTGGTAGGCTCAAATTGTAGCCGACTGGGTTGGTACCACCGTGCTGGAAGTAAGATAGTCGCATAGCAGCCTACGCAGTGTTTTCGACATTGGTACGAGCACTCTGTACGAAAACTAACACCAGACTGACGTGCCACACGTACGAACGTCCGCGTCGGCGTAGTGAGTTCACACACGCCCACTTACGCGGACGTCGCAGACGTGTGCGTCGGCCCAATGAGTTTCCAGCTTTATCATATATCACAAGCGCGTCTCGCTCGCCCACATCGCCTGACGCAGCATGTGTCGTCTTCGCCTCGCATTGCACCTGAGAATGTTTTTTTCGAAACATTACCTACACAGAAAAATCTAAACATTGGGGCGTGGCCATCCACATTTATATGAAAACAATAGAGGAATAATGTTTTTGTTTCATGTTTTTTGTGTATTGTTTCGAAAAAACATGCGCAGGAGACGCGGCTTTCGTGAAATAAGTAGTCCAAGCATGGCATAGGTACGAGAAATCCTTTTTAAGTGATTCATGATGAATTGATGAACTACGTCGTCGTAGAGTGAGAAATTAAAAATGTTTCATTAGCTATAAGAATTTTGGTGCTATTGCAACGACTCATTTACAGAGTTGCCAGATAGTTCATAGAAAACCGAACCTCTTACATGTTTTAAAAAACAAATTTTTCATGAAATATTTCACCGAACGTTCATGGGCGTCGTTAGGCACCTTATTGGTGGCTGGACGCAACATCGCGCTTTTTATAAAAAAAAGTCAAATTAGTTACGGCGAAAATCTGGCAGGGTCTTCCCAAGAATGTGTTCCCTAGCTCCTATTAACCTAGGGTCTTCAAAAGACATGTCAATTACAGCACGCGCCAACTGGCAACAGAGCGCCAAATCTGTATGGATTTGATATTGCGAAACAGTAAATACGTCATGTGTGATGTGAATCGATATTTAGCAAATACCGAACCTCTCATAACTCGGCATTTTCACTATACCCAACACCGAACATGGGGCTGAAATACCAAACATTTCGGTAAACACCTGGCAAGCCTGCTCAAATACCATCCCTGCTGCCTGCCTGACATGGCATGCATGCATGGACTGAACCATAGACAACAATACAATAGGAACGAAAGAAACGTCATCTTTAATCGGTGCGCCACCTGAAAGCCATTGTCGTGCCTGCTGTTCCTGCGATCCTGCGGAACCACTCCTTGAAGTGATAAATAAATGATGTTTTGGTGGTTTAAAAAAAAATAACCAGGGTTAATATATAGGTGCATGTCGTTTTTGTTACAAGTTTGTATTTCCGAAAATAATTCTTAGGTGGTTATAAAAAAAACTAAACACCCTAAAACAATTTAAACACCGTAACATTGCTTAAAAAAGAAAAAAAAGAAAAAAAAAACAAAAAGATTTGGTGGGATTCGAACCCACGGTCCAAAAAATGCAAACCCTACATGCTTACCATTGAGCTAACAAGTTACTTAACCGACCAAGCGAATATCGGCTTCTATTGGTTCGCTCCGGGCGAAGGAGTAGGATTGCAGGAACAGCAGGCACGACAATGGCTTTCAGGTGTCGTACGCATCGTTAATGAACTCACTCTGTGGTCACATCTTTGTCTATGATCTTTTCGAACGACGAAAGTAGAAAATAACAGCGCAATTTATTTTTTATTTCGAAAATAAAATATAAAATTGTTCTTTGAACTTCAACACAATTATTTGTTTATTGCGCTTCAAACTGAGCTGTTAGAGAACCCAAGATGTCGACGCGAGCTGTACGCGAAGACGATGAAGAGAATAAGGTGATTTTTTTTTCATCGCTACCTAGATAGCTTTGTTTCGAAGGTAGTCCATCAAATATTATAACTTTTTATTAGTCTTCCAAGAATGCCTCCACCTTTCCTACCATTACTAAATCTAGGCAAGCCTCGAGCAATTCCAAAGGTCAGTGCGATTTTCAATATTTATTTTATTTTATGTGTACGTGTGTGTGTAATTTTTCATACAAAATAAAAAAAAATATTTTAGGGCACCAAAACATTGGTTTTGAATATAAATGTATGTAAAAACAAGGGAAGTGGTATGGGTGAATGTTTTGGTGGTTTAAAAAAAAATAACCCTAACCTAATGTTGAGGCGGCGCATGTCGTTTTTGTATACATAAATTCCTATTAAAAATAAAAGTTTTGGTGCATTTAAAAAAAAAAAATCGAAAATTAATTTTGTATGAAAAATATTTTTTTTCTCCAAAACTACGCATTTCCGGCAAACAATTCTTTCACTATAATTCATCTTTTAACTCGGCCTACACAATAAGGATACCAGCAATATTCGATTCAGGGTGAAAGCTACTAATCCTCACCCGCTCGTCGCCACATGTCATGCTTTCTATATAAAAAAAATGTTGATGGAGAATGTAAAGAATGAACTTGCCTTCTCGCTTGGATGTCTATCCTGTTTTTTTTTTTTGAGGAAACTGACACGGTTGACTACATCACCCACAACATCCGTGATGTCAGGCCATAAAACCGGGTGAACTTGGTGCCACGTCAGTGCTTCCCTTCGGTCGTGCCGGCTGCACTGAACTGGACAGAAAACACAAACTATTTACATAGCCGTTTCGACCGACCTTTCATTTTAGTGCGGTGGTACCAACCCGGGCGGGTTAAACCCTACCACCTAGTAATATAAGAAGGGAGTCATATCCCTTAGCCGCCTTTTACGATATACACGGGGAGAGATGCAGTGGGGCTATTCTTTTAAAGTACCGGCCCCACACGGTACATTACCGACCCCACACGGTACATCTCCTTTTCTCTCCGCTTCCTTGTGCTGGCTGTACCGAACTGGACGGAAAACGCGAACAAATTATCATCCCATAATTTAAAATTAAATTTTTATTTATCGAAACTGACGGTTGGCCTTGGTTCACCAAGGTGTACCTGAAGGGCAACCAAAGGGCCGTGAAGGATATAATTGACAGCGGTCAGATTCAAATTGTTCTGTGTGACGGTGAAGTAATGCTGCAGTGTGTTTGATGAAAATTGCTAAGAGTTTTAACCATAAATTGGTGAAGCTAGCGCATTTTACTAAGAAATATTCAATGAAATCATAGAAACAATATTTTCGATGTGAACCTTCGGGGGCCAATCACCCCTTCTGGTAGTCAACACAGAACTTGGAACTTTTGGGGAATTTCTTGAAGTCTTAATTAAGGGTTAATAGCAGTGGCGGTTCCCCAGGTGAAGCAAGTGAGGCGCCGCCTCACGCCGCCTCACTTAATTATCTTGAAGGTAAAAAAAAATCAACATGGATGTTTATTTATTGCTAGACTTTGGGCATGTCCTGTCCTCGAAATGAAAACTGCAATACAACATTAATAAAATGCTATTATCCCTTTGAGTGCGACAATAAGTTTAGCTGTCAACCCATAAGTGCGATGCGCCATTTTGGCCAAAATCAATTTTGGTCAAAATCGGGTGCGCTCTGCGTTTTTGGCGATATTTCTAGACTTTTTTCTTTTAAACGTATATGAAAAGGTTTTATTTTCCAAATGTACATTAAATTTTCTATAATTTCATTGGTAATGTGTTTAATACTATCATTATTAAACTGGTTTAAAAAAATCAAGACTTTTCGGAACGGTTTTTGCCTAGGGGGTTACCAAAATTACGATACTTTACGAATAAATCGTTCCTCAGCGCCGACAAACTATTGTAAATGAAGATTACTTACCCTTCCATCGTTTTTCACAAAGAAAACACCAAAAAATCCACAAAAACCTACTAAAAACACGAGCGCACACGTCACCGTCCGCGAACGCGAAGAGACCGACTGAAGATCGCTTGTCAAAATTATTTTGACAGGACAAGCACATAGAAGTGTGTATTTTTAGGTAGCCTACTCTTTCACGAATAACTAGACATTCGTTAGAAGAGTTAAGAAGGATGTTGCACGTTACAATAAATTTATTTAGTATGACATGACTCGCGCCCATAATATGGGTGTTCGCACTTGTGGACATTCCTGGCCGCGACTATAATATGGGTGTTCGCACTCAAAGGGGTGGTGCCTCACTAAAATTCATTAGCCAGTGCCGCCACTGGTTAATAGACTAACAGCTTTTAGCTTATTTAATTTATTATTTATTTTTTTAGATACAATTATTGTCAGCTAACGCATCCTTTAACATTATAATAACTCTTTTTGATTAACACGAGTTTAATTTGTCGCTATAATTTGTAAAGATACTAAACTGTATGTATATATACAAGTATGTATGTATATATTTAGGTATTATGTATTATATAAATTGTAATTCATATGTATTTAATTTAATCTATAAATAGTAATTTATACGTTTAATTAACTAGTATGTACTTATACGTAGTGTATATTATAGTATATTATAGTTATTTTCCTTATATTATATTTTACATTCCCACACTCAAGTCTTTTGCTACTACCTACTTATATCTCGCAACATACGACTCTCAAACATCCAAAGGTTGACTGGGAGAAATCCCTGTAAGGGATAAGTCCGCCTTTGCCCCTCATGTAAATTTCTTATTGTTTGTTTATGTTAAATGTTTTTTTGGAGCAATAAAGTATTTCTATCTATCTATCTAATCTGATTGTCTCAGGCGGGCGGGAGCGGGCTGGGGCTAGCGGCGGCGGCGGCGGTGGTGGGGGTGGGGCTCGGCATCGGAGCCGCCCTCTACTACTTCTTCAAGCCCGACGGGCAGGAGCTGCCGCCGCACGCCGGCGCCGCCGGCCGCGCCGATCACGCGCGTCACTTGTGAGTGCTGCATGTCACTTCTATTTGTTTTTATTATAATTTTTTTAATCTATTTTAGAAAGGGCACCCTTGCCCGATATAATATGTCTACATCCTGTTCAAAATTGTTAGCTTCATCATTGTCTTGAATTTTTTTCTTATTTATTTACTTTAAGCGGCAGGTGGCCGAGTGGTTTGGGCATCGGCTTCTCATTCGAGAGGTCCGCGGTTCGAATCCCGTCGGCGTGTACCAATGAGTTTTTTCTGGCGAAAAAATTTATGTGCGTACCAACACCTGCTGCTTCACCGTTCGGAACCGGTGTAAAACTGTAGGTCCCTTCCCTTGCCCCTTACTAGGTGGTAGGCTCAAATTGTAGCCGACTGGGTTGGTACCACCGTACTGGATGCAAGATGGCCGCATAGCAGCCTCGGTTGTGTTCTCCTCTAGTCCAGTATAGCCAGCAATCCAGGGAAGTCTCCAGTATGGCACCTACCTTCTCGGAGGTGAGATTGGCTGGACGGAGCATGCGCTTCGGCCCCTCCAACTCAGCCACCCATACCATCCGGTATGGGTGGCGTATGGTACATAAAAAAAAAACTTATGCTAACACAGTTCTTGAGCACTTTTTTTTAAAGAATTATTATAATTTTGTCATTTGTCAGGTATTTATCTATACTCTGTTCGGCCAGTGTTGACAGTGGCTCATCACAGGTTACCGCACCACCCAACCCCCGAGGGGGTGGACATAGCTCAGCCTTCATTTGGAGGTCACTCGACTCGGACGCGTGCGTTTGTTCTTGCTTTCGCGCGCGCAATGCAATTCTTACTGCAATTTATAAACATTGTTGCTGATAACAATCTTTTGGTTGTAGGTACTATAGGTATAACCCAATTTTTTTAACTGTGGACTTGGACCTGCAAAGTTGTTAGGTTGGCAGGACTGAATTCACCCCCCGCTTACTTCCTCACCTCTCCGCCGACGCCTATCAGTACACACACACACACACAGCAAGGGCGTGTACTGATAGGCGTCGGCGGAGAGGTGAGGAAATGAGCGGGGGGTGAATACAGTCCTGCCAACCTAACGACTTTGACAGCTCGAAGTGTACAGTTGAAAAAATTGGGTTATATATAGTAGAGTGCGATCTAAGAAGATCTATTGTGATCTCTCAAAAGTTTATAGCTCACCCCAAGTCTGATTTTCGCTGTGAACCGAGTTATATTCTTGGGGTTGAGTATGTATTTGGCGTGGATTAAAAATATAACCCTCAAGAATACGGCTTCTACTGTGAATGAGCACTTCACATTCACAAAGAATGTGTACGGGCGTTTCAGGCCCATGAAAATGCACACCTGTGTGTCGCCTATTAAAAACAAGTGCGAGTCGGACTCGCGCACAGAGATTTCCGCACCACAAAAAAAAACATTGAAAAGAAAACACGTTTCTTGTATGGGAACTGCCCTTAATTTTTTACTTTTTCTATTTTTTATTATTTGTTGTTATATCGGCCATAATAGCACATATTCTGTGAAAATTTCAACAAGCTACCTATTACGGTTCTAGAGATACAGTACAGCCCTCAGACAGACAGACGGACGGACGGACAGACAGACGGCGTAGGCTTAGTAATAGGCTTCCGTACGGGATACGGAAACCTAAAAATGGTTTTACACCACTGGCGGCTGGTCCTAAAGTGCGCTCGTGCGCCGCACTACCATACCACGAGAAGTCTTCACTTCACTCAAAATAAATAATATCTTACAATATACCTACATAAAAAACCATAAAGATCGTACTCCAAATAAATACGAATGTGAATTCGACCTTATTTTATAGATCACAAGACACTTTTTTGCGAGTAAACGCGCGCCCCGTGCGGAATCGGAGGGCGCACGCGGGTCTCCCATACTGAATGTATGGGGATCGGCAAAACACCGCTGGCGCGTGAGACAAAAGATACTTCATAGAAACAGTATGGGCCGAAATGGAGTTCTGCGTGCGGCGCACGAGCGCCAAACAAGGACGCTATATCGTGAATAGCCGCGCGTGCGACGCGTCGCCACTTTTCTATTCTGTGGCGTCGCTTCGCGAGCGATTCGTTTTGCACGAGTCCGTCTGTCTAGCTAGAGTCAGCGCGCTGTCATGTGATGTCACATACCCGTTAGCGCGCGAATATTTAAAATGTGATATGGTTAGGTTTTGTGTTTTCTGTGTGATACTGTGAATTAAGTGGTGCCGATATTTACCTAAGCGTTGGTTAAAGGTAAGGCTTTACAATCAGGTGATCCCGGGTTCAATTCCTACTTTTCAAATGCTTTTATTTATTTTTGGGGCATTACTACTGTTTTCTTTTTTAAAGCTGCAGTAGTGTTGTGGTCTATGGATGTGTTCATAAAGGTACTAAAATTTGTTAAAAAAGTTGTTTAGATTTCCTTTCTTGTTTTTTGCAACTCATTGAGTGTCTTGAGAATATTCATACTAGGTACGTACAGAATTATTAAACGCAGGCATTTAAAAAAATCGGAAGTCCCGATCTTAAAATAACATGAGGGGAATGTGTTGGGTAATTTGGTATTTAAGTAGGTAGGTACTTAGCGCACTACCGGTCACTGAAGTCACCAGCCGCCACTGTTTTACACAGACACGCTCAGACAGTTTGATTTTTAAACATACATAATATTTACTACTAACAAACTAAATAAAATATTAGAAGCGGCATAGCACGATGAAACTTGTTACCTGTCTGTGAACAAAGTGTGCGTGCCTTCCTTCACACACAATAATTGTCATCATGAATACTTTCAACGATCGAATTACAAACTATCTCATTATATATATATATATATATATATGTATATATATATTGTTTTATTATTTTGTTAGTGAATCGGAGATTGGCCGAGACGTTACACCGTATGAAGCTACTACGTAAGTTTAATATTCTTTTAGAATAATTGAAACATATTTTTTTTTATTGAAAGTCCTACATGTCGCGTGCCGACGTGAACGATGCCCATGGACATTCCAACATTGCAAATAAACAATACTATTTGTTTATTAGCTATTATTATTATTTTATCTATTTATTTACACATTTGCTTAAAACTAATTTTGTACATATTAAAAACCTAACATTAAAAACATATGGGTGATTCTACGTTAAGACTTCCTAGCGACGGCCACAACAAAAAACCCAACATTTTTCGAAAAATTTACACCAGGAACATAATATTTCTTTAAAATAGAGCGTCTACTTTTATGGCGGTTAATTTCATCATTTCAATTTGCTTAGTTTGACTACAATTAACCTCGAAAAATATCTCTCCCCTGGTCTGTCCCTCAACAGTATTTTCAGTAAATCAGTAACTTTTAAGTACTTATCAAATGATAAAATGGTTAATATTATTAATTTTATAAACTAGAATAACTGATTAATGTTGTATATTAGTAAAACTACAAAAACATTTCCTTTTTCATTAAAAAAATTCAAGACTAAACTTGTCCCCTGCATTTTCTGTCTCCTCCCCTGACATTTTTAATACCTTTAACATTGGGTAAAATAATTTCGTAGTTGCGAATCCAAAGCTGTCTACACTCAGTATTTACGGTGAAGTTAGCAGCAAACATCACGAAAGCCATCCGCACGTTTTCATTGGCGGCCATTCTGGCCACGCCTGTCGTGTTGTGAGGGTGTGAACAGTGAACACGGTCTCTCCACTGGAGAGCATTAAATTGTAATTATTTATGTAAATAGATGATTTTATATGTTAATTAACTGCAATGTATGCACAGATTATCATGTTTGTTTGTGATTTCTTAGTGATAAATACTTTAAAGGTAATTTACGTTTTATCGCAAAAAATTCTCTCCCCTGCCATATTTCCCCTGCCTCGAAAGACGCCAGGGTAGAGACAAAGCGTCCAGGGGAGATATTATATATGTGAGCTCAGTAATATTTAATTGGTATCAACATGTACTAGAACTGTTATGAGACAGTGTATTAATTTTTTAGTTATTATTCTTATTATATTCGCCTTTGGTAGGCAGGCAAAGGTCACGGACCATACAGTCTGTTTCTGGCTGTAGATACGAGGGTAGATCCACAAGTTCGTGGCCTAACATAGAAAGAGCCATGACATTTTTTTAAATCTACCCTCATTTGTTAGTACAATTCTTCAGTATTAAATGTGCGAAGTTTGGTTCCGATACTGCAAGCCATGTTTTTTTCGTGGTTATTTGTTTAACTATCTGACAAGATTTTCAATAATGGAGAAAATTGAACAACGAGCAGTGATGAAGTACCTCCATAAAATAGGCATGTCACCAAAAGATATCCATCAAGATATGGTGAACACATTGGGGGAGTCTGCTCCATCGTATTCCAGTGTCAAAAAGTGGGTAGCTGAGTTTAAGCGGGGTCGGCAGAGCATTCAAGATGACCCTAGGAGCGGAAGGCCTTCGACGTCTACCACGAAGGAAAGCATCAATAAAATATGTGATCTGATACTGAGTGACCGAAGATTGACCATAAATAAGATAGCTGAGATCACAGGGATTAGTTATGGCCGGGTACAAAACATTATATCAGAAGAATTGCGGTTCCATAAGGTTTCTGCTCGTTGGGTCCCAAGATTGCTTTCAGCTGAACAAAAACGAGTTCGCTTCACAATTTCCCGCGATTGTTTAGAAACTTTTTGAGGCAGATCCGAGGATTTCTTGTGCCGTTTTTTGGATGAAAGCTGGGTTCACCACCATGTTGTTGTTGTTGTTGTTGCTTGGACTCGTTTTCCGCGCCTAAGCCCGCTTTCATGCAGGCCTTTTGCGCGTCCTACGGCCTTAATCCAACCAGCCGAGTTCTTCCAGGAGGCGGCACACTCTCCTTGGGTCTTGGCACGCCTCTTGAAGTGTAGTAGGGCCTCCCAGCTCCTTCGCCCTTATGTCTGCCAACTCCTCGCACTCCAACAGCACGTGGGCGGGTGTCTCGTCCGCCTGCAGGCATGCTCTGCACAGTGGACTGTCCGTTACTCCAATTACATAAAGGTGTCTGTTAAGTGTGCAGTGACCAGTAAGCATACCTATCACTATGCGTAATTTTGATCTATGGACACGGAGCAGTGTCTTGGCGAGCCGGAGGTCCGGCTTCGCCATTGCCTCCCTCGCCTGTCTGCAGTCGCTGCCCGCTGCCCATCTGTCTGTGTGTAGTTGATACGTACGTTTGTGTAACCAACTTTTCAGTTGGTTGTGTGGTAGTGGTACTAGAGGTTCGGGTCCTTCAGGTTTGCTGCTGGATCCCCTCTTCGCGAGTTCATCAGCAGCATCGTTCCCCCGGGATCCGCTGTGTCCCTTTATCCACTGTAGCGTTACCTTGTTTCTTGTAGCAATGGCCTCCAGCGCGAGGTGACATTGACGGATTAGTCCTGAGCTCATTATACTGCCGTTCAGCGCCGCTAGTACTGAGGCGCTGTCCGACAGTATCTTGATGCTGTGTCCCTCCATGTTCCGCTGGGCCACTATTGTAGCTGCTTCAATGATCCCGACACATTCTGCCTGGAATATTGAGTTGTGTTGCCCAAGGTAGGTATACCTGTTAATGTTTAGGTCCAGGGAGTGCGCTGCGGCACCTGTGCCTGTCTTCGTCTTGGAGCCATCGGTATAAATGCGTAGCTCCTCTGATTGGTCTTTGGCCTCTCCGACCAGGTTGATGGTGTATGATCTCTCAAATACGTACAGTTTGGGTATGCGGTCACAGCAGGCCGCCAATAGCGGTATCTCCGCTGTTACCTTCTGAAGAAGCTTTGTGTGCGGCAGTGTGGCGTTAGTGTGCCAGAGTCCCAGAGTTCTGAGTCTCACTGCCGCTGACGCAGCCTCCTGTTGTACATACAGGTCTAGCGGTACTAAAGATAGTATTACCTCCATAGCTGTAGTCGGTGTTGTGCGCATGCATCCTGTTGTTGCCACACACGCCAGTCTTTGGAGTCGCTGTAGCTTCTCGACTCCTGTGCTCAGCTTTGTTCTGGGCCACCAGACTACTGCACCATATGTTACCGTGGGTCTGATGACTGCTGTGTATAACCAGAGAGATATCTTTGGCTGGAGACCCCATGATTTACCCATGAGCCTCTGGCATTGCCAGAAGGATATGCTCGCCTTCTTTAGCTTATGTTCCAGATGTTTCGACCAGTTGAGTTTGGAGTCTAGGATTACACCTAGATACTTTACTTCTGGCGATAAAGTCAGTTGTGTGTTGAAGAGTCTGGGCAGCTGCATATCGCCCAATCTCCTTTTGTTGGTGAAGAGGACCATCTCTGTTTTGCTGGGGTTAACATTAAGTGAATAGTCCTTACACCATTTTTCGACGATCCTGAGGGCGCCCTGAGTCATATTGCACAGGGTTCCCTCAAATAGTCCGTTTATCAGGATTGCCAGGTCGTCTGCGTATCCTATCGTGTAGTAGCCATTCTCGTTCAGTTGCCTAATGAGATCATCAACTACTAAGTTCCAGAGTAGGGGCGACAGTACGCCGCCCTGGGGGCAGCCCCTAGCTACCACCCCCCTCGTTGTGTCGTTAATAGTGAATTGGACGGCCCTAAGCTTGAGCATGTTATCGATCCAGTTTGTGATTGTTGGATCGACTTCAAATCTAGCTAGGGCTGCTCTGATACTGGTGAAGGTAGTTTTGTCAAAGGCACCTTCTATGTCAATGAAGGTTCCTAGGGTTGAGTTTTTATTGCTTATGGCACTTTCTATCTTTGATACCACGCAGTGTAGTGCAGATTCTGTTGATTTTCCTGGAGTGTAGGCATGCTGGTTAGCGTGAAGGGGATTTCTGACTATGGTTATGTCTCTGATTTCCCTGTCGCAGAGCCTTTCCAGGGTTTTAAGGAGAAAGGAGGTCAGGCTGATCGGTCTATACGATTTTGCCAGCGTATAGTCGTCCCTACCTGGCTTTGGAAGGAACACTACTTTTACCTCTCTCCATGGTCTGGGGACATATTTGTGCGCAAGACACGCCCTAAATATGTCGACTAGTATGGGTGTTGTGATGTCTATGGTCCACTGCATGAGCCCCGGGAAGATCTCATCGAGGCCTGCTGCCTTGAAGGTCTGGAAACTGTTTACAGCCCATCTCACCTTGTTGTCGGTGACTATTCTTTCGGCTGATGTCCATTCTGGTGCTGTGGGGGCATTGTGTTCCGGATCCACCCATTCCGCGTCCTGACTAAGGTGCAGTCCTGGGAAGTGGGTTTCCAGTAATACCTCGCATGTTTCCGAGTCGTCCTGTGTGTATATCCCGTCTGACTTCCTCAGGTTTCCCAGGTTGCCCCTTCGGTCGTTAGAGAGTAACTTCTTGATTCTGGCTGCCTCACTTGTTCTTTTTATACCTTCACAGAAGCCTCTCCACGACCGTCTTTTGTGCGCCCTGATGTCCTTGTTGTACTCCGACTGTGCCGCCTTATAGCGCCCCCAATCTGTATCCGTTCGTGTGTTTCTTGCCCTATTAAAGAGTTTTCTTACCTTCCTTTTGAGTTGCTCCAGTTTAGGGCTCCACCAACTTTTGCTTTTGCCGGTGGTGCTGGAGCATTCCCTTAACGGGCAGGATAGGTGGTAGTTTTCGATGAGCGTAGAAGTGATGGTATTTACCCACGATTCTATCTCATCCGTCGTTTCTATGGACCCTGGTGCTTCACCATCGCCTATTCTGTCTCGTACACCGCCAAGGAATTTGGCTTTGTCCGTTTTCCTTGGGAACCTCCTGGGTGCTGGTCCCTGAAAGCTCACATGTAAGTCGAAACAGATCCATCTATGGTCCGAGCAGGATGCATCTTCTGATACGTGCCAGCCACAGATGTGCTCAGTAGTCTCGTTTGAGGCTAGTGTGACATCTATGACTGTCTGGCATCTGGAAGTGACAAAAGTTGGTTCTGTTCCCGTGTTTAAGATGTTTAGGGTAGTGCAAAATAAGAAGTCTGAGAAATCCTCACCTCTTTTGTTTGTAGTGGAGCTCCCCCAGATCGTGTGGTGGGCGTTTGTGTCTGCTGCGACGATGATTTGTTGTTTGCCTTCCTCACAGAAGGCAACCAGGTCCACCAGTTCTTGCGTCGGAGCAGCAGCGTCTATTGGCAGGTAGGCTGAGGCTACTACCACTTGCGGTACTTCTGTCTTGGTCTCCCCCCGGACTCTGATGGATGTTAGGTCCCTGGAGCAGAACTGTGTAATCATCTCAGCCTTTATACAATTTGGCACGTAGATGCATGTTCTTGGGCCTTGGCCACTGTCATTTACATTTTGGAATATTGTGCCCCCCAAGCTTCCGAGACCACATACCTTGCCACTCCTGATCCACGGTTCTTGGATTAGGGCAATGGTACGCGTGCTCGTCTCCAGCTGTCTGCGCAGGGTGGCCGTAGCCACCTGGCTGTGCTGAAGATTGGCTTGTATTATGTGTGTTCTATTTGGTGTGTGAGGTTTAGACGCCATTGGAACTATGGGCCTATACCCCCCCCACCTGTCTTTTGGTGCGTTCCAACCGCGTCTTCCTCCACCATGGTGTCATCCGTGTCAGTGTCCGAGTCCGACCCTTGGACTGGGATTGTCTGCTCGTCCGGCTGCAACACCTCTTCTATAGCTGGGTCCGGTGTTTGCGCCGGCGAATTGAGGAGGGCATCCTCTACCATGGTTTCCTCGGCAGTGGTTGCCTCCCCCTCCGTCACCGTGTCAGTGTCTGTCTGTTCTGTGCTTCTGTCCTTGTGTAAAAAGTCCATCACTGATTTGGGCGGCTGATCGCTCAGCTTGCCCCCATCGAAGAACCTGATGTAAATAGTACCCAATTTGTAGAAGACCGTTCTGTTCCTCATCAGCACCTTTTGGACCTCCCTGAGGGGGTTCACCACCATACCCCTGAATCAAAACAACAATCGAAGCAGTGGAAAAGATCTGGCTCACCCACTCCGAAGAAGGCTAAGGTCGTTTTGTCGACCAACAAAGTCATAGTTTTCTGGGATGCGACGGGGATTATTTTCGTGGATTATTTACCAAAAGGCCAAATTATAAATTCAAAATATTATTGCAACCTTTTGCGAAGGCTTCGGGAAGAAATCAAAGAAAAAAGGCCGGGGTTGCTGCGGAAGAAATGTTGTTTCATCAAGATAATGCCCGGGTTCACACTTCGGCTGAATCAATGTCTGAAATCCATAATTGTGGCTATGAATTATTGCCCCACGCACCTTATTCGCCGGATTTGGCCCCCTCGGATTATCACCATTTTCCAAATTAAAAAAACACTAGGTGGCTCGGAAATTTATGTTTAAGGCAATATTCTGCCAATTGTTTTTAAAAGCCAATAAGTTATGAAAATGTTTTGTTTAAAATTTTGATTTTGTGGCAAGAAAGAATTTACGTTTAAGGCGCTACTTATTTTATTAATATGGAAAAACTGTTTGGAATGTAAGCCTGATTAATGATTAATACAAACAACTTTAATTTAAAGTTGATTCCTATAAAATTTATCAGTGCTTCATTTACAAATCTACACATGAAGTCCCTCCCCTGTTCATATTGTACCCTACCCTGTCACCATGTCCCTCCCCTGTATACAATATCTCCCCTGGTCTCTTCTAAAACGAGAAAAAATTAAAAAAATGACTGGCCATCTTACAGACATGCAAAAAGTAGCTGTTTCAATAAAAATATACTATTATAACTTAGAATAGACATGCAAAAAGTAGCTGTTTCAATAAAAATATACTATTATAACTTAGAATTAAAAAAAAAATTGTCGTGCCGCCATCCCATACAACCAAGGAAGTCTTAACGTAGAATCACCCAAATACAAAATTAACCTTATTATTATTTTCTTTATTTTCACATTTTTGCCATGTATTTATATTAATTTTTCATATTTTATATTACACAAAAACTTATAAAAATACACAAAATTAATAAAAATTTAAATAAAAATGGTAAATATCCGCCGGCGGCGGGGCAGGCCGCGGCTACGGAGCTTATTATTATTATTGTGAGACTAGTTTTGAGCTTGTCTAATTGTTTAGCATGTGTTTCCACTACACGCTACGAAGAACCGGCAAGAAACATCGCAGGGTTAAAAGAACATAAAAAAGTGTATATACAGAACCGGGAAAATGTGCACTCCCTGTCCATCTATTTCCTCCCAAGTACGGCCTGGGATTTTCATAGCTGTTTTCGTAGCTGTAGACACCTACAAGTAGCTGTAGACACCTACAAGTAGCTGTAGACACCTACAAGTAGCTGTAGACACCTACAAGTAGCTGTAGACACCTACAAGTAGCTGTAGACACCTACAAGTAGCTGTAGACACCTACAAGTAGCTGTAGACACCTACAAGTAGCTGTAGACACCTACAAGTAGCTGTAGACACCTACAAGTAGCTGTAGACACCTACAAGTAGCTGTAGACACCTACAAGTAGCTGTAGACACCTACAAGTAGCTGTAGACACCTACAAGTAGCTGTAGACACCTACAAGTAGCTGTAGACACCTACAAGTAGCTGTAGACACCTACAAGTAGCTGTAGACACCTACAAGTAGCTGTAGACACCTACAAGTAGCTGTAGACACCTACAAGTAGCTGTAGACACCTACAAGTAGCTGTAGACACCTACAAGTAGCTGTAGACACCTACAAGTAGCTGTAGACACCTACAAGTAGCTGTAGACACCTACAAGTAGCTGTAGACACCTACAAGTAGCTGTAGACACCTACAAGTAGCTGTAGACACCTACAAGTAGCTGTAGACACCTACAAGTAGCTGTAGACACCTACAAGTAGCTGTAGACACCTACAAGTAGCTGTAGACACCTACAAGTAGCTGTAGACACCTACAAGTAGCTGTAGACACCTACAAGTAGCTGTAGACACCTACAAGTAGCTGTAGACACCTACAAGTAGCTGTAGACACCTACAAGTAGCTGTAGACACCTACAAGTAGCTGTAGACACCTACAAGTAGCTGTAGACACCTACAAGTAGCTGTAGACACCTACAAGTAGCTGTAGACACCTACAAGTAGCTGTTGACACCTACAAGTAGCTGTAGACACCTACAAGTAGCTGTAGACACCTACAAGTAGCTGTAGACACCTACAAGTAGCTGTAGACACCTACAAGTAGCTGTAGACACCTACAAGTAGCTGTAGACACCTACAAGTAGCTGTAGACACCTACAAGTAGCTGTAGACACCTACAAGTAGCTGTAGACACCTACAAGTAGGTGTCTACAGCTACAAGTAGCTGTAGACACCTACAAGTAGCTGTAGACACCTACAAGTAGCTGTTGACACCTACAAGTAGCTGTAGACACCTACAAGTAGCTGTAGACACCTACAAGTAGCTGTAGACACCTACAAGTAGCTGTAGACACCTACAAGTAGCTGTAGACACCTACAAGTAGCTGTAGACACCTACAAGTAGCTGTAGACACCTACAAGTAGCTGTAGACACCTACAAGTAGCTGTAGACACCTACAAGTAGCTGTAGACACCTACAAGTAGCTGTAGACACCTACAAGTAGCTGTAGACACCTACAAGTAGCTGTAGACACCTACAAGTAGCTGTAGACACCTACAAGTAGCTGTAGACACCTACAAGTAGCTGTAGACACCTACAAGTAGCTGTAGACACCTACAAGTAGGTGTCTATGTTGCGCTATCCATAAAAAAAAAGTATTGATAATCATATTTATTTAGGAAGGCAAATTTTTTATTTATTTCTTGTGTTTGGCATACACACTCTCACAATCGGAATAAACAGAGTAATCGGCGATGCGCTGCAAGAACTCGGGTCAATTACAGCGCAACAAACCGACCGCCTTCGTTTCGCAAACTATTCGGACACGATAATTATCTTGCGACAAGTAAGGCGCCACCAGCTGCATGACTCGGTGGAAGGGCCTTGCCAAGGTGGGGGGTGGCTAGCCTGTCGCCATTTAGCACGGCACCGTGTCCTCATATCTTAGGAACAACAATTTGATATACAAAAACAATTCACAAAATAATTTTTTTCCAAGAAGCAGACTTAGTGTTGCTGATGTGATAAGATATTGATAAAACATTTTTATGTCAGTGCGCAAAAATTGTGGCGTGGTTTTTATAGATAGCTTCACACATACATACATATTCCAGTATGTATACAATGGTTTTTTTTTTCTACGCAATCTTTCCACATAATAATTTACACATATTGAAAATATGGTAAATTTTTTTATGTGCCCTGACGTGGTTGGGGATACTAGGTGCCATGTTTGTGCTTCCCTTTTGGTAGTGCCGGCTACTGAATTGGGCGGAAAATGCAAACTATTTACATAGACGCTTCGGCCGACCTTAAAGGTCGGACCAAATTAAAGGTCGGACCTTTCATTTGGTGTAGTGGTCACAATATTTCTTTATGTCCTTACCTATAATAAAATCCAACGTCTGCTTTCTGTCTGAGTGTATGTCTGTCTGTCCGCTTATAACTCAAGAACCACTGAACCGATTTTAATAAAACAAAATTCTACGGATAGCTTGATTCTTCCCATCAACTATAGGCTACTTACTATCACGCTAAATTGCTTATGAGGTTAGCAGTGAAGTGAAATATGAGAGCGGGCGGAGCCGCGGGCACAGCTAGTTATTTTATAAACCTTTGATTTTAAGTTTACAAATCGAAATGCGATTTATTTGATTTGTTTTTATTTTAGCAAATACTTTCAAAATAAAATCGAATTATTTGAAACGTTTGCTAATCCGTACTGGATGTAAGATGGAAGTGTTATATATAATATGTAATATTTTGCAGGGCCGATCAAAAGGAATTGGACAGTATAAACGCTGAGATATTGTAAGAAATTTGTTTGTGATATATCACTAACTGAACTATCCACAGAGTGTGTTCTAATATAGTGGCATTTTTCCCTCAAAATAATTTTTTCATTCAAAAGGAAAAACTAACTACAACATATTTTGTCATTTCCATACAAAAAAAATTAATTATCATAACAATTATAAATTTTTTTTTATGGAATCTGACGCGGTTGGCTACATCACTTCCAACATTCGTGATGTCATCCCATAACACCGGGTGAACTAGGTGCCATGTCAGTGCTTCCCTTCATTTCATGTTAAGAGTTTGTAATACATTGCACTGCTTCGCACGATCCTCTGTTTATATCAGCAATACTGTTACAATCACTCTGTAATGAATAGTATGCTAAAGTTGAGTACTAACGCTAGTAGTTATTATAGGTGGTTGGAAAGATGATTCCATTACATTTTCTCGAACTTCTGCATAGTTACGTCCAAACGTACAACAAAACAGCTGTTGTTAATTAAACATTTTAAATTAAATCATGAAACTTTACATAATAAATAGCTGATCTCAGTATAAAGCAGGTTCTATAATATTTTTCTTTTAAAATTTTTTTCACCGTAAAAAAACAATTACTTAAATATTTTGAAGACTTCTGATGAAATTATCGCAATTTTTGTGCACGCACGCAACTTTGCAAAATATTTTTTGCACTTTTTCATTCGCTTGTTTCGCATGCTTGTTCTTGTTACTGTTCTATCATGTTGTGCAGTTTGGGATGTCTCTAACCTCAGTAATATATTAGTAAAAAAAGCCCCCTCTTTCATCCTTCAAAATGTTCAATGGACGTTTTCAGTCTTTACGCCCCCACCTGTGTTATAACCACAAGCGCGTGGACGCAGCTTAAGCAGTGCAGCATCTGCTTCGAGATGATGCTGTCGGGCTCGCACCCTGCCGAGCTGCTTCTGTTGCCGTGCGGCCTCTAGCTACACCTCGAGTAATGTTGTGATGCGTGTGTTAGCCGGGAGCGCACGTGGACGCTGGAGCAGTGCAGCATCTGCTTCGAGATGATGCTGTCGGGCTCGCACCCCGCCGAGCTGCTTCTGTTGCCGTGCGGCCTCTAGCTACACCTCGAGTAATGTTGTGATGTGTGTGGCAGCCGGGATCGCGCGTGGACGCTGGAGCAGTGCAGCATCTGCTTCGACATGATGCTGTCGAGCTCACGCCCTGACGAGCTGCTGATGTTACCGTGCGGCCACAAGTTCCACTTCAAGTGCGTGGAGCCGTGGACGCGCGTACACAACACCTGCCCCAACTGTCGCAAGGCCGTCTAGACGACGACGCTACAGCGGCAAAACAGTTTTGGTGAGCAAATGAAGACATCAGGTGACAAAGGTGCTTTGTAACAAAAATAAAAAGCTGAGGAAAATGATGTCAAAGTTTTTTAAATTTAGGACGGAATCATGCATTCATGTGGATGAAGGTGTTTTGTACACATAGCTCTTTCATCCATCATGCACAAAAAATTCAATTTATGAGATGATCTTTGGAGATGATCAAACTGGAATAAGGTGTTATATGACCATATCACCTTCACCACTTGAATAACTCCTATTTCCGTCGTGATTTCGGATTTTCTGTCAGTGCCACTTGATTACTTGGCACATAACACCTTCATCTACGGTAAAAAATGCATTTCTAAAAAAATGTTACATCGTACCTTCGTCCACTCACGTCTTCAAATATCTTTTAATTTAGTTTTTTTTTTAAATGTTGAAAATATCACATAAAATTTTAGATCCCTTCCCTTCCCTTATCTTACTAGCTGGTAGGGTTTAACCGGTCCGGTACCACCGCACCGGATGAAGTTTTGCCGAAACGGCAATGGAAATCGTTTTTGTTTTCCGTCCGGTTCGGTGTCGCCGGTACCACCACGCATGAGTACTGGCATGGCACCTAGTTCACCTAGGTGTGATGCGGCTGACATCATGTGCGTAATTAATTATCTATGAAGGTTCTTGACGCTGAAAGGGTCGCATATTTCCTAAGTGTAGCATGCGTGTTGCTCTGATTGGTCGTTCTCAACTTTGGCGGGAAATATAAATTTCGGAGCGAACCTACTGAATCCGATATTCGTTTGGTCGCATATGTACTTTGGTGGCTCAGTGGTAGAGTGTAGGGTTTTTATTTTTTCGATCTCGGGAAGGGAAGGTGTGGATCTAAGCTTGCGATGGCTTCACCGAACATATCCGGGCCCATCGGCAGTAGAGAAGGGTGTTAATCGAAGTCGGGACTAGCGAGCCACTCTAAATTTCCCGCGCATGCTTCACGTTTCGGCTCGCGTCAAGCCCTCGTCAGCTAGTCTGCGTTGACTAGGACGCGGGGAAACCACCAGTCCCGCTCTCGACCTCCCTCTCTCTACCTATCCATATTCTGTAGGATGCTTCCAGTGACGTTTTCGAAGCTCTCTCCATATATGAGCTTAGCGTCGATCTTGGGAGCCCTAGATTCTTGAAGAGACTGTAGAGCGACTTCGCTGGTAGTCCTCTTGCTCCGACTTCCACAGCGAAGAGATCAGTCTTAAATCCGTTTCTCACAATCCGGTCTACTAAGTTGCAGTACTTGTTAAGTTTGATGTTGTGGTCCTTCGGTATGTTACTTTCCCATGGGTTCGTGTCCCTTTTGCCGAAATTTGTTTTGTTTAACTTTTTTTCAAAGCAATGTTATGGTGTTAAAATTAGGTTATGGTTATTTTTTTTTATAACCACCTAAGAAAACTTTATTTTCGGAAATACTTCCGAAATTCGAACGACGAATCAGAGCAACTCGCATACTAGACTTTGGAAATATGCGAAAGGGTTATCTAAAATGAAAAAAAAAAACAAAACTTGCCTCATTTTCACCCAGTACCTAATTTCGTTTTTATGTTTCAGCTCCGAAGATGTCGACCCAAACGTCCCCATGCTCAAATAAATTCGGAGCCGGCAGCCCTCATGGTGTTGCCGAGCGAGCCGAAACAAATTGGGGAGTGAACGACGAGCGTGGGAATTATTTGAAGCTGGCAACATTGTTTTCGTACCAGCAAATCACAACCACACATTGAGTGATCATTCATACATATTATAAAATGCAAAACGGAGAGCGCATATAAAACACACATTCACTCTTGCCAAAGTCGTATTGAAACAATTTTTTTTAATTGGAATGGTAAAAAATGTAGATTTAGCTTAGAAACTTCATAAAATGCAAAAATATGTTGTCTCTCCGTCTGGTCTTCGGTGACGCTAGTTTGTGTTTGATTTGAGTAGTCGGCACAACCAAAGGGAAGCACTGACATGGCACCTAGTTCACCAAGGCGAAGGGATGTTTCACTAAGTTAAATATTGTATAAGTGGTCTATTTGAGTGGGGCGTTTTGTTGGTACATAATGTCGATATTGATCGCATAGTATTAATGGTTTTAATATTGTTTATAGTCTAGATAAAAATAATAACTAGGTATATCAAAAGTAAAAAAAAAACTAAAGTTTTAAAATCCTTTATCAATAATGTGACAATTTGTTTAACATTTAACATTTTTTGTGTTATAGAATAGAAGTGATGTATACTTATTTGGTTTTCATACAGGGGTGTAGTGCTGTACAGTCAGACCGTATTTGCTTACCACAGCGGGATTCCTCTTTTTTTTATAGGGTGTCCAAGGATGGGTCAGGAATATCGAAGGATCGTGATGTGTATAGTGTGCATAGTGCTGTGATGAAAGATTTTTTTTTTATCTGGAATATTTCCAATTTTACGATTTTCTAACAAAGTAAATGCATACGACAGTGTGAGCGCGCTCTATGCTCGCGCGCGGCCGCGCAGTGCTAG
Organism: Nematopogon swammerdamellus; assembly: GCA_946902875.1. NCBI lineage: Eukaryota > Metazoa > Arthropoda > Insecta > Lepidoptera > Adelidae > Nematopogon > Nematopogon swammerdamellus. The sequence continues at coordinate 8,167,469 of OX336348.1, read as the reverse complement.
CCTTACCGCACCCCGCCGCCTCCGCCGCGCCGCCGCTTGCGCCTTCGTGGTGCGGTGCGGTGCGGATCGCTTAGAGTAAAAATTTAGCGCATAAATTTAGTAAAATTAAAACTTTGAAAATTCATATCTCAAAAACTAGTATAGGTAGGACAATTCTTATTTTTGTAATGTATTTATTAGATTATATACAATGGCTCATTTTGATATTCCTGACCGAACCTTTGACAGGGTATATATATCTTCTTTTTTCAATGTCAGTTTTTGACTTTTGTACCTGGTATTGAGGGGTGTGCAGTCCTCTTGCAGCAGGTCCCTGTCCCTGGGCGTGATTGTTTTAAGACATCTCGTTTCTTCGTATGTCATATGTCTCGCGAGTGGACTCTGTAGAAACATCAACCATTTACTGGGTAGTGTAGTCTTCCGCAACAACCGCAATGGTAACAAATACAAAAGCTGTAGTAAATGTGGCTTTCAAGGATGTGAATTCCATCTGAGCAAACTTGGTTCAATTTAATTAATTGCCATTTATGAAATTGTTTTAATTGTAATTTAGAAACAATACGTAGGTGCGTATGGTTTATTTACCGTAAAATTACATAAATAGATGGTATAATTACACTTTGAATAATTTATTATATATAAGTATTAACAAAAATTACTATAAATTATTGAACAACGAAAACTTTTTGGTACAAGTGTCGAACTCACAACATTTAATGTTTTGTAGGTAGATCTTCATAGAAAAAAGTATGGCCACCATTGCTCTATACATTTGCTTAAAAAAAAAAAATCAGTACCATTTTTTCCTAGTGCTCGTATTAGTGATTATGAGTTAGGTTAGGTATGAGTTAGGAAAAGGTCGCCGAAACCATGTCCAACATCGGGACACCGACTTTTTGTGAAGCTATAATGAGGAATCTCCGCGGTGGTAAACAATAGTTCCGGTCAAGCTGGGACACCCTGTACACTCGTATAAAGCATCTGTACACTACTGAAGCCTCGGAATTACGAGCGCTCGCGGATGAAAATATTTCAGCCCGGGCTTCAATTTAATCTTTCGCAATTTCCAAATCCAAGTGGAAGTAATAAACGCACTTACCAACCAATTCAAAAATAGGCTAGATACATACCTAAGCAATAAATCATATCACAATTCTTATAAGAGTGTACAAAAACAATAAGTAAGTAAATATAAAAAAATAATAATAATTCAACATAATGATAAAACCAACAACTTTTAAACAGATTTAGCCTTATCATATCAGCCAAGGCTGCCTGTCTGAAATAAATAAACAATAAATAAATAAATAATAAATAAATAACATTTTCCGCTCTAATTTCCAATGTTTCAGTGTACAGATGGTTTTACATAACAAAAAGTTTATGTGTGTATAACAATAATAATAAAGAATCCCTATGTATATTTCTGTTAGATTTATGTGTTAGAAATTGCTTGCAAAAATTAGAATAGAAATGAACTTTGCATATTGCATATTGCATTTGCATATTTTAGCATAACGAAACTGTGAATAATTTTTTTAAATATTTAATTTAAATTTTGGCCGACTGCGAGCCTGATTGTTCTAGTTTTGAAGTTTTAATAAAAACGTTTGACGCTTGCAAAAAAAAAAAAATCTAATATGTTTAGACAAATTGGACTATTTTTATTTATTTATTTATTGACTAAAATTTTAATAAAATCGTGTGTGAAACACTTTTGAACATTATCGTTTTCATCACCTCAGTCAATTCCTGTTGAATGTGTTGGAAATGTCACTTTATCCGACAAATAACTGTTGGACTTGTCTTAACCGGAGATAGTGAAAACAGGGGTAAATAATAACAATTTAATAATTAAGGTTTTTTTTCATGTAACCATTAGTCATTTGAGATTCGTCGAATAAAGTTTGATTATGATTTATGCGTAACTTTTATATAATTTAGTACAGTGTAACCACACCTGACGCGGGATAAAGAAAGCTGGGGTTTTGGCAGTCCGGCCAATGGGCGGGACGTGTCGACTGTCGCCTCGCCTCATTAGTGCATCCGTACGGTGACACTAACACAAAACACTCAACTTTCCTTATCCTGGTGTACCTATTCGGGAAGCACGGTGCGGGGGGCGCATGAAGGAAGGTGTCGAACTGAACTTGCGATGGCTTCACCGAACATATCCGGGCCCATTGGCAGTAGAGGAGGGTGTCAATCGAGGTCGGGACTAGCGAGCGGCCGCTCTGTGTAGTTCTCCATCATGCGTTACGTCTCGGCTCGCATCAAGCCCTCGTCAGCTAGTCTTTTTTTTTTTTTTTTTTTTATGGAAACTGACACGGTTGGCTACATCACCTACAACATCCATGATGTCAGCCCATAACACCGGGTGAACTTGGTGCCACGTCAGTGCTTCCCTTCGGCCGTGTCGGCTACACTGAACTGGACGGAAAACACAAACTATTTACATAGCCGTTTCGACCGACCTTTCATTCAGTGCGGTGGTACCAACCCGGGCGGGTTAAACCAGTGGCGGCTTTGACCAATAAATTTTAGTGAGGCGACTAAAAATCCACCTACATAGCTTAGACCTGAAGTTTGAGTACCAACACGATGGATCTAGCACCAGTGGTTCTCGAGTTATGACCAAAACAAAAGTTCATGTGACAGATGGATAGATCTCACCGAGACCTGAAGTTTCAGTACCAACACGATGGGTCTAGCACCAGTGGTTCTCGAGTTATGACCAAAACAAAAGTTCATGTGACAGATGGATAGATCTCACCGAGACCTGAAGTTTGAGTAGCAACACGATGGGTCTAGCACCAGTGGTTCTCGAGTTATGACCAAAACAAACGTTCATGTGACAGATGGATAGATCTCACCGAGACCTGAAGTTTGAGTACCAACACGATGGGTCTAGCACCAGTAGTTCTCGAGTTATGACCAAAACAAACGTTCATGTGACAGATAGATAGATCTCACCGAGACCTGAAGTTTGAGTACCGACACGATGGGTCTAGCACCAGTGGTTCTCGAGTTATGACCAAAAGTTCACGTGACAGATGGATAGATCTCACCGAGACCTGAAGTTTGAGTACCAACACGTTCGCAGTTCGCGCGCGCCCAGTTGCAGCCGAACTTCGCCGAGCGCGCGCTCCCCTGCCCGCACTACACCCCGCAGCGGACTTCATTCGTTCTCGTACTCGTGTGCCCATAGGGTATTATAATAAAGGAGCGCAGCGTATCTTTGATATTCCTATGATAGAATTTTGCACATAATTTGAAAAGGTGCCAGGAGATCAGCCGAGAGAGGCCGTGGGAGCTGTGTGCGCGAGAAGAAATATTATGTGACATGTTATGTTATTTACAGAGACTCTTACGTATCTACCGATTCTACCCTGGTACTTCAACATCAATCGGACCACAAAATCGTTACCTTTTTGGTAGGGTTGGCCGTGGTGGGGAGCTGTGCGCGGGAAAAAATATTGTATGACATGTTATGTTATTTACTGAGACTCTTATCTACCGATTGTACCCTGGTACTTCATGAGCTTCATGAGCGCTCACCGCTCGTCTAGGCGAGCGCAGCGACGACGTAATCGTTCTTATGCAGCAGGATTTATTAGCGCCTCAATTGCTAGGTACATGCCACGAATTCAAAGCGATATGAGCCGGATGTGTCCGGCTCCGGCGTCGTCTCACCAACTGTGCACAATTTCATGCAATGTTTTTTCCCGCGCGTGCGGCTCCTTGTCATAGCTGTGTCCCTGGTACTTTTTCAAATTATGCGCTGTGCTGTATGACATGTTATGTTATTTACTGAGACTCTTATCTACCGATTATACCCTGTAATGTAGTCAACGAGGAGTTGGACCCATACATTAATTCCTCAGTCAATGAAACTTTGATAATATCTTGGGGTAATGTTCGGAATTACTACTGACAAATAATCCAACATTTTTTTTTACGGGAAGTTGGGTATATTCAAAGAAAAGTGAAAATTTAATATAACTCCTATAGACAAATTGCTCCGTCCAAAGTTACTTCGCCATAGGGTAGGTATTATTTATATGAATAAGTACGTAAATAAATCCAACATTTTTTGTATATGGAAATAGTGAATTAAAAACAAAATGTGTTTTTTTACTATATTTTTCTCGGCAAAATTGCTCAGTCGGTTCTTTAATCTGAATATACCTTAGTATTATTATGTACATAAGCATAAGAATCCAACAACTTTTTTATATGCATCATTTTTTTTTTCAAGGTGACGACCGAAACTCTGTTCCGGAAAATTCCTCCGTCCGTTTTTATTGTACAATTATGATTAAGAATTTTGAAGAAAATTATTTGCAAAAGAATCCAACAAAAAATCCATCGGCAAGTTTAAAAAACAAGCGGGCCAAGACGGGCGCGGTGCGCAGAGGAGCGGCCGGCCGCGGGAGGCGAGAGACGCGGCATTTTCCCCTCCTCTGCGTCCATGCTGCGCCGCGCCGCCCCTGGCGCGCCGCTGAAGTTGGCGTGCGGTGTGTGCTAACCAGGGACTGAAAACCGGTTCGAAATGGGATTCGGGTTCTCCGAACCGGTTCGAAGAACCTTTTTAACGAGCGAACCAGTTTGGTCGCGAACCGGTTCAAAAAAACCCGAACCTGAAGCCTAAAAACCGGTTCAGAACCGGTTTGGACCTCTAATATTAACCGGTTCGCAGCAGGGTACGAAATGGGGTGGAAACCTATATACATTTTTTTGGACTTTGGGCTTCTTTTTTAATGTAAAATATTGTTGTTTTATGTATTTAATAAAATGAAAAAATAGGTGGTTGATTTTTATAGCCTAATCGATTCAGTTTCATAACAGTAACAAAAAAGTCTTAATTATCATTATGACATAACACGTGTAAGTTGGTAAAAAAATCAAATTCTTTCTATTCCATACTAATAAAACTAAAATTGTGGTTTTTCACAATTTCTGAAAGAAAGGGATCTATGTGTTGGAAGACTCTTTTGTTCCTGGCATGAAACTGAAATGATTAAGAAATTTTTTTTTTACATTTTACATAGAAAAAATGTTTTTGTGCGAACAAAAATTATTTGTTCTTCAAAAGTGATCTATTTCCGATACAGAACCCTCTCTTAGCGTACTATTAACTAATTTTGAAAGACATTATATAAGGTGCTTCGTTATTCATCTCAAGTAAACACGTTACGTAAAAAAAATTATATGTTTTTAGCATAACTTTTCGAGAAATTTTCAAACGCAGAACAGCTGTTTATTGTAAGTAAGTCACAAGGTCACTAGACCTGTGTGTAACAGTAGGTAGCTTGCATTGTACGGGGTCAATGACCGTTGTATGTCCAAACGCAGAACAGCTGTTTGTTGTAAGTAAGTCACAAGGTAACTAGACCTGTGTGTAACAGTAGGTAGCTTGCATTGTACGGGGTCAATGACCGTACTATGTTCAAACGCAGAACAGCTATTGTTGTAAGTAAGTCACAAGGTCACTAGGCCGCCGCCGCTCTAAAACTAGCTACCTACCTACCTACCTACCTACGTGTGCGGTGTGTGTGCCTACGTTTTTTGTTTGCAAGGGTCTATAGCCTTGATTGGTTTTTACAGCTATTTGATTTAATTTTTTTGTTAGGAGATGTTAGGAGAAACAATAATCCTATAAACATGTTTTTTTTTTGCGTAAAGTGTTGAGCTGAACGGGACATGACAAAAAAAAAAAAATAATGATAATGATAATGACGAACCATACTGAATATGCATGTCTCAATGAAATATTGTTATTGTTGTGTGTTCTTTATGGCGAAATAAATATCTGAATCTGAATCTGTTTGTTTGAGCGCGTATGTAACCCTCCCGAAGTTATTGACATAAATAACGAAGCACCTTATATAGGGAGTTAAAGCTGTTCGCGTCTGTGACACCTCATGGTCCTTAAGTCACACGTGCCTCCTGGGTGGTGCCAAATGAACAGCAGTTAGCGTGTGGGAGATCTTCGGATCGACTGGGTTCGCGACCACACCCTGGGAGAATCAATTATTTATTTTATTTTTATTTTATTTTTATTTATCTCTTTATTTCAGCCAACTAGGGCCATATTGACAATACATATTAAATGTCTTAACCTAAGAACTAAAATTACTTTTTCTCCACTTGTGTCTGTACGGGTCCCAATAGAGACCCGTATGCGTCATATTAGTCTGCTGACGCGGTGAATCATGTGCGCGTAGAGTGGGCGCAGGTTGCGTCCGCGGCACGGGCGTCGGCAGCGGCGCGGGCGTCGGCAGCGGCGCGGGCGTCGGCAGCGGCGCGGGCGTCGGCAGCGGCGCGGGCGTCGTCGGCGGCGGCGCGGGTTGCGTCTCCTGAATGTGCAGGACGGCAGTTGTAGACAGCTCCGGCGCGGCCTCAGCATACTTATGGCGCGCGACCTCACGATGAAGGTCGCGATTGTAGCGCCGGAACACCACCCCGGAGGGCCAAAACTCACTGCGAAGGAATGTCTTCACCTTCTCGGCAGGAATGCACAGCTTGAAAGCGCAAAAGTTCGTGTCAGCCCAGTGAGAAGGAAGAGCCTCGACACTCACAACTCGCTCACCCTTATCCTGGACGTGGCGGATGAGGTCCTCGATCTTCATGTCCTTTCGCAGGCGAGACACGTAGATGAGAGCCGTGCGGGGAGCTGCCTTCAAACAGCTCTCTTCAAGGGGCGCAGATCCGCGCTTATTGCACCTCTTCCTTCTCTTCTTCCTGCTCTCGACGAGTACGAACCCGTCTTTGTCACGTGCAGCCTCCTGCCGACAGTCGGGACGCGGTTCCAAGCGCGGGGATACCATTGTTATTTTCTCCACCGTTTTACTGATACGCTTCGTCATAGATCCGCGTCGCCTTTTCGGACGAGCGGCAACGGGGCGGGTGGGCGGAGGAGCGGGAGGGGTGCGCAGTGTAGAAGTCGAGGCATCAACAGCACCATCAGCGCTTACGTAGCATACCGGCGTCGATGTGCAATCGCTGGGTGACGACACTTGAGCACCTCGCCTGCGCATATTGATGTTGCGTACACTCAGCGTTTCGTTCGGTGTTCCCACTTGCGGAATGCGATCAGGCTGCAGAGACGGGGTTATCGGCCGGAGTGACTCGGAACATGACAATTTCTCAACTGCCTGTTTCAGCTGTTGAACTTCCGGGACGAGAGATGTTGGCCCCTACGCCGCTGTCGCTCCACAGTTTCCCTTCAGTTGAGCTATGTCCGCTTTTATGATCACCAAATCTTTCAGGAAGGCCGTAACGTCGACGTGGTCGAAGGACACAGGCGGCAACTTATTGAGGTCGTACGCCACGAACCTTGGCACGTCGTCGGGGTCTGTCTGCTTTAAGATGGTGATGATGTCCTGGATAGTCTTCTTCTTCCGATTTTCTCCCTTGCGAGTCGGCCTTCTTGACGGAATGCACGCACAAAGCAGAACTCTCGCGGTCTCAACGTCATCTTCGGTGAAGGCGGACTCACAAATCCGGATGATGCTGACTTCATCCAAGACGTCCGCTTTATGGTTTATGAAGGCTAGTACTTCGTTCACAACCATATTGCATTTATCGCACGCCATTTGCGCTTACTTCGCAGGTGCGTCTAGAGTGCATCGTGTGCGCGTCCGTCGCCGACCGATGCAAGCTCAGTACTATTATACCGCCATAACAGTTCACTGTGTTCCGGTGCACCTCCCGGGGACCCAAAAGCAGGTGGGGATGGCTGTGGTGAGGAGTAGGTCAGTAATCCCGACGCGGATTCGCTGTTCCGACGTGATGCATCGACACGGTTGACAGGGAGACTCGGTGAGACGGTTATTCCGCTGGCCGCCCGCCGGTGGTACAGGGGCCCAATCGCGTCTAACCAACGCGAGAGGCTGCCCTGGTAACCCGGCGCATAATCCCGGAGTGGTCCGTCGTGCCGGTTGGTCAACGGAGTAGGGGTCCCGGCGGCCACTTCCGGGGGGAGGGGAGGGGGGGGGGACCGGGGGCCCTTCCGTCTTCCGTGTCGGCGCACCACTAACCTGAGCAGTAAGCGAATAAGCTAGGGTCCACGCTTTGCCCGTGAATCACCACAGCCACCCTTCACGCTCTTTCCCCCCTCTTACTACAACCATGGCAGTACAAAGAAAGAACAACTTTCAATCAGCTGTGCACACCCCTACACCACTATTTAACGTTGACTTGACCAACGTGCGGGGGTTGCACACCAATCTTAATGCCGTCAATCACCACGTGAAGAGGATGAAGCCGGCCTTGCTTTCTCGACGAAAACGCAAATATCTCGCCCTGCCGACACTTCTTACCTGCACCACCCCGGCTACACCCTGGATGAAGCCTTCCGCTGGCGAGCCGGAGTCTGCCTGTTTGTCAGGGCTGATATTTCCTGTCGTCGCCTGCGCTGCATTGAGGACTCCGAGCTCTCAATACTCTGGCCCCACGTGGATCTGGGAACGGTGCCGGGGGTCCCAATAGGTCGCACTCTGGCAATGCGGAAACAGCTCGGTTATTCGAGTACCTGAGTGGAGCGGTAGACAAAGAGCGGTAGATTTGGGTTTCCTTGGAGACTTCAATGCCCATCACAAGGCATGGCTAGGCTCCAGGAGAACTGACTTTGCGGGGAGAGCCGCCTACGACTTCGCCCTGACGCATGGCCTGTCTCAACTGGTGGACCAGCCCACCAGGCTGCCAGATATAGACGGTCATGGACCCTCTCTGCTGGATCTTCCGCTGACGACAAACCCCACTGGATATAAAGTCTCAGTGAGAGCCCCGCCGGGTTCTTCTGATCATTGTTTAGTGGGGTCCACGGTGTCATCTTCGCCTCCTCAGTCCCGTACTGGAGGAACGCGTCGAATTTGGCACTACGCGTCAGCAGATTAAGATGAGATGCGAGAACACTTCGCATCCTACCCTTGGAGAGAGATCTGCTTCAGTTCGGACGATCCGTCAAAATGCAGTAATACCGTTGCCGATGTGGTTCTTGGGGCAAAGGAAATGTTTATTCCCAGCGCCTCTGTCCACCTCGGTGGTAAAAGCCAACCATCGTACAGCCGCGACTGTGCTGATGCTGTCGCAGCTAAATGAACAGCTTATCGGGCATGGTCGCATGCCCGTGCCGGACGTGAATCAAACGTATCCGAACAGACGATGGAATACAACCGCCTCTCCAGATCCTGCAAAAGGGTTATTGCCAGGGCCAAATTTGACTACATCGGCGACAGACTGAACCAGCACCCAACTGGGAGCTGTGAGTTCTGGTCTCTCGCCAAATCTGTCGAGTCGAATTTCTGCAGCTCCTCTCTTCCACCTCTGCAGTGTCCTGGAGGCTAACTTGTCCACTCCGCAAAGGAGAAAGCCGACTTACTGGTATCTCTCTTTGCGGGGAACTTCAACCTGGACGATGGGGGTGCCACTCCCCCAGCCATACCTAGGTGTGAGAACTCCATGCCGGAAGTACAGTTTCGATAACAGACTGTACTAGCGGAGTTTCTCTCCCTATACGTCAGGAAAGCGTGTGGGCCGGAATGGATTCCTGCATTGGTGTTAAAATAGTGTGCTCCCGAGCTGGCTCCAGTGCTGACGCGCCTATTCCGTATCTCCTACTCCAATGGCCGTGTGCCGGCGGTCTGGAAATCTGCGTTTGTGCAAGCGGACCCCAAAAAGGTTTTTTTTATTGACAGCGCGTCGTATGGCGCCGAGCCACCCATAAGGTGTCTAACGACGCCCATGGACATTCGGTCGTATGCGGGGGTTCCGAATGCCATGCCGAGCATTGCTTATGGTGCCCATTCACGGCCCTCTTGAAGGACCCGAGACTGTACTTGGGGGGAAATATATGTGCAGGGAGAGCGTTCCAGAGTTTACCGGTTCTGTATAGGAAAGATCTGCAGAATCGATTGGTACGCATCCGCGGTAAGTCCAGCGTGTAGGAATGCAATCCCTGCCCAGTGCGCGTGGTGCGAAGGTGGAAAGGGGACGGCGGGATCACATTAAACGGCCCCTCCGAGTACTCCTCACGGAATAAGCGATAGAATACACTTAGGGAGCCGACATCCCTACGGTGTTGCAGTGGTTCTAGATCGCAGGACACTTCGGGGTCACCTACTAGTCGCACGGTTCGACGCTGGATTGAGTCCAGAGGCGCAAGCTGGTATTTGGCAGAGCCATCCCACAGGTGCGAGCAGTACTCCAAGCAGGACCTGATCTGCGATTTATAGAGAAGCAGCTTTTGGTGTGAAGTACCGTCGCACCTTATTGAGTACGCCCAGCTTTTTAGAAGCCAGCTTGGCCTTCCCCTCGATATGGCGACGAAAGTTCAGGTCGTGCGACAGTTCGACTCCGAGGACCCCGACGTGTTCACTTAATTTAAGCGACGTGCCTTGGAATGAAGGAACCGGTGTAAACGCCGCTCTCTTCGCACTGAACACGCGAACTTGTGTCTTGGAAGCGTTGAACTCGACCAAATTACTACGGCCCTACTCGGAAATAGAGTCGAGTGTGTATTCGAGCTCAGACACAAGTCTTCGCCTCTTCTCATCCACAACATCCCGACTGGCTGAAGGGTGACTGGTGTAGGATCCGTGTGCCGTACTGTCATCAATGTATGTTGCCCAGAGACAGCATATCATTGATATGCAGAAGAAACAGCGTGGGTGACAACACAGATCCTTGGGGTATGCCGGCGTTCACTGACATGGCGTCCGACGAGCAACCGTAGTGCACGGTTGCTGAATGAATGCTACGCCCATGCAGGAAGTCGGCGAAGAAACAAGAAACAAGAAACAAGAAACGTAGGCACACACACCGCACACGTAGTTAGGTAGGTAGGTAGGTAGCTAGTTTTAGAGCGGCGGCGGCCTAGTGACCTTGTGACTTACCTACAACAATAGCTGTTCTGCGTTTGAACATAGTACGGTCATTGACCCCGTACAATGCAAGCTACCTACTGTTACACACAGGTCTAGTTACCTTGTGACTTACTTACAACAAACAGCTGTTCTGCGTTTGGACATACAACGGTCATTGACCCCGTACAATGCAAGCTACCTACTGTTACACACAGGTCTAGTGACCTTGTGACTTACTTACAATAAACAGCTGTTCTGCGTTTGAAAATTTCTCGAAAAGTTATGCTAAAAACATATAATTTTTTTTTTGCGTAACTTGTTTACTTGAGATGAATAACGAAGCACCTTATATAATGTCTTTCAAAATTAGTTAATAGTACGCTAAGAGAGGGTTCTGTATCGGAAATAGATCACTTTTGAAGAACAAATAATTTTTGTTCGCACAAAAACATTTTTTCTATGTAAAATGTAAAAAAAAAAATTCTTAATCATTTCAGTTTCATGCTAGGAACAAAAAAGTCTTCCAACACATAGATCCCTTTCTTTCAGAAATTGTGAAAAACCACAATTTTAGTTTTATTAGTATGGAATAGAAAGAATTAGATTTTTTTTACCAACTTACACGTGTTATGTCATAATGATAATTAAGACTTTTTTGTTACCGTTATGAAACTGAATCGATTAGGCTATAAAAATCAACCACCTATTTTTTTATTTTATTAAATACATAAAACAACAATATTTTACATTAAAAAAGAAGCCCATAAGGTATATTCCGATTAAAGAACCGACTGAGCAATTTTGCCGAGAAAAATATAGTAAAAAAACACATTTTGTTTTTAATTCACTATTTCCATATACAAAAAATGTTGGATTTATTTACGTACTTATTCATATAAATAATACCTACCCTATGGCGAAGTAACTTTGGACGGAGCAAATTTGTCTATAGGAGTTATATTAAATTTTCACTTTTCTTTGAATATACCCAACTTCCCGTAAAAAAAAATGTTGGATTATTTGTCAGTCGTAATTCCGAACATTACTCCAAGATATTATCAAAGTTTCATTGACTGAGGAATTAATGTATGGGTCTCCATACATCAAAACTCCTGGTTGACTAGTGTACTGGTACTTCAAGGGAACACAGAGCGCTCGCCGCCCGTCTAGGCGAGCGCAGCGACGACGCGACGTAATCGTTCATGCAGCAGGATTTATCAGCGCCTCAATTGCTAGGTAAATGCAACGAATTCAAGGTCAAACTTTGGTCTCTACGAGGTGAAGCGATATGAGCCGGATGTGTCCGGCGTCTCACCAACTGTGCACAATGTCATGCAATGTTTTTTCCCGCGCGTGCGGCTCCTTGTCATGGCTGTGTCCCTGGTACTTTTCAAATTATGCGCTGTGCTGTATGGTGCTCAGTGTTGCCAACTCTTTTCTAGCTCGCCCACCAGATGCGCCAGTCCAAACCACCAGAATTTCCCCAGATTTTCAGAAATACACAAAAATAAAAAATTGTAATAAAAATGGAACCCTGGAGTTGAAGGCGGTCGGTTATTTTTGCTTGCTTTAGCACCGCCTTCAACTCTAGGGTTAGATTTTTTTTTTAATTCATACTTTTTTTAACACAGTTTTTATATTTTGTGATATAGTTTTTTATTTCACAGTTTTTTTTAGTATTTTATTGGTATTAATGTACTCGGCGGAATGTACTCCTCGCTTTCCAATGCGATCGTGACCAAATTGAAATGGGACCAAAAAGGAAGCACCGACTTAAAAAAAAAAAATCTATTTCAAAATCGCTTCACCCAGTCGTAAGTTCTGAGGTAACAAACATTCCGGTTTTTGAGGCTGTGTCTGGTCTTCAGAATAATGAAAAACCAGAGAAACGTCCTTTTCAGGATCTTCAAATAAAAGGTACGATCATATCCAAACAGATCAAAATTATTATCACTGCAATCACAGTACAGATGGTTGCATACAAAATAATATACTAAAATAACAATTGAGATTAGTCTTCTTCTGAAGAAGAAAGCGTCTCAGCTTCTTCGCATGAAATGGGTGCAGCATAAACACATTTGGTTCCAATTTTGTTTAACAGATCCTTGGGGAAAGCCTACAGGTACATGTTGCACACTTCATCAATTTAAACACTAAATTTTTTGCACAACCACTAAACAAATCTGATCAAACCACCATACTCAGCACTAGACCCTAGATCGCAAATTTGGCCACCAGACGGGATTCCAAACCACCAGATCTAGTGGCGCTAGCACTAAGTTGGCAACACTGATGGTGCTGTCGGCATTTGCGCCAACACACGCGCGTGGACAAGTACATGTGTATTGTATGCACTAACACATCTTTGGCGCAGAGCTGAAGTATTTCGTTCGTCGCCTCCACTCGTGGTCGCCTCTAAGGACCCCTCTCGCACCACCTCCCCGCGCCGCACCGCCGGCTCGCCTCCGCGCCGCCGCGCCACCGCCGCCGTGCGCCGTTCGCTTTTTTGGTCTTTAATGTTCTCTGATCAGTTTGGATGGACTTTTTTTAAATTTTCTTTCATGGTATTTTGAATTTTTTTTTTTCTTTACCTTCAAGATAATTAAGTGAGGCGGTGCTTCACTTGCTTCACCTGGATAACCGCCACTGGGTTAAACCCTACCACCTAGTATATAAGAAGGGAGTTATATCCCTTAGTCGCCTTTTACGACATACACGGGGAGAGATGCAGTGGGGCTATTTTAAAGTACCGGCCCCACACGGTACATACTCTGCGATGGTACATAGTATTTACGGTACCTACACTTGACTGGTTGTTTTTTTATTAATTTTCTGTTTGACATACGCTTTTGCAGAAGTAAGACGAACTAGTCAGTATCCGATTTCGTACAAATAATATTTTCACGCACCGTGCTGCAACCGTTGCAGTGTAGTGCCGCAAACAGCAGTCTCTCTCACCTTTATATAATTTGTTTTGACACTGGTTAAACTGCCTTCATTGGACTATCCATGTCTTATCCACCAAACTCTCTCTAATCCACCAAACGCTGTCTAGTCCACCAAACTCTCTAATCCACCAAACGCTGTCTAGTCCACCAAACGCTGTCTAGTCCACCAAACGCTGTCTAGTCCACCAAACTCTCTCTAGTCCACCAAACGCTGTCTAGTTCACCAAACTCTCTAGTCCACCAAACTCTCTCTAGTCCACCAAACTCTCTCTAGTTCACCAAACGCTGTCTAGTCCACCAAACTCTCTAATCCACCAAACGCTGTCTAGTCCACCAAACTATCTCTAGTCCACCAAACTCTGTCTAGTCCACCAAACTGGCTTCCAGGAATGCGGATTTACGGTTTCACGATATAGCAGCCTGCAGTGATTTCTTGGATGAATGAATAATTTTATTTATGAAATCATGTAAGTACGATATTAATACTGTTCAAATGTTGGTGCTTAGTTGAAAGTTACGATTTGAAAACTTCAATAAAGACGTAAGTTTTAAAAACGCAGTGGTTATATCCTCTTTGGTTTTAAAATTTTCGTTTCCTATCCCATAGAGTTATTATAATATAGGTACCGACCACAGAGCATAGAACTGCGCGCGCATTAGGGCGCCCGCAGTAGTATTTCATGCTCTGTGGTACCGACGTATAGAGATAATGCAAAATGCTCTAAAATAAGGAGTGCCCATCTTTACGAGGTGTGGGGGGGAGGTAAGGGACTGCGAACGCACAGCCTTCAAACGTACAAACACGCCGAATGCTCGTCTCGGAAGTTGCCTCAATCACCAATGCTATTTTATTTTATATGTCTATAAGTATGTGTATTTTCTTTATTTTTACCCGACTAACGGCGACGCCAAAATGAAAGGTTGTCAGCCTCAATAGCTCAGTGGTGCAGGCAGTCGACTGTCGCTATTGATGGTTAAGCAACGCTGGGCCGCCGGTCAGTACTTGGATTGGATGGGTGACCGTTCCACCACCGTTGGAGGCTGACCGTTGTTCGGATTCCACGTAAAACTGTTCGTCCCTTCCCTTCTTACCTTACTAGGTGGTAGGATTCAACCCGCCCGGGCTGGTACCACCGCACTGAATGGAACCTCGGTCGAAACGCCTATGTAAATAGTTCGTGTTTTCCGTCCAGTCGACATGAAATGAAGGGAAGCGCTGACATGGCACCCAGTTAACCCGGTGTTATGGGCTGACATCACGAATGTTGTAGGTGATGTAGCCAACCGTGTCAGTTTCCATAAAAAAAAACATGCACGGCACGGATTTGGCTCGACGCGGTGCGGCCGCGGCGCTCGCTTCTCGACGACACGACGAGCCGCGCGCGCCGCACGGATTCGTCCGCGCATTTGTCGCCAGTCGCCAGCGACAAATCCTCCGCGCGGGCGCGCGTGTGAATGGTAGTAGGTATGCTTAGTACCTAGTTGGAATAGCAAACAGTCAACCACGCACGCTACGCGCTGCCGCCTTTGAGCTCGCTAATGACTCGTCCCACTCGCTCGAGTGTGCTCTCTACGAGTACAAACACTTGAGTGGCGGTCGAGTGGAGCGTCCGTACGTGTAATGACAACACCAGGGTAATGTAATGACTTTTTGGAATATCATTGAGCCCGTTCTGCTATTACCGAACACGCTCGGAATTTCCATGTATGCAGTGTTTCCTTCTTAATCTCCTCCAGGCCTTAGTGCGTCGGCGTATTGCCTCGTTACGCACCATATCATAAACACACCACACGCTGTATCCCAAAAATCGGGGTAAGCAGAGTAATCGGTCTTGTGCGGCAAGTACTCTGGTAAACTACAGCACAACACCGACCACCACGTTTAGAAAAGTATTCGGACAAGATAACTATCAGGCAGCAAGTAAGGCACAAAGGCCCACCTGCTGCATGAATAGGTGGAAAGACCGCGCCAAGGTGAGAGGTGGCTAGCCTGCCGCCCTTATGCACGGCATCTTGTCCTTATCCCGTAGTCGCCTTTTACGACATACATGGGGAGAGATGCAGTGGGACTATTATTATTAAGTACCGACCCCACACAGTAACACCAGCACCAATCACATAGCTATGTTCCCCAGCATGGCTCGCTCCATCGCTCGCTGGCCAACCTTCAACCTTTGGACAACAGCGATCGTCCGGCCGACCGAGTACACGTTTTACATCCGTGGGACATAACCGGGAGGACAGACGCACTGGGGCAGTGGGCTGGGTACGTCAGCCGAAGAGGCGACGACCGTTGGGGTAACCGCGTCCTGCACTGGCAACCGTGGATAGGGAAGACAACCCGCCATGTTTCAGTTTCCGTTTTTTATTTTGAGATTTAAAAACATACATCTTATATAATAAACGTATACCTACTTACCTATTTACTACTTCTTTTTGACTGTCTAGCTGTAGCTAGGTATTGATTTTGTATTACGTCTGGTTAATCTGGTTTATCCCGGGGGTGTGGTTGCATTCTCCGCCGCTATTATAAAATAAAAACAAAACAAGCCAATAAAATCATACCTTTTTTTTATTTTTGTTTATGGAAACTGATACCTACAACATCTGTGATGTCAGCCCATGACTAACACCGGGTGTCATGTCAGTGCTTTCCTTCATTTTCATGCTGGCTACACTGAACTGCAGGTCTATTCTTGTAAATTCTGACAGCGGAATCAGCGCTGATGTGGCGCTGAGAGCCACTTACCAAAGTGGCTCTCAGCGCCACAACAGCGCTGATCCGCTGTCAGAATTTACAAGAATAGACCTGCAGGATGGAAAACACGAACTAAAACCCTACCACCTACCTAGTAAGGTACGAAGGGAAGGAAGGAACCTACAGTTTTACTATAAAATCCATATGAAAGCACGACAGCATTAGGCAATTTTTAACATGTTCTGAAGTCAACGTGTTGTTGTGGAGTTTTTTTATCGCGGTTTTATTACAATGTGTATGTTTATTAGAACGTCTGTGAGGCCTAAAAATAAAAATAAAAAATAAGGCCGCGTGCTACGAGGGGGGGGGGGGGGGGGCGTACTACCGGTTAACTGACTCGTGACCGGTGGTGTACCATATTCTAGTACATCGTATTCGAGTCCATCGTACTCTGGGTCCGATAATTTGGTTCATCGTATTTTGGTACATCGTATTCGAGGTATCTTATTTTGGGCATCCGTATTCTAGTACAGCGTACTCGAGGTCCGATAATTTGGTACACGATAATTTAGGCATCATGACCCAAATTATCGGACGTAAAATACGATGGACTAGAGTACGCCGAGGCGCCGTACTTTGGGTAGTGTCGAATAAATAATTGACGACATCTACCGGGAAGTAGCAATCTCCCTTCAACTTATCAGCATGTTCAAGCTTACTTATTAGTCTGCTAGTTTGATTCATGTATTGTCTGTTAGATGTCACTAGCTACATTAAAATAAATGTGAAAGAAGTTTTTCCACATTAAAGATTTCACGGTACTAGTTTAGGAAAAAAGGTAGGTAGTTACATGATATATCTAGTATTGCCATATAATTTATTAACGATTTACTGCAGTATTTACAGATTCACCGAATCATTGTTTTAGGCAGTTATTTAGAGTTGACGACGTAAAATAAATAGGTACCTACTTACGTAATTTAAGCATGTCAATAATTTTTAATTAGGTACCGAAGCATTTTTTTTTTACCTGAAACATAATATTATTTATAGTAAGCTGGAACTATAGAAATAACTCCGTTTTATTTGTATACTTGTAAGTACCTATTAGATTTTAAGTTTGTAAATAATATGTAAAATTTATATAAAAAGAAACGTGTGAATAAATGCATATAATAATTAGGTACACTTTATGCCACTTAATGTGTGGCAACTAGTGGCAAGGGCGCACTTATTGCCTTAGGTAATCTCCTCCAATCAACCAGCTGGACCTCCAGTTTACATGGAATCCGAAATGGAGCAGTGGGTTAAGGTATGCACGTAAATTTACTTCAAAAAATACTAATATAGAATAAAATGTATAGGTACTTATGATGTATTGGAAGTTGCACCCTTGGCTCTTGGGAGTTGGGTGGCGTCCTTCTAAGCTGCTTTTTCCTGAACGTGCATGGACTCCATGGCCATGGCCGTCTGTCCCAAGTCTCAACCCTAGGGTAGAGTGACAAAATATAAAAAAAAACGTTATGCAAAGACCCTTATATCTTAGTGCATATACAGGTATCCCAGTTTGCGTAGGGAACATTAAAATCTGGTGTAGATATTTGATTATAATTTTCATTATTTACTACTCCATGGTGTAAAACACGAATATGAAATAATTTTTCAGTTTGGTTGAGATTTTTTTTACTGTCCCCATAGATATATTTTGGCCGAAGTAAATATTGAAAGTTTATTTATAGACATAGACAATCAAAAAAATTTTAAACTACACTGAAAAAAAAATCTTTCATATTCGTATTCAACGCCATAATATAAGGAGTATATATCCATAATCTATAGGTGAGTTATGTTGATTGGTCGATGCCAGTTTGGCGGGAAATTTAAATTTCGTCTGGCTCCGCCTCCGGCACTCCTAGCGAACCTACTGAACCCGATATTCGTTAGCTCGTCTTAGTGATTTCGTGGCGCATTGGTACGGTGTAGGGTTTGTATGTTTTGACCATGGGTTCGAATCCCACCAAATATTTTTTTTTTTTGGTTTTTTTTAAGCAATGTTAGGGTGTTTAGTTTTTTTTATAACCACCTAAAAGCTTTATTTTCGGAAATACAAACGTAACAAAAACGACATGCGCCGCCTCAACATTAGGTTAGGGTTAAATTATAGAAGATGCGTCGCGTACCGACGCATCTTCTATAATTTAACCCTGGTTATTTTTTTTAAACCACCAAAACGGAGAAAACTCGCATAGTGCAGTTCAAATACTTCCGAAATTTAAATTTCCCGCCAAACTGGCATCGACCAATCAGAGCAACTCACCCTATAGACTTTGGAAATATGCAGCCGGGACACCCTGTCTAGCTAGAAACGACAATATTTTTTTTAGATTGTGTATGCATAATTGGTTTTGGAGTTATAAAATGAATGGTATGCATACATTATCCAGTAAGTAATTAATGTATGTAATTGTTAGGCATTTTAATTCTGTAGGTACATCATTCACTTTTTTAACAAAACCCTTGAAAGAGATGAAATTCATGTCTCTTTTTTACACAGACGAAAAGAGATCGAACTTCTTTCTCTATTTCCGGTGTATCGCTAAATACGAATGTAAAAGTTTATAGCTAAGATAAATAATTATTTGGTCTATAGGAGTATGGTATGCATATCTCTCGGCATATGTAAATGTACATATAAAATAAATGGATGTTGGTATCTGTCTGTTGATCTGTTTGTTGGAGGCCGATAGACTCCGAAACTGCTGGACCGATCACCGTGAACCTTTGGGGGGTTGGTGTGGGGACGATGCCACTCCGCAAACCTCGCCCCGATTATTTTTAGGTTTCCGTACCCGTACGGGAGCCTATAGATAATAGAGAAAAAATAGATAAATAGTTAACCGTCTGTTAGGTACTACTACTGAAGCCTACGGGGCGGCGCGCGGCGCGGCGCGGCGGCAACGCGGCGGCGGGCGGCGGCGCGGCGGCGGGCGTCCGCCTGTCTGTCCGTCTGTCCGTCCGTCCGTCCGGGCCGTCCGTCCGTCAGCTCGGCGGATATACCAACAAATAATAAGAATAAGAAAAATAAAACAAATAAGGGAGGCACAGGCTACTTCTTCAAAAATAAGTTACTCTATGATCTACATGTGTGTGGCGTTCGTTACTTACTATACTACGCGCCAAAGAAAAGACGGAAATACGGATTACGCGCACGTAAGACTCAGCGCGACAATGTAGGTAAAAAAAATGTACCGTTGTACCAGAATAGATTTTTTTCACTAATCTTGCCAGTCCAAGGCCTGGTAAAGTTTGATGGAAAAAAAATATAAAAACCGCCTTCAAAAATGTATGAAATAAAAAAATTAAAAATCAAACCCTAGAGTTGAAGGCGGTCGGTTATTTTTGCTTGCTTTAGCACCACCGCCTTCAACTCTAGGGATCGATTTTTAATTTTTTTATTTCATACATTTTTGAAGGCGGTTTTTATATTTTTTTAAATAGTTTTTTATTTCACAGTTTTTTTAGTAATTTTTATTTGCTATTAATGTACTGGGCGGAATCGCTCGGCCTTCGGCCTCGCGATTCGGCCTCGCTTTCCAATCCGATCTTGACCAAAAAAAATGGGACCACCTTGGAGCTAGACTGAACCGAACACAAAAAGAATCATCGAAATCGGTTCACAATTGGGGAAGATATTGCTGAACATACATAAAAAAAAAATACATACAGCCGAACATAGAACCTCCTCCTTTTTTTGAAGTCGGTTAATGAGAAATCAAGATGATTGATATGATAATAAATAACGCGCATTTCACATTCGGTAAAGCAAGTAAACGTTAGCAAACGGCCATTGACCTACGACAGTGACATTGAAATCGGTACTTTATTTTGTTTATTTGGGTCGGGGTCGCTTGCTACCTACCTACATTACATTACATTACATTACATACCTACTACCGCCGCTCACATGTTTCGGAGCGTCGCGGGGCGGGTGGCGCGGCGGCGCGCGGCGGAGCGCGGCGGAGCGGCGGCGGCGCGGCGGAGTCGGCAGCGGCAGTGGCGCGCGCGCGCACCCCGCCCGCCGCTCCGCGCCGCCGCCGCCGCCGCCCAGCCAGCTCCGACTCCGGCCGCCGCGGACCGCCCGGACGGAGCCACCCGGAGCGGAGGCCCCGGCCCGGCCGGCCGGAGGTGCGCCTCCGGGCCATAGATAAAGGTAGAAAAGATACACAATTCAGTTTAATAGACTATTATTAGATATATTAATAGACTATATAGATATATCGGAACAAATATTAATGGGGTATGAGAAAGTGATCGGTATTTGATACACATACGCTCCTTAGCGTACTATTAACTAATATTGAAAGACCTATAAAACACAACTGCGCCTTGTACGTCAAACGATCCGCCTGCTGCGTTCTTGGTCTCCAGTTCTCCACCTGCTGCCGGAGCTGATACGCCGCCGGTCGTTGACACCCGAACAGCAGAGCCGGTCGTCGCCAAGACGAACACGCTTCCATCGGCCGGTCCACGACTTCGATACCTCGAACGCTTTCCGTGCCTCGCCAACAGCAAATGCCGCTCCTGGGGGTGTTAGGAACTGTGACCCGAGACCACGGAGAAAATACTAAGTATTTCCTCCGTGCCCCAGCCAGACCCATATAGTTTTGTTTTGTTAATTTGTTGCAGCCATGGTTGCAGCAGCGGAAAGATGATTTTTTTCATCAAAAAAATATCACACACATATTTTTCTAAAAACCACTCGCAAAATGTTGATCCTACAACAAACAAGTACTGTACCCGGCAGTAAGTAATGTACATCGAGCTTTAGAAACAGACAATCTCTCTCTCTAACACGGTGATAGATAAGACGTCATTCATGCTTCGTGCGACAGAAACGACGCTCTACAAAATGATTGTCTCTTTCTAAAGCTCGATGTACTCGTACATACTTACTGCCGATGTATATGAGAAACAAAGAAAACTAAATGCCTAAAATTTTATTATATTTAAGTCTTAATACTTAACGAGTTACAACTGGCGGAGTGATGATCAATTTATTTAAATTGTGTTGTGAATATCACACCATATTTTATTTATTATTTCTGGCAGTTAATGGAGAATGTCAGTGGGTCCGTAGAATCCTTTGAAACTTTGTAAGAATGAAGCGGGTTGTTCCGCCATTTCGTTCAAATTTGCATGTTTTGGCCAGTGATATTTGCATGTTTTGGTCAATGCGTAGAAGAACAAAAGTTGTTCTGTTTCATGTACAGAATCGGATTTTGTGGTCGTGGTTGGGTGTTCAACCCCAACCACAACCACAAAATCCGTATAATACTGTATATCCGTACTTATTGTATTTTTGTAAATTTTGCTTGATTTTTTTTTATTAAAAAAATTGCTAATTTTGTGACCCGTATTTTTCTATCAAAAACTTTTCCAAAAATTCAGAAGAAAATCCCATGCATTGCAAATATACATTTACATCATATTAATTGCACCAATAACATAGGTTATAATTTTTTATAACCTATGTTATTGGTGCACAGGGTCTTTCGACTTAATTAAAATAAAATCCAACTAATTCACTGCGTATTTGCAGCAGTTTGTTAATATTATTCCTTTGTGTGAGTTGTTTTGTGATACGCGTAAAGCATTTATACATTATAGCACCCAACGACAGCACCCCATCATAGAAGATGTAATAAATAATTTTATACATAATTATAATGTATAAAGCGACCGATATCGGCCGCTCCAACGGCAAAAGGTTAATATGTTTCATTCGACGACTTATCGAAATGTCTATCTATCGTGGGTATCCCGTAACATCGGTAATCCATTCCATAATCATGGTAATAATAAGAGTCAAAATGGTTCGAGCAAGTTTAGTAGTATCTCACCTCTCACCCGGTCCTCGGCGATTATTGTTCTTCCTTACCTTTAATAAAATCCAACGGGGGTAAGTAGAGGCATATAGGGCGGGGGTGAGGGAGGGGCGGGAGGGGAGGTGGAGGTAGAGCGATGGAATCCCCCTTATCCTTATCCTTTCCTTTCTTCCTTACCTTTAATAAAATCCAACGTCTGCTTTCTGTCTGTCTGTATGTATGTCTGTATGTCTGTCTGTTTACCATCTTTGGGGTTGCCATATTTACTCCAAGTATCGATGATGGCCAGACTCAACGGAAGGGAGGGAGAGGCTAGGGAGATGGAGGGAGAGGGAGAGGAAGAGGGAGAGGGAGAGGGAGAGGGAGAGGGAGAGGGAGAGGGAGAGGGAGAGGGAGAGGGAGAGGGAGAGGGAGAGGGAGAGGGAGAGGGAGAGGGAGAGGGAGAGGGAGAGGGAGAGGGAGAGGGAGAGGGAGAGGGAGAGGGAGAGGGAGAGGGAGAGGGAGAGGGAGAGGGAGAGGGAGAGGGAGAGGGAGAGGGAGAGGGAGAGGGAGAGGGAGAGGGAGAGGGAGAGGGAGAGGGAGAGGGAGAGGGAGAGGGAGAGGGAGAGGGAGAGGGAGAGGGAGAGGGAGAGGGAGAGGGAGAGGGAGAGGGAGAGGGAGAGGGAGAGGGAGAGGGAGAAACGGAAACGGAGTGTTAAAGATTGTATGGGAATATCGGTTTTTTTAAAGGAAAATCATAATTATAGCTACTCAAAACAAATAAATGGGGGGGGGGGGCCCATTTATTTGTTGGGCCACCGTCACACCCATCCCCCCTCCCCCCCGGGAGGGGGGATGGGTGTGACGGTGGCCTCGCCCTTAGTTACTTACTTTCTTCGAGAAGGTTTATAGTCTTCCTGAACGCAGCTCGGCCTTCGGTCTCGCCCTCAGTTGCGTAATTTCTTCGAGAATATTTATGGTCTTCCTGAATGTAGCTCGGCCTTCGGCCTCGCCCTTAATTACTTACTTTCTTAGATAAGGTTTATCGTCTGCCTGAACGCAGCTCGGCCTTCGGCCTCGCCCTTTGTTACTTACTTTCTTCAAGAAGGTTTATAGTCTTCTTGAACGAAGCTCGGCCTTCGGCCTCGCTCTTTGTTACTTCCTTTCTTCGGGAAGGTTCATAGTTTTCCTGAACGCAGCTCGGCCTTCAGCCTCGCCCTTAATTACTTACTTTCTTAGATAAGGTTTATCGTCTTCCTGAACGCAGCTCGGCCTTCGGCCTCGCCCTTAGTTACTTACTTTCTTCGAGAAGGTGTATAGTCTTCCTGAACGCAGCTCGGCCTTCGGCCTCGCCCTCAGTTACTTACTGTCTTCTTTGAAATACGAATTTCACGCGAGCGGAGCCGCGGGCTCAGCTAGTACTGAATACAATCTTTCTTTGCCTTTGTACGTTGCCGCAGGCGGGCACGGCGTCCTATGACTTGCGCGTGTTTATCACACACTTCTGATTTATTAACTATTTTGGCAAAGTATTTATAAACACTGAGATTGAGTTTTGGATCATTATTTAATTACAGTCAGCCTCGATAGCTCAGTGGTGCAGACAGTCAACTGTCGCTATTGAATGTTAAGCAACGCTGGGTGCGGTCAGTACTTGGATGGGTGGGTGACCGCTGACCGTTGGAGGCGGACCGAGGTTCGGATTCCTCGTAAAACTGTAGGTCCCTTCCCTCCTAATCTTACTTGGTGGTAGGGTTTAACCCGCCCGGGTTGGTACTACCGCACTGAATGAAACGCATCGGTCGAAACGGATGTAAATAGTTTGTGTTTTCCGACCAGTTCAGTGTAGCCGGCACGATCAAAGGGGGAAGCACTGACATGGCACCTAGTTCACCCGGTGTTATGGGCTGACATCACGGACGTTGTAGATGATGCCGCCGCCCCGCGCCCCGGTGCGGCAGCGGCGGCGGCGCCCGGCGGCGCGGCGTCTATCATGCGCGGGGCGGATCTCGGCGTGTCGCCGCCGCAGCGGCTCGTCAGTGTTCTCCCTCGCACCCGCACCGTATTTGTATAGGTAGTGTATGCGCGTGGCGACGACGACACGCCGAGATCCGTCCCGCGCATTATACCAACGAGTCTTTCTTTCCTCACTATGCGGCCATCGACATCTATTTTATAGACTGGCCTTTCCCATAAATCACTTCCGTAAAAACATGTCATCCATCGACCAAGTCAGCCAGCTACTTTCGCAATGACTGAAGCTTGTGTTATATTATATGGCTCAACTTATCGTCTTATGTCCGCAAATACGCGAGTGAGGAGCATTAAGACTATTATACAGTTTGTTGCAACCCCAACCGCAATATCTGAAAGGGTGTAATTCTGTACTTTTGTTCTACGACTTTTTAATTTGAAGAAAAAAAATCATTTTCCCCATAACTACATTTTGAGAATTTTTATGAAAAAAATATATTTTTTTGTTTAATTTTAAATTTTTTTTTTCGCTGCAGATGTTATCTAGTTTCACATATAGAATAACCCCCTGATGTCAGTTAAAATATTGCGAGGACAATTTGCAACACCGTGTATATTCATTCACACACAGCATCTGATGGCTTGTATTGTAATGCGATATCGTTTGATTGGAAGTATGTATTTATGTTGACAAGGTTAGTTTCATCCCGCTATGCCGCTTCCGCATTTAGTTCAGTCTATGCGGCGCGGTGGCGCTGCTGTCAGCTGTTTGTTGCTGTGCGGCGCTGCACGAATTGGCAACGTTGTCATTCGAAATCCTTACCTATAATAAAAGCCAACGTCTACTTTCTGTCTGAGTGTATGTATGTCTGTCTGTCCGCTTATAACTCGAGAACCACTGAACCGATTTTAATAAAAAAAAAATCTACGGATAGCTTGATTCTTCCCATCAACTATAGGCTACTTACTATCACGCTAAATGGCTTTTTATGAGGTTAGCAGTGAAGTGAAATATGAGAGCGGGCGGAGCCGCGGGCACAGCTAGTTATATATAACTGCGCAGGTAGGTAGGTACCTACTTACCTAAGGCCGCCTCGCCATTCCACTATCATATATCCTACTTCTATGTTCTCGTTTTTTATTCATAGAAATAAGAGAATATTGCTGTCGCTCGCACAGACGCGTTGTGCGAGCGCGACGGCACTCGCACTATTTACTTGCGTGCGAGTGACGGAGACAAGTAGTGATGGGTCATTCACTTTATCCAGTTGCAGAACCATAGTTTTTTTTTTATATAATCCGATATGGATGACTGAGTCGGAGGGGCCAGAGCACATGCTCCGACCAGCCAATTTCACCTCCTAGAAGGTAGGTGCCATACCAAGAGGACTAGAGGATAACACAGCCGAGTCGATCTTACATCCAGTACGGTGACCCAGTCGGCCACAATTTGAGCCTACCACCTAGTAAGGGGCAAGGGAAGGGACCTACAGTTTCACACCGGTAGTATACCCAATGATGTTTTAAAGTAATACAGATACCAAGAAAATCATCACTGCAAAATGTATAATTGAAAATATCCAGCTATCGCCATCTATCAACAAGTAGCGGAATAATAATTGAACCTTCTCTAGTAACAGAACGTTTGAATAGCAACGTTTCGTAATTGTATAGCCAGTCACTCATAGATGGAGCTGTGTAGACGGCCTAAAATACGATGTACCAAATTATCGACCCAAATTACGCATACCCAAAGTACGGCGCGACGCCGTATTCTAGTACATCGTATTTTAGGTCCGATAATTTGGTACAAATTTTATGTACTAGAATCAATGGACCAAATTATCAGACCCAAATTATTGATACCCAAAATACGTTCTCGGGCCGGATTTTGGTACATTTTCATGTACCAAATTATCGGACCTAAAGTACGCGATCCCAAATTATATGCCACCGTGACCGGTTAGGACACACCGCTGACACCTAGGTACGCAATCACGGAAGGAAGGGACCAACAGTTATTTATGCTTGGTAATCTGTGGTTATATGTGGAATCCGAACCACGGTAGTCTCACTCAACCGTCGAACGGCTCACCCATCCAAATGCTGCCAAAGCTCGGGTGTGCTTAATTTCGCGATCGAACGTCGATCCAAGGGACCATCGAGCTACCGAGGCTGGCATTTGATCGCACTCTCGCATATAAAAATCTTAGCGAATAATCGCTTCTTGTGACTGGCCATAACTGATGCCATCAAATTATTATTTGTGCATAACTAATATACCTACATAAATCGTAAAAATGTAAATTTTTGTCTAAGAAACACTCCGATGACCTACCCACCGGTTATGTTTTTATTTTGATCGTAAAAGAATTAGTACTTAAAATATATAAATTTTAAATTACTTTTATTTTACCTAACATTTGCATTACTATTAGATATACTTAATTACTTACTATATATAACTAGCTGTGCCCGCGGCTCCGCCCGGGCTCATATTTGACTTCTCTGCTAATCTCATAAGCCATTTAGCGTGATAGTAATATATTTGATGGGAAGAATCAAGCTATCCGTAGATTTTTTTTAATTAAAATCGGTTCAGTGGTTCTCGAGTTATAAGCGGACAGACAGACATACATACAGACAGACAGACAGAAAGCAGACGTTGGATATTAAAGGTAAAGGAAGGAAAGGAAGGAAGGATATATACAGGGTGGCCCAGTTATAGTGGTTTTTTTAGATAGAGGACAGCATGTTGACTCAATAAACATTAGTTCCGCGAAAATCAATAGTTTAGAAGTTACGATTTTTTTAAACTTTTTTTGAAATTTCTCTATTTTAGTCACATAAACCGGTCTAGTTGGATATGTATTCCACAAAATCGAATAAAATTTGGTATGGAAGTAGAGGAGACATGTAGCTAGTACGTAATGAAAGTTAGTGCGTAAATAAAGTTTTTAGGTTTACTCCTAGACGTAGTGTTGCTATAGCCCTTTCAGTGAATTTTTGTTCAGTTTACATTAAAACTGATTAATTTTTGAAAAATCACTGTGAAAAAAAAGTACTACCGGAGATTTGCCTATGCCCTTAAAAGCTACCTATACATATCACAATTCACCAGACCAAAAATTGTAGTGGTTTTACAATTGTAACATATTGAAAATTTAACATCATTTGTACAAAGTCACTACAATAAAAAGTGACGATTACCATTTATAAAATCTAATTTTTTAAAAACATTACTAAACAGTTTTTTTTTGTGTAGATTAGCGCTGTTAGAGACAGGTTTTTTTTTTTTTTTTTTTTTTTTTTTTTATTGTTTCCGAACTAGCTGGCTGTGTCCGAGGTCGAAGCCTCAGGCGCAGCCAATATCACCCCCGAGGAGGTGCCAGTCCGGCTTGGAGGTGGACTAATGTCGCTGGGGAAAGGCTATTTACCCGCGATTTGAAGATCCGTGGATTGTAGGAGTGGGGAAAGATATTCCCCGGAAGCCCGTTCCACACCTTTGCAGTGCGGCACAAGAACGATTTAGAGAATCGTGCCGTTCGAAGTACTCGTCTGTCCACTACAAAGGGGTGTTCCGCGAGAGTATGGCGGGTTTGGCGAAGGCGAACAGGAGGAGGAGGGATAAGGGAAGCAATTTCGTCAGAGCAGCGGCCATAGTAGTACCGATAAAACAGGCTCAATGACCCAACGATACGTCTGTGTTTTAGAGGTTGAAGGTCCTTTGTGAGTACAGAGTCGCCAATGAGGCGAATGGCTCGTCGTTGGATAGAATCCAAGGCTGAAAGAAGGTACTCAGGGGAACCCTCCCAAAGATGACTGCAATATTCCATCACCGGTATGATTCCAGACCGATAGCGCTGGGCTATTTTGAGGACATAAGTTAAAAAAATTCTAAACTTGCTTATTTCTTGCCTGTGGATACAGTCGTACTTATGAAGCATAATATTGCGTTTTGTGTCACATCTGTCACTTGCATTTTCAGCAATTCGAAGATTTGTGGTTCTTTTTTTTAATTCCATTCAAAACTGGCAAAATTAATCTAAACTTTAAAATAATTATGGTATCATATCTAGGATAGCCTGCGGAGTGTGCAAACCCAGTTTGTGTCATCTTCGTCCAGTGCAAACTGACCTATGGTCAGTATGTAAAAACAGTGCCTAAAACAAAATTAGAATTGACAAAATTGTTATTTCCTATCTCAGATCACTTACATATGCCCATTAAATGAATTTGTGCCAAATTAGGGCACGCAATTTTAAGATTTTCAATTATGTTATTTTTCCAAGCTACAAAAGCTTCAAAAGAATATTAGAATGATTAGAGTTTACATATTCAATTTCATCAATGCATAAAAAATGTACATTGTAAAGTTGTGTCATTTTCATGCACGAAATAAATCAATAAAACACAAAAACAGTTGTTGCGGTCAAAGCGGACGGACGCGGGCAGATGGCGGCGGGCGGGGGGCATACGCACGCACACACGTTCGTTCGGTACCTACGATTTCTTCTATGCGAAGCGGCGGCCGGTGGCTGGCTGGCGTGCCCCGCGTGCCTCGCTCGCTCGCCTCGCCCGCCGCGCCGCCCGCGCCCGCGCTCGCACTTCGTGCAAAGAAGTTTGGTATCTCCTATAGAGATAATAAATAATGCAGTGCGAATTTTGTACAAAGCCCGCGTCTGCAATCTCAATACCTACGAATGTCAATGGTCAATGTGGTCAATATTATTTTAGATTGACGCTTCGATTCGCTTAAAATTTGCATAAGTTCAAACTTTTCATGCATGACCCTAACACAATCGTGCTGAACTAATATCCCGTTTTCTGTGAGAACTAGAAACTTCGTCATGACATGAACTTTTGTTTTGGTCATAACTCGAGAACCACTGGTGCTAGACCCATCGTGTTGGGACTCAAAACTTCAGGTCTCGGTGAGATCTATCCATCTGTCACGTGAACTTTTGTTTTGGTCATAACTCGAGAACCACTGGTGCTAGACCCATCGTGTTGGTACTCAAACTTCAGGTCTCGGTGAGATCTATCCATCTGTCACGTGAACTTTTGTTTTGGTCATAACTCGAGAACCACTGGTGCTAGACCCATCGTGTTGGGACTCAAAACTTCAGGTCTCGGTGAGATCTATCCATCTGTCACGTGAACTTTTGTTTTGGTCATAACTCGAGAACCACTGGTGCTAGACCCATCATGTTGCTACTCAAACTTCAGGTCTCGGTGAGATCTATCCATCTGTCACGTGAACTTTTGTTTTGGTCATAACTCGAGAACCACTGGTGCTAGACCCATCGTGTTGGTACTCAAACTTCAGGTCTCGGTGAGATCTATCCATCTGTCACGTGAACTTTTGTTTTGGTCATAACTCGAGAACCACTGGTGCTAGACCCATCATGTTGCTACTCAAACTTCAGGTCTCGGTGAGATCTATCCATCTGTCACGTGAACTTTTGTTTTGGTCATAACTCGAGAACCACTGGTGCTAGACCCATCGTGTTGGTACTCAAACTTCAGGTCTCGGTGAGATCTATCCATCTGTCACGTGAACTTTTGTTTTGGTCATAACTCGAGAACCACTGGTGCTAGACCCATCGTGTTGGTACTCAAACTTCGAGTCTCGGTGAGATCTATCCATCTCTCACGTGAACTTTTGTTTTGTTCATAACTCGAGATCCACTGGTGCAAGACACATCATGTTGCTACTCAAACTTTAGGTCTCGGTGAGATCTATCCATCTGTCACGTGAACTTTTTTTTTGGTCATAACTCGAGAACCACTGGTGCTAGACCCATCGTGTTGGTACTCAAACTTCAAGTCTCGGTGAGATCTATCCATCTCTCACGTGAACTTTTGTTTTGGTCATAACTCGAGAACCACTGGTGCTAGACCCATCGTGTTGGTACTCAAACTTCAAGTCTCGGTGAGATCTATCCATCTCTCACGTGAACTTTTGTTTTGGTCATAACTCGAGAACCACTGGTGCTAGACCCATCATGTTGCTACTCAAACTTCAGGTCTCGGTGAGATCTATCCATCTGTCACGTGAACTGTTGTTTTGGTCATAACTCGAGAACCACTGGTGCTAGACCCATCGTGTTGGTACTCAAACTTCAAGTCTCGGTGAGATCTATCCATCTCTCACGTGAACTTTTGTTTTGGTCATAACTCGAGAACCACTGGTGCTAGACCCATCATGTTGCTACTCAAACTTCAGGTCTCGGTGAGATCTATCCATCTGTCACGTGAACTGTTGTTTTGGTCATAACTCGAGAACCACTGGTGCTAGACCCATCGTGTTGGTACTCAAACTTCAAGTCTCGGTGAGATCTATCCATCTCTCACGTGAACTTTTGTTTTGGTCATAACTCGAGAACCACTGGTGCTAGACCCATCGTGTTGGTACTCAAACTTCAAGTCTCGGTGAGATCTATCCACTCTCACGTGAACTTTTGTTTTGGTCATAACTCGAGAACCACTGGTGCTAGACCCATCGTGTTGGTACTCAAACTTCAGGTCTCGGTGAGATCTATCCATCTGTCACGTGAACTTTTGTTTTGGTCATAACTCGAGAACCACTGGTGCTAGACCCATCGTGTTGCTACTCAAACTTCAGGTCTCGGTGAGATATATCCATCTGTCACGTGAACTTTTGTTTTGGTCATAACTCGAGAACCACTGGTGCTAGACCCATCGTGTTGGTACTCAAACTTCAAGTCTCGGTGAGATCTCTCCATCTGTCAGCTGAACTTTTGTTTTGATCATAACTCGAGAATCACTGGGGCTAGACACAACGTGTTGGTACTCAAACTTCAGGTCTCGGTGAGATCTATCCATCTGTCACGTGAACTGTTGTTTTGGTCATAACTCGAGAACCACTGGTGCTAGACCCATCGTGTTGGTACTCAAACTTCAAGTCTCGGTGAGATCTATCCATCTCTCACGTGAACTTTTGTTTTGGTCATAACTCGAGAACCACTGGTGCTAGACCCATCATGTTGCTACTCAAACTTCAGGTCTCGGTGAGATCTATCCATCTGTCACGTGAAGTACCAACACGATGGGTCTAGCACCAGTGGTTCTCGAGTTATGACCAAAAGAAAAGTTCACGTGACAGTTAGATAGATCTCACCGAGACCTAAAGTTTGAGTACCAACACAATGGGTCTAGCACCAGTGGTTCTCGAATTATGATCAAAACAAAAGTTCACCTGACAGATGGATAGATCTCATGGAGACTTGAAGTTTGAGTATCAACACGATGGGTCTAGCACCAGTGTTCCTCGAGTTATGACCCATGTTCACGTGACAGATGGATAGATCTCACCGACACCTGAAGTTTGAGTACCAACACGATGCGTCTAGCACCAGTGGTTCTCGAGTTATGACCAAAACAAAAGTTCACGTGACAGATGGATAGATCTCACCGAGACATGAAGTTTGAGTACCAACACGATGGGTCTAGCACCAGTGGTTCTCGAGTTATGACCAAAAAAAAGGTTCACGTGACAGATAGATTTTAGAAATTATTCGCAATTATCGGATGCATGCAAGCAAATCCGAAAGCACCAGCTAACAATATATAAATTTTTGAAATGTGCTAATTAAGCCCTTTCATTTGATACCCCACACTAAAAACATTTTCTTTAGGTCATCACTTTATGTCCTCTAGAGGGCGCCATATCCCATTTTTATGGGACGTCACATAGCCATCCAGCCAACCATAGTCAACCAGCAGACGGTCAAGACGCATCCAACGATACCTTCGATTTGTCAAATTATGATAAGTAGGTAGTTTCGAAGTTATGTATCAGGGAACAGATGAACATGAAGATGACATACATACATACATACATACATACATACATACATACATACATACATACATACATACATACATACATACATACCGGTCAAACACATAACCTTCCTTCTCGCTTCGCCGTAGTCGGGTAAAAATAAGAATCTGTTCGCTAATATTGCGCGCATACTACACTACGTACAATATAATAAACACACGATCAATTAACTTAAATCAAATAGGAACTTCAGTTAAGTAAATATCCGCTAACATCGACTCGCAACAACACATTTTTTTACATAGGTTTGCACCTAAAATTTATCAAATGGATACCCAACGAAGTAAATCTACATAATATTATGAAATGGAATTAAATAAGAAACTGCTCGAGACAATGCATACACACACCGCGTGGCAGCGCGGCAGCCTGGTGCGCTATTAGAACCACTCGCCCTCCCGCAGCGCCGCGCCCCGCACCTCCGCCAGCCGTCCGCCGCTGCATACCTTTATTTTGCGCGCGGAACAATTCGATTTGTATGAGATTCACATCTTAGCGTAACCGGAACTGAATTTTATGTAGCCTATCCTGTGTCCCAAGCTGTGTCCCGTATACTTAGTTAAATGTGCTTGTACAAAGTTTCATCGAATTCGGATAATCGGCTTAAGAGTTATGGCGGAACATACATACAGAAAAGATTTCTCAAAATCGTCAATTTAGCTTTAGTGTCATACATAGAGGCTACAAACTCAATATTTCCTAAAACAAAGTAACTTACTCCATGACCATCCCTTACAGATTTATTATTAGTAATAATAAAAATAATTGATAATTGATATGATAATGATAACGCACGCACGTCGCAACTCGCACCGCGCCAAGCAACGCAACGCGCGCCCCGCGTATGGCTGGCTGAATAACCCGCGAGCGCGGCGGGGCGGGGGGGGGGGGGGGGGGGGGGGGGGAGGCGGCGTGCGCGTGCCTCGATCGCTCGCTCGCCTCGCCCGCCGCCCCGCCGCCCGCGCCCGCGCTATTCCCCACGCTCGCACTTCATGCGAAGTGAGTGTTTTTTTATCAAATAATAAAATTCCGTGGATAAAAACGACACAAATTATGAATAGTGTTTTGTTACACCATAATAATCAAAAAGACGTAAACTCTAACAACCCGTATCTTCTTTTGTGGCTTTTAGAGGTTATTGTAATAAAAATATTAAATATCTATAAATGTCGTGGATGAATTCCACACAAAATATTTTGAACAACAGATATCAGTTCTCTAAAACGCGTAACACCTATTTAACCTTTTCTAATATTCTTTTAGAGCTATTTGCGCGATGTATTAGGTACTGGTTAAATTTAAGGATTTCCGTGGACAGAGATGACACAAAATGTTTTTGCACATCGGTTACTACTTCAATATTATCATGAAAGTAAAATTTTCTTTTCTAATTTTCTTTTCGTCCAATACTGATCTAAAAGACAAATACCTAAATTTCTACGTATGCAAATTCCTAGGATGACACAAACTAATATATTAGGTTGGGCAAATGGTTCGGAAACTATATGCGACAAATAAACAACTTTAATATTTTTGAAACCAAAAACCTAGCGCTACAGGTCTATTTGTCAATAATGTGAAATTGGAGTTGAGCTAAGGTTGTGAAAAAAATAAGATTTTAAAAATTAAGGTAATCGTTACTTTTTATTGTAGTGACTTTGTACAATGATGTTAATTTTGAATATGTTACAATTGCAACACAGGCACAAACCTGAAATTTTGAATGTTAGTGTTTGACGTGCCGCTATGTCCAACATTTATTTATTGTCGGTGAGTGAAAATATTTTTTATTTTATTTTGAATTTGGAGTTATTCGACCGCTAATATTAGACGAGACGGTGAATTCGGCCGTTAGCAAATACGTCTTTTAATATTTTATCTTCAATTCTCACGCTCAACTCAACTCTTTTGCTACTGGGTAGGTACCTACTTACATTCCACTTTAATAAACAAATCTCAAACATCCAAAGGTTGACTGTAAGAAATCTCTGTAAGGGATAAGTCCACCTTTGCACCTTATGTAAATTTTCTAATGTACTATTACCACACTATTACTGTTGATATGATATTTGTTGAAATTCTGTTGAAAGCATTTTCTATCTATCTATCAATCTATCTATTTACGTAACAGTCCTACCTACCTAAGCGGGCTTAGCCCTACAATAAAAGATTGACGCCAAAGCGCACTTGTGAAACAATTTCGTATTTTTTGTTAAATTAACGAAAGCTAAAAGAATTGAGAAATGTCATACATACGCGTGGGACTTCTTGCGTAACCGTTAGACAGGTGTCATTGCGGTATAAATATGAAATGCGCGCGCATCTCGCGTTCAGTACGCCCCCCGGCGGCGGCGAGTGTGGTCTGAGTTTATGTCCTAGGGTGTCTAGAATTTACAAGTAACTATGCCATTACACAGGTGATACAGCAATGACTACAAAAAATTGTAAGGGGTTATTCCGGAGCCCAAATGAAAAACTTTGTCATTTATAGAGGTATATAATATTTTTTTTTTCAAATCTAAAAAAAAAACAATTGGATCTCCATATGACCCCCATATATTTTTGCGGCGGTAAATTCGACAGATGTCCTTATGGGCATCATGACATGAATATGTTTTTTAAGAATCAGAAAAAATAACAAAGGCCCGACTAGCATTGTCATATAAATGACAAAGTCCAAAGTCGTACGTTTGGGCTACAAAATAACCCCTTAAAATGTTGGTAATAATCGCCGAATCAACCTCTATAGATGGAGGAGTTATTTATTTTAATTTAGTTTTACTTTGATTTTAATCTGTTGTTTTTTCCATTTTTAATTCATGTTTTTAATAAATAAATTACAGTATAAAACTACCTCTATAGTATAGTTGAGTGCAAGGTTGAGTGTATGTAACTGACTTCTAAACGAAGACGCGTGTGTTATTGTTGTTCATGTGTTAACTTACAAAAATAAATAACACAAAAGGAATAATTAAAAACAATTAATAATATAAGTGTATCAGTAAAAAAAGTGTGAAAATGTATTTGTGCAATAGAAAGTGCTGGTGAAATGTTGAAATTAAAGACTGTTTTATAGAAAATAACAAAGTTCTTTATACATCTTAGCTGAGAAACAGTGGACGATGTTTTCAAAATTCGTGTTCGTTGGGATTTTGGCGGTAAGGCAGTTTACTTTTTATTTTTATTTATTTGGCACAATCAAAGGGACGTAAAGCACTGACATGGCACCTAGTTCCACCAAAAACAAAGATGTAATGGACTGACATAATTATATAGGTAACATTTCAATTCAGCGACGTTAAAATTAACATAGTTATTATTAAATACTATAAGTACCTACGTTTGGGGTCGATACTTAATAAGAATAGCCCCACTGCATCTCTACCCGTGCATGTCGTATAAGGCGACTAAGGGATAAGGACAAGATGCCGTGCATAAGGGCGACAGGCTAGCCACCTCTCACCTTGGCACGATGTTTCCACCGAGTCATGCAGCAGGTGGGCCTTCGTGCCTTACTTGCTGCCTGATAGTTATCTTGTCCGAATACATTGCTAAACGTGGTGGTCGGTGTTGTGCAGTATTTACCAGATTACTTGCAGCACAAAACCGATTACTCTGCTTACCCCGATTGTCAGGATACGGCGGCGTGTTGTGGTTTGTGTGTAGTTATTAAAATATGTAGGATTTTTTATCGAACTTGACATGCACCTAGTCCATAACACCTTGGTGAACACCACAGATCAGAGAAGGGTGAACACTATTTTAATATCATGTCAATGATTCCCATTGGTCGTGCCGGTTACACTGAAATGGACCGAAAACATGATTTACATAGCCGCTTCGACCGAGCTTTCATTGCGTGCGCCGGTGGTGTCGGTCGACCCGGCGGCCGGGTTAGGTTCTTTTGCCCCCTCTAACTATACCTACGCTATCGACTCCAGCAATACCTTTCACCAGTTCGTTTGTGTAATGTCTAATAAAGCCTAGTTTACACTGAATCAATAACAGCAACAATGTTAAAATAACTACCGCGTGGGGCCGGTACTTTAAAAGAATAGCCCCACTGCATCTCTCCACGTGTACGTCGTAAAAGGCGACTAAGGGATATGACTCCCTTCTTATATTACTAGGTGGTAGGGTTTAACCCGCCCGGGTTGATACTACTTGATACCACCGCACTGAATGAAAGGTCGGTCGAAACGGCTATGTAAATAGTTTGTGTTACCGTCCAGTTCAGTGTAGCTGGCACGACCGAAGGGAAGCACTGACGTGGTACCTAGTTCACCCGGTGTTATGGGCTGACATCACGAATGCTGTAGGTGATGTAGCCAACCGTGTCAGTTTCCATAAAAAAAGACAAGTTGATAAGTTTGTTGTCAATAATACCAGTTT
Source organism: Nematopogon swammerdamellus (assembly GCA_946902875.1). Classification (NCBI taxonomy): domain Eukaryota; kingdom Metazoa; phylum Arthropoda; class Insecta; order Lepidoptera; family Adelidae; genus Nematopogon; species Nematopogon swammerdamellus. Next base: position 8,130,855 of record OX336348.1, on the reverse strand, counting down.
TTTTTATTAATTGAAAGCGCGACATGTGGCGTTGAGCCACCCATAAGGTGTCTAACGACGCCCATGGACATTCGGACGTATGCGGGGTTTGCGAATGCCATGCCGGCCTGACAGGCGCTTATTCACGCCTCTCGTTACTGTACTTGGGGGGAAATATATGAGACTTTACCTAATGGTTTTGCAACGGAAAGATCTGCAGAACCGATTGGTACGCATCCGCGGTAAGTCCAGCGGATTTATGTAAGTCCTGTTACTACAAATATTCATAGAAAAGTTAAAATACTCAAATTTGTTGTTTGTTATCAACATCCATCAAAATATTTGATATGCGTTTGATATATGCATTAAAATATCAACAACTGATGGGTCGCCGAAAAATGTTATCCACAATGCAGATGGGAAAGATTATTAACATGTTACCAATAAATAAATAACCTTTGTTGCCAACATTTTGTTAGATTCAAATGTTAACTCGTATTAATACTTCACGCATCGTTGTGCGAAGTATTTAACGTTTTAAAATTCGAAATAACAAATTGTAAGAAAATGTTATTGATTAATAATAAATATTTGTTGAAAACATTGATATTACCCACAGAAATCCTACTGATTTGTGATATTACCACTGTTTAACAATGAATGTTACCGGGGCGGCGGAGGCGCGGCGGCCGCGGCGCGGCGGTGGTGTATTGTGAACCGGGCGGGCCTTCATCCTCAAGCAAGCTCAACTTCCCACTGATGCATACAAAAAGGCTTACTTGAAGCTGACACGTGACACTCTGACAAAGCAACTTAGATCGTAATGCCATGCGCATAAGAGCTATTAATCAATCAAAATATTGAGACCTCTTTACTCCCTAGATACAATTCGGATCGTGTCTGTCTGTCTGTTGTCTTTTTTTTTGGGTATCTTTTCTGTACCTACGGGACCCTATTACTAAACCTACGCCGTCCGTTCGTCCGTCTGTCTGTCCTGCCTTAAAGGGCTTCATATTTCGGACCGTAATAGGTAGCTGGGTGGAATTTGCCCAGGATATTATGACGGGTAAGTATCCTAACAAATAATTAAAAAAACCGGCCAAGTGCGAGTCGAACTCGCGCACCGAAGGGTTCCGTATCGCCATGTCATGGTCAGCGCCACATTTGCTATATCGTAAAAACGGCACACAAGCGCAGCTTGTTATGTGATTTGGTTCTCTAAACATTTTGGTTTGAACTCCGAGCAGTGTGTGCACTTTTTATTTATTTCCAAACACTTTTCAATTGAATTTTGATAAAAATAAAATGTTAGTTTTTTTTAAAACTTGGTGTGATTATAATGCAAACTCTAAAGTAAAACAACAAATAATAAAAACCCGCCAATTACGTGTTGGCACGGAACCCTCGGTGCGCGCGTCCGGTTTGCACACAGTTTGCACCAAATTTGGTTTGCAAATTGCCGTTTTTTTTAACACACATAAAGTTATCTCAGCAGCCTAGGCTGTGCTCTCCAGGCCAGTATCCAGGCCAGCATCTGTTGTATGGCACCAGCGAGGCACGATTCCTTCATCGCAGGAGAGCTTTAACGCAGCTGCTGTGGTAGCAGCACAGATCAGAGTCTGTGGGTAGCAGCCTAACTGCACTATGGGAGTTTAACAAAAACGACATGCACCGCCTCAACATTAGGTTATTTTTTTTAAACCACCAAAACAGGTTAATAATCTCTGTTTGGGGAGAAAACTCGCATAGTGCCGGCCGTCCGTCACAGCTGCAGCAAACAAAACTCTCCTGCGATGAAGGAAGGACTCGTCAGCGAGGCGGTTCTCTACTAGCAATTCATCGCCACCCACACGCCACTAGCAAATGAATCTCATGGTCCGTCTCGCTCGCCATGCGTAATTTTTTTTATGTAATCCGGTATCGGTGGCTGAGGCAGAGGGGCCAGAGAACGTTCTCCGACCAGCCAATATCACCTCCGAGAAGATAGGTGCCCATATCGGAGACTTCCCTTTGGATTGCTGGCTATACTGCACTAGAGGAGAACACAGACGAGGCTGCTATGCGGCCATCTTACATCCAGTACAGTGGCGGTACCAACCCAGTCGGCTACAATTCGAGCCTACCACCTAGTAAGGGGCAAGGGAAGGGACCTACCAACCAGTATTACACCCACAGATCAGGAGTTCTCTGATTACACAGGTTCCAAACGGTGAAGTAGCGGGTGCACGTACATTTTCCTTTAGAAAAAACTCATTCACATCACCTACAACATTCGTGATGTCAGCCCATAACACCGGGTGAACTTGGTGCCACGTCAGTGCTTCCCTTCATATCGGCTAAACTGAACCTAGACGGAAAACACGAACTATTTACATAGCGGTTTATCGAATGACGACGTTTCGTTCAGTGCGGTGGTACCAACCCGGCCAGGAAAGGTAAGAAGGGCCTACCTACCACGGTCAGCCTCCAACGGTCGAGCGGTAACCCATTCAAGTACTAACCGCACCCACGGTTGCTTAATAAATAACAGTCGACCGAGCTACCGAGCGAGGCTGACAAATTGGCATGTCGCCCATATTCGAATCTCGGACCCCGAAGGTTAGATTTGACTTGAATGAAACGGCTAAACATTTTCCGCAAGCGAAGCCACGTGTGAGCCAGTTGATACAACAACGTATTGCATTATGTCATAAATTTCATTCATTGAATTGAGGTATGATGCTGGCGTACCTACGGGTCAGATTTAACATTTCACTTAACACTAGTAAATGGTTTACAGGTAATAATTGCGTAAATATGTACTGGCGGCGGCGGCAGTAGGTACCTACTTACTTACTTAGCACATCTTACAAGCGTATAAATATCGTAACCGCAATAATTTTAAGTTTGTCTAAAGCAGCGTTTTCCAATATTATTTTCGGCTACGGAACCCAAATGATCGCCCTTCAGTTGGAGGAACACCGAAAAAGTTAATTCGCTAATTGTGAATATATTTAAGTGACCTATACCTAATTTTTGATACTAAATTGTTGGTTGATTATCATTTATCATGTTTGATTTGAATAGCAAGACTATAAGTTTGTAATTAAAACATAGGATTTATTTGATATAAAATGAATACAAAATTAAAAAAAATGCTAAACAAACTACTTACATAACAATATAAAATATTTCACTCAAATTTTGCCTGGGGATGGAGCTGAGTGTTCCCAGCATACTCGCGGCATTCCCACTCTGGATGGCGATGCTGACCCTCTGTTTAAGATAAACTCCTGAACGAGGGTCGCCCGATATAATTTTTAATTTTGCGCCTAAAGTGTGCACAAGATTTTTAATTAAAAACATATTACACGTTTTTGATTAGGGAGAGCGTTTTGTGCTTTTTCCGGTTGTAACCCACGGAACCCCTGTGACCCTTTTGCGGAACCCCAGGGTTCCGCGGAACACCTTTTGGGAACCGCTGGTCTAAAGCATAGCAGGTGGAAAAGTCTGCAGAGTGATTTTCCACCTGACTGCGAAACAAAGGTTTAATAGAATAGAATAGAAACTCTTTATTGCAAACAATCGAAAGAAGAACATTACACCATTGATGTCTAATTTTATCGATGCATTACACGAGTAGAAACACAAAACACAGGAGTGCACAAAGGCGGACTTATCACTACAAGTGATTTATTCCATTCAAGCTTACGCTATTTTACGTTCTGATTCTGACATTCCCTTCATATACCTACCGTTAAAATATTGAATTCAAGGTACCGTAAAATATTGATTTCGAAAAATTCACACCTAAATTAGGTACAGTTGCCACAATGGCTTTCCGATACAAATTGTCGTTTTTAGGGTTCCGTATCCGGTACGGGACCCTATTACTAAGCCTACGCCGCCGTCTGTCTGTCTGTCCAAGAGCTGTATGTATCTCTTGTCTTGAATCGTAATAGGTAGCCTGTTGAAATTTTTTATTATTTCTCAACTGAAACTGGCGGTTTAGGCGTGTGACCTGGTACGTAAAATACAAGGTCAACACAATTCATTAACATCTTCATTGAATATGTTTGATTGCGTATGAATTAATGGAAAACTGTTGTTCTTATAATACGTAGCAATAAAAAATAATGTAAAATCACCAATTTCGTTAATTTTTTTAATGCAAATAATAACCTCAAACTATGAATGAAGGTCGCTCGAAGAGGCTATGTAAATCGTTCGTGATATCCGTCTAGTTCAGTGTACCGGCGGCACAGTCAAAAGGGAAGCACTGACATTTTTTTTATTTTATTTTTATGTAAACCAGCATGGGTGGCTGTGCCGAGAAACCAATGGTGCAGTCGACAGAGCCAAAATCACCTCTCCTCGCGAAACCACACTCAGTTAGGTGCCATGCCAGCAGATTTGCGGACTGTTGCTAGGCTGTCTAGCCCGTTGATATGACGCAAACAGCTTACAGTTTTAAGACACAGTTTGAGATACAGGTAATACAATCTTAGTCACTGTCCATAAGCTGTGCTCATGCATGGCTCGCGTGAAAGCTTTATTTATATGGGTTTTTAAATTAGCGTGGTTGTTCTAGACATATTATTTTTAAAACAAACCAGCTTTACTCACGGTTCTTCACGAAGAACCGTGAGTAAAGCTGTTTTGTTTTAAAAATAACACAATTTATTTATTATGTAGGTACTCCAAATTCATTGTCACGTCCTCTAACTTAAAAGTGGCGACCTGTTTGGATGAAGACACCGCCTGCCGCCGATTTTATCGTTATTAAAATTATAAGCGACATAAAATTTAAGTTATTCTATTAAAAATATCATGTTGGCGTGCGGCATGTTGGCCGACAAGTGTCGGTTGTTAAAAAATCGGGTTTTGCATTTTATTACCATTGTTATTATTTTAGCAAAATAATTATTTTAGTAACAGGAAATAAATGTGTAAAAAAATACAGAAAATGTTTGCATGCAGTGTACCTACATGTGGTAAGTTTCTGTAAAAGCTTTCTGTGGTTTCCTGTGATGTGCTTACTGGAAACCATCCCGTATTGGGCATGCATGGCACCTTTGTTCGACTTATATTGCGTGCTAAAAAGTAAACCATAAGTTAAAATGAAAAAAAAAACTAGACAAACCACCACCGCCTTCTTGACCCACTTTGCTTTTTTTTTAACCGACTGTTATGTAATGCGGTGTGGGTGGCCGAGTCAGAGGGGCCAAAGCACATGCTCCGACCTCTCCTTATGGTTCACCACCTCCCATTAAGTCGTCTGCTATAGTGAAGACGAACAGTAGCCAAAGGCGTGGGCTCCATAATTCCAAAATCAATTAACAAACTAAATAATAAAAAGTACAAGAGTTAAATATTTAAACGTGTCAATTAATGTTAATATGATTTGTACAAACATGCCAATTATGCAAATAAAATTAATCGCGATATAAAAAAATTATGCATATTTTGTTGGTGCCTATCTATCTTACCATTTAAATCGGTAGTTAGATGTCAAAAGTTTTGAATTTAGAATTTATTAGGTAAACAGAAATTAGGTTAATCTTTTTTTAGGGTTCCGTATACTTACTAAGCCTGACTAACTAAGCCTTAACCTTAAAGCCTAAGTCGTCTGTCTGTCCGTTCGTTCGTCCGATCTCTGTAACTTTGGAACCGTGATAGTGAGCCGGTTGAAATTTCACAGAATATATGTTATTTTGGCGGATATAACGACAAATCATAAAAAATTAAGAGGGGATTGTTATAATTTTTTTTATGTAAACCAACATGGGTGTGTCGACTGTCGAGTGACCAATGGTGCAGTCGACAGACTCAAAAACCCCTCTCCTCGCGAAACCACGCTCAGTGAGGCGCCATGCCAGCAGATTTGCGTACTGTTGCTAGGGTGTCTGTCTAGCCCGTTGATACGACGTTTGAAGACACCCAGGTTAAAGGATTCGGGAAACACACTCGCCGGGCGGGAGACAGTTCCCCACCCTAGCGGTGCGACAAAGAAACGATTTTGAGAACCGATGGGTTCTCAAAAGCCCAATGTCAACAACAAAAGGTACTCAGTTACTCGCGGCGAGTGCTGCGAAGATAGGTTGCATGGCAAGGAATAAGCACGAGTCGTGGGAATAAGGGAAGCAAGTTCCTCCGAGCAGTGTCCATGATAGTACCCGTAGAACAGACTGAGTGACCCTACAAATCGTCTGTGACTCAGAGTCTCCAGATCATCAGTCAGTTTCGGGTCTCCCACCCCACCAGACAGACGGCTCAGCGCTGTATTGAATCCAAGGACGCCAACAGATACAGGACCCTATGCAAGAAACGAGTTTTTTCGACGTTTTTTTGTGCTGCGGAAACTTCGCTGCGCGAATCCGATTCGCATTTGGCCGGTTTTAAATCTAATTGTGATTGATCATGGTCCATATGGTGTGCATGGACATTCGGTTTACGGGGTTGCGAATTCCAACCCGGCCTCTTCAACCGAGACTGTACTTTGGTAAAATGTTCGATGAGTTTTGCTATAAATAAACAGTACCTACCTACCTACATCATCACGGTATTCCAAGTGGCTGAGCAGTCAAATGTTGGTAGGTTTTCCATTACCTACCTAAGTTGTCAGGGCATCTGCCCAGAGCCTGCACAATCAGTGCTTTTTTCAGGCACTCTTCCGCCCCCCAAAGGATCATATCCTAGGGAGGAGGATGCTATAATAATTCTATAATTCCTCTCCCCCCCAGGCTCGTATCCTAGGGAGGGGGGCAATATTTACCACCCCTCAAGGATCGTAAAATTGGACTGTAAAAACTAAACAGGAGTAATTCAAGCGTAGTGTAGTACCTACCTACACCACACGAATAAACAATAAAATATTGTATGTATCCTAGGGCGGGAGGAGGTGATAATTCCTTACCCCCACCCCAAGGCTCCTATCGTAGGGAGGAGGGAGGATAATGCCCCCCCTATTCTTGGATGAGTGCCTGTATTCAATACTGTAGGAATAGCATTTGTTGATATTAATATAATTATAATATTATTTATTAGTTATGCCAATATGCATAATTTTATTATACTTATCTGAATCTTGATACCAAGTAATTTTCGTAACGACTACAATGAAAATGCTAATCGCACCCTCCCAATCTTTGTTTAAGACAACATAACATAACAACAGTGCATAATGTCGTAGTTCAAAGTGAAGTTTGAACTAATGACCTTGCCACAAGATGGCGCGGCGGTGCGCCGTCGCATTCGCGCGGGAAACGACATTCATAACCTCTAAATGTCAAATATTTGTTATTCGACGGCACGGCTTGACTGTCGTTTATTAAATTAATTCATATTAACCGCTCCATTCAAATTTCTTAACGAAATATTAACATAAGTAAGCTAACATCATTAGAATTGACAGCCGAGATATTGACATTTCAAGTTTCATCACCTTTTTTTTAACCATTTTCAATTCGGCTCGAAAGACCAAATTGATTGGAAACATGGCAGCGGATGTTTGCCGTTTGCAATAAAAGCTGAAACTATACAAAATAGGTAGGTAATCCAGTGTATGGGTGGCTGAGTCAGAGGTGCCAGGTAGAACACATGCTCCGACCAGCTAATCACAAGTAGGTGCCGTACCGGAGAATTCCCTTTGGATTGCTGGCTATATTGGACTAGAGCTAGGCTACAATGTGAGCCTACCACCTAGTAAGGGGCAAGGGAAGGGACCTACAGTTTGACGCCGGTTCCGAACGGTGAAGCAGCAGGTGTAGGTATGCACGTACATTTTTCCATCATTTCAGAAAAGCAAACTCATTGATCCCATCCGAGATCAAGTCTTTTTTTTTTGTTTTTTTTTTATGGAAACTGACACGGTTGGCTACATCACCTACAACAACCGTGAACTAGGTGCCATGTCAGCGCTTTCCTTCATGTTTACATAGCCGTTTCGACCGACGTTTCGCTCAGTGTGGTACCAACCCGGGCGGGATAAACCCTACCACCTAGTAATGTAAGAAGGGAAGGGACCTGCAGTTTAACGTGGAATCCGAACCACGGTCACCCTCCAACGGTCCAAGCGATCGTGAGCGTTTCGGATCCAGGCCAAAATGAAGTTCTTCCTTATTGTTACAGGCGTTCAGCACATGTCCGGTGACGGGCCAGGAACGCGAGCGGCCAGAAGCCATCATCAGACAAGACTTCGAGACTCCGGACGAGAGCGGCGCCTACAGATGGGCTCTGCAGACTGGTATGCGCCTTGCGTACATTTTACTTCTCGAGAAAGAATAGCCCCACTGCATCTCTCACCGTACATGTCGTAAAAGGCGACTATAAGGTGGACAAGATGCCATGCAGGGCGACAGGGTAGCTACCTCTCACCTTGACACGGTCTTTCCGCTGAGTCATGCAGCAGGCGGGTATTCGTGCCTTACTTGCTGCTTGATAGTTATCTTGTCCTAATACAGTGCTAAACGTGGTGCTAAAAGGCGACTATAAGGTGGACAAGATGCCATGCAGGGCGACAGGGTAGCTACCTCTCACCTTGACACGGTCTTTCCGCCGAGTCATGCAGCAGGCGGGTATTCGTGCCTTACTTGCTGCTTGATAGTTATCTTGTCCTAATACATTGCTAAACGTGGTGGTCGGTGTTGTGCTGTAATTTGCAAGAGTACTTGCAGCACGATCCCGATTAGGTACCTACTCCTCTTTCACCGATTATCAGGCAAGATACAGCGTGTGGTGGTATTACATCAGTCCGCAAATCTGCTGGCATGGCGTCCGCGTCTCGCTGAGTGTAGTTTCACGAGGAGAGGTGATTTTGGCTCTGTCGACTGCACGACAACGCCGATTACTCTGTTTACCCCGATTGTCAGGATACAGTGTGTAGTATGTAGAAACAAATAAATAAATGTTATTACATCACATAGACACGTATGTTGTAGAGGGCGGAATCTACCACGAGCAACAGGGGCGACTGCGGGCTGCGTCAGCAGACTCGGAGCCATCGCTGCTGGTGGAGGGGCAGTATCAGTACACCGCGCCTGATGGACAGGTGCGTTCCAACATCCGACTACTCAATCAATGCTGGTGTTCCACAAGGATCCTTGCTGTCGCCTACGCTGTTTCTATTGTTTATCAACGACTCGCTCGGCGAAATACATTGTTACGCGGACGACAGCACGGTGCACGAAGGGTTCATCAAGGACTGGAAGGGTAGAGAAGCCTCAGCAGCAAACGCGAGACGCGAAACTGTTGTTCGGGTTGACCAGGTTCTCGAAAAAGTATCCTCTTGGGGGAAGAAGAACTTGGTCAACTTCAACGTAGCCAAGACGCAATTTGTACCTTCTCTACTAAGGCTGATCCGTTTCCTCTCAAGACACTTTCCAGGGCAGCCAAGTCCCCAACGATGGTAGTCTGGGCGTCCTGGGTATGGAAGTGTCCAGAGACGTTGGGTTTCGATCGTTTATAGAGTCCAAGCCGAAACTGGCGCGGCGTCTCGAAAACTAGGGATCCTTTACCGATGTCGGCGATTTTTCACGCCGGACCAACTACTTACACTCTACAAAGCACATGGAAGACCGGTGATGGAATATTCGCCTCGTCATTGGTGACTCTGTACTCACATATATAGGACCTTCAACCTCTAAATCACAGACGTATCATTGAACCTGTTTTATCGGTACTATTATGGCCGCTGCTCTGACGAACTTGCTTCCCTTATCCCTCCTCCTCCTGTTCGCCTTCGCCAAACCCACTCTCGCGGAACACCCCTTTGTAGTCGACAGAAGAGTTCTTCAAACTGCAAGATTCTCTAAATCGTTCTTGTGCCGCACTGCAAAGGTGTGGAACGGGCTCCCAGGAAACATCTTTCCCCACTCCTACAATCCACGGATCTTCAAATCGCGGGTTTAATAGCCTTTCCCCAGAAACATTAGTCCACCTCCAAGCCGGACTGGCCGGTGAAATTGGTTGCGCCTGAGGCTTCGACCTCGGGCAGAGCCACCCAGTTCGGAAGCAATAAAAAACAATAAAAAAATCCAACATGCATTATTCACTTTTTATGGATAGCCCGACATGCGGCATCGTTTCATCGCCTACAAGTAGGTTTCTAACGATGCCCGTGGACACTCTGTGATGCACGGGGATTGCGAATGCTATGCCGGACAGACGGGAGCCTTTTCATGCCCCTTTAGAAAAACGCCAGGCTCTACTTGGGAGGAAATAGATGGGCAGGGAGTGCGTTCGGGCAGGGAGTGGAATCGGTTCTCTTAGGCTGTTCTATAGGTACTACCATGGACGTTGATCTGATGAATTGGCTCCCTCATCCCTCCTGCCTCCATTCGTCTCCGCCACACCCTCCGGACTCGCTCGGAACATCCATATGTTGTTGACACCAAACTTCTAAGAACACATAGTTTTTCGAAATCTTTCCTGTGTCGAACGGCGAAAATATGGAACGGTCAATTCTGGTGAGTGTTCCCTACCCACCACCTATAACCTTGGAATCTTCAAAAGGCGTGTCAATAAATTAGACGACAACCTTTTTGTCCGCCTCATAGCCGGCATGGCGCCTTTCTGAGCGTGGTTTCGCGAGGAATGGTGTTATTGTCTGATCTTCCGTTGAAGTATTGGGCAGAGACACCCGCGCCGGCTGTCTCTAAAAAAAACATACAGGCACGTTCCCTTTTATAACAAGTAGGTAGAGAAGATAGAGATTATTCAAACAAAACTGAACAATATTCCGAATTATTGTTGGCTCGTGTCGTCATGCCGCTTAATGAGATTTGTTCAAAGGTGTGTGAAAATGTATAGTAGGTATTTCTAACTAACGATCGCATCGCGTGATCTTCATAAAATTTGTATAGTTATATGGATGGATAGCATCGATGCCCTGCTAACAAGCCCTTCTCTCGCGTAGAAGGTTGATACTCGTAACATTCGCACATCGAAGCGAAAACACGTGTCAACACGTCGTTGGCAGTAATGAATGACCAACATGAACAACAGGTCACGGCTCAGGCCAGAGGGCATGCAGGCAGGCCTCACGCACTCTATGTACTTGCGCGCGCTAACTACCTATCGCCCGACGGGCCGCCGGCGGTCTTTTTCAGTACAAATTCGTCAGCCGCGCGAAGTATACATAGACGCTCGCCCACGCAACTGCGCGCAGCTGCAAAGCAATAAACACTTTACACTAGATCGTTAAGGTACATTTTCGCACGCAGCAATTGGCGATGTGAAACAGTAGGCTATTAAAGCCCGAAGGTAGGAACATTTTCTATGGAGTGATTTATCTGTTACGAAGTAACTATTAAGTAATCTGTGATGCAGGTAGATTGTTCCTTTATTTTTACTAGACTAGCTTTTGCCCGCTGCTTCGCTCGCTTTGCCTATGCCCATCCTGAAGGTCCATTCTAAATATTGGCCAAATAATTTTTTTAATCGGATGATTATTTTCGGAGATTACCTCCTACATCCAATCTGTATCTCTTTATATTAGTGTAGACATGGTCGGTACATAACTACATGTACACACACGAACCATGTAGGTAGGGACCCGAAATCGAATCTAGGGCCAAAACTGCATTCAGAAAATTGGGAATACCTACTTTTCGCAATCGGCGGCAGATTAGGCCGGTGATGGAGTACTGCAGTCACATCTGGGATGAGTAGTCCCCATTATCTGCTTGCGCCCTTGGACTCGATACAGCGCCGAGTCATCCGTTTTGTTGGTGGCCCGAAACTTACAGATGGTCTGGAGTACTCTGGAGTCACGATTTGTGGGTTCGCTTAGTCTGTTTTACAGATAATCCCGTTCTATTCTGCTTGACTCGTCGCAGAGACTTGTTGACATTGGGCTTTTTAAAACCCATCGGTTCACTTAATCGTTTCTTTGTCGCACCGCTAGGGTGTAGAACTGTCTTCCGGCGGGTGTGTTCCCGAATTCTTTAACCTGCGTGGCCTCAAATGTCGTATTTTAACAGGCCAGACAGCCTAGCAAGCCCGCAAATCTGCTGGCACTGCACGTGGTTTCGCGAGGTGATTTTGGCTCTGTCAACTGCACCATTGGTCTCTCGGCAGAGCCACCCGTGTTGGTTTACATAAAAAAAGATAACCCCACTGCATCTTTAGCCGTGAATATCTTAAAAGGCGACGTCGGATAAGTACAAGATGCCGTGCTAAAGGGGGGCAGCTTCCACAGAGTCCATTACCGAGTCATGCAGCAGGTGTTCTTTGTAAAACGTGGTGGTCGGTTTTGTGCTGTAAATTACAGAGTCCTTGCAGCACAACACCGATTGATCTGCGCACGTTTTGACAGTATAAGTATTACGCGGACGAGCGACACCTAGCGGTGAATGGTGGGACTTTTGCTTGTAGTCATGATTATTGATGTTTCGTTCTATGGGGTAAATTTTAAGACGTTCGCCCTAGTGTGATTGGAAAAAAGTAAAAACAAAAGTTTTGATGTTTCGCTACCTCCTTTAATCGCACATACATACAACACACGCTATATCTCGAGAGGTAGCAGAGTGGTAATAGACGCTGACGCTTTATCTTTTCTCCTGTCTTGTCTCTGTGGCGAACTCTAACCGCAACATGAAATATGATAACCAGAGGCATATCCTCCTTCACTGTCAAAGGAGGCTATGCCAGAGGCCTTACTGAAACGCTTCCAGCTGCAGAGACGAGGCTCCCAACAACGCCGCGAGATGCCTCAAAAGGTCAAATTGCCTCAAATACTCAAATGGTCAAATTTAAACGAAATTTTTGAGCTATGGGTAAAGATAAAAAATCTGTAAAAAATATATCTCATGTCATGCCGTATTGATCTTAAATTAACAAACATAGAAAAAAAAAATTATTTTACTAAATTCGAAAGGTGTTAAATAAATCTCCAAAAAATAACGATAAGTACGAAAATTGTACTTTCAAGTTAAATTATCTTGAGAAGCATAAATTGTTTCAATACAAGCCCCTTATAGAAATATAGATAATATTTTTCCCTACAATCGTAGTGAAAAAAATATTTTTTTCCATCTTTCCAACACGAGAAATTTAATATAATAGTGTTATTTTCGCGCAAACGTTCTTCGTCGGCGCGACGTATCAGCCACCGCACGAGTAGAATGAATCTCGCACCTATTTACATCTGCATACGGTTCGTTTTTCAATCATCAGTGCTCGGGTAGCACGGTTTGAGTCTTATTTCCGCCTTAACCACCAAATGTCAGACGCCATTCGTTTCTACAACCCAGCCACGTTATTCTTTCCACGCTCAGAAAGCATCGGGCAGGTAGCCCACACAACAATCAGCATGCTTTACCTCTGTCTCCAACACTAGTGGACACAGGATGCCGACATCTCTCCACACTTTTACCTGTCCTCCAACATTATAATGTTTCTAATGTATGTATGCCCTTCTCCTACGGAGCGGCCGATATCGGCCGCTTTATACATTATGTTATGCTGAAATGAAAAATAAATTTTTCTTTTTTGTCAAAAAAAAAACCAATCAAATAACTAATGTTTTTTTATTTTACCTCAAATAACCTGATTACAAAAGTTCAATTATTTTATAACAATATTTATAAATTATAATATTTACAATAATGTATAATATAAGCAGCTAATATAACCTATAGAATAATATTATTACCTATTTTATTTTATTAAGGCACCGGCAACAGTCGTAGCCTGCTTCTCAAACTCGAATTCCCTGTGTGTAATAATCACATTATGCATTAATTAATTGCAGTAAAATATTTAAATTGAGCTTGTCAAACATTTGTAGGATACTAGATAATACACAGCCTTCAATTTTACAAATTGTAAACGAGCAAGTTATTTTAAACTTTAATCAAATTTGTACTTTAGTTTGTGGACACTCATTCAAGTTTGCGGGAAACATACAAAATAGTTTCAAAAATCAAAGGGCCCTGTCAACTATTCCAGCTGGTTAATTGGCATTATAAATAATCGACACAATAATTGTTGCGCTATATTCAAATCAAAACAAACGTGCAGCTCCTCGCACAAGAAAGTTTTATGGCTTAGTGAAGGGAGATTCCGAAGAAGCAAGGAACACAGCGAATCTGTAGGGAGTAAAACCCACCACTACAACTTGAGAAGCAGTGGGGCTCCTGTCAGCGACATGTTTTCTGCCGGAACGAACATGTCCTCTTGACAACGGCTCACTTATAACAAGCTGCAGTGATGCGCTCGCTAAAATCTAACCAACCGAGCTAACATAAATAATAACGTAATATTTCTTTCAAGGATTCAACACTGTTTTTGGCATGCCAAAATGTTTCCACTTTTCATTTAGCCTTCCTTTAAATTTATTTCTCCATCCCTGGCAAAAATAACATTTCAAAACAAATATTTCTAAGTCAACACTGAAGTGTGGCAACACATTACACGATGCAACATTCGCACTCCTTGCGCCTCTTACGACTTAGGAGTCTGCCGCGACCATCCATTACGTTACAATCCTTCCGTTTATGAATAAATCAGTTTTCGGTTCACCTCCAGTTCACATAGTGTCACAGACTCTTCAAAAATACTATTCAACAGGTACATGTCGACAGGGTCCATGTGTGCAGAAAGTACTTGGTTTGAATTCTTCAATGCAAAATCTAAGTCGGTCCGTTCTAGTCGCTTTATTGTGACTTCAATTGTGTTTCTCAGATGCTCTTCAGACTTCTGGCTCATGTGACAACAAATGTATAATCTGCCTAAATTGTAGCAACCGGTTAAAAATTTAACAACGTCCGCTTCTCGAAACGTAGCATTTGTACCCAAATCGTTAATGTACACATTTTCAAGGGTGAAACACGCGGCGAGCGCTCGGAACACGCGGTAGAACTCCCCTTTCATGTCGCACGACACGCGAAAGTTCCGAATGCTTCTGTTACGCTGAACGGCTTCTAATAATTCGTTGACACTCGACGTATTCACGCTAAACGTCTCCAAGTGGATGCACTCTCTGAGTAGCACGCTGAATAGAGCGGGATCAAAGTTTTGTTCGCACAAACTGAGATGTACAACGTTACGCAACACAGGAAAATTATCTGGAAGAATAATATCACAGTTCCTTACAAACTGATAGCATTGGCACTTGAGCGTAGGGTAAAATATCTTTACCTTACGATTGGCCGGAACAAATTTGAAAAGATTCATGTCTGTTTTTCCCTTTTCCGAGCCCGCGTAGAGCTCTTTGAAAGTGCACGGGCGTAAAACATAGGAATCCTTGCACACACTTGAATGAACATCCCGGAAATTGATAGAACAGATTTCTTGCGATGGTTTTGAACAGAATTCCATCAGCACGTCTGAATGCAAATATGGATTCAATTCGATGAGGTCGGTACGCCAAGCGTACACATCAAAAGTGGTGCAGGTAAAGCTTTCGAACCGCTGCAAACTCTCAAAAAGTAAAGGGTTGCTTAGCCTTCCTGTCTTCATCCTCTCTGCAGCTGTATCAAAGTTGCTAGATAAACACAACTTGGCGTTCCTTGCAAAATTCATAGCGACAATAATATCCCACTCAGTTGCTCTAAAGTAGTCTCGTAGAGAGACGGAATGCTCCTGGACCATGATGATGTGACAACTGAACGCTCGCAGCTTCGGATGCTTACTCGATTCCAGCCTAAAGCATTCGAGAATTTCACTGAGACGATTCCAAACCTTTCCAGTCGTCAATTTAAACTCTTTCAAATGATGGCAGAGTTCGAGAACACCTAACGGATTTACTGTGTGCCAATTTTTCAGTGTGAAGTGAACATACTGCAAGTTTCTAAAACCCTCTTTCATCACATATCTGTGCGATGTGAAGTCGCAGGCGAGTCGAACGAGGCGCGGGCAGGCAGCGCACACTGCACTCGCTCCTGCCAGCGTCACGACCGTACTTGTCACATTCAGACTAAGGAGGTTCTGTAGTTGCTTTATAGCCGGTACGGCGAGCTCCTCCGAAAGCCCCTTGGCGTTGCTCAGATCCAGCTCCTCGATGTAGAGCGGGTATTCGCGCAGGACGTCGTAGGCAGCGCGTGACATGCGGCAGTTTTGCAGGTGCACGCGACGAACGAGCTTGCGGCGAACGGACGCGCGTAGGAGCTGCACGCTGGCTTCCCACGCGCGCACCTTAGACCTCATGTCCAGGTAGCTGAAGATGTGAGAGATTATATCTTCGGGCAGTTGCAGCAGATGCACTGTTTGATTTTCGTCGTATCCATGCTGGTCGGCTGTGTCCTGTTGACTCGAAGCCATAGTGTGTTCCAATTTCAAATATGTTTTATTCGTGCTCTCTTCGTAAATGGTACAGAACGCGTAAACAGGTTATCTTGACGTCACACACAGCAGCTGTCACACGCATATTCCAATTCCAACTCCAACATATCCTCTTTGACTCCAACTAAAAGTTCCCTTCGCCGTTGTGTTGGGTGGGTCCATTATCTATCTGTCACAGTGTTGCCAGCGGGGTCTGGTCAAAAGTTACCTAAAATAGAAAAAAGTAACCTTTTAGTGTGAAAAGTAACCTTTCATTTTTTTTCAGTATTAAGTGAGACATATAATATCAAAGGCGGCTATCTCCACAAGAGCTATTTTCTCAGAAATAAGAAAAAGGTTCCAGTGTAAAAAAAATGTATGTATGGAAACCAAGGTGGAGATTGCCAAGACTGATGTGGACATGAATTTTTATGTATGATTTTCTATTGGATATTGCCGTGCTTGGTACGGAGACATTTATTTAATATATTCTAGTCTAGACGAATAGACGAAAAAAACTTCATCTTTACTTTATTTTCAATACTATGTGGAGATTGCCGCCTTTGATATTATATGTCTCAAGTAGTGTTTATCGGTTATCCTCATCCTCGTACGTATTTATTTGTACACTTACCTAGTTTTTCAGCCGTTTTTTTTTTTTCAATTCAAACCACTATGTAAATAGGCCCGACCGACACGAACAAACAAAACTAAACTTTCTTTAATTCATCGACCAACACGACACGACGATCGACGACTGGAGGCGACACGAACGAACGACAGCAAACGAACTCGAAAAGAGTGAATTAGATTGAAGCGAGACGCTTTTGTGTTTTGGTTATTCACACCCTTTAGTGTGAGAGAGAAAGTCGTATTTTTAACAAGTTTTTAAGGCGGCTCTACACTCGCCCGCGAACACGGCGCGAAAAATATAGCCCTCTACACTCGCAACATTCGCGGCTTCTTTCGCACTTACGTTGGCGCGTTTGACGGAGATGGACGTCGAAGTTGCTGCTGCTGCTGCCGTGACGCTGTGCGCTATAGCATGCTACAATTATGCATATAAAAAGCAAATAAGGAAGAGAATTAAATGAAGAAAAAGAAGATGGTGGTTGACACAAATTACATCGACATAAGCGAGTAATTTTTTTTCTTCAAATCAGGCACAGGAATGTCCATAATGGTACTCATTCTCATCCAAGCATCATGCACCTTATTTTTGTTTTTGAGCCTTATGTTGGGACTGCCAAAGCATGGGTCCAGTTTGATAACATTCGGCAATTCGGCAGCAGCGCTAGCTCCTGCTCGTTATTCCACGAAACGCTCATTTTATTTAAAAAATAATATCGCACGTCCGCTCCTCACTGCGTCTCGCACGCTACTGCGAAAATACCGCGAGTGTGGATGCGTTCGCGTTCGCGCTTCGCAAATCCTTTGACGCGGACCAAAAAACCGCCACTGGACGGGGAACGCCGCGAAGCGCGACCGCGATGTCGCGGAACCATCCACACTCGCGGTTCGCGGCCTTCGCGGGCTTTCGCGGCGCGAGTGTAGAGCCGCCTTTATGTGTTGCGTTGCCAACATGAAAAAATACAAAAGAGTTCTGCCCACAGAACTCGCATTGAATCCACAGTAAAGTATAATAGTCTGTGGCACAAACCTAGATCTATTTCCGCCGTTTAATCGATTTCGTGTAAGGAAATAAATTAAATGTATTATACAAATTAATTCTGAAAAAATCACCTAAAAGTAACCTTTTGAGTCGTGTAACCTAGAAGTAACCTTTCAGCGTTAAAAGTAACCTAAAAGGTTACAAAAGTAACCTTCTGGCAACGCTGATCTGTCAAAACAGCGTTGAGGGTTGCTATGTGTACAGATTTACCCGTAATTATCAGTATTTACCGTATTTTTTGTACGGTAATTACCGATTTTTTTTTTTATATAGTACGAATTTAAGCACTGACGTCTGACAGTGGAGCCAACATAACGGCGAAGGGAACTTTTAGTTGGATTGGAACAAACGTAGTGGTTATATTCTCTCTAGCGCGCTCTCACAGAGCATCAAATACCTACCGCGCGCGATTTGATGCTCTGTGGAACGCTCTATACGACCGAAAGCGGACTATTCTACTTGAGCGGTGAGTCGGTGACTGACTTGGCAAATTACGTAGTCGTCGACGAACGAATCACAGAATTCACAGATTACAATTTACAATGAATTCTGAATTCGAATAAAAAAATACCAATATGCATCGGGCGACGAGCGACGAGTGGCTCGGGATCAATTCTGATGTCTCTCACTGACAGTTCTCATCCTAAGAAATTTTTATTTTCGGAAATATACAGCAGCTGTCACACGCATATTCCAATTCCAACTCCAACTAAAAGTTCCCTTCGCCGTTGTGTTGGGTCCATTATCTATCTGTCAAAACAGCGTTGAGGGTTGCGATAAACTGTTTTGGGGGTTTAAAGAAAAAATAACCAGGGTTAATATAAAGAAGATGCGTCGCGCGACGCATCTTCTTTATATTAACCCTAACCTAATGTTGAGGCGGTGCATGTCGTTTTTGTTACAAGTTTGTATTTCCGAAAATAATTCTTAGGTGGGTATAAAAAAACTAAACACCCTAAAACAATTTAAACACCGTAACATTGCAAAAAAGAAAAAAAAACAAAAAGAAAAAACAAAAAAAAAACAAAAAAAAAAAACCAACAAAATTTTGTGGGATTCGAACCCAGGTCATAAAATTACTAGTCCTAGAACCTCACCCCTGAGCCACGAAATCACTTAAACGAACAAACGAATATCGAATTCCCTTGATTCGCTTTTGGCTCTATGACGTCACAGTTGTCAGCGAGAGCCAACAGAATTGATCCCGAGCCACTCGTGCTTGACGAGCGTTGTAGTAATTATTTTTTTGTCGTTTTTCCCTTTTTTTGGGATAGGCAAAGGTATTATACCATGCAGCCTTGTCTGTTATTATATATATGTATTTTTTTTTTAAATTCTATATATTGTCTTCTTGTTGTTGAAATAAATTCGTATTGACCTAACTTTTTTTTCTTACGGAAAGGCAAGGATAGTGGGACCGTATAGCCATGTCTTGTTTTACCATTCTTCTTCTCATTTACATTTGTTGCACCTCGTAAAAAAAACTATACAGGAGCATAAAGGATCACAAAACACTGCTATTATAAAATACTTAGCCTGCGGAAATCAAGACTGGGGCCAAAAATAAAAAAATAAAATTTCACGAAAAGAATTTCATACTACATAATATTTTCAATAGCGACTTATGATTACCTCTTCTCCGGCTTATAAAAACACTCTGGGGAATAGCCACAATAACAGGTTATGTCAGGGCGGTGGATTAACTTTTTCCACAAAGTATGTTAATTACTTCCATTGTCCTTTCAAATGTTGTTCGATTGAA
Organism: Nematopogon swammerdamellus; assembly: GCA_946902875.1. NCBI lineage: Eukaryota > Metazoa > Arthropoda > Insecta > Lepidoptera > Adelidae > Nematopogon > Nematopogon swammerdamellus. Next base: position 8,111,200 of record OX336348.1, on the reverse strand, counting down.
CTCTCTTCGCTTCTCGTTCTACGCTATGCGCAGCAACGCGTGCGGCGTGCGGTAAGATTTATTTTTTTCAGACCAGCTGTCAATTGCTTACTATAAAGAGACACTCGTCTCCGGCGGCCTCATCCCGTATGCATATTTCCAAATTCTAGTAGGCGAGTTGCTCTGATTGGTCGATGCCAGTTTGGCGGGAAATTTAAATTTCGTCTGGCTCCGCCTCCGGCACTCCCAGCGAACCTACTGAACCCCCCCTTAGCGTACTATTAACTAGTTTTGAAATACCTTAGCTCACAGGGCTAATTTACTGAGTAAATTTTACTCATAGAACTAAGCTCCGTCCGAGCTTTCGTTCCGACCGTAAAAATTTAGCTGTGCACGACATACTCTCCTTAAAGCACGTACTATTATCAGCACTCCAGGCTCCCAGCAGATTTACAAACTATTGTAAGACAGTTCAACCCATTTGCGTTCTGCTAGCACTCACAAAATGTTTTTTATCTCTTCTGAGAATTGCACCGAATTTCATTCGCTATTGTAATTTTGCATTGCTTCGGCAGGTGGTACGGCTGATGTACACTGCAGACGAGAACGGCTTCCATCCAGTCGGAGACCATCTTCCGACTCCGCCGCCCGTGCCTCCCGCCATTCAGCGCGCGCTCGATTATCTCCGCTCGCTGCCTACCACGCCGCCTACTGTAGACTAAAATATAGTTTACCAGTGCGAGCAAACTCATTACAGCGGTATTTTCGGAAGTACTTCCGAAAGTAAAGTGTTTTACGTGGTTATAAAAAAAACAACCTAATTTTATTCCAAAAAAATATGTGTTAATAGGGTAACCCCTATTAACACATATTTTTTTGGAAAAAAAAATAACCATAACTCATTTTAAAACCCGTATTCGTACCCAGGAACCATAAGATCCAAACGCCATAAAGTCCTAGCGCTAGGCTAGCGACAGATATGGCAAGGAGGCGAATAACCGAATAAGCTAAATTACATTTCAGTCAGAATTATTTTTTCCTTTAAATTGACCTCGCGCACATTATATATAACCACTAATCTTCACGAACTTGATGCTGGCTGTACACACTCGGCGAGAGCTTCTCGCCGAGTGTCTCGCGCGAGAGGCTCTCGGCGAGGGCGCACCATGTACACACTCGGTGTTATCAGTTCAACGGCAGATACCCGCCACGATGGACCTAGAAATTGCTGCTGCATTTTGTCTTTTTGCTGCTAGTTATTATACCTAATTATTTAGCTGTATATCATAAAACAAAGATTACCAAGCCGTGGCGAAGAAGAAGGTGGTGGATGGTTGCCATCTCGTGGTTGCCATGGACACGCTTCGTCACTCAAACACAGTTAGCGGGCAACTAAACGTACGAGTGTGTACATGCTCGCTCTCGTTTTCCTCGCGAGACATCACGAGACCCTTTGACTCGGGACCAATAAACCGACACACGACCGAGAGGTAGCGAGGCGAGACGAGAGAGGGCGAGACGAGAGGAGAGCACCATGTACACACTCGCTCTCGGCCTGACTCGGGTGTCTCGCCGAGTGTGTACAGCCGGCATGACAGTTGACACTGGTCAAAATGTCTCTTGGCAAAAAAAATGCTGCAGTAGGTATAGAGCGGTCCAACTAAATCTTCCCTTCGCCGTTATGTTGGCTCCACTGCCAGTGTCACTGTCAGTTAGAGAGGGGGACAACGGCTGTTTTTCAATCGCACGTTATAATGATCTGCTGTTTTTATATCGCAGCTGTTTTAAAGTGCTGTATCGTTAGAATGCTGTTTTTGGTGGTGTTGGAATTTGAACCTAACGCTGTTGGAATAACTAGCATAATTGAAAGAAGAGATAAATATTATATCACGGGAATACATCAGGCAGAATATATATATTAATAATATATTTCTAACGTGCCAGTCTGCTGTTTATGGTTGCTGTTTCTAACAAACAGCAGTCTAGTCTATGATATATTTCCAACGTGCGAGTCTGCTGTTTTATTTAATTATTTAAAATGTAACCTTAAGTCATTGCATTAAGGATTAAGTTACAAAATACTATAAACACTGCCCTCTATCGAGCGAGAGCTTCAAATACCTACAGGCTACAACAAATAATTTTTATTATACCAACTAGATGGCGGTACGTACGAGATAAATAGCAAAACAGCATTACAGCAAACAGCAGATGTGGTGGAATATTTCTAACGTTATAAATGCTGTAAATTTATAATATAATATGTTGCCTGCTGTATAATATATTCCCCACGACTACTGTCAGTGCTTAAATTCCTGTTGCCAGATTGTGAAGATTATATTACCTAACTAATAAAATAATGTAATCGGTATTTACCGTGTAGTAAATACGGTAAATGCTGATAATTACGGGTAAATCTGTACACATAGCAACCCTCAACGCTGTTTTGACAGATAAGACAGTGGAGCCAACATAACGGCGAAGGGAAGATTTTTAGCTCTTCTAGACTGCTTGGAGCGTATAGATACGCTCCAGTATAATATAATATAATATAATCCACTATAATGAATGACAGATCTGTCATTCGTTAAGGCGGCAAATTCGACGTGTTGGGTACTTGGAAAGTTTATGTATGACAACCTGTTTCGCGTTTTTTAAATAGTTTAAGTGTTTTTTATTTACTTCTTTCAATTGTGACATAGTACCCTTATGTAAGAAGAATAAATGAAATTATAATTGGCTCATGCGTTTTTTTAAATCTCGCATTGTTATTTATTAAATTATTTTGGGTTAAATATTTGGAGGGTAGATTATACAGCTAATACTGTGTGGTCTTTGGGTATAAATAAGCGCTTTATATTTAATACTACGGAGTAATGACTTAAACTCTGTGTAGCTCTGTGGGTTCGTTTATTGCACCAAATTATGCATAGATACCTATTATTATTCAAACAACGAAAGTTTTGTAGAGTTTTTATTAGGTAAGATTCGAACAACAAAATTCTTGCAATAAATAACATAATAAATTTGCAACTAAAAAAAGTAGAATTCAATGTAAAAGTTTTAAATTGTACTTAATGGGAATCTGCAGGATAAGTATGTCGTCTTTACATGGCACTGTTTGCGAAAAATATCACCAAATTAACTTTTAATATGCACTTAATGTGTTTAGCGACTAATAATTTACATTAAACGTACACATTTGTATCGTGAAAATAATAAAACATTTTACTCTGTTAACCTTAACAACCTCTTTACCATGTTTTTCTTACAGTTTACAAAATTAATTAACAATTTAATTAAAAATTTAAAGCTACAATACCTAAACGAACTAAATAAGAATTGTTTATTGTATGTAAAAAAAATTATACGGGATTTTAAGGTGAATACACTCACACTAATACACACAAATTTAAAAGGAAATAAAGACAACAAGTAAACATCAACAGTTACGTGCCCCCTATAATACTGCTTGCGCTAGTTTAGGGCGTATGGGTTCCTCCGTGCATACATTCTTTTCACTTTTAATATATAATGTATATTGCATAATAATGTTAAATGTTATGTTTTGTAAGTAAATAAATAATTGGAAATGTAATTTGAAATTTATCTAGCACGCAAGCTAGCTTTTGCAATTTTACAAAATACCTCCATCTCGGAGTTAATTCTTTAACAAAAATTTTACGAAATATGTCTGAGAGACGACCTTGACAAATTAGAAAGTATTAAATCTATAGAAAATCTATAAAAGTAATTAACTAAAATATTTCTTCGACACATGTGGGAATATTTCTTGTGATGTATATTGATACAAATCGTTTAACCCTTAGCCGCCTACGTGCGGTCACACTGACTGCAAAACATTTTTACATTCGAAGCTTTCGCTTCCACAGTTGAGTGCATCCACCGAACTAAATACCAGAAGAGCCAAAGTGTGATTTGATGAAACATGTTACCTCTCAATAAAAAAGTGTACGTGCCTTCACATGCTATTGCCATCACAGATCGCATTAAAAGCCATCTCATGCTATGAATGAGCTAACATTCCTCTGTCGTGTATTTGTGGATATAAGACAATAAAGTTAATAATATCATTTAGTAGACATGGGGCTATTTTTAAGTTCCTGTCATAGCGTCCTGCTTGTCGAAAAAACCAAATAAATAAGTAAATAAATAAATACAGTGAATGATACAACACAAGCATCGGTCATTTTGAACTCAGCTTATAAGCTTATTTAGTGGGTAACACGTTTCGCCGGGAGTGATGTACGAGAAAGGCTCTTCTAGTACTCACAGTGAATGCATCTATGTACGTTTTTACACGTTTTTTGCACAAGATGCAAAGGACAGCAGTGCAACGTATGTTGAAGAAATATAAAAATTTTAACACGTTGCTATCGTGTCCGCCCGTACGTAGTTAAGGGTTAATAAATGAGTTCCAAAAACAACAAAAACACACGTCAATGGTTACAACCATGTGCACATGTTGCGTCGATTACTATGGTAAAGTGCAAACAGTAAATTGTAGACTTTAATGCGGTTAGCATAAAGTATATACAAATTGGTTATTCTTCACATAATTTTAGGGATATTTAACATATCTAAATGGCACCACTAAATTTGTTATGGCAAGCAAATGACCGTAGGCAGGTCGAAAACTTCACTAATAATAAAAATTCAAACCTTCCACACCTATGGAGGTAGGTGTAGGTAAAACATTATTCTTCCAGACTTCTCCAAACCGACCGGTGACAAAAGAAAGAGTCTTCATTAGCCACAATTTATCGGAACTCATCTAAATTAGAAGGCATTCCAATCAAGAAAGATTCGACCCTGGATACCACGAAAACGTACGCAGAAAATACCGACGGGACCACGCCAATGGAAATCTAAGGTCAGAGAAATCCGTAATCACAACTCTACCGTCCAATTCTCAAGTTTTCTAAATCACCAAAATACTTTACGGTAAATGGTTGAAGTCTAGCTGATATATGGAGAGAGCTTCGAAAGCGTCACTGGAAGCATCCTACAGAATGTGTATAGGTAGAGAGAGGGAGGTCGAGAGCGGGACTGGTGGTTCTCCGCGTCCTAGTCAACGCATACTAGCTGACGAGGGCTCGCCGCGAGCCGAGACGTAACGCGCGCTGGAGAATTACACAAGAGAGGCCGCTCGCTAGTCCCGACCTCGATTTACACCCTCCTCTACTGCCAATGCACCCGGATATGTTTTTTTTTTATGTAATACGGTATGGGTGGCTGAGTTGGAGGGGCCAAAGCGCATGCTCCGACCAGCCAATATCACCTCCGAGAAGGTACGCGCCATACCGGAGACTTCCCTGGATTGCTGGCTATACTGGACTAGAGGAGAACACAACCGAAGTTGCTATGCGGCCATCTTACATCCAGTACGGTGGTACCAACCCAGTCGGCTACAAATTGAGCCTACCGCCTAGTAAGGGGCAAGGGATTGTTTGGTGAATCCATCGCACGCACAGTTCAACACCATCCCTTGTTTACACTTTACCATTATCTGTGTAACTGGTGTAACTTGTGTACATACATCGGTGTAACCTTCGACATACGTTCTACTACTTAGCCATTTGGTGCAATTTATTGTGATGCAATATTTTTTTTTTAAATTAAGGAAACTGACACGTTTAGCTGCATCGCCTACAACACTCGTCCGTGATGTCAGCCCATAACAATTTGGTGAACTAGGTGCCATGTCAGTGCTTCCGTTTGGTCGCGCCCGCTACGCTGAACAGGCCGCAAAACATAATGCTAAAACATTACTTTGACGTCATTTGGAATTTCTCCGCGGGTTATATACCACCCATCATTGTTAGGCACCGTCCACTCCTGACTAGATCACCTCAGGAACCAACACACCAGACCATCCAGCACATAACCCCAACGTTATGTACAGGAATTGATGAATTTTAAAGGTTAGAAATGCATCAAACATGTAAATAATAGTAAATTGTTTTTTTAATTAATTTGTGTTATTTACAAACAATTAAAAATTTTTCGTGATTGTAAAATTCGTTTATTTATTATAAAATTTTAAATGAATTATTTTCATGCTTATATTTGATTTTTATTTTTTAATAGTTTTACACAACTGCATGCTTGAAATTATTATAAAATTTTTAGATTAAAATTTAAAATTTAGATTTAAGTATTTAGGAAAATATTTAAAAAAAAATTGGAAAATTTACATCAGATAGGAATAAGCTTTAGGTACCTATTTAGTTTATAAATGTTTAGTGTTCCCTAATTATTATTAATTTACATCAGATAGGAATAAGCTTTAGGTACCTATTTAGTTTATAAATGTTTAGTGTTCCCTAATTATTATTAATTTATTAATTTACATCAGATAGGAATAAGCTTTAGGTACCTATTTAGTTTATAAATGTTTAGTGTTCCCTAATTATTGATATAGTTTAATTAACCCTTAAATTGTAACAAGTCCCGCGCGGGGATTTTTCAAAGTCAAATCTTTACATTTTTAGTGTTCCCAAATTTTTCATATATTTTAATTAATGTAACAAATTAATTTTGCTTTGCGAACTTGGCTGACTCACTGCCGTGTGTCTAGATGTAGATTGCATGATAATATTTACTATCTAATGTATAATTTCCCAGACAGGCCTGGTCAGCCAGGGAGAGTAGACCGCACCTCGCGAACGCGAGAGGCCGAAGCCCAGCATAGCGAAGCGCATTAGGCTATAATAATAATTAAAAAAAATGTATAATTTATAAAAGAAAGCACTCCTGGAAGACAGATTTATTCTAGTGCAGGATGCTAATGCCACGTATTCCATGTTTTTTTTAAAGAATAAATAATTTTAGAATTTTTAGAGTTTTTTTTTAAAGTACAGCAGGCGCTCGATTATCCGGCACTCAAATTTTTTCCCCAATGCCGGATTGCTGGAACTGCCGGATTATTGGATTTGTATGGGATATAAAGCATTTATGTGGCACACTACGCGCACACACTGCGTAATTCAACAAAACAAACAGACGCGTAGTTTCGCTGTCAAGGTCGGGGCCGGACTGAGCGCGAGAGCAAATTTTGCTATGCTCACCCGGATCCCCCCGCTCTATAATCCGGCACTACTGCCGGATTATAGAGCGGGGGACTCGGGTCAGCTGAGGCTAAAAATGCCGGACTACTGGGCGTGCCGGACTGTCGAGCGCCGGATTACCGAGCGCCTACTGTATGAACGTTATCCACGCGCCGACGCTTCCGGAGCCGTTCCCATTTTGACGATTAATTTACACTGGCATGCCACCTAGCTCCGGGAATGGGCTGACATCACGGCTGTAGCAGTTGACCGTTGACATTCTACAGGTCGACACGTGTCAGGTCCCATAAAAAAAAGCCGACCGTCGTGACTACCGAGCGTTGTTCATGCCGACGGCCCCCCTGGCCGCGTCGGCATGTAGCGGCACGACCGTGTCGCAGTAGACGGCGTCGCCGGCGGCGTGCAGTGGCGCCGTGATGCTCACGCGCTGCGTCATTTTGTTCAGCATGCGCTCGTTCTCGTCGGGGTGGGAGAGGTCCGGCGCCGAAACTTCGGCTGTGGACAATTCAAATATTTTTTATTAAGGTTTTAATCAGCAGTTTCCAGTGAAGTTTTTTGTCAGTTCTATTTCGCTGTGATAATCGATCTGGCGGAATGTTACAATAATGTAAATATGAAAAATCTGAGCGCAGTGTACTGCCAATAGAGGCGAAATAAACAAAAAAGAATAAACAACAATAACCAAATTTTTTATTGCCTTTCAATTGGGTGGATTTTGCTTGCTAAATTTTACTGACTACACTTTGACAGCTGTCATTAAGAGCAAAATTTTACTGACTGCGCTTTGACAGGTTTCATTTAGAGCAAAATTTTACTGACTACACTTTGACAGCTGTCATTTACATCTACACTTTGACAGCTGTCATTCAGAGCTAATCCGTTTGACAGCTGTCATTTAAAGCTACATTTTACCGACTACACTTTGACAGCTGTCAATTAAATGGAGCCACACGGAGCTACATGGACCACATGAAACGATACCAACCTTTACGGGCAACAGCTCTCGCCAGCACGGTGCTGTGCAGCAGCGCGTGGAGCGCCGCCGCAGCGACCGCGACGCCCGCCATCACGCGGAACGCGCCGCAACCTCCGGCGTAGCCGTACAGCTGCCCGCCGACCAGCGAGCCCAGCGCGAACCCTGCCGCATACATTCACATCATCACGTACCATGTCTTATTTATTGGTCTATGGAACCTGAGAAGATTTTACAATGTTTATTGTATAATTTCATCCATAGGTAGGTAACCTACGCTTGGACATGTCGAAAATTCCGCCAGTTCTATATTCAATGCGAAGAAGAACTGACAAACAAACTTCGCAAGTCACAATGTTTTGTTAGTACCTTATAAGTATTATATTATGGTAACTTACACTTAACTTACAAATAATTGACCCATACTACCGCTCACAAGAGCATTAATATTTACAGTTTACACTGCTCACAAGAGCATTAATACTACATTAGTATAGGTCCACGCGTAGCAGACAGGGAATGCATCCCTTTAATAAACATTTAGCTCTAAAGGACAGCTGTCAAAGTGTAGTCCGTAAAATTTAGTTCTATGACAGCTGTCAAAGTGTACTCCGTAAAATGTAGCTGCCTAAAGTGCGGACTAAGCGGAAGATAAAAGAAATACTGCAGTATTTCTTTTATCTTCCGCACTGTGAAATTTTGAAATGGATTTTTTTTTATGGAAACTAACACGGTTGGCTACTTCACCTACAACGTCCGTGATGTCAGCCCATAACACCGGGTGAACTAGGTGCCATGTCAGTGCTTCCCCCTTTGATCGTGCCGGCTACACTGAACTGGTCGGAAAACACAAACTATTTACATAGCCGTTTAGACCGACGTTTCATTCAGTGCGGTGGTACCAACCCGGGCGGCTTAAACCCTACCACCAAGTAAGATTAGGAGGGAAGGAACCTATCCCTAACTGGATTTAGACATATCAGCCTAGGCTCTCTGTCTAAAATAAATAAAATCAATAAATGATATAATGAGACAATACACACCGACTCCGTCGTCCATGCCTGCGACGATGCCCTGCATTGTAGCCGAGTGTCCCTCCGGTGCGACGGCGGCCGCGTAGCCGACGATAGTCGCGTAGCACAGCGCGTACGTCGGCCCCTGCATCACCGCCTGCGTCGCGCACATTTCCATCAGCCTTGGCGTGGTGCTATGTGACGACGTACGATCGTGAAGCTAAGCACACCCCGGCACCGGTCGAAACTCGAATGCTGACCGTGGCTCTGATACCACGTAGAACTGTAGGCTTGCACCTTACTAGGTGGTAGGGATTGATACCACCGCATTTAATGAAGCGACGATAAATATTTGTGTTCTTGGTAAAAAAAAAAATTTTTAATGGAAACTGACACTCTTGGCTACATCACCTACAGCACCAGTGACCCCACACCTCGGTGATAGGTGTCATGCCAGTGATTTCCTTTGATTGTGCCGGCTACACTGAACTAAACTGAAATTCACAACTATTCACATAGGTGGTCTCTTGGACCGTCCTTTCATTCGGTGCGGCGGTACCAAGCCGGTCGCCGTGCGGTTTTATATATACAGGATGTTCGGCACATCGACGGACAAATTTGTTTTATAGGTAAGTGGGATCATTTGCAACGTTTTGACCCATGATACCTTTTTTCAGATGTCACGTGGTATCGAGATATGATTTTTTTTCTTTATTTTTAAAAATTACCAAAATCACAGCTTTAAACCCTTGTTACTTTTTTGTTTATGATTGTATCAGCACGAAATAAAATTTATTGAATTTTACGATGCACCCTTGTTCTAGAAAAAATATTATTTGATGAAGATAATACCATGAAAAGATCTTATGACCTCCGAAGTCCCGAGAACGAGTAAAAATAAGACAGAATCTTTTTTTTTTTTTTATGGAAACTGACACGGTTGTCTACATAACCTACAACGTCCGTGATGTCAGATTAGGAGGGAAGGGACGTACAGTTTTACGAGGAATCTGAACCTCGGTCAATTCTTAATTCATTTAAAAAAAAAACTGACAGCAATTGATAGCTTCATTTTCTTTTAAAAAGTTCGCTAGTTTACGCCCTTTCCAACGGTATACCACATGTCATACAAATAATTCACATTATTTTCCAAAGACCTATCCAACGACATCCCTCAAGATGGGGTAGCCGTGAAAAAAAAAATTCATCCCCACTTTATGTGTAGGTACCCTAAAAAAAAATATTTAAAAATTTTTATTTTACCACTTTGACGGCGTTATTAATATGTATACCCATACCGAGTTACAACTTTCTAGTACTAAGGGTCTCTGAGCTAAGCCGCGGACAGACCGACGGACGGACATGGCGAAACTATAAGGGTTCCTTGTTGACTACGGAACCCTTTGTGCGATAAAACTCGCTAGTCCCGGCCTCGGTTAATACCCTCCTCTACTGCCGATGGGCCCGGATATGTTCGGTGAAGCCATCGCAAGCTTAGATCCACACCTTCATTGTAGTAATGCAGTAATGGTATGGTTACCTCAACGGGTACCAGGTGCCAGGGGTTGGTGACTAGCGACACGAAGGCCAGCCGCAGCCCGTAGCAGAGTAGGCAGAACGTGAGGGTGGTGCCGTGACCGAATCGCTTCAGGATGCGACCTGCACCGGAGAGCACAACAATCTCAAGAGCACAGCGTGTCCAAGGTACAGTCAGGAATATCGAAATGAGCCATTGTATACACGGTGTTGCAACCCCAATCGTAAAACCCGAAAGGGGGTGATTCTGTACGTGAAATAGAACAACTTTTGTTCTACGACTTTTTAATTTGAAGAAAAAAACATTTTTTTTCTCCATACATTTTGAGAATAGGTATTTAAAATTTGTATGGAAAAAATATTTTTTTTTTGTTTAAAAAAAAAATTTTCGCCACAGAAGTTGTTTAGTTTCACATATAGAATAACCTCCTTATGTCAGTTAAAAATATTACGGGGGCAACTGCAACACCGTGTATAAGATGCTTCGTCGCCTGACTGAACCCTATGTTCTTTGTATTTACTATGTTTTATTTTCTTTTTTACTTAAGACAGTATGTTACTCTTTAAGGTTTCTCACCCGGTTCTTACTTATACATTGCATTGCTGACTGGGACATGACAAAAAAAAAAATTATGACGAACCATACTGAATATGCCAATGCATATGTCTCAATGCAATATTGTTAATGTTGTGTGTTCTATATGGCGAAATGAATATCTGAATCTCAATCATCAAAAACTTCACTAGGACCAATGAACGAAAACAATACAGAGAGAACCGCTCACCAGAGAGGAAGAAGAATATGAGCTCTCCGACGAAGCTCTGCCCCAACACAATGACGCCCTCCAGCAGTTTGACATTGTCTGTGCCCCCGGCCGCCGCTGCCAATTCCTCTATGTACCTGACACGGTAACAACACAACAACTTTTTTACCATAATTTTTTTCATCCAGTTCAGTGTAGCCGGCACAATCAAAGGGACGCACTGGCACGGCGCCTAGTTCACCAAAGTATGACGGGCTTGCATTATGGCTGTTGTAGGTGATGTAGCCAACACAATTTGCACGAGGCGGCAATTATAAAGGTTATAAGTGGGTCTGCAAGGTTCATAAGTGGGTCTGATAGAATATTTATGTGATATTTGAAATAAATTATATAATGATCAAATAAATTAATCAATAAAAATGTTTAACAAAATGTATTTGTTGATCACAGAACGGTAGTTGATGTTTTAAAGTTGACTCTGTTATTAATTAAATAAATTATAATCATTTTAAATGTTTCCCCATTAACAGTAGGTACTGAAGATTTACATAAGTCGACGTTTCGCCCGCTATGTCGCGGGCTTCTTCAGGGACTGCGGGAGTTCCTGGAGACGACGTCTGGTGTCCGTTGTACCAGACGTGACTGACTGAGACGGCTGCCGAATATCGTGCAACCTACCCACAGCTACGATTTTCGAAAAAGAGCAGTTTGACGTGTGGTACAATGGACACCAGACGTCGGTTCTAGGAACTGCCGAAGTTATTGAAGAAGCCCGTGACGTAGCGGGCGAAACGTCGACTTATGTAAGTCTTCAGTACCTACTGTTAATCCGTAAACATTTAAAATGAGTAGAACGGCAGTTGACTTGACGCTGCCTGCAATGAGGACTTGACCGCTCAGCCTGATAGTGTGTCGCGAAATTGTATGGTGTTCCATACACACCTAGTTCGGTAACGAATCGCGTTTATTCAACAAAAATGTTATCCAAAATTGGCAGTTTGGTGTTTGGTATAAAAATGATAACTCCAAAATTGGCAGTTTGGTATAAAAATTATAACTCCAAAATTGGCCGTTTGGTGTTTGGTATAAAAATTATAACTCCAAAACTGGCCGTTTGGTGTTTGGTATAAAAATGATAACTCCAAAATTGGCAGTTTCGTGTTTGGTATCAAAATGATCAACTCCAAAATTGCCAGTTTGGTGTTTGGTATAAAAATGATAACTTCAAAATTGGAAGTTTGATGTTTGGTATAACAATGATAACCCAAACATTGGCAATTTTTGGCGTCGAATGTGACCCTTCCCGACTCTTCCACTCACATCGCTCACGAATCGCGACAGACACTTCGCGCTGGGAACAATAATTAGAATAGGGAGGAAGGTTTGCAGAGCTCACCAGAACATGTAGTATATGATGAAGCTGTCGAACATGCCGGCGACAACGGCGAACGATATGAACAGCAGCACGCGCGGGCAGCGCAGCGCCGCGCGCAGCGCCGCGCCGCCGCCGCTCTTCTCGCTCGCGTTCGTCATGCGCGGCAACTGTGCCACAGATTAGAGTGTATTCATTTTACGAAGGCACGCGGGGTACGAGGTAGGAAGTATTTTTTTTTTTATGGAAGCTGACACGGTTGGCTACATCACCTAAAACGTCCGTGATGTCAGCCCATAACACCGGGTGAACTAGGGCTTCCCCCTTTGCCGGCTACACTGAACTGGTCGGAAAACACAAACTATTTACATAGCCGTTTCGACCGACGTTTCATTCAGCGCGGTGGTACCAACCCGGGCGGGTTAAACCCTACCACCAAGTAAGATTAGGAGGGAAGGGACCTACAGTTTTACAAGGAATCCGAACCTCGGTCAGCCTCCAACGGTCAGCGGTCACCCATCCAAGTACTGACCGCGCCCAGCGTTGCTTAACATTCAATAGCGACAGTTGACTGTCTGCACCACTGAGCTATCGAGGCTGACAGCTGAAGTGGTGCGAGAGGCGACCGCGCGGAGCTCAGTAGAGAACGAACTCGGTGCCAGGCCGGTACACACGTTCTACACGTCTCCGCGTCGCTCCGTCGAACCGAGTCATTCCCTACTGAGCTCCGCGCGGCCTCACACACACCACTTCCTACCTCATACCCCTCGTGCCTTCGTAAAATTAAAACACTCTACTTAATAGTTACTTCGTAACAGATAAATCACTCCATAGAAAAAGTTCCATACCTTCGGGCTTTAATAGCCTACTGTTTCACGTAGCCAATCGCTGCGTGCGAATATGTACCTGAACGATCGAGTGTAAAGTGCATTATTGCTTTGCAGCTGCGCGCAGTTGCGTGGGCGAGCGTGTAGGTATACTTCGCGCGGCTGACGAATTTCCACTGAATTAGACCGCCGGCGGCCCGTCGGGCGGTAGGTAGTTAGCGCGCGCAAGTACATAGAGTGCGTGAGGCCTGACTGCGCAATGTGGCGTTCATTTTTAATTATTAGTTTTTTTATTTGATATACTAAGGTAAACTTACAGTGCCGTGTGGGGCCGGTAGGTACTTAAAAAGAAGCATCTCCCCCCGTGTATGTCGTAAAAGGCGACTAAGGGATAAGGACAAGATGCCATGCTAAAGGGCGACAGGATAGCCACCTCTCACCTTGACACGGTCTTTCCGCCGAGTCATGCAGCAGGTGGGTCTTCGTGCCTTGCTTGCTGCTTGATGGTTATCTTGTCTGCATACTATGAGAAACGCGGTGGTCGGTATTGTGCTGTAATTTACCAGAGTCCTTGCAGCACAACACCGATTACTCTGCTTACCTCGACCGTCCGGAAACTGCGTGTGTTATGTAGGTATTTAATAATAGGACTGAAGGGTAATGAAATTAAACTGAAGAAATTCAAAGGAGGATGGGCACTTTGGTACACCACCCCTCCAATAGCAATGAGTATTACATGGTTGAATTGGGTTTTTAAAGTAGATCAATAGTTACTATGGGCGCTTCGGCCAAATCGTTGTCCGTTCGGAGATATAGTGATCTGTCTGTCGCTCTGTCTGTCCGCTTATAACTTGAGAACCACTGAACCGATTTTAATACAGTTTGTTTCTGCGAATAGCTTGATTCTTCCCATCAATTATAAGCTACTTACTATCACGCTAAATGGCTTATGAGGTTAGCAGAGAAGTCAAATATGTGAGCGGGCGGAGGCGCAGGCACAGCTAGTCATTAATACTAATAATAATAAATCTGTAAGGGATGGTCATGGAGTAAGTTACTTCGTTTTATGAGATACTGCGTTTGTAGGCTCTGTGTATGATACTAAAACTAAATTGACGATTTTTAGAAATATTTTCTGTATGTATGTATGTTCCTACATAACTCTTAAACCGATCATCTGAATTCGATGAAACTTAGTACACGCACATTTAGCAATACGAGACACAGGATAGATAAAATAAAATTCACTTCCGGTTACGCTAAGAAGTGATATATAGAAAAAACTGTACATTTATATTTCATACTTAAAGCTAAATAGCTCCGATCCGACAACAATTGGAAACTTGCGCGCCAGTGCATAGTTATGAACATAAAATTACCTTTCTATTGATATATAATTAATTGCTATTGGGGGATATACCAGAGTTCATACATTTTTGCCCATTCTAGAGCATTATTCGAATTTAAATTTATAAATATAAACATTATTAAAAATATAAATATTTGAATCATTCAAAATATATTTTTTATAAAACATAAAGGAATTATATATAAGATTATAAATAATTTTTTTATAATTTATAATAAAATATTAAATCTTTGAAAATAATCAATACCATACTCTGATATCTGTCACACTTATCCAGATATATTTTACGAACTGAAAGAAAGAAAGAAAGAAAGAAAGAAAAACGTTTATTCAGCCAAAACTATAAAATAACAACACAAGATTATAAAAATAAAAATCTAAAAATATTTTTTTTAGCTGAAAGGGAGCAGACACAGCACGATGCAAAACCTAACAAGTAGGTAGTTGCGGCTGGTTTTAAGTCTGCCCCCTTACATTATTACGTAACAAACAATTTAGATTTCATCAAATTATAAACTGAAAATCAAATTTAACAACCAAAAACAAAATATAAACACAAAAATATTTAAAAACATTATGGTAGGTAACTCAAAGACACATTACATAAAAAAGAAAATAATAACGAATTAACAATTTTGAACAAAAAAAACGTCTAATAAATTAATGATATATATACAAAACACAAGGAAACAAAAAACAAAACCCTTAAAAATATATAGCATTTATTATATGAACACAACAACGATGTAGCTATAGCAATCGCTGTTGTGTCATCAACAACAGAACTATAGTAAATAAATAAATAAATAAGTAATCTCGCGTATAGATGCATGAAAATGCAAACGCAATCCAATAATAGGACATTTAAAAGTAAACAACATTATCTAACGACAAATTACTAGCAAACATGAAGTCACCAGATAGATTATGTATGGCGTACGCTCAGATATGCCAACACATTTAAGATAAGGCGGCATCAATAAAGTCATTATTACTTGTCGACTGCGGAATTAGTAAGTATTACTCGCGCGGATTCAGAAGGCGCCTAAACAGTACCCCGCAGGAAATCTCTCTTTAAGGGAAGTAAGGTCACCACGCAGGTCACACGTACATATACAGGTCACGCGTACCGTCGTGGGGTCGGTACTTAAAAAGAATAGCCCCACTGCATCTCTCCCCGTCGCATGTCGTAAAAGTCGACTAAGGGATAAGAAAATTCGTCAGCCTCGGTAGCTCAGTGGCGCGGTTGGTTAGTCAACTGTTATTAAGCAACGCTGAGCGCGGTCAGTGATTGGATGGGTGACCGCTCGACCGTTGGAGGCTGACCGTGGTTCGGATTCCACGTTAAACTGTAGGTCCCTTCCCTTCTTACCTTACTAGGTGGTAGGGTTTATCCCGGCCGGGTTGATACCACCGCACTGAACGAAACGTCGGTCGAAACGGCTATGTAAATAGTTCGTGTTTTCCGTCCAGTTTAGTGTAGCCGACATGAAATGAAGGGAAGCACTGACATGGCACCTAGTTCACCCTGTGTTATGGGCTGACATCACGGATGTTGTAGGTGATGTAGCGAACCGTGTCAGGTTCCATAAAAAAAAAAAAAAAACGTGGTATGGGAACATTCCCTAAGAGCTTTTGCTCGCGACACTTGTCGAGTCGAGTCGAGGTGTTGACTTAGCGAAAAATCACAATTTTCTTTATTAAAACAGTAAGTAAACCAACCGTTAATCGCCGACAGCTGAATATATCCAGCACTGTGAAGATAGCGGCGAGCGCAAAAGCCGGCGTGAAGTTCTTCCAAGCTCCGTCGCTCCACAGATCCACGAGCCAACCTCCCAAGATGGCCGTCGCTCCGTATCCGACTGTGCCCCACGCGCGCTGGTTGCCGTATAGACTAGCACGCTCGACACCTGTAAGCCCAAGAGACTAGCACGCTCTAGACCTGTAAGCCCAAGAGACTAGCACGCTCGAGACCTGTAAGCCCAAGAGACTAGCACGCTCGACACCTGTAAGCCCAAGAGACTAGCACGCTCTAGACCTGTAAGCCCAAGAGACTAGCACGCTCGAGACCTGTAAGCCCAAGAGACTAACATGCTCGAGACCTGTAAGCCCAAGAGGATAGCACGCTCGAGACCTGTAAACCCAAGAGACTAGCACGCTCTAGCTAGACCTGTAAGCCCAAGAGACTAGCACGCTCTAGATCTGTAAGCCCAAGAGACTAGCACGCTCGAGACCTGTAAGCCCAAAAGACTAGCAAGCTCGACACCTGTAAGCCCAAGAGACTAGCACGCTCGAGACCTGTAAGCCCAAGAGACTAACATGCTCGAGACCTGTAAGCCCAAGAGACTAGCACGCTCGAGACCTGTAAACCCAAGAGACTAGCACGCTCGAGATCTGTAAGCCCAAGAGACTAACATGCTCGAGACCTGTACCAGAGACAAAATTGTCAACTCTAGTCCTTGTTGACTCTGCATGCTTTTTTTAGGTCTTGAATATACAATTCGAATTTGAAATGCAGCAAGACATGCACAAGACAGCACAGATAATAATGCTAGCGCCACACAGAGCATAATTTCTGTCTCGCAACTTGAGTCCTGTCAAAACTAGTGATTAGCCGATCAACGTAAAGACGTATTTTGCGCTCGTTGTGGCGCGCTTCTTTTTTTTTATGGAAACTGACACGGTTGGCTACATCATCTACAACATCCGTGATGTCAGCTCCTATCACCGGGCGAACTAGGTGCCATGTCAGTGCATCCCTTCATTTCAAGTCGGCTACACTGAACTGGACGAAAAACACGAACTATTTACCTACATAGCCGTTTCGACCGACGTTTCATTCAGTAGGGTGGTATCAACCCGAGCGGGATAAACCCTACCACCTAGTAAGGTAAGAAGGGAAGGGACCTACAGTTTAACGTGGAATTCGAACCACGGTCAGCCTACAACGGGCGTGCGGTCACCCATCCACGTACTGACCGCGCCCAGGGTTGCTTAAAATAGTCGACTGAGCTACAGACGGGTCCTTCATCGCAGGAGGATTTGACCGCTCAGACGAGAAATGCACTATGGGAGTTTTCACAAAAACGACATGCGCCGCTTCAGCATTACGTTAGGGTTAAATTATAGAAGATGCGTCGGTAGCGTACTGTAATTTAACCCTGGTTTTTTTTTAAACCAAAACTCCCATATTGCATTTCTCGTCTGAGCCGTCAAATCCTCCTGCGATGAAGGGCTCGTGAACTACAGAGACTGACAAATAAAAAAAACATAGAAATTTGTATGTATAAGTGTATGCGCGTAAAATGACACAAAAGTAACGCTCAGTGTCGCGCTGCTTGGCTAAAGCCAGAGGAGCCAGAGCCAAAAGATACTAATATAATCTATACATATAATAAAATCGTAGAGGTAAGAAAGTCTGTACATTGAATGTATTCGGAAAAAAACTAACCAGGGTGGCTTAAAATGAGATACTGAACATGTTAGAACAGTTTTTAAAATTTTTGTTTGTTTGTTTGTTTGTCTGTACGCGCATCACGCAAAAACCACTGAACGGTATTTGACGAAACTTTGTATAGTGGCAGTTTATATGCCGGGTTAACATAATACGTAAAAAAAAATAACAAAAATAAAAAAAAATTAACAATTATAAACATTATTGCGCGTTTAAAATCACGTAGTCCAAAGTACATAATTATATCTTGAGAACTGGCAGCAAATACAATTTGAATAAAATATTCATTCGAAATTTAAAAATAAGTAGATACAACGAAAATGACAGTTCTTCTTTTTTATAACTTAAACACAATAGTCTATACATATCTATTCTTTCTATACATATCATAAAATCGTAAATGCAATAAAATTTATATATCTGTTGCCCGCGGCTTCGCTCGCGTGAAATTCGTATTAAAAAAAAGAAAGTAAGTAACTAAAGGCGGGCCCGAAGGTGGATCTGCGCTCACGTAAACGATATTCTTTCTCGATGAAAGTAACTAAGGGCGAGGCGGAAGGCGGAGCTGAGTTCAGGAAGAAGAAAAACATTCTTGAAGAAAGTAAGTAACTAAGGGCGAGGCCGAAGGCCGAGCTCTATTCTGGAAGACCATAAACCTTCTCGAAGAAAGTAAGTAACTATGGGCGAGGCCGCAGGCCGAGCTGCGTTCAGGAAGAAGCTAAACCATCTTGAAGAAAGTAAGTAACTAAGGTGAGGCCGAAGGCCGAGCTACATTCGGATAATTGAAAAACCATCTCGAAGAAAGCAAGTAACTAAGGGCGAGGCCGAAGGCCGAGCTGCGTTCAGGAAGAAGCTAAACCATCTTGAAGAAAGTAAGCAACTAAGGCGAGGCCGAAGGCCGAGCTACGTTCTGACAAATGATAAACCATCTCGAAGAAAGCAAGTAACTAAGGGCGAGGCCGAAGGCCGAGCTGCGTTCAGGAAGAAGCTAAATCATCTCGAATAAAGTTAATTAATATTAAGATTGAGTTAATTTAATTTAAATTTTATTATAAAGTCCACGCTTCTAACGGCAAATATACCGTGCATCCTAGAACCTCGCGGTTATTCCCGGCTGGATGGCAAGAGGCCCGATGCTATCACCTTAGTGCCATGGACTAAGGGTAGTTCTTTGATGTGGGACGCCACTTTTGTTCTCACATTGGCTCCAAGTCACGTTAGGACATCTTCAAGAGCGGCTGGCGCGGCCGAGGCTGGGGCGGAGAGCCTCAAACGCAGCAAATATAGAAATATAATTCAAGATTTCGAATTTGTTGCGTTTGCGGTTGAAACCCTCGGTCCGTGGAGCAGTGAAGCCAAAAGAGGCTTGAGCTGGTTGACGCAACTGGTGTCCCGCCATCAAGGGCTTATGTACTTCATTCAAAGGGTAAGCCTTGCCATCCAGCGGGGTAATGCCGCAAGTGCTCTAAGAACATTTGAAAATTCCCGTTTTGATAGTTATTTTAATGTTTGTTAGGTAGGTTTAATTCTTTAGTTATTAATATTACTTTTTTATTTTTATGAAATAAATAGATTGAGTAAACGATATTATATTCTATCGAAGAAAGGAAGTCTTTAAGGGCGAGGCCCGAAGGCGGAAGAGGGTTTTTGGTTTACCTGAACGCAGCTCGGCCTTCGGCCTCGCACTTAGTTCCTTCCTTTCTTCCAGAAGGTTTATCGTCTTCCTGAACGCAGCTCGGCCTTCGGCCTCGCCCTTACTTACTTCCTTTATTTGAGAAAGGTTTATCGTTTACCTGAAAGCAGCTCGGCCTTCGGTCTCGCTCTTAGTTAGTTACTTTCTTTAAGAAGGTTTTTCGATTACCTGAACGCAGCTCGGCCTTCGGCCTCGCCCTTAGTTACTTACATTCTTCTTTGGAATACGAATTTCACGCGAGCGGAGCCGCGGGCTCAGCTAGTATATAAATATTAGTGTAGACGGGTGACCACTGGTGCTACTGACTTTTTTGCCATCTATACAGTTAAAGGATCGCTTATCGAGATACCTATATTACTAGAGGTTCCGCTATGAAGCAGGTTTCAAAAAATATCGCAACAACTGAGGTATGAAGGAAGAAGCGGGGTTTTGGTGCGCAGAGCCGAGCAGGCGCGTGTTGCGACGCCGCCGGCGGCGGCGGCGGCTCGCGATCGACTAACTCATTTGTGGCTTCATGGCTTCAACTCTCAGTGCGCTAGTAAGTAATACCTACATAAATCTTGATCTATCAAGATCTCTCCACCCATGATATTTACTACGATATATATAAAATTAAAGCAACTCACCCAATACATCAAAGCAGATAGCGTCACTGATGCAGTTCGCAACGTTGAAAGCTACTGTTCCCACACAAATCAGTATCACAAACCCCCAAAATGTGACAGTTCCATATATACTTCCTGTAGAATTCAAAACTGTCGCATTTTTAAACATATCTCTTTCATATTTCTCTATACTGTCCACTGTATAATTCTGTATTACATCACTTCTTTCTCCGTCAGAGATCTTAAAACTTGATTCATTTACTAGGTTAAATCCTGCATCGGTAATATTTGTATTTAAATCAGTCTTATTTATCACATTTTTTACAATAATTTCATTGTCAAAATCAACATTGATCGGTGCTTCTGTAATGCATAATAAGTTGCAATTGTTCTTAGCTGTGCATTCAATTCTGTCATCAATTCGCACAAACTCCATACCATATTTTGCACAAGTATCGTTAGCAATATCATCATTGATAAAAATCATTTCTAGATAAGTATCCTTGGAGTCCATTAGATATATTTCGAATACATCCATCCTCCTGCATTCCCAGTTGCACAAATGCTTTTGTAAAACCACTATTCCGCCCTTTTCTTCCATAGTAATATTGTTTATTCCTTCATTTCCTGTAGTATTGCTTTTAAATACTCTTTCTGTATCCTTTTCTTCCATAGTAATATTGGTTATTCCTTCATTCCCTGTAGTATTGCTTTTAAATACTATTTCTGTGTCATTTGTACTATGTAAATCTTCATCTCTTCTCGTGTAAGTCGTTAAAGTAATTTTACAATCAACAACAATTGAGGTATGTTTGATACTTTGTAAGTATATACTGCCGTTAGAACGGTAGATTATTTCCAGAATAGCGTTCGGATCATGCGGCGCCCGATCGGGCTGCGGTAGGAACCATAGAGCGCAGTACGACGTCGACATTGTCAATATAAGCAGCATAAAGATAAATTTTCTCAGGCTCTGAAACAATAATAACAATTATGTGGTTTTTTAAATTGCAGTGCTTGATTGTTAAACATTGTTACAAAACTGTTTCGGATTTACTCACGGTCTTCTCCGAGCTATGTGTTTGAGTATGATTTTATTATTATTTTTGACTACCTAGCTTTTCTATCGACTCACGGACAATACGCTGCAGATGTCGCTTTTCGGTGGCGAGAATTGTCACCTGATTATGTACTATGTTTTACGAGATATTGTGTTTGTAGACTCTATGTATGATACTAAAACTAAATTGACGATTTTTAGAAATATTTTCTGTATGTATGTATGTATGTTCCTCCATAACTCTTTAACCCATCATCCAAATTCTATGAAACTTAGTACACGCACATTTAGCTATACGTGACACAGGATATGCTAAATAAATTTCAGTTCTGGTTACGCTGCGATGTGGCTCTCATAGAAACCGAATTGTTCCGCGCGCCGAAACAAAGGTACGGTAGCGGGCTTACTTACTTTCTTCTTTTAAATACAAATTTCACGCGAGTTTCGAATTTCGAAGTTTCCGGCCACACGTATGGACCACAGAGTTGGCAGAGAACAGTTCTCTGCCAACCGTCGCGCCAGGCAGAGCGCTCAAAATATGAGAGTTGGCCATAGGTTGAAACATCGAGCCACATAGCTCGGTGACGACCATGAGTATTGTATTGTATTGTTTATTGATCATTCATATGGCAGTTAGACTGCACTCGAACTTGTCACAATTTATTCTATCCGGTTCGATTAGACCCATGAAGAAGAACCGACAAGAAACTTCGCAGGGTATTTTTTTTTTTTGAACATATTTCTACAAGTATGTAGTGACTAGTCACATAATAACGAAAACACAGCTTGAGAGCAAGATTAACAAATTTTGCTGAGAGTTCTGACTACAAAGACTTATTAGTTAAATGAATCAGGTGTAAAGAGCCTTTGTCAAACTTTGATACGCAATTTTAGTATATTAAACATACTACAATGTCAGTATAATAATTGTCAAAAATATGAATATGGAATATTATTATGATACTTGAAGTATCAAGTTGTCAATGCGTTAATAAAAAACTATTTAAAAAAATATAAAAACCGCCTTCAAAAATGTATGAAATAAAAAAATCAAAATCGAACCCAAGAGTTGAAGGCGGTCGGTTATTTTTGCTTGCTTTAGCACCACCGCCTTCAACTCTAGGGTTCGATTTTTATTTTTTTTTTCATACATTTTTGAAGGCGGTTTTTATATTTTTTAAATAGTTTTTTATTTCACAGTTTTTTTAGTAATTTTATTTGCTATTAATGTACTCGGCGGAATCGCTCGGCCTTCGACCTCGCGATTCCGCCTCGATGTCCAATCCGATCTTGACAAAAAAAAAAATGGGACCACCTTTGAGCTAGAATGAACCGAACTAAAAAAGAATCATCGAAATCGGTTCACAATTGGGGAAGATATTGCTTAACATACATAAAAAAAAATACATACAGCCGAACATAGAACCTCCTCCTTTTTTGAAGTCCGTTAAAAATTGAGGTACTAATCGTACCTAGTCAAGAAGAGTTAACTAATTATGCAGTCAGGTAAGTAGTATATACATGTGTATACCATTCAGATAATTATGTAAAATAAAGCCGAAAACAATTTTGTAATAAAAAATTACACTATTATCATCAGAGGTGGTGGTACAGGACACAGCAGACAGGAGCGATAAAATGTGAAACGCACTCCCTGCCCACCTATTTCCTCCCAAGTATGTATGTATGTATATATTCTTTATTGAACACCAATTTATCAAAATTAGGTACAACAGGCGAGCTTAATGCCGCGAGGCATTCTATTCTAACTAACCTTTGGGATGTGGGAGAAGTACATGCAGGCGAACAAGAATAGTTTGTGACAATGTGTTAGATTAAAGAAATATGTATGATAAACTACGTACAAATACTACATAAATACTTTAATAAGCATAAATATGTATATAATAAACTTACATATTATATGTACATTAATCATACAGTCTGGGGTCTTTCAAAAGAGGCTTGAAAAGACTCTCCTGTCAGGCTGGCATGGCATTCGCAATCCCCATGCATCACAGAATGTCAATGGGCATCGTTATACACCCTGACGATGGGCCTGGTCCACAAATTTAAAGTCGCTCAGCGAGCTATGGAAAGAGCAATGCTCGGCATTACTTTGACCGATAAAATCCGTAACGACGTGATACGTCAAAGAACTAAGGTAGTCGACATTGCTGAGAAAATAAGCAAGCTCAAGTGGCAGTGGGCTGGGCACATCTGTCGCAGACCCGACAACCGATGGGGTAGACGGGTGCTCGAATGCAGGCCACGTACAAGCAAACGTAGCGTGGGACGCCCCCCGGCTAGGTGGACAGATGACCTAAAAAAAAGGTAGCCGGGAGTGGATGGATGAGAAGAGCGGAAGACCGTGTGTGGTGGCTTGCCTTGGGAGAGGCCTATGTCCAGCAGTGGACCGATACAGGCTGATGATGATACACCTACTTGTACATTTTTCTATATCTAAAAAAGTTATGAATAAACAATTTGAGATAAACCACAGCAATGCAACCTCTGTTTGACTGGTTTTTTGTACTATCTAAGAAGTCTCTATTTATCTAGAGTTATAATTCAATATGATATCTCTCCCAGGCTTGTTTTAATCTGTTATAATCTTCCATTGTTAAAGTTGAAGATTATTCTCAAGATTACAGATTCAGAATTTTGTTACAATGTCACTTTAGAATCAACACTTCTACAACATCTGCAGATATTCTAAAATGTTATGTCTCCTTTATTTTTTTTTTTTTTTTTTTTTATGTAATCCGGTATGGGTGGCTGAGTCGGAGGGGCCAAAGCACATGCTCTAACCAGCCAATATCACCTCCGAGGAGGTAGGTGCCATACCGGAGACTTCCCTGGATTGCTGGCTATACTGGACTAGAGGAGAACACAACCGAGGTTGCTTGCGGCCATCTTACATCCAGTACGGTGGTATCAACCCAGTCGGCTACAATTTGAGCCTACCACCCAGTAAGGGGCAAGGGAAGGGACCTACAGTTTTACACCGGTTCCGAACGGTGAAGCAGCGGGTGTAGGTATGCACGTAAATTTTTTCGTCAGAAAAAACTCATTGGTACACGCCGACCGGATTCGAACCTCGGACCTCCCGCATGAGAAGCCGATGCCCAAACCACTCGGCCACCCGCCGCGCTAAAATAAATGTTGGCTTACAGCTCGAGAACAACTTAACCAATTTACAGATGCTTAGCATGACTGTAATTTTAATGTTGTAGCGATATTTTTTATTTTTAATAGGACTTTATGTTACCGTGTGGGGCCGGTACTTAAAAAGAATAGCCCCACTGCATCTCTCCCCGTGCATGTCGTAAGAGGCGACTAAGGGATAAGGACAAGATACTGCGCTAAAGGGCGACCGGCTAGCCACTTCACACCTTGGCGCAGTCCTTCCACCTAGTCATGCAGCAGGTGGGTTCTTCGTGTCTTACGTGCTGCTTGATAGTTGTCTTGTCCGTATACTGTGCTAAACGTGGTGGTCGGTGTTGTGCTGTAATTTACCAGAGTCCTTATAGCACAGCACCGATTACTCTGCTTACCCTGATTGTCGGGATACGGCGTGTGTTATGTATGTATGTATGTTTATGTTTTTACCCAAATGCCTCAGAAGAAAAGTTTATTATAGAATCTATTCAATATATTAATTTATTACCGTACATTGATGTACGGGAGTGAAAGACGGGCATGGCAGACGAAGCATGAAAGCAGGATAAATGCTGTGGAAATGCGCGCGTTGAGTAGTATGTGTGGAGTTACAATGAAAGATAGATTGAGAAATAGTGTAGTGCGAGAGCGCTGTGGTCTGAAAGAAGATATATAGTGACAATGATTGAGAAAGAAATGCTTCGGTGGTTCGGTCATGTTGGAAGAATTGATGATAGGAGACTAACGAAAGAGATTTATTGAGCGAATGTGAGCGGATGAGTCGGGAAGGGTCGCCCTGGACGCACGTACCTGGACCAGATCGGGCATGTGCTCCATAAGGGTCAAGTGCGTAGTACCCGTAACCGACGAGCACGCATGAAGAACATTATGAGAGTGGAAGAGGCGGCAGATGTGTGTCAGGATCGTGGCACGTAGAGATCCGTTGTCTCTGCATACCCCACCGGGAAACAGGCGTGACGCTATGTATGTATGTCAGTCAGTCAGCGTGTAGGCGTCCACGGCTGGACATACGCCTCTTAATTTTTTTTTTTTATAGAAACTGACACCGTTGGCTACATGACCTACAACGTCCGTGATGTCAACCCGTAAAACCGGGTGAACTAGGTGCCATGTCAGTGCTTCCCCCTTTGATCGTGCCGGCTACACTGAACTGGTCGGAAAACACAAACTACAACACGACACGACACCACTGAGCTATCGAGGCTGAAAATTTTTCTCCAGCCCTCCCGGCCTTCAGCGGTACGGAACCACTGCTCTCCGCCGACGCACTTGATGTCGTCGTCGTACCTGGCGGTTGGTCTTCCCACACTCCGTTTTCCTGTCCACGGCCACCGGTCTAGGACACGGTTACTCCAACGGTCGTCGTCTCTTCGGCTGACGTGTCCAGCCCACTGCCACTTGTATGTATGTAAATAATATTTTATTCTAAGTCGTGATAAAACCAATTTTTTTTTTATGGAAACTGACACGGTTGGCTACATCACCTACAACATCCGTAATGTCAGCATATAACACCGGGTGAACTAGGTGCCATGTCAGTGCTTCCCTTCGGTCGTGCCGGCTACACTGAACTGGACGGAAAACACAAACTATTTACATAGCCGTTTCGACCGACGTTTCATTCAGTGCGGTGGTACCAACCCGGGCGGGTTAAACCCTACCGCCTAGTAAGGTAAGAAGGGAAGGGACCCACAGTTCAACGTGGAATCCGAACCACGGTCAGCCTCCAACGGTCTGGAGCGGTCACCCATCCAAGTACTGACCGCGCCCAGAGTTGCTTAAAACCATCAATAGCAACAGTCGACTGTCTGCACCACTGAGCTATCGAGGCTGACAAATGAAATGGTTCATGGATAGATAATGACGATGCTCACGGTGAAATAGTCGACGAGATAGCCGAAGCAGGGTTTGGCCGCGGCCCACAGCAGCGGAAGCACAGCCGTCACCAGCCCCATCATCTGCGGCGACACGCCCAGCTGCCGCCCGTACACATTCAGCTGAGGCAGCAACGGGCCCAGCGCTGCCGACAACGAAATACACACTCATACATACATACATATACATTTTTGACATTGGAAATGTCTTTTCGTTCGCTCCAGTGTAGGCTCCGATTTCACGAAATAGTGCGATCCCTTGTATCTCGGAGAGTTGTCAAGAGGCTCAAAAGACGCGTATTCATGTGAGCTGTAAGGTGCAAAAATTATTATTCGAGAAAGTAAAAAAAGTTATGGTCGAAATAGTGAAAAAAAAACCGAATTTTTTATTTCGGCGCTCGATATTTTGGAAACGAAGAATGATATCAAAAATTTGAGAAAAACTCCTCTGGACAATTTAGTCAGCTACAATTTGAGCCTAAAACAAAGACGATCGGGTTAAGGGTTTGCCTTGTAGCTTAACCGTTTTGAAAAAAGTCAAAAAGTCAGACCAAAATTTTTTTTTAAATTCCGTAGATTCATTTCCAATGTGCTGGATAGTCGTGTGAGGCACGAAATCTGTGAATTTTTTTATGTAAACTGACACGGTTGGCTACATCACCAACAACATCCGTGATATCAGCCCATAACACCGGGTGAATTAGGTGCCATGTCAGTGCTTTCCTTCATTTCATGTCGGCTACACTGAACTAGACGGAAAACACAAACTATTTACATATAGCCCTTTCGACGGACGACGTTTCATTCAGCGGTGGTACCAACCTGGGCGGGATAAACCCTACCACGTAGTAAGGTAGAAGGAAAGGGACCTACAGTTTTACGTGGAATCCGAACCGCGTTCAGCCTCCAACAACGGTCTGGAGCGGTCACCCATCCAAGTACTGACCGCGCTCGGGGTTGCTTAACAGTCGACCAACCGCACCACTGAGCTACCGAGGCTGACAAATATCTAAATAGATAGATGAAAAATATGGCTTGCTCTTTTCTTCCGCTGTTTTCATGCAAATTTTGAATGAGTTACTTAGAATTCGCGGCAAACCTGGATGTCACTCGCGGCACACCGGTTCAGAACCCCTGCTACGAAGCACGCTCGCCGAGAAGAAGCGACCTTAATCTGGCCGTTTAGATAACGCCGAGGTGGTAACAGAGTAACTAATTATATTTTATGTAAGTAAGACTAGCTTTTGCCCGCGGCTTCGCTCACGTTAGACTCGGTTTATCAACAAATTCGATTTAAACGCAAATATGACAATAAACTATAGCTTCTCTTATATTCTCTCTCTCTCTCTCCCCCCTGTCCATACTATACTTTCTTTGATACTGCTCAGCCCTAAGGCCATTTAGTGTGATGGTAGCCTATAGCCTATAGTGAGTCTCAATAACTGTTCTTTCCATTGGTCCAAACCGCGTCAAAATCAGTTCAGTGGTTCCGGAGTTTAACTCAAAAATACATTCCCTTTTATATATAAGAAGTATCAGATTTTGTCTTTTTGTTTTTCTGTGTTTTTTTTTTCTTCATGGTCTGTCCTAATTCTGTTTGATTTGGGTTCCGCCTCGATAGGCTGCTTTATGATCATAATAGGTTTAAGTAAGAGATGATAACTACAATCAAGAATGTTCTTGCGACTACAATGTTACCCGTGCGTGGTGTGGCACAGTATGCATAAGGTGAGGTGTCTGCTCTCGTGGTGCTGTTATATTTGATATGTATTCATTCATAAGCGCTATGTCAATTATATTATGTGTACGCTTTTAATTCATTAATTAGTAAGTAAAGTATTTGTGAAAAACGTCGCTGGTTACATACCTAATTGTTTATTGTTTCTACTGTCTCCATTACTTACATTTGTATGTAATTGTTTGTTTGTCCTAAATAAAAAAAAAAATTATAATAATAAGTAGAGATAGAGATGTGTATTTGTGTTTATTATTTATTTTGCTATAAAATAATGTTGGCTTTAGATGGATCTGAATTATATTCAAAGCAATCCTTTGGGATGTGGTAAGGGGTGTCGAAGTAGGCATACGGGGCGTAATGTGAGAGAATAGCAAAAAATTCAATATATAAATAGGTTCCAATAGACAGATCTGTTATAATTATGTACCTAAATATAATTTTTAGGTACACGATTATAATATATTTATTTTCTCTATGTACACAGTACTTTTAAAGGTTGACTGGGAGAAATCCATTTTTTATATGAACTCATCACACGTCACGTCACACTTCTTGAAAATAAGAAATAATTTCATAATTTCATCTATTTCGTTATGTTTTTCATAGTAAACTTAAAGTTGAAGAGTATACCACTCAGTATTTATTACCATACAATATGTAAAAGTTTTCAATTAATTCAAAATTTTCTGAGGTGAAACATTTGTATAATGTACAATTTTTTCGTGGCCTTAACCTGTCCACCTAACTGCTAAGCCAAACATACACCAGATCATCATTATTTAGTATTGATACGACCTTGACTCTCCGCCGCGGCAAAGGGGATATGTACCGTTAGTTTGAGTTTATTCACCGCCGAAGTTGTAGGGGGAAAAGATAGATGGAGAAAAGATGGTACGGCCGTGTTTGCCCGACTTGGCGGGGGCACACCTGTGCCCCGAGATAGGTTGTAATGTTGTAATTATAAGTTATTGTTGCAAGAAACGTTTAACAGTATTACTTACATCGACATTTATTTTATAGATCGAACGTCGTACGATGCAACCTGTGCTAGACGTCGGCACAAGTGTGCGTGCACGCATACACAGTATTGTGATACGTGACACGATCCCTACAACGATGCTATCGCGCGCTCGCCCCCACCCGCCCACAGATGACAAGAACGAGCGAGAAAGACGTCATGCGGCGCGTTTGCCGTCTTTCCGCCCACTCCCATCACCAGCAGGCAAGCGAGAACGAGAACGCGATACCACCGCACCGTCACACGATCCTATCCGTGACAGCATGGCTTCTTAACACGCCGTAACATGCTCAGGCGAAACAAACAACAACGTTCGTCACTGTCACTCTTTATAACAGCAACCGGGCATGCTGCACACACGCGTCACCGACTCGATACAGACATGCGTGCGTTCAACACGCGCCGCACACGCCGTATGAAGCGGCGGCTGTTCGTGAAATCTGCATTATATGCAGGTCTCGTCGAGAACATATTTTTTCGGGAGTGATGTATGGGATGGGCCAATCTATAAAATAGATATCGATGATTACTTAAGCACTATTAGAACATTTACGTGAGGCGCAAAGGCAATTTACACAGAATTCTTCCAGTCAACCTTTGGATGTTTGAGAGTTGATGAATAATGTGACAATTAAAGATAAAATCCGCCTATTACTTTAAGTCAGCTAAAATTGTTTCAGGATAGGGTTTCGTAATTTGAGGGTTCGAAAGGGGTCCATATTAGAAGACGAAAAGCTCTGAAACTTTTTCCCAGATTCGGTCATTTTATAGTACTTTTTGGTGAATATCGCTTCATACAGATTTGGTGGATTTTATTAAATAAAAATAAAATGACTAACTTACATGCTTAAGGCCCACTTGCACCAACACGAATTTAACTATAAACCAGTTTAACTCGTTAAGCTAGCACCCGTTGTATGTGGGAAACGCGTTTAAACCGCGTTTAAATCCATAACTCGCTACTTAACTCTAAACTCGTGTTGGTGCAAGTGGGCCTAACTAGTAGAATTGAACTGCATGCAGGTAAATTCCAAACACTTAAATTTGAATGACATAAAAAGAGGGCTCTATACTAGGTCATTGCACTCCCTAGACCTAGACAGTACTGTTTCCAAATCTCCCCATACTCACTATCCATCGAGTTTTCATTACAATTTTAAATTTTTGTATGAAAAAATAAATACGGAATTCTGATTTGAGTTTTTGATTTTTTGATTTAGATTTTTTTCTTTAATAATGAGTACCTACTTTCTATTCCTGAAGTTTCTCAAGCCTATCGTGAAAGGCCAGTTTATGAATATATAGGGGAAAATAAGAAAAAAAAAAACAAATCGGAGTGATTTGTTTTTTATGATATTAAGCATTTTATTGAAAAAAGTTGAAAATGGACATTCCATACAAAATTTTTAGGTTTCCATATCCCGTACGGAAGCTTTCGGATTCCTAAGCCTTCGCCTACTACTAAGTTTTTTGACATCCACAGGCAGAGCAGTGGCGGGGCATGAACTTAATTTGATGTGGACAAGGTAAATTTTGCGAGGCCCTCTCAATTTTGCCAATACTCAATACATTCAGCAACATCATCAAATCGCAATAATACAGCCACTATACTGTATTATTTCAATATTCACTGCCTCTGTCCTGCTTTCCCATCTTGTGTCGGATAAAGGCTTTATAGTAAGCTTTAGTTTGCCTGTGATTAGGTCTAAACATGTTTACTCGGAGTCTCTTTTAATAAATCTAGCTGAATATTTTTCATGAATCAAAGCTGCATGAACTTTCGAGGCGCAAGGCCCCTGGGGCCGCGAGGCCGTGGGCGGTCGCCCACGTCGTCCACGCCTTGCGCCGCCTCTGGGGCAGAGATGCAGTGGGGCTATTCTTTTTAAGTAGCGGCCCCACCCACAGTGCAAGATACAATTTCTAAGGAAATTTCAAAACTTAGCAATTATAGAGATTTTTTTTTTCCATATGAATGAATAATTTCCCCAAATAAATATTTCAGGTGTTGCAATATATTAGTGAACGCATTAAAACTTATTGGGACATAACCAAACACCAGCTAATGTCAATATTACAACCATGTCGATGCCGATCTGTCAAATCTTATATTGAGTTGCCAGAAGTTAGCCGTCCAGCGGTTATTGCTGGCAGCAGATATACAGGACATACAAGATATATTATATAACAATATTCGGGCGGGTTTCCATTACGAACAACTAGTAAAAAAAATTATAAATAAATAAAACCATAAACGACCCCAAAACGCTGCTTTTAGCAAAGACTTAGCCTGCGGAAATGAAAATGGAGAGCAAAAATAAAAAAAAATCAGTAGCAACTTAGGATTGCCTCTTTTCCGGCTTATAATATATCTAGTGAGTAGCCATGTCTGACCAGAAGCCAATCGCGGTGTCGTTATTTTTTTTTTTTTGTTAAAAATATCCAGTGGTGTATAAGTTGAATCAGCTCATCTCGTTTTGCTTACTTTTATCAAATTCATTATTACCTATTACTTTAATGAAATTACTATGAATACAGTAAATTTTCATGATTATGGCAACACTCAATTTAACCCAAGAAAGCTATGAGTGTGTATGCGTGAAACTGACCTCGCTGGCAAGCCACACAGCGTGACAATTTACAAAAATATACGTACTCCATAAATATTTTAAACAAATATTTCTAATGAAATAATTTCCGCAAAAAACAATTAAGTAGGTACATCTCTAGAATTGTAAAAGCCTAAACTACACGCCTATCATACCAGTTACTTAGTTGAAAGAAAGTTGTTGCCTTTGGAAACTCCAGCCCAATATTCTCTGAAGATTACCTACAAAGGCAAGTGGTGCAATCTGAAAATTAATGATTTATTAACTGAACAAAAATATTATAAAAGCCTTTACAAATACATAAAAAAATACCATGGAAAATATATAAATTTAAGAAATGGCAGGACGCAGCATTCAGGGCAATTAAAAAAAATGCATTATAAATCATCGCCATGGCAACGGCAGTTTTGTTAGTAGGATTAATGTCAACCTTATAATAAAAACTATCTCAAACAAAGTATCGGGTATACTGATAAAATTATACCTAAGGCGATACTTGAGAGTCAAACCGCAGCCTTGTACCACAGATTACCCAATAGCTTGTACACCCCAGCACGATGTAGGAAAGGAATTCCTACATTGTGACCCCAGCCCCTAACCAGCGGTGCGACAGATAAATATTTTCCAACTTTTAAAAATAAAATAATAAAACTTACCAGCGAAGAAAAAGAAATAATGCGCCTTTACAGGCAGTAGCTCTCGATTCAACTTAATTATTGCCATTTTTATCACAATCCTTTGTTCATTTAAAGAATGTTACATTTTTTCAGAACGATAATTGCAATTTAAATTGAATTTACGTGTGAATAATTTATAAGGTAAGAAAAATGACGAGGACAATTTCACATAGTGAAAAAGGGTCTATAGTGCGAAAAATAAATTAATTTGCTATTAGGTATTTCCAACGAAACGACTTTCTCCTCGACCGCAAAATCCCGATTTGTTTTGTTTTGGCAGCTGAGCTGACCATAGATACAAACTCTGCAGCTGACTGACTGACTGACCAGTGTTTCCAACTCAAATTTGGAATTTCTCCTAGATTGACTTCCAAAAACCTTGGAGGTCCAAAAACTCATAAGAATTTCCTAGAAAAATGTTATACTCTATAATATATATAATATATATATATATATATATATATATATATATATATATATATACAAAGATTGTGGAATACAAGAGTCGAAATTGTCCCAATAGTTATTGGCACTACTGGAATAATAAATAAAACTGCAGAGAAACATATAAAAACTTTAGACGCTGGTATAAAATTAGAAATACTCCAACAACAGGCTGCAATTGAAACTACAAAAATAATGACGAAATTTCTAACTGGAGTTTTACCACCTGACAGTGATGATCGATAGATAATAATATATATAACTCCAGATTGATCGGTGGGCCCGTCTTCTATCTTGGGAGGCACTCAAGCGAGGACGGGTGGCAGACCGGCGAGTACAAATGGTGTATCGCCGACGACTCCGGAAAATGCGGAAGGATAAAGTTATATATATATATAAAATTCTCGGGTGATGCAAATTATACATATTTCACCACATTTTCAGGGTTCCTTATGCGAGGGGGACCATATTAGTACCTAAGCCTAGGCCGTCTGTCTGTCTTATTTGTAAAGGGCTGTATCTTTTGCACGCTAAAAACCGGCCAAGTGCGTGTCGGACTCGCGCTCCTAGGATTCGATACCACCACGTAATAGCATGTTTATGTGTTTTTTTACTTTAGAGTTTGCACTATAACCACACCAAGTTTGACACTTGTATGTATTACCGTTTGATCAATAGAACAAAAACAACATATAACCACATCAATGCATATAACACGCTTCATATACGGGGAACCCTTTATTTTTTTACTTTTTGTTTTTTTCTTATTATTTGATAGGATGTCCGCCAATAACAATACTTATCCTGTGAAAATTTCAACAAGCTACCTATTGCGGTACAAAAGATACAGCCCTTAGACGTAGGACGGACAAACGGACAGACCACAGATAAATAAAATAATGTATTTAAATACAAATTAAATAAATAAATAAATATAATAAAATAGAATAATAAAAATAAATAAATAATATAATAATAATTAATAAATAATAATTAATAATAATAATTAATAATTAATAAGCCTCCGCTACCGGTGCAGCGCCGTGCGCCACAGCGACGCACGCAAGAGGCCTTTCAAGTATAGAAGAGCTGCGTGACGTCGCCCCGCAGCCCGGCGGATACGGAGCTCTCCGAGATGGGGGTGGTGGTGGCCTACGTGTCTAGTACCACCACCTATCGCTCGTAGCTTGCCTCGCGTCGTCTCGGAGAGCTCCGTAGCCACGGCCTGCACCCGCCGGCGTGCTTGGAGGCCTGCCTCCCGCCGCCGGCGGATATTTACCGTTTTTATTTAGATTTTTATTAATTTTGTGTATTTTTATAAGTTTTTGTATAATATTATAAAATATATAAAATTAATATAAATATGGTAAAAATGTGAAAATAAATAAATAAATAAAATATTTAAATGTATTTAAATAATGTATTTGGGACAGACGGTCAACGTAGACTTAGTAATGGGCTTCCGTCCAGCCAGACTGATGGCAGACTGATAGTGCGAATGCATTTTACGTCTTTTTTTTTTTTATGGAACCTGACACGGTTGGCTACATCACCTACAACATCCGTGATGTCAGCCAATAACACAGGGTGAACTAGGTGCCATGTCAGTGCTTCCCTTCATTTCATGTCGGCTACACTAAAATGGACGGAAAACACGAACTATTTACATAGCCGTTTCGACCGACGTTTCGTTCAATGCGGTGGTACCAACCCGGCCGGGATAAACCCTACCACCTAGTAAGGTAAGAAGGGAAGGGACCTACAGTTTAACGTGGAATCCGAACCACGGTCAGCCTCAGTCTGGCGTCAGTCTGGCGTCAATCTGGCCGTGACCAAGATCACGGACTGAACTGATGCCAAACCTAGCGTGTAACCTCCGTCGCACTACCAGTCTGCCATCAGTCTGCCCTGGCTCTAGAGTGACGAAAATTATCAAAATATTTTAAAATCCATCAGTCCATCGGTCAATAGATTAAACGATCAGTCTGGCTGGACCATGGTTTAACCAGACTGATGGACTGAACTGATGCCAAACCTAGCGTGTAACCTCCGTCATAAGGGGAAGGCTACACGCTCAATAAATACTGTGATCCATCAGTAAATACCACATATCGTGGTATTTACTGATAGTTTTTGCTAGTGTTTTGACGGATCGCTCATTAAATACTGTGGGTAAATATCAGTAAATATCACAGTATTTATTGAGCGTGTAGCCTTCCCCTAAGGTTAGTTCATACCGTCTTTTAAATGGCAACCCTTCCATTTTTCCCGAAAGATTCTCTATTTTGTTGGCTCTACTCGTTCACATTAGTGCTAGTGCTAGCTCTTCTTTTCAATTATTACAATAGAGATAGCGCATAATTATCTCCATCAATTTTTGCTCAGAATCACTATCGTCCACCGTTCTTTCTCGAAGGCACGCAATTTCTCTCAGTCTCAATGTTACCGGAGTTACCGATTATTTCCTTATTTCTCCCGATTTAGAGATTGAATTACCTAAATACCGAAAACGGATGACTTTTTATCGATAGACCCCACGAAAATAAAAAAAAAAAGTTTTTTTATGTTTCCGTATCATTACGGAAGCCTATTAAAAACCTCACCGTCCGATTATCTGTCCGTGTATCCGTCCTAACTGTATGTAATAGGGCAGTATCTTATGAACCGTAATAGGTAGCCGGTTGAAATTTTCACAGAATGTGTGTTATAATGGCAGATGTAGGTACTAATTATAAAAAAATCAATAAAATAAAAAAATTAATGGGGTGGGACCCTATTTTTTTTTTGACGTGATGATGTCACGTCTTATAAATTGATGAACACCGGCTGCACGCACGAAGAAGTGTAACGTTCCATCTAAACCTGTGTGTGCAAGCGAGAGCGCGATAGAGACCTGTGTGTGCAAGCGAGAGCGCGATAGAGAGGGCATATAGTAGGAAATACAAAATATATTTCTCCGTCTTTTGCGAGCCTCGAACCCGCGGTCCCTGCCACCATCACTGACCAGACTTGTTACGGCCTATCGACCGTGTACATATCGCTGCAAATTTTCTCAACAGTATGTGAATTTCATGGAACGACATCTAGCGTCCACATCTAGCGTCAATATTAAATTAAATACTTCAGCCAGCGGTATACTTGATTTAGCAGTAAGGTAATTGTTGCAACGTTGAACATGTAGATGGCGTTATGTAAGTTTTTTACATATAAATTAAACAAAAATTAATAGTCGTTATTTTCTCATATTTTTTATTAGCTATTATCACATCTTTATCATGTACTTAAATTAATTTTACATGGTAAATATCCGCCGGAACTGATTTACCTTATGACATCATCACGTAAAACTATCGTCCGTAAACCAACTTTACAGACAACCAATTTTTGTGTTGTCGAGCTTTTTTGTTTTTGCTCTATTATAAAAACGTTAATACATGCAAGAGTTAAACTTTGTGTGATTATGCGTAAACTTTAAAGAACAAACGGAAGAATTACGTGGTGGTACGGAAACCTCGGTGCGCGAGTTCGACTTGCACTGGAACGGGTAGTTTTGCATTCGTATATGTATGTTTATCTATGTCGAAAACACAGAGATATTTTTGGTGAAAGTTAAAAAAAAGAAAACGTTATATGTAGATCATTAATAGATTATATAGATGTGAATTTTTGTAATAAATAAAAAAATAATGCATTTTGGATTTTTTATGATGATCTACCGATTTTCAGTCAGATTGATTTCTCGCGATTTTGCATTTTGACTTCCGGCAACACAGCACCTCGGTCTTTCGGCGAGTTGCGTCACCCACTTCAACACACGTGCGGCGGTCGCCCCTGCGTAAAATATAATTTGGAATCAGTTCAATTCCGTTCTGTGCACAAAATGTTGTCAGCGACGCGCGCCCTAGGCCGCTCCGTGCTCGAGTGCTCTTTGAGCAGCGAGTACTCCGCGCAGAGAAATTTCTCCTTACTGCGACATGTGAGTACCATTTTCAAAAAACGAAAGAATATAGCTTTTTCTGACTTTTCTGAAGCATTTAATCAGCTGAAAAACTTTATTCCTGTATTTGATAACTCTCACTGAAAACATGCTAGCAAACTCTCGAGGTCATGTTTTGTATTCGGTCTTTCGAAGCTTTCGCTAATTTTTGCACTCATAACTCGTTCTTTATATGCTAAACTGTGGTTGCACACAGCTTCTAACACTTTTTAGGCTAGAAATAGGCCGGCGAAAGTGTTCCACATGGATTTTGTCCCGCGGTTCAAAGTGCAAACGATCATAAAAAATAAGTGAGGTTATGTACACTTTCAGACTGCAACGCCAGCCGTTTCTGTCTACCAGCGGCATGGAGTACAGACCAGGAACAAGTCAGTATCTATTTTACTACTCAAAATAATGTTATCATCCATTGTCGAAAATTTTATAATTTGTGAATTTTTGAATTATTATAAGTGTCGCAGTGCGACCGGATTTCACGCATCACGGGATTCCTCCTTGAATAAGATTCAAAAGAGTTCAGTAAAATGTTTTTTCTAGGACTCGTATTATTCGAGATAATGACCATTAAAAGGTCAGTTTCCAATGTTGGAAACTGACCATGGTTTCGGCGATCCTTTCCCAACACATACAACTTCGAAAAGTACGAGTACTAGGAAAACATGCTACTGTGATTTTTTGAAGCTGGAATCCTGGTGGTAAGCATAGCTGCCATCTCTAAAACCATTAAACTAGGACAAAAAGAAGTAAAAACCCGGATTTTCATATAAAAACCTGGACATTGTTTTTTTTTTACTTATTATGACATGAAAATTATTTTATTTTAAACTTTTTGACAAAATTAAATATATATATATTATTAAAATATTAAATGGCATTACTCACGGTCGCCTCCGAGCTATTTGGCTCGACGTTTCGAGCCAAACGTATGGGACATATTCATGAGCACTCTGTCGCCGGTGCGACGGTTGGCAGACAACATGTTGAGCCACACACATAGCACGGAGACGGCCGTGAGTAAGGCCGTTTCATATTTTAATAATAGTGTTTAACAATCGCGCTAATTTTCATATATAAATGAAATCTAACACTTTATGCCCAAAAATGTAGAAATTTTTTTTTGGACAGGAGAAATTTGTGAAATTCAACACAACTCATATCTTTAAAGCTATGTTTAGTTTTTATCAGCGATGATACAGTCCGTATTCCCAATTAATTTCACGCAGCGCCCGCCCGAAAGAACAACCTGTATAATTATCGAAATCGGTAGTGTATAAATTTTTAATGTTGGCGAGAAGACAGAAAATGGAGTGGTGTTAGAACCAACTCTTTGGGGAATTCAGAAAAATTCCTAGGAATTCCAGGATTTGAAAAATTTATCTTGGTAAAATTATTTTGATAAAAATTATTTGTGCCTATGGAGTGATTTTGATTTGATTTCCATGTTATGTCTTGTTGTCAACATTAGGTATTTATCCTCTACCTATTCCGATCGCTGATAACTACTTTGCATAACATAGCATTGTACTGTGTGGGGCCGGTACTTTAAAAGAATAGCCCCGCTGCATCTCTCCCCTTGTATGTCGTAAAAGGCGACTAAGGAATATGACTCCCTTCTTATATTACTAGGTGATAGGGTTTAACCCTCCCGGGTTGGTACCACCACACTGAATGAAAGGTCGGTCGAAACAGCTATGTAAATAGTTTGTGTTTTCCGTCCGGTTCAGTGTAGCCGGCACGACCGAAGGGAAGCACTTACGTGGCACCAAGTTCACCCGGTCTTATGGGCTGACATCATGGATGTTGTAGGTGATGTAGCCAACCATGTCAGTATCCATAAAAAAAAATTATAATAATAGTCTGCTAGACGATGCAATCATTTATTCAAAGTTAGATATTGAGATTACATGTTGAGATTTAGAACTCTTGGCCCGAACTGAGCTGTTTACAAACAAAATCGACAAGGTGAAACAGCATTACATTCGAAACAATACAAATATTACTTTGAATTTGAAAATAAACTCTAAATTGGCTCTATGGCAAAGTATAGAATCTCGCGCTGGCTAACTGCCAGTGCAGTATGTATCTAAAAAGAAATGAATATAGATACATTGCACCACGTTAACTAAAGTTTCATCAGATTGTAATCATTATCTTCAGTTTTCATACATTCATCTAGAGAGTTACGTGTGATTTCATCACCTTCCGCTAAAATGTAAAGCTGCCAGTTATCTCACGTCAAATGTATGAGAAATGTAACTTAAACAGACAAATAACTTATGGACAAGACTTAACCGGAGGTTGTGAAAGCGGCCATTAGTGAATGAAATCAAACTAGCTGGTAATTTCAAATTAAAAAAAAAGTATTCCTTTGTCCACTCAAGTAATTGGCCCATTGCACAAAGCTTTATCTCAAGGGTCGTCCTTTAATCACGTGAGGTTTTGTAAGGCCGTGTGGGGCCGGTACTTTAAAAGAATAGCCCCACTGCATCTCTTCCCGTGTATGTCGTAAAAGGCGACTAAGGGATATGACTCCCTTCTTATATTACTAGGTGGAAGGGTTTAACCCGCCCGGTTTGGTACCACCGCACTGAATGAAAGGTCGGTCGAAACGGCTATGTAAATAATTTGTGTTTTCCGTCCAGTTCAGTGTAGCCGGCACGACCGAAGGGAAGCGCTGACGTGGCACCAAGTTCATCCGGTGTTATGGGCTGACATCACAGATGTTGTAGGTGATGTAGCCACCCGTGTCAGTTTCCATAAAAAAAAAGGCCACTTTTGCCTCCTCCCCCCCCCCCCCCCTTTGTAATACGTCGTGAGGTTTTAGCCCCCCCCCCCCCCCCCCCCCCCCCCTCCAACATCACATGTCATGTCGCCTACACTGAACTGGACAGAAAACACGAACTATTTACACAGATGTTTCGCCCGACGTTTCATTCAGTGCGGTGGTACCAAACCGGGCGGTATAAACCCTACCACCTAGTAACGTAAGAAGGGAAGGGACCTACCTAAAGTTTTACGTGGAATCCGAACGGTCAGCCTCCCAACGGTGTAAAATAATATTATAATAATTTATAACTTTGTATTTTTTAATAAACTAAATTTTAAGAAATTTTTTTGAATAAAGGGATGAAAAATTTATACTTAATGCTTTTACAGATCGGAAGGTGTTAAGGGGGCGGTTATCGGAATCGATCTCGGCACCACCAACTCATGCGTCGCAGTCATGGAGGGGAAGACACCGAAGGTATGAACAAAAAACAAAACATACACACCATCAAGTCAGTCAGACAAGTCAGCATGTAAGCGTCCACTGCTGGACATACGCCTCTCCGAGTATCCTCCAGTCCTCCCGGCCTTCAGCGGTACGGAACCACTGCTTTCCGCCGACGTACTTGATGTTGTCGTCCCACCTGGCGGGTGATCTTCCCACCCTCCGTTTTCCTGTTCACGGCCGCCAGTGTAGGACACGGTTACTCCAACGGTCGTTGTCTCTTTGACTAACGTGCCCAGCCCACTGCCACTTGAAGCTTAGCCACCCGTTGTCCAATATCGACCACTTTGGTACGGCGTCGGATTGCCTCGTTACGCACCATATCATACAGCGATATATCCAGCATCAAACATTTGTCTCACTTAAAAAAACTGTGTATTTTAATTTATAATTTTTTTTTTTTTTTAACTCTTATTTAAAAGAAGAAAGTAAGTAAGACTGCTACCGTAATATTATTTCAGCGCGCGGAACAATTCGGTTTCTATGAGAGCCACATCTTAGCGTAACCGGAACTGAATTTTATTTAGCCTATCCTGTGTCGCGTATAGTTAAATGTGCTTTTACTAAGTTTCATCGAATTCGGATGATTGGTTTAAGAGTTATGGAGGAACATACATACATACACATACACATACATACAGAAAATATTTCTAAAAATCGTCAATTTAGTTTACATAGAGTATGCAAACGCAATATCTCATAAAACAAAGTATCTTACTCCATGACCGATTACAGATTTATCAATAGTATTGATAATTTTTAACCAACTTCAAAAAAAGGTTCTCAATTCGTCTGAATGTTCTTTTTTTATGTATTTTCAGTGATAATTCTTTACCACCTGGACCAATCTTTTTTTATGATTCTTTTTTATTAGTAAGGGGACACCTTCAGGGGTTGGAGTCGGTTTTTAACTAAAATAAGTGTATAGTGTTCAACAGTACAACTACAAGACAGATTTAATGCACCCTGTAACTTCTTCTTTAGCAACAATAATTTGAGCATTATATTTATTTTATTTCGCTGAACATGTTATAAATATGCACCGTCGATCGGAGTGTGCGTCTGTACGCGCATTGCCTTTGCAACAGTGCGAGAACAACGACTGGGACCAGCTAGCTTACACTATCTGTGGTGTCTGCTTTCCTAGAACCCAAACTACAATTAATCATCTTCAATGTTTTTTTAATTAAGACGGTGCGTTCGCAAGTCCAAAAGGTGTTTAACATTTTCGTTTACACTCCAAAAGGCAGACTTATTTCAGGTTGCAATTTCCTTTAGTTAGCCTGGCATATAATAACACTAGCATTGTCAGTGCCTCCCCAAACTACTAATTTACGGTTCGGGATCCGTGGGTGTGGACCCACCGCTGTATGATTTAAAGTGTTGAGAGTTAGGGCCCATGAGCCCCGTTATCACTGCGACATAAGGAAGATCTATTAGGATTAGGATTAAAAAAATACCCGTGGACCCACTCTGATCTCTGCATCAGACAGTTGGTCTACCAGTACAAGCTACTACTAAATTACATTTGATGTTTTTAATTTTTATTGGCTATATTTGTCAAAGATTGTATTTTGTGTTTGGTTTACTTATAGATTATGCAATTTTTTAGGTTTAATAATTAACTTAATTTAAAATTTCAATGCATACATACATACATAGCGTCACGCCTGTTTCCCGGTGGGGTTGGCAGAGACAACGGATCAAATCAAATTTCAATTTATGTTTTTAATTGCGAGATTATTTGAAATTTGTATTATTTTCCTTGTCAATTACTGTATTTGGTTTTGTTGTTTGCAATATTGTTATGCCTACGGGCAGGCCTCACGCACTCTATGTACTTGCGCACAGTAGCGGATGGTGGGTTTTCAGCAAGGGCAAGCACAACTTTAGTCCGAATGGCATGGTAGGTAACAAATCTATGTAAATAACATTTCTTTCATCGCCTAATAAATAAATAATATATACCGTGTGGGGCCGGTACTTAAAAAGAATATCCCCACTGCATCTCTCCCCATACATGTCGTAAAAGGCGACTAAGGGATAAGGACAAGATGCCGTACTAAAGGGCGACAAGATCGCCACCTCTCACCTTGGCACGGTACTTCCACCGATTCATGCAGGAGGTGGGTCTTCGTGCCTTACTTGCAGCTTGATCGAGTGAATCTTGTTCGAATACTTTGCGAAACATGGTGGTCGGTGTTGTGCTGTAATTTACCAGAGTTCTTGCATTATGATGATCAACCTTTCTGTTGTGTCTCTCTATTTCGTCAGCAGCCTGTCGCGAAAGCGAAGTTTCTATCCGAGTCTTCCCAAATCCATGGAATGCGATAACAGCATTTAAATGCACTTTAGTGGATTGATGCCGCTTTAGAGCGTTAGCGAAGTTGTTTAGGTCTGAGTAGCCTCTTGTGTTCCAAACACCCTTTTCATTCTAGAACAGCACGCAATACCAGCAAAAAAGCAT
This sequence comes from Nematopogon swammerdamellus, assembly GCA_946902875.1. Taxonomy (NCBI): domain Eukaryota; kingdom Metazoa; phylum Arthropoda; class Insecta; order Lepidoptera; family Adelidae; genus Nematopogon; species Nematopogon swammerdamellus. The sequence goes on along the minus strand of OX336348.1, from coordinate 8,068,189 downwards.
AATCATGTGAGAACAACCAGCGACCCATGCAGTCTTGTAGACAGATCGATGAAAATGCCTATTACGATTCTTAGTTGCCTGATGAATCACCAAGTTAGGTGTTGGACTATCTGAATGCACGAGACTCTTTTTCTCAGCAAAACCTAGAGAGGCTAACTTACCAGGTTGAAGCAAGTATTGAAAACACTTTCTATCATCGCACTCACTCACTGGCCTTTCCACTTCCTCTTTAAGATTCATTGTTCCAATCCAAGAACTCCAACACAACACTATTTACCTAATTATTTTGAAAATTCTATACAACAATCAAAGCATCTCAGCGAAAGCATTTGCATTGAAATAAAAACTTGTGTTGGAGTACGTTACCCAAACTTACCCTTGTAAATAATGGGGAATTCACCACATTTTATTTGCATTTTACAATAAATTTTTTCCCATAATTAGTGAATTTTGCCTACATAATTGTAACACTGAAATCGCACGCTGTAATTGGTCGGTTACCTTCGTCCTTCCTTCTTACGTCACGAAGCTTGGCATTTATTTACTAGTGTGAGTCATGTAGGTGTCGTATACGTGTACAGGTCCCTACCCCACATTGACACAAACTTTTGTTTCAATGTATTAGTTTTGTATGAAGAGGAGATGCACGAGAATTCTTGGCTTAAGTTGCACATGTGGCTTGACGTTACGATCGCGCGCCGTATTCCGTGCTTGAGCGTGAAAAGGACTGCGACATTCATTGCAATTTGCAGGCGTAGGTAGCATCTTTTGTTTGCCGATTGCCTGCCGGCCGACGATACACACATCTGGCTGGTGGCTCGAGTCGACCCGCCTGTTTCGGCGCGCCGCGCGGCGGCGGCGTAGGAATTAATTTAAAAACAATGTTTGTGTTTTTCGAATTAGATAACTTTTACCAATCGACAATCTTAGGGCAAGCCCGGCTTTTCGGCTTCTATGAAAGATCCGCCACTGCTTGCGCACGCTAACTACCTACCGCCCGGTGGACCACCGGCGGTCTAATTCAATAGAAATTCATCAGCCGCGCGAAACGTACCTACACGCTCGCCCACGCGCTCGCAACTGCGCGCAGCTGCAAAGCAATAATGCACTTTACACTCGATCGTTTAGGTACATTTTCGCACGCAGCGATTGGCGACGTGAAACAGTAGGCTATTAAAGCCGAAGGTATGGAACTTTTTCTATTGAGTGATTTATCTGTTACGAAGTAACTATTAAGTAATCTGTGCTACGAGTGTTATCACAATAAATAAATAAATAAATACCCGTGGACCCACTGGTGCACTCACCACATTAGGTTACTCCAAGATTTAACTCTTAAGACTCGTAAACGTTTCACCATCGGCAGGTGGTGGAGAACAGCGAAGGCGCCCGTACCACACCCTCGCACGTGGCCTTCTCCAAGGAGGGCGAGCGGCTGGTGGGCATGCCGGCCAAGCGGCAGGCGGTCACCAACAGCGCAAACACATTCTACGCGACCAAGCGGCTCATCGGGAGACGCTTCGATGATGCGGAGGTACGTGCCAACAAGTCTTTATTATTATGTTATGTTCTTTATTTCACGTTATTAAAATTTTACATTAATTTTACATATATTACAAGCTGTGCCCGCGGCTCCGCCCGCTCTCATATTTCACTTCACTGCTAACCTCATAAGCTATTTAGCGTGATAGTAAGTAGCTTATAGTTGATGGGAAGAATCAAGCTATCCGTAGAATTTTGTTTTATTAAAATCGGTTCAGTGGTTCTCGAGTTATAAGCGGACAGACAGACAGACAGACAGAAAGCAGACGTTGGATTTTATTATAGGTAAGGATACAAAAAAGTAATAAAAATACACAAAATTAATATAAAAATTAAAAACGGTAATACCGCCGTAATTATTATTATTTATTTATATACACTAGCAGTTTGCAGCTGATGCGTGTACTTCACGTGTTGAGTGCACTGTTTTATGATATGATAGATCTTATTTATATATAAACATTTTTAATATTTTTTTTTTTTATATTATTAGTGTTTGTTTTGAATTTTTTGTTTATATTTAACAAATGTTTGTCAAGTTGATTTTTAAAACCATTCACTGAGATAGCACTTATCACTTCTTGTGGTAGCTTGTTCCAAGAGTCCACTACTCGGTTAGTTAGAAAGTACTTTCTTGGGTTGGAGTTGGAAGTGTTTCGGTTTAATTTTAAAGAATGTCCATGAAGTTTCTCATTGGTGTTCATTGTGTACATTGAGTTAAGGTTGGCTACGTCGTAATGACCATTGAAAATTTTTAATGTTTCGATTAGGTCCTCTCGTCTTCTTTGCAGGTTTTTTTTAACGTATTTGATTACAATACGTTGTGACTAGCTACACAATAGACACCGCTACAGTTTTGAAATTTTTTTTTATGGAAACTGGCACGGTTGAATACATCACCTACAACATCCGTGATGTCAGCCCATAACACCGGGTGAACTAGTTGTCATGTCAGTGCTTCCCTTCATTTCATGTCGGCTACACTGAATTGGACGGAAAACACAAACTAGTTACATAGCCGTTTCGACTGACGTTTCATTCAGTGCGATGGTACCAACACGGCCGGGACAAACCCTAACACCTAGTGAGGTAAGAAGGGAAGGGACCTGCAGTTTAACGTGGAATCCGAACCACGGTCAGCCTCCCAACGGTCGAGCGGTCACCCATTCAAGTACTGACCACGCCCAGGTGTGTTTAATAACAGTCGACCGACCGCGCCACTGAGCTACCGAGGCTGACAGTGTTAAAATACAGTTTGATAGCTAGAATAACCCATAATTAACGCTTGATAATTTCTGTCCACATAAAATTAGAAGTAAAAGTAAAAATGAAATCAGGCATATGAGCCTTTGTCAGATTTTTTTTGTATACCGATTGTTCTTAGAAATTAGTACTCAGAGGAGGCCCAAAAGATTAACATCAAATATGAAACAATTTCTTAATTTCAAAATGCACCGTCGATCGGAGTGCGCGTCTGTACGCGCATTGCCTTTGCAACAGTGCGAGAACAACGGCTGGGACCAGCTAGCTTACACTGTCTGTGGTGTCTGCTTTCCTAGAACCCAAACTACAATATTTTTTTTATAGAAAGCGCAACATTTGGCGCCGAGGCACCCATAAGGCGTCCCATGACGCCCATGGACATTCGGTCGTACTCGGGGGTTGCAAATGCCATGCCGGCCTGGCAGGTGCCTATTCACGCGTCTCTTGAAGAACCCGAGACTATACTTGGGAGGAAATATGTGTACAGGTAGAGCGTTGCAGAGTTTGTGGAGGTGTCAGTGGTTGTGTGAGTTCTGTGGAGGAAAGATCTGCAGAACCGATTGGTACGCATCCGTGGTAAGTCCAGCGTATAGGGATGCAATCCCTGCCCGGTGCGCGTGGTGCGGAGGTGGAAAGGGGGCGACGGGATCACTTTGAACAGCTCCTCCGAGCATTCACCCATGGAATAAGCGGTGCGGGCATTACTCCAAGCAGGATCAATCTGTGATTTATACAAAAGCAATATGTTTTAACATTCCATAGTTTACAGTCTTAGGTTGTCATTCGCATTGAAAAAATGCTTAAAATTATTGCGCAATGAAAAATTTTGGTGGTCGATCTCACAACCTTGAATTTTTTTAGGTAAGTCTTCATAGAAAAAAGTATGGTCACCACTGGTTTACAGTAATAAAATATTTGCTAACTTACTCGCGAACAGGTGAAAAAGGACATGGTGAACCTCTCGTACAAGATCGTGCGAGCCTCGAACGGCGACGCGTGGGTGCAAGGCGGCGACGGCAAGATGTACTCGCCGAGTCAGATCGGAGCGTTCGTGCTTATCAAGATGAAGGAGACGGCCGAGGCGTACCTCAACACTAGCGTGAAGAACGCCGTCGTCACGGTGCCGGCGTACTTCAACGACTCACAGAGGCAGGCGACCAAGGATGCCGGTGAGTTTTTTTACGCTAAGCTCGACCCATGCATAATTGCTAACAGTCAAGTCAGTCAGCGTGTATGCATTGTAACGTGTACTTAGCGCAGGGACAGAACAGATAGGTAATTTTCTCACTCACGGGGCGGAGTAGGTCTCCAAAATCCTCACCGACGTATTTAATGTCGTCATCCCACCTGGCGGATGGTTTAAATTTTTTTTTATGGAAACTGACACGGTTTACATCACCTGCTATATTCGTGATGTCAGCCCATAACACCTCGGTGAACCTTCAGTCGTGCCGGCTACACTGAACTGGATGGAAAACACTATTTAGATAGCCGTTTCTGCCAACCTTTTATTCAGTGCGGTGCTATCAACCCGGGCGGGTTAAACCCTACCATCTAGTAGTAGGTACTCCATGTATGTAGGTACGTAAATTACCCATCAGGTCCCTTGGGTAAAAAAAGGATGCTGAAGCTCATCTCTAACAGGCGGGTAAACCAATCTGTGAAAAGTTTCCAAATATTGTCAAGAGTCAGATTCAGATATTTATTTCACCATAAAGAACACACAACATTAACAATATTACATTGAGACATATGCATATTCAGTATGGTTCGTCAAGGAACTATTGCATACGAATGACAAATGTCATGTCATACTGTATTGATTTAGGAGATCTCACCACGACGGCGACACCCAGGACAACACAGCTTCGGAACCTCTGTTGTAATGAGTATGCACTGTCGATCGGAGTGTGCGTCTGTACGCGCATTACCTTTGCAACAGTGCGAGAACAACGACTGGGACCAGCTAGCTTACACTGTCTGTGGTGTCTGCTTTCCTAGAACCCAACCTACAATGTTGTTATTAACACAAACAAACAACTTTTGTCCTCCATTCGAGGCGACGTAGCTGGTGCATTGACAAGTCCAAAAGGCATTTTACACATTTCATGCAAACACGATTTCAAGATTTCGTATTAAATGGCAGATCAGATCCTGCTTGGAGTGCTGCTCGCACTTGCGCGATGGCTCTGCCAAATACCAGCTTGCGCCTCTGGACTCGATCCAGCGTCGAGCCGTGCGACTAGCGGGTGATCCCGAAGTGTCCCGCGATCTAGAACCACTGTGTGTATTTCTTTACAAAAATATGATTGTATTGTGAAACAATGCAGGTCAAATAGCTGGGCTCAACGTGCTGCGCGTGATCAACGAACCGACGGCCGCCGCGCTCGCATATGGCATGGACAAGACTGAAGACAAGATGTGAGTATCTTTGCACTGTGCGACATGTAAATTATGATAGACTGAGTGATAGTATTATAATTGAGGCAACTTCGGAGACAAGCACTCGGCGTGTTTGTATTGACATTTTAAATGAAATGAGAAAAATTGTAAATACTATTTTATCATCCATTCAGCTCCAAGCCTCTTCTTGAAGTCGATCTTTCTTCAAAAAGTGTCGCGTTTTTTTTAACCTTAAACAAGTGCGTCACATAGTACAGGAAAAAAAGAAACAGCATTTTCCGGTCAACTTGTTCCTCTCATCGGTCCACTGTGCTTTTATGAGTGAAAACACACACTAGAAAAACCTGACCCTCTCCGGGTAAACCCGCACGTATGGCAACCCTAGGCGTTGGTGCAAAAGGAGAATGGGCGTTTTGGTCTACCCCTCCTCTAGCTGTAAGTGTTATATCAATGGAAAGGTTGATTTATATATTGAACATTTTTTAGTATGGCAGCCAACGTCAATTATTAGTACATTAGGAATTATATCACTTTTAAGTTGTATAAACATAGAACCTTATCATAGTAATATGCTTACCTCTGTACGATGATCATCGTTCTAGGAAGGGTAAGTACTTAGAGCGAAACAGTTCTAAAATGACCAAGCGGGATTGAAACCGTAATGATTAAAATACCATTGTTTTGGTTTCAATACCGCTCGGACATTTTGGAACTGTTTCGCTCTAAGTACTTACCATTCCTAGAACGATGATCATCGTACAGAGGTAAGCACATTACTATGATAAGGTTCTATGTTTATACAACTTAAAGTGATATAACTCGTAAAGTACTAACGATAGATGTTAGGTATGTTTGGACGAAATGGTTTTCTTGGAAAGACCTTTCGATTGATATATCATTCATTGTTAGAGGAGGGGTAGACCAACTTCCATACATTTTTGCCCATCCTCCTTTGTAAAATGAAACGTTTTTGTGTTTCAGCATCGCTGTGTACGACCTCGGCGGCGGCACGTTCGACGTGTCCATACTGGAGATACAGAAGGGCGTGTTCGAGGTGAAGTCGACCAACGGCGACACTCTGCTGGGCGGCGAGGACTTCGACAACGTCATCGTCAACTTCCTCGTGCAGGAGTTCAAGAAGGACGTACGTACTGTCGTGCGCTTTAGCTGGTCGGTGCTGCGCTCGACTTGACCATCCCGGAGAGTTAGAGAGCGTGCGGAGAGCGTAGATAGGAGACATGAGAGGCTAGATGTGCAATCACACGTAGCGTCTGTAACATCTTTAACTGTAACACCAATTCATTACATAACAAATAGAGTGGTGCCGTTTGGAACTCTCATTGGCTGTAGATGGATGTCGACATGTTTACAGGCTCTAATTGGCTGTAGATGTTGATTTCGTTACCGGATCTCGTTAACTGTAGATGGATGTTAATTTCGTTACAGGCTCTGGTTGGCTGTAGATGGATGTTGATTTCGTTACTGGCTCTCGTTGGCTGTATATAGACGTCAACAAGTTTGCGGATTTTCATTGGCTGTAAATGGATGTCATCATTTTATGCAGGCTCTCCCTGGCTGTAGATGGATGTTTGCGAGCTCGCTTTGGCTGTAGATATGCATATCACATAGCATTGCTGTAAGTTGATTGGTAGGAATGTTCGCTACACGGGTGTGATGCCGCATCTTGCGCTCCGTTTGTGATCTGTGGTGGAGAGGGTGAGAGCCGCCATACAGCAATACAAAGCTCTAAGCCTGCAAACTATTCCTTCTTGGTCGGGGAACTTCGTGCAAAGCCCCCTTGAGCCCCTCCAGCCACTCCGGCCAGTGTATGTCCACCATGAAGGTTACAAGACGATCAGGGCGGCTGCAGACCTATTTGTTGTTCATTGGGCACCACCCAGGAGGTACGTGTCGCTTGAGCATCTTCAGACGCCGACAACATTAACCTCCAAGACAAAGCCGTGAGCAGTGTTACTTACAGCCTCTGCGAGACAGATATTTCTATTGCAGAGCATACAGGTCTGTTAAGCAAAGCTGGCGCATGCACAGTACTCACACCAATGCAATTGTACAAGTGCGAGTGAGACAGATCGGGCGTATGCAGTCGCCCGTGCGCTTACACACAGACACTACGCGATAGTGTTAGTACGTGCCAGCTTTGTTTAACAGACCTGTACATAGGTTTAAAAAAAAATGTGTGTTAAAAAATATATATATATATAAGTGTGTCTGTATGTGTTGCAGCAAGGCATCGACATCCGCAAGGACGCGATGGCGATGCAGCGGCTGAAGGAGGCGGCGGAGAAGGCCAAGATCGAGCTGTCGGGCTCCGCTCAGACCGACATCAACCTGCCCTACCTCACCATGGACTCCTCCGGGCCCAAGCACATGAACCTCAAGGTGAGCCCCGTCCGTCCATGCTGCTTATTTATTTATTTATTTATATCCAAACCAAGGCTGCCCTCAATAGTCAGACGGTCACCCACCAAAGTACTGCCACGCCAAGGTTCAAAGGGCCAAAACCTTGTGTTAATTGGGTGAATCAACTTTTTCTTGTTTTTGGTATCTGTCTGAAAACAGGATATTATCTTGATAAATTCACCTTATTTTAATAGTTACAGCAACACTCAGATAAGTAATTGATTAATAAGAAAGAAGCTGCACAAAGAATTTTGAGTAATATAAAAAATTATTGGTTACCCTGGGGACAACCCCTTTTTTCCATACAAAACTGGGGACAAAATTGTCCCCTGAGTCAGCCCTAAAAATTTCAACCTAAGTATACTATACTTATTGATTTTCAACTAAGTAATAAATTGCAATAAACTTTATTTTTTTATTTGACTTTGCAGCTGGTTTTTACGTTACAAGAAAAATTTCACCCAATTGATGGAGCAGTTCTAGAGTTACAAGCGATAATAGAATCTACAACAGTGCACTGTATCCGTACTTATAGAGGTTTTCATAAGCTTCGATGCGAGGATACGGTGCCAGAGTAATTGAGAACTAAACCTTCTCTAGGCCGATATTAAGATTTAGAGAGCAAAAGGTTTCTCATACATTGGTTTTTTTCCCACTCGTAACATACATTGACACGTAGTGGATTTTTCTCTGCTTCATCCACTTGTGAAGAGCCTATTTATTATAGGGGACATATCACGGGAACAAATTTTTTGGATTTTTGGTTAAATTTGATTTTTTGGCAATTTTTTGGGCATTAGGTATACTCCACCTATTCCGATCCCTGGTGATGATTCATCAGAATGAAGCTCGCACTTGTTTTTTTTTGTTTTTTTTTTTATGCAAACTGACACTGTTGACTACATCACCTACACCATCCGTGATGTCAGCCCATAACACCGGGTGAACTAGGTGTCATGTTAGTAGTATGGATTAATTATTGTAAATTACTTTAAGGAAGTAGTATGGATTAATTATTGTAAATTACTATAATACCTATAAGGAAGGAAGGTGTGGACCTAAGCTTGCGATGGCTTTACCGAACATATCCGGGCCCATCGGCAGTAGAGGAGGGTACTAATCGAGGCCGGGACCAGGCCTCACGCACTCTATGTACTTGCGCGAGCTAACTACCTACCGCCCGACGGGCCGCCGGCGGTCTATTTCAGTGAAAATTCGTCAGCCGCGCGAAGTATACATAGACGCTCGCCCACGCAACTGGGCGCAGCTGCAAAGCAATAACCACTTTACAGTCGATCGTTAAGGTACATTTTCACACGCAGCGATTGGCGACGTGAACCAGTAGGCTATTAAAGCCCGAAGGTAGCAACATTTTCTATGGAGTGATTTATCTGTTACGAAGTAACTATTAAGTAATCTGTGCCGGGACTAGCGAGTGGCCACTCTAAATTTCCCGAGCATGCTTCACGTTACGGCTCGCTTCAAGCCCTCGTCAGGTAGTCTGCGTTGACTAGTGAACAAAACATTGTGACTTGCGTAGTTTGTTTGTCAGTTCTTCTTCGCATTGAATTTAGAACTGGCGGAATTTTCGACATGTCCAAGCGTAGGTTACCTACCTATGGATGAAATTATACAATAAATGTCCAGAACTGGAGAACCTCTTTACTAGAAATACAAATAGTCATCTCCGAGGCCATAGCTTGAAGCTGAATGTCACTGTCAGCTCAACAAATCCGAGACGAAACTTCCTGTCAAATAGAGCAGTGGAAATGTGGAACAAACTGCCCGAAGATGTCGTACAAGCACCCACCACCAATTCCTTTAAAAACAGGCTCGACAAACACCTAAAAAAACACCAAACTAAACTAACATAAAAATAACAAAGCACCAGTGAACTTAGACATGAACACATCAGCCTAGGCTGTTCGTTCATCAAATAAATAAAATAAAATAAAAATAAATAAACAAAATAAACAATTAGTGCTTGGTTGTTGGACCGAAGTTAACAGTTTGTGCATTGTTGTTTTGTGCAGATGAATCGATCGAAGCTCGAGTCGCTGGTGGGGGATCTGATCAAGCGGACGGTGGGGCCGTGCCAGCGCGCGATGCAGGACGCCGAGGTGCAGCGTTCGGATATCGGCGAGGTCCTCCTAGTGGGCGGCATGAGTCGCATGCCTAAAGTGAGTTCAACCATTTTGTTTGTGTAGGTAAGCCGACACGGCCACAATACAGCCGCTCAACCCGAAGAATTATAACTCGGTTCATACTTGGGGGTGAGCTCTAAACTTTTGAGAGATCCAAATCCAAATCCAAATCCAAACGTTTATTGTCACAATATATAGATAACATAGATCTTCCTATAGTTCGTAAAATATAGCTTGATCTCTGTGACAGATGTCATCGAAAACACACGCATGAAGTTTCGTATTTTTTATTTACAGTCAAATGCATGCAAGGCAATGTTATTGGTGGGTAGGTCACAAATAGTGATGTTCGATCTTGTCAAAATAATAAATCGAATCTTGTTCGATCGATCTTGACGATGATGATCGTTGTTGCAAATATAATAAATATAAACATGTAAGAATATATTTTTAAATTCAAAAAGTTTTTTTAAATAGAACCAATCAAAATTCACAAAAAAAATAAAATCAAATTCGACCAAAATCCAGTTTTATTCGTCAGCTGCTCAATTATGATCGATTTTAAACATCATCCTAACTAGGTCTCAACCCTATTCTTGAATGTCAACCTGACATCTGTCACAGAGATGCAGCTATATTTTACGATGTATAGGTCGCAGTGACAACAGGGCTCAGGGACCCTAACTCTCACACTTTAAATCATAATCATTATCATGGCTGGGCACTTTGTACGCTTGTGATGTCGATCCTTAGGGTTCTGTAGGCAGTGTTGCTGTCAGGTGTCTGTCCGTCTGTCATACACACTGTTGGAGGTGATTACTCCAGAAATTACAGCTCAATAAATCGAAAATAAAATTTCTCTTTAGCCCTTACGGGATGAAAACTGTTTTGAAGTTTAAATTTATTTTATTAGTCTCTACCACGAGTGGTACGGAGACGGGATGGGGGTGGCACGCAATAAGGGATGCTGGTTCCTCAGAGCAGCGCCCGTGATAGTACTTGTAAAAAAGACTAAAAAAATTTGACCTTTTCATTGCAGATCTTTCCTCCACAGTACCGGTAAACTTGGGAACACTTTGCCTAGCCGTATATTTACCCCCAAGTATAGTCTCGGGTCCTTGAAGAGAGGCGTGAATAGGCACCTATCAGGCCGGCATGGCATTCGCAACGCCCTCGTTGTCTTGACACATTCAGCATGAATGTCCATTGGGATCGTTATGTAGCGCTTTCTGTAAAACTTTTGACGAAAAAATTTACGTGCATGCTGCTTCAGCGTTCGGAACCGGTGTAAAACTGTAGGTCCCTTCCATTGCCCCTTACTGGGTGGTAGGCTCAAATTGTAGCCGACTGGGTTGATACCACCGTACTTGATGTAAGATGGCCGCATAGCAGCCTCGGTTGTGTTCTCCTCTAGTCCAGTATAGCCAGCATTCCAGGGAAGTCTCCGGTATCGCACCTACTTTCTCGGAGGTGATATTGGCTGGTCGGAGCATGCGCTTCGGCCCCTCCAACTCAGCCACCCATACCGGAATACATAAAAAAAAATTGGTTGTCTGTAAAATCGGTTTACAGACGATAATTTTACGTGATAACGTCATAAAGAAACACAGCTATAAGAATTACCGTATTTTTTCGTACGGCACCCCTATCGCTGCCGTACGCCGTACATTTGTCGATTTCTAGCCTCGATTACCGTACGATACGGCAATTACCGTACGTTTGGCAACACTGCCGCTTGGGCCGATTGTGCCTCTCTATCGCTTGTTACGTGCTCTCGCTTGCACGCACAGGCTCAGATGGAACGTGACACTTTTTCGTGCGTGCAGCCGGTGTTCATCAATTTATTAGACGTTATCACGTCAAAAAAAAAAAACAAATGCATTGTCGCAACAGGTGCAATCGACGGTACAAGAGATCTTCGGGCGCGCACCGTCGCGCTCTGTGAACCCGGATGAGGCGGTGGCGGTGGGTGCGGCGGTGCAGGGCGGCGTGCTCGCGGGCGACGTCACCGACATTCTGCTGCTCGACGTGACGCCCCTGTCGCTCGGCATCGAGACGCTCGGCGGCGTGTTCACGCGGCTCATATCGAGGAACACGACCATTCCCACCAAGAAGAGCCAGGTCTTCTCTACCGGTGAGCCTTGTTAAAGTTATTCACTCCCTTACGCTCGTTATGAAAATATGCGTACATACCGCATGCTATATCCTGACGAATGGGGTAAGCAGAGTCATCGGTGTTGTGCTGCAAGGACTCTGGGTAATTACAGAGCCGATCACCGCGTCCAGCACAGACAAAATAACTATCAAGCAGCGAGTGAGGCACGAAGACACCTGCTGCACGACTCGATGGAAAGGCTGTGCCGAGGTGAAAGGGGAAAGGTAAGCTTGCGATGGCTTCACCGAACATATCCGGGCCCATCGGCAGTAGAGGAGGGTGTTAATCGAGGTTGGGACTAGCGAGTGGCCACTCTGAATTTCCCGCGCATGCTTCACGTTTCGGCTCGCATCAAGCCCTCGTCAGCTAGTCTGCGTTGACTAGGACGCGGGGAAACACCAGTCCCGCTCTCTTGACCTCCCTCTCTCTACCTATCCATATTCTGTAGGATGCTTCCAGTGACGTTTTCGATACATTCACAAAATATATACGTACATACATAAGTACATTCCGCACGTTATATCCTTACAAATGGGGTAAGCAGAGTCATCGGTGTTGTGCTGCAAGGACTCTGGGTAATTACAGCGCCGATCACCGCGTCCAGTACAGCATTACGACAAAATAACTATCAAGCAGCGAGTGAGGCCCGAAGACCCACCTGCTGCACGACTCGATAGAAGAACCCTGTCAAGGTGAGAGGTGGCCAGCCTGTCGCTCTTTAGCGCGGCATCTTGTCCTTATCCCTTAGTCGCCTTTTACGACATGCGGGACGGGAAGTGATGCAGTGGGGATATTATTTTTAAGTATCGGCCCCACACTTAAAAAAAAAACAAATTTCATCTAATTTGTTCTTAATTTATGGTTCATATTTTTATGTAAGTTGGCCGCATAACAGCCTCGGTTGTGTTCTACTCTAATCCAGTATAGCCAGCAATCCAGGGAAGAGGTGATATCGAGTGGTCGGAGCGTGTGCTTTGGCCCCTTCGATTCAGCCTTACAGTAAAGTCTTATAAAACAAGTAAGCCTTATAAAATGCACCTTTTTGAGCCGTTCACACTTGCAACGGTGTGCGCGGTCAAGCAAGGCTGCTAGAGTGATGGTGCGAGATCTGAACACTTCGTCAGATTGGCAGAAGTGTAAAAATTGCACTAACAGCAGTAAAATTACATTTGAATGTATGAATGAATGATAAAATAAAAAAAATTCTAAAGGGCCTTGATGATGGCCCATTTTCAACCACACAACACAATAACGTAAATTTTGGCAAGACCCCCCCTCCCCCCCAGATTATTCTGTAGCCACACGTTCCTTCTTGTTGCACGTGTAGCGAGTGTCGAGACTTCCATCGAGAAATAATATCGATTACCTGAACGCACTTCGGTCATCGGCCTCACCCTTAGTTACACAGTTTCATCGAGAATAATATCGGCCTTCGGTCTCGCCCTTAGTTACTTACTTTCATCGAGAAGGTTTATGGTTTGCCTGAACGTAGCACAGCAGGCACGCGGTCACACTCGCACATATATCACGTATCACGCAATCTATCGTTGACCGTTAATTTATTTATTTTTTAATCTTTATTTTGTTTAGGGCTTTAGCCATTCCTGCCTATGCCAGCCCCATAGTAACTATATTGATTTTTTATTGTACTTCAGCACGTTTCAACGCCTGTGACTTTACAAAAAAACTTAGTATGAATTCAAACTCCTCCCCCTGAGCTTGCCCCAAGGCTTCATGTACTTTAAAAAACAGGTTGAGTCTGTCAGTTCTTAAGTCTCTCAATAGCTTCTGCCTCAGTTCTTGGTTCCGGACCGTTCATAGATTTGTAGTTAAAATGTTTGGATAATTCGGTAAATGGCGCGCTCTTGTGCATATCTTATATGGGGACCACCAAAATAATTGTTTTAATTTTTAATTGCTTTTTTATTATTTGTTGGCATATCCGCCATAATAACATATTATGCTGTGAAAATTTAAACCAGCTACCTATTGCGGTTCATAAGATGCAGCCCTCGGACGGACGGACAGACAGACAGACGGCGTAGGCTTAGTAATAGGCTTCCGTATGGATACAGTCAGTCAGTCAGTCAGCGTGTAAGCGTCCACTGTTCGACATACGCCTCTCCAATTTTCCCCCAGTCCTCCCGGCCTTCAGCGGTACGGAACCACTGCTTTCCGCCGACGTACTTGATGTCGTCGTCCCACCTGACGGGTGGTTTTCCCGCGCTCCGTCCGTATGGATACAGAACCCTAATAATAATGAAAAATATAAATAAATGTATATAAAAATTGTCTCGCAGCTGCGGACGGGCAGACGCAGGTGGAGATCAAAGTGCACCAGGGCGAGCGGGAGATGGCGGCGGACAACAAGATCCTGGGGCAGTTCTCGCTGGTGGGCATCCCGCCGGCGCCGCGCGGCGTGCCGCAGGTCGAGGTCACATTCGACATCGACGCCAACGGCATCGTGCACGTGTCCGCCCGCGACAAGGGCACCGGCAAGGAGCAACAGAGTTCGTATTCATACATTCACATTTATTATTACGCCTTTCATTTTTTATGGAAACTGATACGGTTTCCATAAAAAATAAATTATACCCATATTTCTTTCTATGTATTTTATTCCTCATCACCCAAAGGTTGACTGGAAGAAATCACTTGTTATGATAAGTCCGCCTTTGAAATACAGGAATGCGTCCTGTATTTCATGTTTCTTGTCGTGTACTGTTCTTCCTTCAATTTGTGTGCAATAAAGAGTTTGTATTCTATTCTATTCTATTGCCTACATCATCCACAACATCCGTGATGTCAGCCCATAACACCTTCGTGAACTAGGTGCCATGTCAGCGCTTCCCTTCGGTCGTGCCGTTTACACTGAACTCGATGAAAAACACGCAACTATTTACATAGCCGCTTCGACCGATCTTTCGCTCAGTGCGATGGTATCCGGGCGGGTTCAACCCCACCACCGAAGCCTCCAATGGGCCAACGGTCACCTATCCAAGTACTGACCGCGCTCACATGTGCTTATGATCACGAACGACAATCAATCACTGAGCTACTGAGGCCGACGAAGTCGCCGGCGAAATGCATAAGTGAAAATTGCACGAGTTGTTCTCAAGTTAATATCGTAGAGAGACAAAAGGGTTTGACTGATTTGGTATCGCGTAGATAATAGTGTGCTGATTATTTGTGTGCCTCCGACAGTCGTGATCCAGTCGTCGGGCGGTCTGTCGAAGGACGAGATCGAGAACATGGTGAAGCGCGCGGAGCAGTTTGCGGCGGAGGACCGCGTGCGCAAGGAGCGCGTGGAGGCGTGCAACCAGGCCGAGTCGGTGCTGCACGACACCGAGACCAAGATGGACGAATACAAAGCTCAGCTGCCGCAGGACGAGGTGAGCGATGCGCGCCAGGCGCTCTCTAGCGAGTCGCTGACGTCCGAGCGACCCGCCGGAGTCACAGGGTACAAAATTACGGGGCCGAATGGAGCTCGAGCAACTTGCTGTAGCCCGAGCGACTAGATTGAGCCCGAGTTCAAACTCGCTGGAGTCCGAGCGACTCGCTGTAGTTCGGAGCACGAGTTCCAGCGACTTGCTGGAGTCCGAGTGACTCCGGAGTCCGAGCGAGTCGCTAAAGCCCGGGCAAATCACTTGAAACCACTGTTATTCACAGGGCACACTAAAGTTAGGAAATTATTCTTCAAAGTTTTCTTAAATATGCTCATACAGACCCACATTTTATGGTTTTTATGTTTATTTTGTTTTTTTGGTCTATTTCCGAGATTCGTAATAACGCGTTGCATCAACTTGACTGAATGTCGCGGTGTTATCAGATACAGATACCATTTTTATTAGCGGAGCGAGTTGTTCAGGGTAGTCCATACCACCGAGCTAGATAATAAGATCAACTCTCACGGGTAACATTTACCAAACACAATTGTTTTTTGTGCGTACAGTGCGACAAGCTGCGCGAGGAGATAGCGAAGCTGCGCGAGCAGCTGGTGAACAAGGAGACGATGGAGCCGGAGAGCATCCGGCAGGCGACCAGCACTCTGCAGCAGGCCAGCCTGAAGCTCTTCGAACAGGCCTACAAGAAGGTACGTACAGTGCGACAAGCCGGGAGAGGAGATAGCGAAGCTGCGCGAGCAGCTGGTGAACAAGGAGACGATGGAGCCGGAGAGCATCCGGCAGGCGACCAGCACTCTGCAGCAGGCCAGCCTGAAGCTCTTCGAACAGGCCTACAAGAAGGTACGTACAGTGCGACAAGCTGCGCGAGGAGATAGCGAAGCTGCGCGAGCAGCTGGTGAACAAGGAGACGATGGAGCCGGAGAGCATCCGGCAGGCGACCAGCACTCTGCAGCAGGCCAGCCTGAAGCTCTTCGAACAGGCCTACAAGAAGGTACGTACAGTGCGACAAGCTGCGCGAGGAGATAGCGAAGCTGCGCGAGCAGCTGGTGAACAAGGAGACGATGGAGCCGGAGAGCATCCGGCAGGCGACCAGCACTCTGCAGCAGGCCAGCCTGAAGCTCTTCGAACAGGCCTACAAGAAGGTACGTACAGTGCGACAAGCCGCGCGAGGAGATAGCGAAGCTGCGCGAGCAGCTGGTGAACAAGGAGACGATGGAGCCGGAGAGCATCCGGCAGGCGACCAGCACTCTGCAGCAGGCCAGCCTGAAGCTCTTCGAACAGGCCTACAAGAAGGTACGTACAGTGCGACAAGCTGCGCGAGGAGATAGCGAAGCTGCGCGAGCAGCTGGTGAACAAGGAGACGATGGAGCCGGAGAGCATCCGGCAGGCGACCAGCACTCTGCAGCAGGCCAGCCTGAAGCTCTTCGAACAGGCCTACAAGAAGGTACGTACAGTGCGACAAGCCGCGCGAGGAGATAGCGAAGCTGCGCGAGCAGCTGGTGAACAAGGAGACGATGGAGCCGGAGAGCATCCGGCAGGCGACCAGCACTCTGCAGCAGGCCAGCCTGAAGCTCTTCGAACAGGCCTACAAGAAGGTACGTACAGTGCGACAAGCTGCGCGAGGAGATAGCGAAGCTGCGCGAGCAGTGTAAGGAGACGATGGAGCCGGAGAGCATCCGGCAGGCGACCAGCACTCTGCAGCAGGCCAGCCTGAAGCTCTTCGAACAGGCCTACAAGAAGGTACGTACAGTGCGACAAGCCGCGCGAGGAGATAGCGAAGCTCCGCGAGCAGCTGGTGAACAAGGAGACGATGGAGCCGGAGAGCATCCGGCAGGCGACCAGCACTCTGCAGCAGGCCAGCCTGAAGCTCTTCGAACAGGCCTACAAGAAGGTACGTACAGTGCGACAAGCTGCGCGAGGAGATAGCGAAGCTGCGCGAGCAGCTGGTGAACAAGGAGACGATGGAGCCGGAGAGCATCCGGCAGGCGACCAGCACTCTGCAGCAGGCCAGCCTGAAGCTCTTCGAACAGGCCTACAAGAAGGTACGTACAGTGCGACAAGCCGGGCGAGGAGATAGCGAAGCTGCGCGAGCAGCTGGTGAACAAGGAGACGATGGAGCCGGAGAGCATCCGGCAGGCGACCAGCACTCTGCAGCAGGCCAGCCTGAAGCTCTTCGAACAGGCCTACAAGAAGGTACGTACAGTGCGACAAGCTGCGCGAGGAGATAGCGAAGCTTCGCGAGCAGCTGGTGAACAAGGAGACGATGGAGCCGGAGAGCATCCGGCAGGCGACCAGCACTCTGCAGCAGGCCAGCCTGAAGCTCTTCGAACAGGCCTACAAGAAGGTACGTACAGTGCGACAAGCCGGGCGAGGAGATAGCGAAGCTGCGCGAGCAGCTGGTGAACAAGGAGACGATGGAGCCGGAGAGCATCCGGCAGGCGACCAGCACTCTGCAGCAGGCCAGCCTGAAGCTCTTCGAACAGGCCTACAAGAAGGTACGTACAGTGCGACAAGCTGCGCGAGGAGATAGCGAAGCTGCGCGAGCAGCTGGTGAACAAGGAGACGATGGAGCCGGAGAGCATCCGGCAGGCGACCAGCACTCTGCAGCAGGCCAGCCTGAAGCTCTTCGAACAGGCCTACAAGAAGGTACGTACAGTGCGACAAGCCGGGAGAGGAGATAGCGAAGCTGCGCGAGCAGCTGGTGAACAAGGAGACGATGGAGCCGGAGAGCATCCGGCAGGCGACCAGCACTCTGCAGCAGGCCAGCCTGAAGCTCTTCGAACAGGCCTACAAGAAGGTACGTACAGTGCGACAAGCTGCGCGAGGAGATAGCGAAGCTGCGCGAGCAGCTGGTGAACAAGGAGACGATGGAGCCGGAGAGCATCCGGCAGGCGACCAGCACTCTGCAGCAGGCCAGCCTGAAGCTCTTCGAACAGGCCTACAAGAAGGTACGTACAGTGCGACAAGCTGCGCGAGGAGATAGCGAAGCTGCGCGAGCAGCTGGTGAACAAGGAGACGATGGAGCCGGAGAGCATCCGGCAGGCGACCAGCACTCTGCAGCAGGCCAGCCTGAAGCTCTTCGAACAGGCCTACAAGAAGGTACGTACAGTGCGACAAGCTGCGCGAGGAGATAGCGAAGCTGCGCGAGCAGCTGGTGAACAAGGAGACGATGGAGCCGGAGAGCATCCGGCAGGCGACCAGCACTCTGCAGCAGGCCAGCCTGAAGCTCTTCGAACAGGCCTACAAGAAGGTACGTACAGTGCGACAAGCCGCGCGAGGAGATAGCGAAGCTGCGCGAGCAGCTGGTGAACAAGGAGACGATGGAGCCGGAGAGCATCCGGCAGGCGACCAGCACTCTGCAGCAGGCCAGCCTGAAGCTCTTCGAACAGGCCTACAAGAAGGTACGTACAGTGCGACAAGCCGCGCGAGGAGATAGCGAAGCTGCGCGAGCAGCTGGTGAACAAGGAGACGATGGAGCCGGAGAGCATCCGGCAGGCGACCAGCACTCTGCAGCAGGCCAGCCTGAAGCTCTTCGAACAGGCCTACAAGAAGGTACGTACAGTGCGACAAGCTGCGCGAGGAGATAGCGAAGCTGCGCGAGCAGCTGGTGAACAAGGAGACGATGGAGCCGGAGAGCATCCGGCAGGCGACCAGCACTCTGCAGCAGGCCAGCCTGAAGCTCTTCGAACAGGCCTACAAGAAGGTACGTACAGTGCGACAAGCCGCGCGAGGAGATAGCGAAGCTGCGCGAGCAGCTGGTGAACAAGGAGACGATGGAGCCGGAGAGCATCCGGCAGGCGACCAGCACTCTGCAGCAGGCCAGCCTGAAGCTCTTCGAACAGGCCTACAAGAAGGTACGTACAGTGCGACAAGCCGGGAGAGGAGATAGCGAAGCTGCGCGAGCAGCTGGTGAACAAGGAGACGATGGAGCCGGAGAGCATCCGGCAGGCGACCAGCACTCTGCAGCAGGCCAGCCTGAAGCTCTTCGAACAGGCCTACAAGAAGGTACGTACAGTGCGACAAGCCGGGAGAGGAGATAGCGAAGCTGCGCGAGCAGCTGGTGAACAAGGAGACGATGGAGCCGGAGAGCATCCGGCAGGCGACCAGCACTCTGCAGCAGGCCAGCCTGAAGCTCTTCGAACAGGCCTACAAGAAGGTACGTACAGTGCGACAAGCTGCGCGAGGAGATAGCGAAGCTGCGCGAGCAGCTGGTGAACAAGGAGACGATGGAGCCGGAGAGCATCCGGCAGGCGACCAGCACTCTGCAGCAGGCCAGCCTGAAGCTCTTCGAACAGGCCTACAAGAAGTTACGTACAGTGCGACAAGCCGCGCGAGGAGATAGCGAAGCCGGCGCAGGCAGTTCTCAATAAGCGATGATTACGCCGATTTACATAAATGGACTCCATGGAGAGTCTTGCGCCTAAAACGCTAAGCTAACGGCCACTAACCGCTTACATCTCCAACAGATGGCAGCGGAGCGCGACAGCGCCTCGCAGTCACAGTCGCAGGGCTCCGCCGACTCGCAGAGCGCGACCGACGAGAAGAAGAAAGAAGATAAGAACTAAGGCCAGCGCGATACGATGATACACGGGTTACAATTTGGATAATACCGCAGGGTTGTTTTGTAAATTCACCGCAGACTAGCAGAGGTCACACTCACTACGTGAGATAAAGCAGTCAAATCTGTAATGAGGAGAATACATATTTTTGTTCATGAAATTTCACCCTGGATTTACTGCGAATGCTTACCAATCGGTTCCGCAGATCTTTCCTCTGCAGAACCGGTAAACTCTGAACGCTTTCCCTGCCGACATATTTCCGAGATGTTTGCTAAAAACGGAATAGATCTGAAGTCATTCCTCCTAATGTTACGGGTAGGCCACGATAAAACTGGGCATAGTCTCTTAGTCGCATTTTATGATCTGCACAGAGGAAAATGCAGTGGCGCTATTCTTTTTAGGCACCGGACCGACACGGTACGGTTGTAGAGGTTACTTCAACCTTGGAACATGCTAGGGTTGAACTCAGCTTGCAATGGCTTCACGGAACATATCCGGGCCCACTGGCAGTACAGGAGTGTGTCGATCGAGGTCGGGACTAGCGAGCGGCCGCTCTGTGTAGTTCTCCAGCATGCGTTACGTCTCGGCTCGCGGCAAGCCCTCGTCAGCTAGTCTGCATTGACTAGGACGCGGAGAACCACCAGTCCCGCCCTCGACCTCCCTCTCTCTACCTTTCCATATTCTGTAAGATGCCTCCAGTGACGCTTTCGAAGCTCTCTCCATATATGAGCTTAGCGTCGATCTTGGCAGGCCTCTAGATTCTTGATGAGACTGTAGAGCGACTTCGCTGGTAGAGCTTCGGCTTCTGCACTGAAGAGATCAGTCTTGAATCTGTTTATAACTTGACTGGCACACGTGTGCAACCTCTGTTAATTTGCGGGATTTTTACAAAAACCCTGTATATGCGTTGAATGAATGAAGATATGCTTTTTTCATTGCATATTAGTTGTGATAGGAAGCAGTAAATGGGCTGACATCACGGCAGGCGATGTTGCTAGCCGTGTCGAGTTCCATAGAAAAATTGTTAACTACATATTTCTGATTTAGAATGGCATTTAAATTCACTGCGTAAATTTGTTTATTGTGTGTTTTTAAATACATATCAAATAGTTCACACGACGAGATCAGTTTATCAGTGTTTTGGTTTTGGTAAGAGAATGAATAGAACCATTTTTTGCGAGTTAGGTTATTAATTTGACAGTGAATAAGGGGCCGTCCATATATTACGTCATCGATTTTTGCCGATTTTCGACCCCCCTCCCCCTCCTTATCGCCATTATCTATTGCCCCCCCCCCCCCCCCCCCCCCCCCCCGCTCGCAAAAGTGACGTCATTTCCATTACCTACTTTTTATTTTAGGAATTGAATGGGTTCCTTACAGGTAGTCAAACAAAACTATGCATACTCTGTAGTCCTCGCGAACGAAGTTGCGACCACATCGAGGGTATGTTATATTTTTGGGTCATCTGTATTTGCAACAATGATGTCAATGTTGGCGGAGACCAAACGCCCCCTAATTTCTAATGACGTAATAAATAGATAGCTCCTAACCTATTAAAAAAATTATTTATTCACCCCGCTTTTAAAAAATCACTGCATGAGTGTTCACACTACACTACTTCTGATTTAGAATGGCATTTAAATCCGCAGCTTCGTCGACATTTCGGGCCAAACGTGTGGCCCGCCGTGAGCGCTGTGTCGCTCGGCAGTTCAGTTCTCAGACAGAGAAACATTTGTAAGTCAGCGCAGGCCCTCTTCCGATTTGACACGCTAAAGCTAAAGCAGATTAGACGGGGTTTTCCGGTTCGATTGGACTTGCCTATTTATGGCGCCTAGTAACGCCACATGTGGATTTTTGAAGAAGTAGCCCGTCATAAATAGACCAATCTAAAGGCTAAAAACTACTGCAAAATAGAACAATTCTTTATCTATCCATCACACGTTTTTGGTTGTAAAATTATATAATTTTCTATACAAACTAGTATAGTTAACCAAATGTAGATTTTTTCTTCCGCGTGAACTTTGAAGTCTTTATCTCAGAAACTAACGTGAATTTGAATGGAATTTTTATAGCAAAATTAAGCAATTTGTTATATCTATCGAACACACGCTTTCAAAGTTCTAATGCGAAGGATCGTAATTTATGAAAAACCCCCTTATGAAAAAGATGCGGCAATATGTGCATACAATCGATGCGCTACGCTGTTGGCGTTACTACGCGCCTAACATCCGCAAGATTCCTCATTTATCATCCTGCCTGACGAAAATATAAGGTGTTTCGTTAGTCATGTCATTAACTTCGGGAGGGTTACATACACACTCAAATAAACACTTTACGCAAAATAAATTATATGTTTGTAGTATTACTTTTCGAGAAATTTAACAGAACATGTTTGCTACCTAAACATTAACCTGTGTGTAACAGTAGGTAACTTGCATTGTACGGGGTCAATGACCGTACTATGTTCAAACGCAGAACAGCTGTTTGTTGTAAGTAAGTCACAAGGTCGGCAATGATTGGTTTTTACAGCTAATTATTTGATTTAATTTTTTTGTAAGGAGAAAAAATGTTCCTATAAACATATGTTTTTTTCTTACGTAAAGTGTTTATTTGAGTGTGTATGTAACCCTCCCGAAGTTAATGACATGACTAACGAAACACCTTATGTAAATGTTAACAGATGCAATACGTGAGAAGTTTGCAGTTGAATTTTTGGTCCACTAATTCACAAGTCTACCATTTATTTTATTGTCACATTGTTGTTTTTTTTTTAATTTGTATCGGTTTTAATCCGCCAGGGCTGGACCGATTTGTACGGCGACGAACTGGTATAGTATATTGTGTTGTATTGTATTTTTATGTTTAATTTTAATATATAGCGTATATATAAATATGTGCGAGATATGAGTGTACACATTTCGGTAAGACCAAAGATGGCGGAAAGAACTTTTTTCAGGTGACAAAATGGCCAAGTTCAGTTTCAAAGTTCTGTTATTCTTTTTAAAGAATTCACAAGAGGATAACCGCTCAACTGTTTAATGGCTTTAAATGGCCACCTAAGCTATCTAGCTTTCACTGCGACAAATGTGTATTGCCTTTAAAAGGCGAGTTGACATAATTTGAAATAAACATTTTACAAAAACTGGAGTACAGAGGGATGGGAAAAACTTTATGGGATCCAGCCTAGGAACCAATAGCGGCCGGTGATAAGATAGGTCATTGCGAAGCTCTTTTAATGTTCTTCAATTCTTTCTATGGCAGGTGGACTTAACCTTTGAAGTTTTCACTTATTAAATATGCTACCATGCCATGTCATTTGGGCCGCGCGAAAATCCGCGAAATTTCGCGTTCAAAAATGTTGTACAACAAACTCAAATACTTTGTAAATTAATGAAGTCAAATTACACTTATTGTCAATGTAGCTATCCACGTAACTATGTTAAAGAAATGAGTATTCACTTTTTTTTTTTATGCAATCTGACCACCTGCAAGATCCGCGATGTCAGCCCGTTTAACACGCTGGCGAACTAGGTGCCATGTCAGCGCTTCCCTTTGGTCAAATAGTCCCAGAAATAGAATGTAAAAGAGCAGTGACGCAAATGTCACATGTCCTCGCGTTGGAAGTCGCTACATAGTTTGTGTTCAGAAACTCTAGCGTAAAAAAATTCAGATACCGGTTAAAAGAGCTTTGCAATGACATATTGCTGACCGTTATTATATATACGTATAAGCTAAACTGCCTATCCCGCTTCAACCTATAAATAAGAATTTCTGTTATTTTAATCTATTTTGTCTCAATTTAGTGGAAATTACAATTGTTTTCTGCAAATTTTGGAAAATATTATGTATTATAAAACCGCTGATCACTGAGCCTAGAGACTCAACACAGGCTCTTGTATTGAAACAAGAGCACCAACAATCGAACGTGTGCAGGGAGAGTCGGGAGAAGGATCTCCCTGAGCGAGGGAGAGACGGGAAACGTAGCGCCCCCTAGCGACGGCCAATCGAACGCGGCGCTCAACGGCGGCGAGTGGCTGTCGTGGTTGCGTCACGTTCTATTGGCTTTCAGTGCATACAAGTACTTATACGGGAGGGGCTCGAATTTGCGGTCCCTCGGTTCAGTGATGGTTGTATGAAATGAATTATTGTAAATAAATATTATTCACATGTATGTATGTGTGAGTAGGTGAATGATGATTGCCAAAATCTCACTGAAGGAGGATTGTACTAAGTTTTCTATAACGGAGCGAGCCACGGAGGTGGAAGTTTTTGGTCATTGTGTGTGTGGAAGTTCGGGTTACAAATTTTGTTAAGTAGTCATAATTAAATTAGAAATAAATAGTCTCATAGTTGCATTTGGTGTTTTATTTGAAGGAAGGTAAGGGGGTTCCGTTATATTGCTTACGAATTTTTGTTTAAAACATTACCAAGGAAGGAAAGTCCTCCAAATTAAAAATCAAAGACACAGTAAGAACAAAACTATATATTTTTTATTTTTCATAAATTCAATCCCTTAATCTAACCTGAAAGCAAATGACTAGAAACATTGATATTATAACCCTAGTCGACTAGGGTCCGACAAGAGTCTCACTAGGACCTGACCAGGACCCGACAAGAGTCTGACAGGTTCCGATAAGAGTCTGACTAGGGACTGAAGAGAGTATAGGGTCCAATAATAGTATGATTACAGTCCGACAAGAATCTGACTAGGGTCCGACAAGAATCTAACTAGGGTCCGACAAGATTCTGACTAGGGTTCGACAAGATTTTATAATATAAATGCTGGAAAGGTCTGTTGGTTCTATACTCAAATCAAAACAAACGTGCAGTTCGCATAATAAAGTTTTATGTCTTAGTGAAGGGAATCTCCCTTCACTAAGCCATAAAATTTTGGTTGTGCGAGCTGCACGTTTGTTTTGATTTGAGAATAGTAAACTGTAGTACAGTCCGAACTACTGTCACCCGAAATATACATAATTATATTAAATTAAATATACATATTTATAAAATATAGCCTATTTTAATTTCATAGAGTTTTCGGCTTGTGACGCCTAGAAAATATGCATTACAATATTGTTTCATCTTAAATGCAAGCAGGACACATTTTGGACGGAATCGGTTTGATTGAGTACCCGGCAGGAAGTAATGAACATCGAGCTTGTGCGAGAGAGACGACGCTCTACAACCGGATTGTCTCTTTCTAAAGCTCGTTAAACATTATTTCCTGCCGCGTACTCTACCTACATTGGTATCTGAAATCAATAATTACTGAAACCTAACCATTGAACATGTTTCATGATTCAATATATGTTGGAAATAACTCAACAAAGCCTTTTTGTTTTTTTTATAATCCGGTATAGGTGGCTGAGTCAGAGGGGCCAAATCTCATGCTCCGACCAGCCAATATGACCTCCGAGAAGGTAGGTGCCATTACTATGACTTCCCTAGATTGCTGGCTATACTGGACTAGAGGAGAGCACAGCCGAGGCTGCTATGCGGCCATCTTACATTCAACACGGGGTCCTGGTTTCGCGAGGAGCTGTCTGGCTGTGTCCGATCTTCCGTTGAAGTTTTGGTACAGACAACTGTGCCGGCTGTTTATAAAAAAACCGGCCAAGTGCGAGTCGAACTCGCGCACCGAGGGTTCCGTATCGCCATGTCATGGTCAGCGCCACTCACGCCATCTGTGGCGTGTTTATGAAATGCTTCATATTAGTTAAAATGCTTCATACTCTTTTCGGTAGATGGCGCGCATACACTTTTTAGTTTTTTGTATGGGAACCCCCGTGATTTTTTTACTTTTTCTTATTTGTTGTTATATCGACCATAATAAATAACACATATTCTGTGAAAATTTCAACCCTTGGACTGACAGACAGACAGACACACAGACGGCACGCCGGCGTAGGCTTAGTAATGGGGTCCCGTACGGGATACGGAACCCTAAAAAAAAGATCATGGCAAGATCCATGTTGAGAATGAAAAGATAGCGGAAAACCGCACGTGTGGTTTGAATGGTCTGTGACAGGTATACGACGACAGAAGAACCATCCGTATACCATTTATTTTTTATGTAATCCGGTATGGGTGGCTGAGTCGGAGGGGCCAAAGCACATGCTCCGACCAGCCAATATCACCTCCGAGAAGGTAGGTGCCAAACCGGTGACTTGCCTGGATTGCTGGCTATACTGGACTAGAGGAGAGCACAACCGAGGCTGCTATGCGGCCATCTTACATCCAGTACGATCGTATGATCTAGCTAATCAGCGGTAGTGGAGGAGGCGGGCTGCGCGTGCGGCGCGTGCGGAGGGTGCGGGGGCGCGTGCGCGTGGTGCGCGTGGTGCGGGCGCATTCGCTCGTCGGCCGACAGCAGCAGCTTGCGCAGCGTGACCGTCTCCTGCTTGAGCGCCGCCACGTGCGCGCGCAGCGACGCGTTCTCGTGCTCCAGCACGCATGCGCGCCACGCTATCTGCGCAGATATATAGAATAGAATAGAATAGAAATGCTTTATTGCACACAAAAACACAGAGATACACAAGACAGAAGATAACATACAGAAGAAGAATAGAAGCTAACAATAATTCACACAGAAACAAGAGAACAGTAGCGTGCAAAGGCGGACTTATCACTTTAAGTGATTTCTTCCAGTCAACCTTTGGGTGATGAGAGTAAGTGAGAAAGAAATATGGCAAGGGTAGTGCAGATATTTGGACAGGAAAGTAACAGATAACAAGAGATTTCAGAAATGTTTTTATATTTCTTTTTTATAAAACACAATATTTACCCGTAGCCCAGATTACTTAATTAGTTACTTCGTAAAGGATAAATCTCTCCATAGAAAAAGTTCCATACCTACGGTTTTAAGCCTAATATTTCACGTCGCCAATCGCTGCGTGCGAAAATGTATCTTAACGATCGAGTGTAAAGTGATTATTGCTTTGTAGCTGCGCGCGTTAGCGTGGGCGAGCGTGTAGGTATGCTCCGCGCGGCTGACGAATTGCCACTGAATTATGCTCGCCAGCGACCCGCTGGGCGGCGTTAGGTTGTTAGCGCGCGCAAGTACATAGAGTGCGTGAGGCCTGCCAGTAGGTAGGTAGTAAGTAGGTACGTCTGTAAGGGGTGAACTCACACATGAAATAAGAAACGAAAGCTCCAGACCTGATCCTCCCTGATCTTCCTCGCGTCTCTGCTCTTCTTGGCGGCCTGGTTGTTGCGCTTGCGCCGCTCGAAGTACTTCTCGTCCTTCTGGTCGGGCGGGATTGGCCGCTTCTCGCCGCGCCGCCGCGCCTCCGCCCCCGGCCCGCCGCCCCCGCTGTCGCTGGGCGAAACACAACCGCTGACCGCTGCGGGGAAAAACGTAACATACGGTAACGTAACATAACGCAACGTAACCTAACGTAACATAATGCAACGTAACGTAACTTAACATAAGATACCGTAACGTTACGTAACGTAAATAAAGTATCGTCACATAATGCAACGTAACGTAACATAACATAACATACCGTAACGTAACATAACGCAAGGCAACGTAACATAACGCAACGCAACGTAACATAACATATCGTAACGTAACGTAAAACGACGTAACTCAACGTAACATAATGTAACGTAACGTAACATAACAACGTAACGTAACATACATACCTACCAAGATAACTGTGAAGTGGCAGATCAGGAACAAACAGAAGTGTCATTGGGCTGTCATAAGTGTCAAAGCGTGTTCAGTTCGAGTTTTCTGTCTCTATAAAGCATTTTATCGTGCCGAAAGCTATTCACAGTGATGCCCGGAACATAATCCTAAAATTGAAATAGTTTTTGAAGAGGATCCTCGACAACAAGCGCCGATAACTCCATTTCATCAGATTTACAAAAGAATATAAGATGCTACAGATTAGTGGTGCCAGTTGTAAACCAAATTTTTCCCACATAACAGATACATTTTAATTTGATGTTTTGTGATTGATTGAATTTTCAAGTGTAAGTAAATGGCTGCCACTATTTAAAAAAAGAAGAAGAGAAGGGCTCATTTCCAAAATTGTTAAGGAAAAGAACGCTTCAGAAGAAACACTTACAAAAGAGCCAGATATCCGCAAGAAAAAAAAAACAATCCAAAACAATATGCCTGGGGTGCGGCCTATATAGATCACGACTATCATAATACAATACGCGTACAACTGAAATCACAGCGAAATTATTAAGTGACCATACTTATTGTAAACCAGGATTTAAATATAGACAATTATTTTTGAGTACATACTCATTTTTCACATTGAAATTGCATCCTCTATTTATTTCACTATTTACGAATTAAATACTTTTTTACACCACTATTTGGTTTTAAGTTAATTTTAGCATAATATACTCACATGCATAGTTTTGATAACAAGTAATAAAATCTATGGGGGAGGCCTATGTTCAGCAGTGGGCGTTTTGTGGCTGATAAATTGATAATCGTAGCAAAATAGCTATTCTAAATAGTCAACCACATATTACATGAAATATCTTGACTTAGGGCCCGGCCACATCACCATGGCGCGGCGCCGCCCCGTCACCGCCCTGGCGCGGTGCGGCGCCGCGCCGTGAAAACACCGTAGTAGTAGTAAAGTTCCGGTGCAATCGTGAATGCCACCGTTTTATTTGATGTTACACTCTCGAACCGTTCCTCTACTAAGAATAAAAGAGTAAAAGGCGACTAAGGGATATGACTCCCTTCTTATAATAATAGGTGGTAGGGTTTAACCCGCCTGGGTTGGCACCACCGCCCTGAATGAAAGGTCTGTCGAAACGGATTTGTAAATAGTTTGTGTTTTCCGTCCAGTTCAGTGTAGCCGGCACGACCGAAGGGAAGCACTGACGTGACACCAAGTTCATCCGGTGTTATGGGCTGACATCACGGATGTTGTAGGTGATGTAGACAACCGGGTCAGTTTCCACAAAAAAAATAAAAAAATCAGTATCAATATTGTTTGCACAAAGCAACATACGAACTGAACTGTTCGAGAATGAAACATCAAATAAAACGGGGACATTCACACAACACTGGCAACAATGAAACGATGGCAGCGCACCACTCAGTTCACAGTTAACTTGGTCGGTCTGTAACGTAACGTATCGCATGCCAGTTCCTTGTACGATAAACACGATTCATGACAAATGCAAAAATGTATCATACAACATAAAAACAATAATTATTTTCGAATAGCATCGGCGGGTGTTACCAGTATGCGGGCGGCCGCAGAACGGCGGCAGGTAAGCGGGCGGGGGCAGCGGAGCCGCCTGCAGCGGCAACACACCGGCGCGCAGCCCTCCGGACAGATCTGCAACCAACCCGTCACCCGTCCGTCACCTTGATGACTAATTGTTTTTTTTTTTTATGGAAACTCACGGTTGTCTACATCACCTACAACATCCGTGATGTCAGCCCTTAACACCGGGTGAGCTAGGTGCTATGCCAAGTGCTTCCCTTCGGTCGTGCCGGCTACACTGAACTGGACGGAAAACACAAACTATTTACATAGCCGTTTCGACCGACGTTTCATTCAGTGCGACCAACCCGGGCGGGTTGAACCCTGTAAGTAAGGTACCTAGTAAGTAAGGAGGACCTAGTAAGGTAAGAAGTAGAAGGAAAGGGACCTACAGTTTTACGTGGAATCGCAACCACGGTCAGCCTCCAACGGTCGAGCGGTCACCCATCCAAGTACTGACCGCGCCCAGCGTTGCTTAACAATCAATAGCCACAGTCGACTGTCTGCACCACTGAGCTATCGAGGCTGACAAGGCA
The DNA here is from genome assembly GCA_946902875.1 of Nematopogon swammerdamellus. Lineage (NCBI taxonomy): Eukaryota > Metazoa > Arthropoda > Insecta > Lepidoptera > Adelidae > Nematopogon > Nematopogon swammerdamellus. The sequence goes on along the minus strand of OX336348.1, from coordinate 8,038,514 downwards.
TGTCCCCGACTCTTAAATAAATGGAAATTATTTTTGACTCTTTTTAAGAGTCGGGGTTTTTTTTAAATTTTTAATTTGACTTTTATTTCAACCTTTAAAAAAAACCGCATGCAAATCAATCCATCCGTTTGGGAGCTACGATGCCACAGCAGACACACCCATACACACATACACACACACACACGTTAGGAAACTTATAACACAACTCTTTTACGTCGGGGTTTAAAAATGAATCCGACTGATCGGAGGATCCGACCCATAGCCCCTCCGCGCCGCCCCCGCGGCCGCCCCGTGCCGGCCGACGATTATTTGAAGAGGTGTGTAATTTAATTGTTGTCCGCGGTGGCGCTAGCGGCGACTGGTACGACGCCATCACTTCTCGCTCATTTGTGATATTACAGGGGCGCATTGAGTTAAAAGATTTTTTGACATTGAAAATGTATTTTCGATCGCTTCAGTATAATAGTATAGTCCTCGATTTCCAGCGAGAGTGCGAGTTCGCCCTGGTGTCGCGAGTCGTAAGGCTACGTGAATATTTAGGGTGTCAAATGACGCGTATCGACGAGGGCTACAAGATGGTGAAAATAAATTTAAAAGTTAGAGAGTTTTTGTGAAATTATATATTTTAAACTTTTATATTTTGATATTATAGATTGACTGAATATTTGGGGAGTTGCGATTTTTTTAATTTTCCGTTACGCGAGTTACGAGTCGTTTTTATCTTGCAGTGTGAGTAGTTAAAATGGTTTTCGTGTATGCATATACCTGAAAATTAAGAATATAAATTTTAAATTACATTTTTTTTAATTTTTGATAATATCTGTCCATTTATCAAAATTGATATATTTCTTATATTTGAATACGCCCTAAAAGTCATTTTCAATGCACCCGAACGTTACGTAATGCATGAGATCTGTGAATTTTTTGATAAAGAAATCAGCAGTCAGTCAGCGTGTAAGCGTCCACTGCTGGACATACGCCTCTCCAATTTTCCTCCAGTCCTCCCGGCCTTCAGCGGTACGGAACCACTGCTTTCCGCCGACGTACTTGATGTCGTCGTCCCACCTGGCGGGTGGTCTTCCCACACTCCGTTTTCCTGTCCACGGCCGCCAGTGTAGGACGCGGTTACTCCAACGGTCGTCGTCTCTTCGGCTGACTTGCCCAGCCCATTGCCACTTGAGCTTAGCCACCCGGTATCCAATATCGACTACTTTGGTGCGTCGGCGGATTGCCTCGTTACGCACCATATCACGTAGCGTTATTCCCAGCATGGCTCGCTCCATTGCTCGCTGGGCAACTTTCAACCTTTGGACAACACCGACCGTCAGCGTCCACGTTTCACACCCGTACGTCATAACCGGGAGGACACACTGGTCATATATACGGGTTTTTAAATTTTGCGGAAGATCAGACCTCAGGGGTAATTTTAACTTTCCGAAGGCAGCCCAACGCAGTTGAATTCTTCTCTCGACCTCCTTTAGCAGACCTTGTCTACCAAGCCGCAGAATTTGACCGAGATATACGTACTCTTCAACCTGTTCGATCACTTCTCCGTCAATAACGATTTGTCCTCCCGTCATAACCTCGGCCGCCATAACCTTGGTTTTGTCCCGGTTCATCTTCAGACCCACCTTCATCGACGCTGTATAGAGGTCTTCCAGCATGGTCTGAAGCTGATCTCGGGAATTTGACAGAAGGACAATGTCATCGGCGAAGCGCAGATGACTGAGAAGATCTCCATTCACGTTGATACCCATGTTGTCCCACTCAAGCGTGTTGAACACATCTTCTAATGCGTTCGTGAAGAGCTTGGGTGAGATCACATCCCCCTGCCTTACGCCCTAAAGGATAAAGAAATATTAAAAAGTAATACAAATTAATAATTAAAGAGTTAAATCCTACCTAACAAACATTAAAATAACTATCGAAAGGGAAGTTTTCAAAATATTTTTTTATGGACATCCGTGATGTCAGCTCATAACACCGGGTGAACTAGGTGCCATGTCAGTGCTTCGCTTCGCTTCATGTCGGCTACACTTAAGTGGACGGAAAACAGGAACTATTTACTTTAGCCGTTTCGACCGACGTTTCATTCAGTGCCAACCCTGGCGGGATAAACCCTACCACCTATAGTAAGGTAAGATGGGCAGGGACCTACAGTTTTACGTGGAATCCGAACCACGGTCAGCCTCCAACGGTCGAGCGGTCACCCATCCAAGTACTAACCGCCCTCAGATGTGCTTAATAAATAACAGTCGACCGACCGCACCACTGAGCTACCGAGGCTGAAGAACACTTGCGGTATTTATTACCCCGCTGGATGGCAAGGCTTACCCTTTGATTGAATGAAGTAGTCCCTTGATTGCGGGGCAACTCCGCCAGTTGCGTCCACCAGAAGAGGGCCAGGCCTCTTCAAGAAGCTTTTGCCTTCACTGCTCCAAGTGTTAAAAGTGTTTTAAGAACACTGAAATGTTTATTCTACCTAGGTACTCCTTTTTTAGGGTTCCGTATCCGTCGTACGGGACCCTATTACTAAGCCTACGCCCTGTCTGTCTGTCTGTCTGTCTGTCCTACTGTATCTGTATCATTAGAACTGTAATAGGTAGCCGGATGAAATTTTCACAGAATATGTCTTATTATGGCCGAGATAAGAACAAATAATGAATGAAATATAGAAAAGGTAAAAAATTAAGGTCGGTCCCCGCACAAGAAACGTGTTTTTTTTTAAGTTTTTTTTGTGGTGCGGAAACATAGTTGCGCGTGTTCGACTCGTACTTGGTCGGTTTTTTTTGTTCCGTATCCACATGGAACCCTATTAATAAACCTACGCCGTCTGTCTGTCTGTCCGTTCGATGGCTTTATCTTTTGAACCGTAATAGGTAGCCGGTTGAAATTTTCAGTGTTATTATGGCGGATAAGGCAACAGATAATAAAAAAAAACTAAAAGTTAAAAATTTTGTAGATAATAATTATTTATTGAAACTTAAACAATTTGATAGTAAAATTATACACAATTTATAAATTAAAATTATTAAAATAATATACTCTACCTACCAAATAAAATATAACTAATTAAAAAACTATAAGTAAAAACTACTAAAAACTAACTTATAAATTATAAATTTCCTCAAAGGGCGTCTTAAAAAAATAAAAAAATACTTAACAAAAATATTAACTTTGAACATTATAGAGTCAAAATTCGTACCTGTATTTGCCGTAATCAGTAAGGCTAATAATAAATAACACACGTCCTATTCATTTTAACCATTACAACCCGTAATTACAAAGCCAGCCAAATTAAACTCTACCTCACAGCAATAGATCACGTTTTTCCACAACAACTTGTGCAATCTCAAAAGCTAGCCTGTTGAAATTATGCCGATCAATTTTGTACTGTATGCGTTGGTATTAAGTTATATTTTCGTATGTACTAGTTGGTTTGTGTTGTAATGGTTGATATAATGAGGTGGGAACCGCGCCATCTGTTGGCGGTATTGTATATGTTTTTATAATGACCGGGCGCGACCTCTGGCGGTGAAGTTGGCAAGTTAGCCGCTGAAGCGATGCCATAGTCAGTCAGTCAGCGTGTAAGCGTCTACTGCTGGACATACGCCTCTCCAATTTTCCTCCAGTCCTCCCGGACTTCAGCGGTACGGAACCACTGCTTTCCGCCGACGTACTTGATGTCGTCGTCCCAACTGGCGGGCGGTTTTCCAACACTCAGTTTTCCTGTCCACGGCCTCCAGTGTAGGACACGGTTACTCAGAAGGGTTTCGGTGGCCCCAAGCACAGAAGTCATGTAGGGTAGGCCATTTATTGCTTGGATTTGGAAGGTAGAAATTAGAAAATAAAACAAAGTTCAACAAAATTAACATTCCAAAATTATATTAGGTTATGTTCGGTTAGGCACGTTTACCAATTAGGCATTTAGGAAAATCAATTTTCTTGCCTTTTCTGAGCAAACTCTAAGATTACGTCGTCCAAATTTGATCTGACGAAGTATGTCTGCCTCAATACACATTAACGCCAAAGAATTAAGCTTGGCTTGGCCAATTTTCCTTCTTTGTCGATTTTTTAATCTTTTCAGTTGCGAAAAGGATCATTCAGCAGAACAGTTTGCACTATGTAATATTTATGACGTATGTCTCTGCAGAGGAGAGGAGGCCCCTAGAGACCAGGGCTTATGCGTTTATCCGCCACTGCGGTTACTCCAACGGTCGTCGTCTCTTCGGCTTACGTGCCCAGCCCACTGCCACTTGAGCTTAGCCACCCGGTGTTCAATATGCCGCCGACGCAGCAAAGTAGTCGTCTTTGTTGCGTCCTCGGATTCAAGATTCACGTAGCGATATTCCCAGCATGGCTCGCTCCATTGCTCGCTGGGCAATTTCCGACCTTTGGCGAGACCTTTGGACCACAGCGACCGTCAGAGTCCACGTTTCACATAAGTACGTCATAACTGGGAGAACACACTGGTCATATTATACGGGTCTTTAAATTTTGCGAAAGGTCAGACCTCAGGGCAAATTGGCGATGCCATAGATAAACTTGAAATAGCTTTTGCCAGAAGCTCCCTTAGGAGCTTGAAAAGGGTGATTGGAAGAAATCACAGCAGTTATGCCCGCCTTCTGTACCGCAGGAAAGAACAGGAACCTCAAAATAGTTCTTTCCATAGTCCCTCACTGTATATATTTTTACTGGTTGAAAATTTTTATCCTTTTCATTGTCACATAAAGTAACGAAGTCATGCGTTGTCAGCCTCGATAGGAAGTGTCTATTCGTAGGTATACCTACGAATAGCCCTGCCCCCCGCCTGGTAGGTCTATTCGCAGGAAATCAAATAGGACACTCCGAGTTCTTAGTTAATAATCTCTGTTTGGCGTACCTACGAATAGCCCTGTCCGCCTCGATAGCTCAGTTGGATGGGTGACCGCTCATCCGTTGGAGGCTGACCGTGGTTCGGATACCAGGTAAAACTGTAGGTCTATCCCCTTCTTACCTTACTAGGTGGTAGGGTTTATTTAGGCCCGTGTTCATAACACCGCACTGAATGAAACGCCGTCGGTCGAAACGGCTGTGTAAATAGGTAGTTCCGTGCTTTCCGATCCGTCCGGGTTTCCCCGGATTTGTCCTCTTTTTGAAGGCGCCCGGGGGCGTCCGGGGGGATTTTTTAAAGTAGTCCGGGTTACACGAAATGAAAATCCCGCTCGCTGCATAACTCTATGATGGACTGAACGAGAACGAACTATGAACGAACTTCGCTCGCTCAAACAACGCGCGCTTTCGGGCGGGGCGGCGCCGCGCCGCCACGCGAAATTAATTAGGAATACAGACTGTATCATCCATCGCTGATAAAAAATAAATATAACTTTAAAGATATGAGTTGTGTGGAATTTCACAAATTTCTCCTGTCCAAAAAAGACGTTCTTCAGGCGATTGGAAAAGCCGAAAATACAAGAGGTTGGAAGATAGGTACGTAAACTACATGATTTTACACCTAAGTTCGCAATAATGAACGTTTTCTAAAATTTTAAGATGCTGTACTTTGAATGTTTTTATAATTTTTCTGTCTAATTATTACTTTCTCAATAATTAATAGTGAGTCACTATTAGTGACTAATTTTTATTTCAAATTTAATATAACCATACCGGGATTTATTGTCATGTCATGATCATGATAAGAAAAAAGCAATGTCCGGGTTTTTATATGAAAATCCGGGGTTTTACTTATTTTTGTCCTAGTTTAATGATTTTAGAGATGGCAGCCCTAAGTGCAGCCTACATGCAATAAAGAGAAGCACTGACATGACACCTAGTTCACTCGGTGTTATGGGCTGATATCACGGATGTTGTAGGTGATGTAGTCAATCGTATATTTAAAAAAAACTAAGGTAGGTACCTACCTAGGTATCTACTACCTCAAATAGGTACTAAAAAGTATTTTAAGTTTTTCAGAAGATGCTTCCTCAAAAAATATTTTCAAGATGTACCCTACATAGGACAATCATAAACGTAACGTGCCCAGCCCACGTCGATCGTTGTGCCGAAAACGCGAGATAGTACCAAGAACGTTAGAAGAGGTTGGACGTCGGACTGTCCAATGCTTATACGAGAACCAGCGTCGCCGAGCTCCGCGGGTAGCGGAGGGGACGGCGCGCGCTTTGTACCCTAATCACGAGATTTAACCTACTACGCTACGCCGTGTTCTCCGCATCATTTTGTATGGAGAAACGGAGCACCACCGCCTCTAGTGATAGATTTGCGAACTTCGTTTCTCCATACAAAATGATGCGGAGAACACGGCGTAGCGTAGCGTAGCGTAGCGTAGCGTAGTAGGTTAAATCTCGTGATTAGGGTACTGATTGGGTGGCACGAATGTTATTGCTACGTTTTTACTAATATCGTGTTACGCTGGGCTGGCGCGGGTAAGGTCTGACGTCCCTACCTCTAACGTCCTAGGATAGTACCTTACGTGCGAGTGCGACCACGTGATTGCTGCGTGCACTCGCTCTATACGTGCAAGAAGAAGGAACATATGGCTACTGCACCCTCTCTGTGTGAATTCGACCTCCGTACTCGCCTCCTTACGATGCGCACCGGGCAGGGATTGCATTGCATCCCTACGCGCTGGACTTACCGCCGCCGATGCGTATACCAATCGATTCTGCAGATCCTTCCTCACAGAACCAATAAAATCTGGAACGCTTATATATTTTCCCCCAAGTAGAGTCTCGGCGATAGGTCAGGCCGGCATGCGTGGCATTCGCAACCCCCACATTCGACCGAATATCGTACTTTCTATAAAAAACCGGCCAAGTGTGAGTCGGACTCGCGCACCCAGGTTACAGCACCACAAAAAAAAAAAATTGGTTGTCTGTAAAGTCGGTCTACGGACGATAGTTTTACGTGATAACGTCATTCCGAAAATAATTCTTAGGTGGTTATAAAAAAAACTAAACACCCTAAAAAAATTTTAACACGGTAACATTGCTTAAAAAAGAAAAAAAAAAGAAAAATTGAGGGATTCGAACCCATGGTCAAAAAATACAAATCCTACACTCTTGCCGCTGAGCCACGAAGTCACATAAACGACCAAACGAATATCGCATTCCCTTGGTTCGCTTTCGGCTTGGGCCGATTGTGCCTCTCTATCGCTTGTTACGCGCTCTCGCTTGCACACACAGGCTCAGATGGAACGTGACACTTTTTCGTGCGTGCAACCGGTGTTCATCAATTTATAAGACGTGACGTTATCACGTCAAAAACATGTTTCTTGTATGGGCACCCTTAATGTTGGATTTTTTTAAATTTTATTATTTGTTGTTATATCCACCATCTACGTGGGGCACACTAAAAGTTTCCGGAATTAATAAGAATAAAATACTATTAAAGGTCAAAAATGAATTTATTGTTTCTCAAAATATTCTCCCTTTGCGTAAATGCACTTTTTCATACGATTAAACCAATTTTGAAAACTTTTGTGCCACTCCTCCGTGGTGACCTCAGAAACGTGTTTTTCATATTCTTCGACAGCCTCTTCTGGTGATGAAAATCGTTGACCGCGTAATTGGTTCTTAATTTTTGGGAACAGAAAAAAGTCACAAGGTGCCGTCACCTGTTACTATGTCCCACACCAAATTTGAAGCGCCTTTGTTGAATCTGGTAAGCGTGGCATTGCACCAAGTGACGCGGTGCGTTTTTTGAGCCTCGGTCAAATTGTGTGGGATCCACCGCGAGCACAGCTTTCTCACACCCAAATGTTTGTGTAGGATTGATTGTATTTGACTCATGCCTATGTCTAAGGATGCCCGAATCTCATGGTAGGTCACATGCCTGTCTGTTTCGATCATACGGCGCACAGCATCGATGTTTTTGTTGTTCACAGCGGTGAACGGGCGACCATCGCGACATTCGTCACTGAGATTGACACGACCGCGCTTGAATTCTGCAAACCAGCAATAAATAGTCGTCTTGCATGGTGCTTCATCGCCAAAAGCAGATTGAAGCCGAGCGAGGCTCTGATGAGCTGTCAAATTACACTTAAAATCGTAGAAAATCATACTACGAAAATTTTCCCGGGTTAAATTTATGTTAGTGTAGACACGCAATTTTTAAAATGGCGCCACAATGGAAAAACAATTGACAGTCAGATGAAACAAACTGCATTCTACAGCCAAAGAGTTCCATTTTCAAATGTTGTAATTACTTTTTAAATATTGTTTATGTAAGTGGCCAATTCCGGAAACTTTTAGTGTGCCCTATGTATATCTATACATATCTATACATATAATAAAATCGTAAAGGTAAGAAAGTCTGTACATTGAATGTATTCGGAAAAAAACTAACCAGGGTGGCTTAAAATGAGATACTGAACATGTTAGAACAGTTTTTAAAATTTTTGTTTGTTTGTTTGTCTGTACGCGCATCACGCAAAAACCACTGAACGGAATTAGACGAAACTTTGTATAGTGGCAGTTTATATGCCGGGTTAACATAATACGTAGAAAAAAATAATAATAATTACAATTATAAACATTATTGCGCGTTTAAAATCACGTAGTCCAAAGTACATAATTATATCTTGAGAACTGGCAGCAAATACAATTTCAATAAAATATTCATTCGAAATTTTAAAATAAGTAGATACAACGAAAATGACAGTTCTTCTTTTTTATAACTTGAACACAATAGTCAATACATATCTATTCTTTCTATACATATAATAAAATCGTAAATGCAAAAATGTCTATTTGTACGCGCATCTCGCAAAAACCACTCAACGGAATTTGACGAACTTTTTTTAGTGACAGTGTATATCCCGAATTAACATAGTAATTAAAAAATATAATAAAAACCACGTAATCCAAAGTAAAGGTAAAAAACAATTTTAAATGTCATGTTGACAACGGAGAACTGTCATCTCGACGTGCTGGCCGGTGACAAATTGTTTGATAAATAAAAAAAAAAATTGAAAGCCGAAGTTATGTCGCTGTCATTGGTGCAATAAAATGTATATACCTATCTGTTGCCCGCGGCTTCGCTCGCGTGAAATTCGTATTAAAAAAAAAGAAAATAAGTAATTATAGGCGGGCCCGAAGGCGGATCTGCGCTCACGTAAACGATATTCTTTCTCGATGAAAGTAACTAAGGGCGAGGCGGAAGGCGGAGTTGAGTTCAGGAAGAAGAAAAACATTCTTGAAGAAAGTAAGTAACTAAGGGCGAGGCCGAAGGCTGAGCTCTATTCTGAAAGACCATAAACCTTCTCGAAGAAAGTAAGTAACTATGGGCGAGGCCGCAGGCCGAGCTGCGTTCAGGAAGAAGCTAAACCATCTTGAAGAAAGTAAGTAACTAAGGCAAGGCCGAAGGCCGAGCTACGTTCGAATAATTGAAAAACCATCTCGAAGAAAGCAAGTAACTAAGGGCGAGGCCGAAGGCCGAGCTGCGTTCAGCAAGAAGCTAAACCATCTCGAAGAAAGCAAGTAACTAAGGGCGAGGCCGAAGGCCGAGCTGCGTTCAGGAAGAAGCTAAACCATCTTGAAGAAAGTAAGTAACTAAGGGCGAGGCCGAAGGCCGTGCTCTATTCGGGAAGACCATAAACCATCTTGAAGAAAGTAAGTAACTAAGGGCGAGGCCGAAGGCCGTGCTCTATTCGGGAAGACCATAAACCATCTCGAAGAAAGCAAGTAACTAAGGGCGAGGCCGTAGGCCGAGCTGCGTTCAGGAAGAAGGTAAACATTTTTGAAGAAAGTAAGTAACTAAGGCGAGGCCGAAGGCCGAGCTACGTTCTGACAAATGATAAACCATCTCGAAGAAAGCAAGTAACTAAGGGCGAGGCCGAAGGCCGAGCTGCGTTCAGGAAGAAGCTAAACCATCTCGAATAAAGTTAATTAATATTAAGATTGAGTTAATTTAATTTAAATTTTATTATAAAGTCCACGCTTCTGACGGCAAATATACCGTGCATCCTAGAACCTCGCGGTTATTCCCGGCTGGATGGCAAGAGGCCCGATGCTATCACCTTAGTGCCACGGACTAAGGGTAGTTCTTTGATGTGGGACGCCACTTGTGTTCTCACATTGGCTCGAAGTCACGTTAGGACTTAGGACATCTTCAAGAGCGGCTGGCGCGGCCGAGGCTGGGGCGGAGAGCCTCAAACGCAACAAATATAGAAATATAATTCAAGATTTCGAATTTGTTGCGTTTGCGGTTGAAACCCTCGGTCCGTGGAGTAGTGAAGCCAAAAGAGGCTTGGGCCTCTTCTGGTTGACGCAACTGGTGTCCCGCCATCAAGGGCTTATGTACTTCATTCAAAGGGTAAGCCCTGCCATCCAGCGGGGTAATGCCGCAAGTGCTCTAAGAACATTTGAAAATGCCCGTTTTGATAGTTATTTTAATATTTGTTAGGTAGGTTTTAATTCTTTAATTATTAATATTATTTTTTTATTTTTATGGAATAAATAGATTGAGTAAACTATATTATATTCTATCGAAGAAAGGAAGTCTTTAAGGGCGAGGCCCGAAGGCGGAAGAGGGTTTTTGGTTTACCTGAACGCAGCTCGGCCTTCGGCCTCGCACTTAGTTCCTTCCTTTCTTCCAGAAGGTTTATCGTCTTCCTGAACGCAGCTCGGCCTTCGGCCTCGCCCTTATTTACTTCCTTTATTTGAGAAAGGTTTATCGTTTACCTGAAAGCAGCTCGGCCTTCGACCTCGCCCATAGTTAGTTACTTTCTTTGAGAAGGTTTATCGATTACCTGAACAAAGTTCGGCCTTCGGCCTCGCCCTTAGTTACTTACATTCTTCTTTGGAATAAGAATTTCACGCGAGCGAAGCCGCGGGCAACAGCTAGTAATAAATAACACATATTCTGTGAGAATTTCAACTGGCTACCTACTACGGTTCCAAAGATACACCAGTAGGACAGACAGACAGACTGACGTCGGCGTAGGCTTAGTAATAGGCTTCCGTACGGGATACGGAAACCTAAAAAAGTTGTCTCGCGTGTGCCGTCTTCTTTGATTCAATGCAGTGCAGTGCAGACCAAAGCAAAATTGATAAAATACCGTTCCAGTATGTTCCATGCTTGAACCGAACAAAGGGTTGCCCTTAATCGCTTTTCCAACCCTAGTGTCATCGTCGCGAGTCAAATAAATAAATAAAACTGGGGTGTTATGATCGTCCATTAACCCTTGAACACGTGCGAAGGTTCCCGCGGGCCAGGGGGCAGGTGAGCACAGTAAACACCAGTCAGGTGCCACAGCTACCTGCTATTTAGTACCTGTAGGTAGGTTAGGGCTAATGTGGGGCCCCGATTAAACTGTGAGTGTGAATCAGTGGGATTCTGATTGAACAGATGGGAAGCCCTGACATGACACCTAGTTCCTACGGGAAGCTAGATCGTTGTTTATTGTTTATTATGTATTCGTATTGGTGTAAGATTGCGCTCGAACTTGTCACAATTTGTTCTATCCGGTTCGATTACAACCACGAAGAAGAACCGGCAATAAAAATCGCAGGTTATTTTTTCTATACATATTATTACAAGTATTTTAGTGACTATAAAACATAGCCACTATAACATCGCTTGCAGTCTATCGAAAACACAGATTGAGAGCACAACATGAGAGTAAGATTAACAATTTTACTGAGAGTTCTGACAAAAAGACTAAAGAGGATTCATATGGCAAAACAACGAAAATTGTTATATATTTTAAAACTTCAAACAAAAATTTTGTTCTATGAAGTACATAATTTTGTTCCATATTATGAAACAAAAATATTATTTTTTTTAAACTACCTGTACTAAACACTGAAGCAGGCGTTTTAAATTTACAGTATTTTTTCATTGACTGAAGACGCCACCGACATCGGGGCGAAATATTTCATCAATAAATGTGCTTTTTTATTATTATTAATAAAATATGTGCTTTACATAAAAATAAAGCAACAAAAAGTTGTTAGTATTTAATTAAAAAATATATATATTTATAAAGTGAAAGTTTCATGGTGAAACAAATTTCTGAATGTGACTCTATTTTAATTTCTTATGTAGAGCTAGCTCCGCACTGGATAATTATTTTGGAATAAAATGTATCTCATTGTATAGGGAATTTAATTTTCTAGACACTAAAGCAGCATTATTTGAAAAAAAAAACAAATCCTAATAATTTTTAAACAAACAAAACCTAAAAAAATCACCATATAAACGCGCGCAGTGCGCTCGATTGCTCAGTGCCGCCGCGCCGACCCGAATTTTTTGTTTAGCCATGATGAATTATGAATCAAGAGCCTTTGTCAAATGTTGATACGTAATTTGTATCAACTCAATATTGTTAGTACATTATACATATTATTTACTAAATACAATATACTACAATTTAAGCGGCGGGTGGCCGAGTGGTTTGGGCCTCGGCTTCTCATGCGAGAGGTGCGAGATACGAATCCGGTCGGCGGCGTTGATGAGTTTTTCTGACGAAAAAATTTACATGCTTCACCGTTCCTACACGCTGAATCCCGACAATCGGGGTAAGCAGAGTAAGCGGGGTTGTGCTGCAAGAACTCTGGTAAATTACAGCACAACACCGACCACCACGTTTCGCAAAGTATTCGAACAAGATTCAATCGATCAAGCAGCAAGTAAGGCACGAAGACCCACCTGCTGCATGACTCGGTGTAAGTACCGTGCCAAGGTGAGAGGTGGCGAACCTGTCGCCCTTTAGCACGGCATATTGTCCTTATCCCTTAGTCGCCTTTTACTACATGCATAGAGATGCAGTGGGGCTATTCTTCCTAACCAATTCACTTCCTAACTTTATAGTTATCTATTGTTTTGTATTGTTTAGGGTCATCCGCGCGGATGACAGGAAACGAGACAGGAACCAATTCACTTCGTAACTTTATACGTGGGGCACACTAAAAGTTTCCGGAATTAATAAGAATAAAATACTATAAAAGGTCAAAAATGAATTTATTGTTTCTCAAAATATTCTCCCTTTGCGTAAATCCACTTTTTCATACGATTAAACCAATTTAGAAAACTTTTGTGCCACTCCTCCATGGTGACCTCAGAAACGTGTTTTTCATATTCTTCGACAGCCTCTTCTGGTGATGAAAATCGTTGACCGCGTTCGTTCGATTCGCAATCGTTCTTAATTTTTGGGAACAGAAAAAAGTCACAAGGTGCCAGGTCGGGACTGTATGCAGGATGGCTCATAAGTTCTACGTTTTACACCTTCAAAAATTCGTTTGTTTGTCTGGCCGTGTGGGAACTAGCATTGTCGTGGTGCAAGATGATACGGCGTTTACGGTTATTTTTACGGAGTTTGCCAATAATTTCCGGCAAACAAATGGTCGTGTACCAGTCACTATTCACGGTACGACGATTCTCTAAAGCAACAGTAGCCACGTGTCCAGTTTTATTAAAAAAAGAAGCAATCATCCGCTTAGATGCACTTTTCACGCGCGCCGCTTTGGTTGGTTTCGGCTCATCTTGAAAGACCCATACGCTGGATTTCTGATTTGTTTTGGGATCGTAGCAATAAATCCATGTTTCGCCACCTGTTCCACCTGTATGTCCCACACCAAATTTGAAGCGCCTTCGTTGAATCTGGTAAGCATGGCATTGCACCAAGTGACGCGGTGCGTTTTTTGAGCCTCGGTCAGATTGTGTGGGATCCACCGCGAGCACAGCTTTCTCACACCCAAATGTTTGTGTAGGATTGTTTTGTATTTGACTCATGCCTATGTCTAAGGATGCCCGAATCTCATGGTACATAGGTCACATGCCTGTCTGTTTCAATCATACGGCGCACAGCATCGATGTTTTTGTTGTTCACAGCGGTGGACTGGCGACCATCGCGAGATTCGTCATTGAGATTGACACGACCGCGCTTGAATTCTGCAAACCAGCAATAAATAGTCGTCTTGCATGATGCTTCATCGCTAAAAGCAGATTGAAGCCGAGCGAGGCTCTGATGAGCTGTCAAATTACACTTAAAATCGTAGAAAATCATACTACGAAAATTTTCCCGGGTTAAATCCATGTTAATGTAGACACGCAATTTCTTAAATGGCGCCACAATGTAAAAACAATTGACAGTCAGATGAAACAAACTGCATTCTACAGCCAAAGAGTTCCATTTTCAAATGTTGTAATTATTTTTTAATTTTTTATGTAAGTGGCCAATTCCGGAAAGTTTTAGTGTGACCTATGTAGTTATCTATTGTTTTTTATTGTTTAGGGTCATCCGCGCGGATGACAGGGAACGTAACAGGAACCAATTCACTTCCTAACTTTATAGTTATCTAATTGTTTTGTATTGTTTAGGGTCATCCGCGCGGATGACAGGGAACGTAACAGGTGTACCGGACCCACACGGGGTGGATGTTAGCAAGTAATACTATTGTGTGTTGTCTCACCCGGTGGCAGCAGTAAGTGGTTGTAATGCTGCAAGATCTGCAGCGCGGCCAGCGCGCCGCCGTGCCCGCACAGACTCTCCATCATCGCCAGCAACACCTTCTGCAGCTCACTTCACTCACATCGCGCACGTTCTATCAACACACCTTACTACTGGCACCTTTCAATATCATCACTACTACAGAACCGCTAATCGTTTGGGATACGGGATATTTATACAGGGTGTTTCAGGATAGGCTTGAGAAACTTCAGGAATGGAAAGTACTATGATTATTAGAAGAAAAAAATCCTTATCACTCAAATCGAAATTCCTTACATACTTTGTTTTTCATACAAAAATTTAAATTTGTAATAAAAACTCGATGGGCAGTGAGTGCGGAGAGATTTGGTGTCGGTACTTAATAAGAATAGCCCCACTGCATGTCGTAAAAGGCGACTAAGGGATAGAGACAAGATGCCGTGCATAAGGGCGATAGGCTAGCCACCTCTCACCTTGGCATGGTGTTTCCAGCGAGTCTTGCAGCAGGCGGGCCTTCATGCTATACTTGCTGCCTGATCTGAGTTATCTTGTCCGATTACTTTCCTAAACGTGGTGGTCGGTGTCCTGCTGTAATTTACCAAAATACTTGTAGCACAATACCAATTACTCTGCTTACCCCGATTGTTGGGATACGGCGTGTGGTGTATAAGTATGATGTCTAGGTCAGGGAGTGCAATGAGCTAGTCCTGTCCCCTTTTTCTTCTGATGCCATTCAAATGTAAGTGATTGGAATTAACCTGCATGCAGTTAAATTCTATTAGACTAGCATGTAAGTTAGTAATTTTATTTTTATTTAATAAAGGCGAACGTTAACCGTACACCAAATCTCGATGAAACTATTTTCACTAAAAAGTAATATAAAATGACCGAATCTGGAAAAAAGTTTCAAGGCTTTTACTCTTCAAATATGAAACCCTTTCAAACTCTGTAGTTAAGAAACCCTATCCTGAAACACTCTGTATATCAGTATTTTGATTACCCTACATATAAGTTAAATACATCACAGGCGTACCGAAGGGGGTTGAGGGTTCAAACCCGCCGAAACTATTAATATTTTGCACACTAACTGAGGATGCAATGGTTCCTAGCCTAGAAATTTTTCTAGGTTCGTTCCAGTAAATTCACTAAATTATACTAAGTAATTTTACTAAATTCAAGTAAAGTCAAGACATTCAATCACTCAAGAAAATCAAACCAAAACATAATATTATAAAACCAAATAAATATCTTACGAACCCCTGAGAGTTTATATTGGTTTACGTTCTTTATCTCGTCTCGCTGGCCTTATTTTAGTTCTTTCTTGCCCACCATATACATGCAACGTGTCCCAAAAATCAACGTCAAGCGGGAACCAGGGAGTAGGCCAGTTTATGACTACCCAGGGAAAAATAAGAAAAAAAATCGCAGTCAATTGTTTTTAATTTTAAATTTGCAAATGTAATTGGTTTTTTTATTGGTAGCCTAAATAACTCTGCTATTGATCAGTATCCCAATCCCAAATAAAACCAGAATGCCTGTAGTTTTACCAAAAAAATATTCATTTAAATTTTTTCAAAAAAAAATCTATGACTCAGATTTTTTTTTCTTATTTTTCCCTGGCTAGTCATAAACTGGCCTACTCCATGGTTCCCGCTTGACGTTGAGTTTTGGGACACCCTGTATGTAGTCATAATATGAGCGTAGTTCTATTTTCAAAAATGTTAATTGATCAATTTGAGTTTCCCGCTTTTAACTGTGCTTTTACTGTGTACACTCACGTCGTTTTTTTCGCCAGGGCGCCCCATCATGGGCCCCGAGATGGATGCAAGCGGCATAGCATCCATCTCGGGAACTCACAGAGGAAAACGAACAATTGCGGTAGCGCGGAGACCAGCGTCGTACGTAACTTAGGGCAGGCCAACAGGGGCGACGAGGCAATGGCGCACGCAAGAGAGGCGCGCGAAAATGTGCCGCGGACGAGGACAAAACGATGAAGAAAAACCGGCCAAGTGCGAGTCGGACTCGCGCACCGAGGGATTCGCACCAGCACGTTATTGGTCGGTTTTTATCGTACTACTGTACGGAACCCTAAAAAACCGACGAGACGCGACGCTGGCGGTGCGATGATTTGCGGGCGAAGGCGCCGCCAGGGGAACAAGCAAACATTACATTTTTGTTGTGGGAAATGCTTTTAAGACTAGAATTACAGTATTACAGAGTCATCGCGGTGTCACCTTACTGTTGGAGCTAGGTCTCATGCCAATAAGCACTTCACTTTAGTGAAATTGTTTTGAATGTATTGAGTGTTAGAAATTAAAATATGTATTTTAGGCTATTAGCTATATGTATGTATAATTATAGGATATTTTTTATTGAAAACGCGCATTGTGCTCCGAGCCACCCATAAGGTGTCTAACGACGCCACCACTGAACAGATTTTGATGCGGTTTGCAATATAAGAGAAGCGTTCGTTTATTATCTATCACATGTGGGTTTAAATCTGATTGACTATTAAACCGAGTCTATCGCGAGTGAAGCCGCGGGCAAAAGTTAGTTTAGTTATAAAGTTTGATATTAGATAGGTTAGGTAGGTACCTAATATGTAGCTTTATGTTTTCTAAACTGTTTTGTCCTTAATTATTTCTTGATTAATAATTTCAACTGTTATACGTAGGTAGGTATATTATCGGTATATACCTAATATGGTATTTATCTATTTAACAGAAAGAGAAAATAACAATTAAATAAACAGAAAGAACTTACATTAGGTAACTGTAAAATTAAAACGAAAACTAACTGAAAACAAAACTAACTTAAAAAATCTTATATTTATTTGATTTATTATTCTTTTATCTTTTTAAGCTATAAATCGGGGTAAGCAGAGTAATCGGTGTTGTGCTGCAAGTACTCTGGTAAATTACAGCACAACACAGACCACCACGTTTAGCAAAGTACCTATTCGGACAAGATAACTATCAGGCAGCAAGAGGCACGAAGGCCCACCTGCTGCATGGCTCGGTGGTAAGACCGCGCCAATGTGAGAGCTAGCTATCCTGTCGCCCTTATGCACGACAAGAAGTGTATTGAGTGTATGGAGTGTAAGGTGCGATAAGAAATTACGTTCTAATAAAAACTAAACAATAAAATATACTTAAAGGTACCTAAACCTGGCTAAATACTCAAATTTTAATTTAAATGTATTTTTATTTTCATTCTAATTTTGTACATATTAAAAACGTAACATCAAAAACATATACAAAATTAACCTTAAAAAAACTGAGTTTGCGGGTCGAACCCAAGCTAAATTTAAACCTTTTCTATGTTCAGTAAGTGGGTTATTCTATATTATGTGAAACAAACAACTTCTGTGGCGAAAAAAAAAAATTTTAAACAAAAAAAATATATATATTTTTTCCATACAAATTTTAAATACCTATTCTCAAAATGTATGGAGAAAAAACAATTTTTTTTCTTCAAATTAAAAAGTCGTAGAACAAAAGTTGTACGCACAGAATCACACCCTTTCGGGTTTTACGGTTGGGGTTGCAACACCGTGTATAATAAAAACTTCACAGTTCGCTCAAATGTTAACTAGATTTAAAACTCGAATGTGATCACTCCGTTCGAAAAACACTTCTGTCCGACCTCCGCTAACTACACAACACTGACTCGAGCACATTTTCCACGGAAAATCAACGGAAAAGGCCAATTGAAAAGCGTGCTCTCCAATTACGCAAGAGTGTTGTAACGGAGGGACGCTATTGGCCGGCTGTGGGTAGACCACGCCTATGTAGTTTTCCTTTGTGGTAAGTGCCGTGCGGGATCCGGTGCGTTAGTGCGACAGATATTAGTGCGACAGATATTACCGTGTGGGGCTGGTACTTAAAAAGAATATCCCCACTGCATCTCTCCCCATGCATGTCGTAAAAGGCGACTAAGGGATAAGGACCAGATGCCGTGCTAAAGGGCGACAGGCTCGCCACCTCTCACCTTGGCACGGAACTTCCACCGAGTCATGCAGCAGGTGGGTCTTCGTGCCATACTTGCTGCTTGATCGATTTAATCTTGTTCGAATACTTTGCGAAACGTGGTGGTCAGTGTTGTGCTGTAATTGACAAGAGTTCTTGCAGCACAACACCGATTACTCTGCTTACCCCGATTGTCGGGATTGAGCGTGTTTGATATGTATGTATATTAGTGCGACCGTGTACCGTGTGGGGCCGGTACTTTCAAAGAATAGCCCCACTGCATCTCTCCCCGTGTATGTCGTAAAAGGCGACTAAGGGATATGACTCCCTTCTTATATTACTAGGTGGTAGGGTTTAACCATCCCGGGTTGGTACCACCGCACTGAATGAAAGGTCGGTCGAAACGGCTATGTAAATAGTTTGTGTTTTCCGTCCAGCTCAGTGTAGCCGGCACGACCGAAGGGAAGCACTGACGGTTGGCTACATCACCTACAACGTCCGTGATGTCAGCCCATAACACCGGGTGAACTAGGTGCCATGTCAGGGCTTCCCCCTTTGATCGTGCCGGCTACACTGAACTGGTCGGAAAACACAAACTATTTACATAGCCGTTTCGACCGACGTTTCATTCAGTGCGGTGGTATCAACCCGGGTGGGTTAAACCCTACCACCAAGTAAGATTAGGAGGGAAGGGACCTAGAGTTTTACGAGGAATCCGAACCTCGGTCAGCCTCCAACGGTCAGCGGTCACCCATCCAAGAACTGACCGCACCCAGCGTTGCTTAACAATCAATAGCGACAGTTGACTGTCTGCACCACTGAGCTATCGAGGCTGACTATGACTTTTTGCTGTAAGTACTGAGAGTACCTGCCGCTTCACTGTTCGGAGCCGGCCGGTGTAAAACTGTAGGTCCCTTCCCCTTACTCCTTACTAGGTGGAAGGCTCAAATTGTAGCCGACTGGGTTGGTGCCACCGTACTGCATGTAAGATGGTCGCATAGCAGCCTCGGCTGTGTTCTCCTCTAGTTCAGTATAGCCAGCAATCCAGGGAATTCTCCGGTATGGCACCTACCTTCTCGGAGGCGAAATTGGCTGGTCGGAGCATGTGCTTTGGCCCCTCCGACTCAGCCAACCATACCGGATTATATAAAAAAAAACATAAAATTATGTAGACAGGTCGGTACGGTACCACCTACCCACACCACGGCACAATTGCTACATATTATTATAGAGGGTGGTTGGTACAACGGGGCACCGGCTCACGAAACACCAATATGTAGTTAATTGCAGCTACCTTCAGCCTGAAAGCAATTATAAGGTAATTACTGGACGAGCCGCGTCACTCCGAGCCGTGGCTATGCTATACCCGCCATGTAATGTGATTGTAACTATCTATACTAGTTTATGTACCAAGCCGACTCAATAATTAAGTGCCGTGCCGTTATCCTATGTTCTAACGCAGGGGTTCTCAAACTTTTTTTTCAGGTACCACTAAAACCAATATGTTTGTGCGGCGTACCACCTTTACTTACTAGAAGCTAATGAAAATACACAAAATTAATACAAATTAAAAAAAAACGGTAATATCGCCGGCGGCTGTGGCGGGAGACAGGCCTCCAAGCGCGCCGGCGGGTGCAGGCCGTGGCTACGGAGCTCTCCGTTATTATTATTTTATTTCTTTATTTTCACGTTTTTTCATCATACAGGTACATATTTATATTAATTTTATACAATTATAAAATAAAATAGCTATACAAAATTAATAAAAACAGAGAAAAACAAAAAAAAACGGTATTCTCGCCGGCGGCGGGAGGCGGACCTCCAAGCACGCCGGCGGGTGCAGGCCGTGGCTACGGAGCTCTCCGAGACGACGCGAGACTAAGCTTCGAGCGGTAGGTGGTGGTACTAGACACGTAGGCCACCACCACCCCCATCTCGGAGAGCTCCGTATCCACCGGCTGCGGGGCGACGACACGCAGTCCTTTCATGGATCTTGGATATTATTATTATTTTTATGGAAACTGACACGTTTGGTTATCACCTACAACATCCGTGATGTCAGCCTATAACACCGGGTGAACTAAGTGCCATGTCAGTGCTTCCCTTAATGTCGGCTACACTGAACTGGACGGAAAACACAAATTATCTTCTATATCTTTGGAGATTTGCATCACACCAAAGTTCAATTAATGATTCTCTTTCCTCGGATGTAAGTGATCTCGGAATCGAATTTAGTTCTGAAAAATCTTATATGGGTTTTTAAATTACCGTGGTTGTTAGACATTATTTTTTAAAACACAACAGCTTTACTCACGGTTCTTCCGAGCTATGTGGCTCGGAAGAACCGTTAGTAAAGCTGTTGTGCTTTAAAAAATAATGTCTGAAAAATCTTGTTTAAAATATTCTTCGGAACTCACTATGAGCATTGAAAGTGGGTTTTTATATCGCTGAGAACATCAGAATTCAAATACTGGTTATGTTCATCAACAACACTTTCTAAATTAGGATTATGATGCTTTTTATTGCCGCTTAAGTAATGTTTAATTTTTTCTCGTACCATCTCGAAGCATTCCGTGTACCACTGGTGACGGTAAGCGTAGCATAGATTGAGAACCGCTGTTCTAACGTGTTCTAGCTAGCTAGCTAGCTAGAACATGTTAGAACAGTGTGTTATATATTATTTACCTAATCGCTTTTGCTATTTTTGTCTTTTTGCTCACAGCTTAGGCCGCCGATAACGTAGCGTTATGATTTATAGCCTAAAACCTAGCATGTATAACCTAAAATCATCTTGAGAAGTGACCTCGGAAGTGACAGAATGGGGACCTTCTACACTTGTGTTTACACGCCGGCGCGGCGGGAAAACGCTCGAGAAACGCGGCAGACACAATTTTACATACAAGTAAACGACGCATTCTACATTACGGCGTTTATCCGCCACTGTACCTGCGTTTCACGGGCGTTTGCTTTTTCAACGCAACATGCAGCGTTTAATACGCAGCGTATAAACGCAGTTTCAATCTACACACGAGCGTTTTTCCGCGATTGCGTTGCGTCATTCTACGCAAGAACTTCTGCGAGGCTACTCGTGCGCCCCGTGAGTGAACATGTTCGATACGGAACGGAGCGACTTATTGTAGAAATACAAGATCGCCCTGCTTTATATGATGTAAAGTCGAAGGACTACGGCAATCGAGAACTGAAAGCAAAACTATTGAATGAAATATTCCTGAAGTTAAATGATTTCTTAATACAGGTTCCACCCAAATAGGTTTTTTTTTTCTTTTTCGTTAACTCTAATAATAAAAACGCTGCAAGAGCAGTGATCATGGGCGGGTCCATTTTGAAGAATGAGCAATCGCAGCGTATAAACGCTAGCGTGTAGAATGACGGTCTGCAACAGCGTATTCGAGCGTTTTTTCGCCGGCGCTTATACGCTAGTGTAGAATGAACCGTGGAAATCGTATGTAAATCTATAAAGTGGCTCTCGAGTTATAAAGATATTCATAATTTGTCAGCCTCGGTAGCTCAGTGGTACGGTCGGTCGACTATTATTTTATTAAGCAACCCTGGGCGCGGTCAGTACTTGGATGGGTGACCGGTATGGTACCAGAAAGGTATGAAAATGGTCAACGAGAGATAGCGTGAGGGATACGAAGGCTCAATATTTTTACGCTAATGTGAAAACAACCCTAATGCATGGGTCACGGGTTAGACTTGGTGTAATGATAATTTTTTTTAATGGAATCTCACACGGTTAGCTACATCACCTACAACATCCATGATGTCAGCCCATAACACCGGGGGAACTAGGTACCATGTCAGTGCTTCCCTTCATTTCATGTCAGCTACACTGAACTGGACGGAAAACACGAACTATTTACATAGCCGTTTGGACCGACGTTTCATTCAGTGCGGTGGTACCAGCCCGGCTGGGATAAACCCTACCAACTAGTAGGTAAGAAGGGAATGGTTTTACGTTGAATCGGAACCACGGTCAGACTCCAATGGTCGGAGCGGTCACCCATCCAAAAACTAACCGCACCCAGCGTTGCTTAACAATCAATAGCAACAATCGACTGCCTGCACCACTGAGCTATCAAGGCTGACGAATGTTAATGCAAACTTCAAAGTGAAACAATAAAATAATAATAGGCTTCCGTACGGGATACGGAAACCTGAAAACCGGCCATTTATCTTGGTGGCGCGGAACCCTCGCCTCAGTGCGCGAGCCCGCCTCCCACTTGGCAGGTTTTTATAAAAATATAAAGATTAAGCACTATATTAAATAAATGCAAATGTCACTGAGCCTGTAATTTAATATAATTAATCTGCATTTTTTTTCTAGAAAAAATAAATACGATTAATTTTAAATAAATACGCGATCATAAATGCTTTCATACGAAGAACTATATAATTTACTTAGCATTGCTGGATATTCATTTTTATAAGAGACCGGCCGGGTTGATACCACCGCACTGAACGAAACGTCGGTCGAAACGGCTATGTAAATAGTTCGTGTTTTCCGTCCAGTTCAGTGCTGCCGACATGAAATAAAAAGAAGCACTGACATGGCACCTAGTTCACCAAGGTGTTATGGGCTGAGATCACGGATGTTGTAGGTCATGAAGCCAACCGTGTCAGTTTCCATTAATTAAAAAAGCGAGTGGGCTGTGTCGGAGACACGGCCGCAGATTCGTGGATTTGATGAAGACCACGCGAGTAGTTTGGGAGCAGTAGTTTCGAAAAAAAAAAACTTATCGAGGCCATTTCTTCCAGCGAATGAGTAGTCGTGGATCAGTAGTACATATAAATAGAGCAATTAAAATGTAGGTTAAAAATATTTTACAAGCTTTTTGGTTTGTTAGTATAACAGCTTCCTCTTATCCTACTAAGTTTAAATTTTGTGTTGGTTCAGTCCCGAAGACAATGCAATGTTTGGTAAAAAAAAAGTCAATTATTTAAAAAAGAGCAATTTTATATACGAAAAGAAACAAATTACAAATCGATCTGATTAGTAGTTCAGGAGTTATAAGCATTTATTGATTTTCAAAGCCTTTTTTCCACAGAAATCCTAAGTAATAGCAGTAATCCTAGCTAATACTGAGTCGTATAGTTCCAGAACCCGCCAAATCCATTTCTCTAAAAAAAGTAGTTATAAACAGTTTTGAATAAAGTATTAAATTTGTCACTTATATGTAAAGACGTTATGTTCCTAACACGGTCCAATCCAGAGTGAATCGCAAAGAAAAATTAACATTTTTTCCAGCTCCCTTGTAGTTTGTATGCGCGGCTATTTATCGAGGTCTAGTTTTTTCGTCTTACTGTAAAATCGTCCGAAACGGAGTTGGCGGGTTCTGGAACTATACGACTCTTCTCTGATCTGTGGGCTTGATGTACGACTCTCGGGTATGTCATCTTATATAGCAAGTCGGAAGAACTACCTTTAGGACGATATGCCTCACCTTCCTGTAACTCTTACAGTTTTCGAGATCTAATTCGCCAAAAGCACATAATTTTCGTAACGCAACTTTTTGTAAAAAACCTCCGGCAGCACGATAAAGACGTTTCATCAAATTCACGTCAAAAAGAGACATGACCTCTTCAATTTCGTACAATCCACGGCACTGTCCAGCCGCTACGGAACCACGCTGCTTTCCGCCGACCCCCTTGATGTTGTGGCTGTGTTCCCACACTCCGTTTTCCTGTTCACTGCTATGAAGAAGTCGGACAAGCACATTAGATACCGTGCTAGATAGAGGGCGACAGGTTAGCCACCTCTCACATCAGCACGGCCCTTCCACCGAGTCATGCAGCAGGTGGGTCTTCGTGCCTTACTTGCTGCTTGTCTGAATAACGTGGTATGCAGAGTAATCGTTGTTGTGCTGCAAGGGCTCTGTTACATTGCAGCACAACACCGACCACCACGTTTAGCAATGTATTAGGATAAGATAACTGTCAAGCAGCAAGTTAGGCACGAAGGCCGTGCCAAGGTGAGAGGTGAGAAGCCTGTCGCCCTTTAGCACGGCACCTTGTCCTTATCCCTTAGTCGCCTTTTATGAAATGATTGAGAAGAGATGCAGTGGGGCTATTCTTTTTAAGTACTACCGACCCCACACGGTACAATATTATACAATAACTAGCCGTGCCCGCGGCTCCGCCCGCTCTCATATTTCACTTCACTGCTAACCTCATAAGCCATTTAGCGTGATAGTAAGTAGCCTATAGTTGATGGGAAGAATCAAGCTATCCGTAGAATTTTTTTTTATTTAAATCGGTTCAGTGGTTCTCGAGTTATAAGCGGACAGACAGACATACACTCAGACACTCAGACACTCAGACAGAAAGCAGACGTTGGATTTTATTATAGGTAAGGAAGGAAGGAATAATAAATAAAATTGTACTACACAGACGAAGCATGTATACACAACACATACGTGCAGTGAGTAGGTTAGAAATATAATGAAAGTTCACACGAACATGGTACCTACACAGTAGTTAATAATTCAACGATTCTTCATAAACTCTACGTCGCGGAGCGAATACCGCTCTAACCGAGGCTCTAACAGTTGCGTCCTAGCGCGGTACACACGTTAGTGCGACACGGCGACACTTTAGTGCGAAATCTTTATTTAAGTTGCATGATAATGATGGATGATGTATCACTATATACTCCCTGACTGTGAAATAAAAAACGGTTTTTTAATTACTTTTTTTATATAAGGTCTTTCATTAGTAGGTTTTTACCTTCATTACCGTGTGGGGCCGGTACTTAAAAAGAATATCCCCACTGCATCTCTCCCCATGCATGTCGTAAAAGGCGACTAAGGGATAAGGACCAGATGCCGTGCTAAAGGGCGACAGGCTCGCCACCTCTCACCTTGGCACGGTACTTCCACCGAGTCATGCAGCAGGTGGGTCTTCGTGCCATACTTGCTGCTTGATCTTGTTCGAATACTTTGCGAAACGTGGTGGTCAGTGTTGAGTTCTTGCAGCACAACACCGATTACTCTGCTTACCCCGATTGTCGGGATTCATAGCGTGTGTGATATCATTAGTAGGTAACTTTACTTTATCTATCACGTTTTCCCATACCAATTTTTTTTACGATATCAAATACCTATCCATTCTACTAAAAAAACACATCACCCTCCTTTTTGCTTCGCCGTAGTCGGGTAATAATAGTTTATTGAACAAATTATTTCATAGCATGGATAGGTATTTGATATCGTAAAAAAAATTGGTATGGGAACGTGATCAGTATCTGATACACGTACACCCCCTAGCGTAAAGTTACCTAAGACCTTATACAAGGTGTATTTGAATTAACTGCGTTCCTTTCAGGGGGTTGTTCTGTATCCTAAACTGAGTAACTTTTGTTCTACAGCTTTTGGAAATTGGAAAAAAATAATTAACTTCCTCCATACAGTTAAGGGCAGGCAGACCTAACCTCCACATGTATGAGGAACGCGATTTTTTTTTTTAAATACCAAAATTTGTATAACAAAAGTTGCTTAGTTTAAGAAACTCTTAGTAAAATTGTTAATTTTGCTCTCAAGCTGTATTTTCGATAGACTGTCTGGGCGATGTTATTATGTGGCTAGTCAAGAAAATAATAAATAATGTACTTGGGTCTTTCTCCGCCGTCGCAATATTTCGATGACTTCGGTGGCACTTTTTTTTTCTTTGAATTTAGACATTCTCACAGGCAAAACATAATTTAGAATTAATTTAGAATCAAATGGTAGTGGAGGGAACGAAATTGATTGAACGGTTATGAAGTTATTGAATTTAAAAAATATTATGTCCACCGAAATCAATATTTTAGTCACCGAAATCAAATCGTGTAATTACTTTATAACTTAACACTGTAAACACTATGCAACTGTGCAAAAGAACAAACAATACCGACTACAATTGTGTGCAATTTCGATAGAGTAGGTATTGAGTAGATTTATATTGTAAACATTTTTTTTGTGATATTGCCGGTCTTTTTCCGGTCTCTTTAAGTGCATAAAGTATGGGGTCGCTTTTATTTCTAGCTTTTCTAAGTCTTTCAGCCACTCTTTTTTTAGCTAAGCGTTCCTCTTTTGAATCCGCTATCACGGCAAAGCTGAAAAGGATAATCACACGTAATACTATAATAATAAATCGACCACCGATACGTCGAGATACTCCAAAACTTGTTTCGGTAAACGGCGGTGACTGTGAGGCTCCATGAAAATACTCGCCCCATCCAATGATATTCTGCTACTCGGCAACATACATTGTTATGCGGACAAAAGTAGGTACACGGATCCTACACCAGTCACCCTTCAGCCAGACGGGACGTTGTGGATGAGAAGAGGCGAAGAACAAACGCTTCGGTCTATTTCCGAATGGGGCCGTACTAATTTGGTCGAGTTTAACGCTTCCAAGACACAAGTCTGAGCGTTCAGTGCGAAAAGAACGGCGTTCATACCCGCTCCTTCCTTCCAGGTCCCGTCGATAAAATTAAGCGATCACCTCGGGGTCCTCGGAGTCGAATTGTCGCACGACCTAAACTTTCGGCGCCATAATCTAGTTAGGGAAAGGCCAACGTAGTTTCTAAAAAGTTACTCAATAAGGTGCGACGGTACTTCACGCCGGGCCAAAGGCTGCTTTTGTATAGCACAGATTAGGTCCTGCTTGGGGTACAGTTCGCACTTGTGGGTTGGCTCAGCTAAATACCAGCTTGCGCCTTTGGATTCGATCCAGAGTCGAGCCCTGCGACTAGTGGATGACCCCAACGTGTCCCGCGATCTAGAACCACTGCAACTCCGTAGGAATGTCGGCGACCTAAGTGTGTTCTATCGCTTATTCAATCCACGGTAAATGCTCGGAGGAGCTGTTTAACGCGATCCTTCCGTCCCCTTACCCCTCCGCACAACGCTCACTGGACAGGGATTGCATCCCTATACGCTGGACTTAAACGGGTGCGTACCAATCGGTTCTGCAGGTATTTCCTCCACAGAACTGGTAAACTCTGGAACGCTCTCCCTGCCCACGTATTTCCCCCCAAGTATCGTCTCGGGTCCTTCAAGAGAGGCGTGAATAGCACCTGTCAGGCCGGCATGGCATTCGAAAGCCCAGCGTACGACCGAATTTACATGGGCGTCATTAGGCACCTTATTGGTGGCTCGGCGTCGCATGTCGCGCTTTTTATTAAAAAAAAATGCTTCTTGGTAAGGGAGTGAGGCAAGGGGCCGTGATCTCACCCAAGCTCCTTACAAAAGCACTTGAAGACGTGTTCAAGACGCATGAGTGGGAGAACATTGGAATAAATGTCAATGGGGAGTTTCCCAGTCATCTCCGTTTCGCGGATAACATTGTCCTCCTCGCACATACCCGGGTTCAGCTTCAAGAGACGCTCAGCGACCTTTACGAGGTCTCGCTGAACGTCGGCCTGAGGATGAACCTGGATTCTTTTTATTACTTCCGAACTGGGTGGCTCTGCCCGAGGTCGAAGCTTCAGGCGCAACCAATTTCACCGCCGAGGAGGTGCCAGTCCGGCTTGGAGGTGGACTAATGTCGCTGGGGAAAGTCTATTAACCCGCGATTAGAAGATCCGTGTATTGTAGGAGTGGGGAAAGATATTCCCTGGGAGCCCGTTCCACACCTTTGCAGTGCGGCACAAGAACGATTTAGAGAATCGTGCAGTTCGAAGAACTCTTCTGTCGACTACAAAGGGGTGTTCCGCGAGAGTATGGCGGGTTTGGCGAAGGCGAACGGTAGGAGGAGGGATAAGGGAAGCAAGTTCATCAGAGCAGCGGGCCATAGTAGTACCGATAAAACAGGCTCAATGACCACACGATACGTCTGTGCTTTAAAGGCTGAAGGTCCTTTGTGAGTATAGAGTCACCAATGAGGAGAATGGCTCGTCGCTGAATTGAATCCAAGGCTGAAAGAAGGTACTCAGGGGAACCCTCCCATTCCCAAAGACGACTGCAATATTCCATCACCGGTCTTACTTGTGCTTTATACAGTGTAATCAGTTGGACCGGCGTGAAAAATCGCCGACATCGGTAAAGGATCCCTAATTTTCGAGACGCTAGTTTCGCCTTGGACTCTATGAACGATCGAAACCCAACGTCCCTGGACACTTCCATACCCAGGCCGCCCAGACTACCATCTTTGGGGACTTGGCTGCCCTGGAAAGTGGCTTGGAGAGGAAACGGATTAGCCTTAGTAGAGAAGGCACAAGCTTGCGTCTTGGCTACGTTGAAGTTGACAAGTTCTTCCCCCAAGAGGATACTTTTCGAGAACCTGGTCAACCCGAGCAACAGTTTCGCGTCTCGCGTTTGCTGCTGAGGCTTCTCTACCCTTCCAGTCCTTGATGAACCCTTGATGCACCGTGCTGTCGTCCATGTAACAATGTATTTCGCCGAGCGAGAGCATGTCGTTGATGAATAATAGAAACAGCGTAGGCGACATCACGGATTCTTATGGAACACCAGCATTGATTGAGTAGTCGGCCGAGCAGGCACCATCTAGGGTGACAAAGATCGACCGACCACTCAAAAAGCTGGAGATCGAAGTGCACAGTTTTGTAGGGACACCGTAAGCTTTCTTACCAGTCCCCGGTGCCAGACGCGATCGAATGCTTTGGATATGTCCAGGGCGACCGCCAGCGATTCCCCAAAACCATCGAGCCTTTCAGTCTACAAATGCGTGACGTACGCAAGAAGATCTCAGTCGACCTTTGCTTGCCGAAGCCGTATTGCTTGTCATCGAGAAGTTTACAGTCTTCTAGATACGTCAGAGCGCTGAGTTGGCAATACGCTCCATAACCTTACTCAAAAGTAAGGTTAGGGATAAAACCAACGTCATGACGATGGAGGTTATGGGTGAGGGGGATATTCTGATCGACGGTGAAGTGATCAAACAAGTGGAGGAATACGTATATTTCGGAAAAATATTTCGGCTAGGTAGGTCGACAAGGCCTACTCAAGGAGGTAGAGAGACACATTCAAATGGTTGGGCTGCCTTCGGAAAGCTAAAGTTCGTCCTAAAGTCTGATCTACCGTAACGCAAAACATATTTAATAAGAAATATATACTAGTCTCAAAAGTTATTTAGTTAATACAGTGTAAACGGCATAATCTAACTTCGATTAAAAGAAAAACTGTTCTTTTTTTTTACTTCATTCGACGAAAACTCTCAATGACGCAATATAATACAGTAAGTTAGGTTTTGCTACGTAGAGTTTGTAGTCTTAAATGTTTTTAACTTTATGTGAATTTAATTTTTTTTTCATTTCTAATCCTCAAATACATAAGTTATCCTGTTTATAAGTTTTAATAGGCATGCTATTTAATTAAAAAATATGTTTCTTGCTTTCGGTGGTTTTGAAATTGATTTCGGTGCACCTATTTCCACCGAAAACACCGAAGTCATTGACACTGAAATCAAAAAAGTAAGGAAAATCTAAAATATTTGCAAATATAACCTATATATACAGCATTGCTCTCTAAGTTGGAGATCTAGTACTAATAAGACAATCTCTAATTAAAATATAATAGTAATATGTCAAATAAATAACGAGAAAATTGGTTCAGCGAAATCAATTTTATAGGTTACCAAGCCACCGAAAACGATTACATACCTTAATAACACGGCCGCACAGGAACGCACAGACGTGTTGTCCTCGCCACGGAAGCGGCTCGATTGATATTTTTTTTCGCTTTAACAGCTATTCACGCAGCTACAATAGTATAGGATCTATGAGCGTATTCCTGCGCGCCACCGATATCAAAGGAAACTAGCGGACGCAGATAAAATAATTCGTATTTCGTCTTCTAAAGCGTATTCATGCTTAGTAAAAATATACGTTAAAGAATAACTAACTAGGTTTTAGAGAACATATACAAAGTAGCGTAATTCCTTATAGATGATAAGAAAAAAAATTTTTTCTACCGCAAAGTGTAGTCCGGACGCGCCAGTGAAGTCAAGATTTCAGCAGTTTTAATTTTTTTTATCGCATTTCTAATTAATTAATTTAAAAAAGGACACAGGCCCCCCCCAGTATTTTAATCATATCTACAATATAAAAAAATATAAAAGTATTATGAATCCATTTTATAAGACTTTTCGATCCGGACTCGCTTATTCTGCCCATCCGGAGAAAGACCCACTTGTAAAATATGTATGAAAAAATAGTCGGGTAAAAAATACACCCTGCGAAGTTTCTTGTCGGTTCTTCTTCGTGGGTGTAATCGAACCGGATAGAACAAATTGTGATAAATTCGAGTGCAGTTTTAATGCCATATGTATGAATGATCAATAAACAATAAACAATTCAGCGTGTGTTTTAGGTACCCTTCGCGGTCATTTTTTTTTTTTTTTTATGGAAACTGACATGGTTGGCTACATCACCTACAACATCCGTGATGTCAGCCCATAACACCGGATGAGCTAGGTGCCATGGCAGTGCTTCCCCCTTTGATCGTGCCGGCTACACAGAACTGGTCGGAAAACACAAACTATTTACATAGCCGTTTCGACCGACGTTTCATTCAGTGCGGTGGTACCAACCCGGGCGGGTTAAACCCTACCACCAAGTAAGATTAGGAGGGAAGGGACCTACAGTTTTACAACGGTCAGCGGTCACCCATCCAAGTACTGACCGCACCCAGCGTTGCTTAACATTCAATAGCGACAGTTGACTGTCTGCACCACTGAGTTATCGAGGCTGACAAAAGTATTAGTAGAGTAGAGTAAGTATATGTAGAGATATATTCATTTCGGGGACAGATTAAACAAGATTTTTTATATATTATAGTTTTTAGTTAATTGTCTATTATGTACTTAATAATATTTTTGCTGTTGAATAAATAAATTCACCCATAAACAATTATTATTATACGTAACTAAAAACTAAACAAACATCTAAACGCTCCTCAAACAAACCTTAATATGTCACGCAAATATTGACCCGTGTCACCCCCCGTGCTGACCGCTGACCCTAATTATATAATCTGTGTAGTTCTGAAGGGTCGTCCTCGTCGATAACGAGCGCCCTACGGCTGCTTTCTGACTAGACGATGAAATGCATGAAAATGTATTGAACAGCTTTCGACTGGACGGCGGCGGCACCGCGGCGGACGGCGGCAGCGGCAGCGGCGGAGGCGGCAGCGGCAGCGGCGGAGGGGCGCGGTAACGGAATGAATGAGAATGATGCCGTGCGTGACAGGACAGTTGCTTGACTTGACACGCCGTCTGACAGTGTTGCCATGATTCGGAACATGATATTTTTATTATTATGGTAAGTTTACGTTGTAAATTTAGATACAACGGCACGCCTGCTTTCCAATCGGGTAACCAGAGATCGTGAATATTCAATTGATTTGAATTTATTTCAAAATATATTTCCCGTTTTAGATTAAAAAAAATTCTATGGAAACTGACACGGTTGGCTACATCACCTAAAACATCCGTGATGTCAACCCATAACACCGGGTGAACTAGGTGCCATGTCAGTGCGTCCCTTCATTTCGCGCCGGCTACACTGAACTGGACGGAAAACACGAACTATTTACATAGCCGTTTCGACCGACGTTTCGCTCAGCGCGGTGGTACCAACCCGGCCGGAATAAACCCTACCACCTAGTGAGATAAGAAGGGAAGGGACCTACAGTTTAACGTGGAATCCGAACCACGGTCAGCCTCCAACGGTCGCGCGGTCACCCATCCAAGAACTGACCGCGCTCAGCGTTAATTGCTTAACAACAGTCGACTGACCGCACCACTAAGCTGCCGAGGCTGACGAATTTCCTTATCCCTTAGTCGACTTTTACGACATGCGACGGGGAGAGATGCAGTGGGGCTATTCTTTTTAAGTACCGACCCCACACGGTACAAATATTTAGTTGGTTGTTGTTTTTTTTTTCCTATATGTACTGTTTCAGCATTTATGGTTTCTTGGTTTGAATTGAATTCGTCAGATCTAGCGACATATTCGCTAAACGCCGCCGCAAGGTGAGGTCGTGGTCGTTGCCGTGCCGTGCCGTGCCGTGCCGTGCCGTGATCGTGACGTTTAGTGTGAAAGCGCCCTTTATCATGATTTCTTCAATACTTGTAGCTTTTTGTAGCAAGGACTTCAAACTAATAGAAGGACGACGGCTCGGGAAGTTGATAAGTCTAAATTAATAATGGTGATGCAGTATAGTAAGCACAATACTCGGGCCGTGTTGGCCAGAACGACCAAAGGTACTAGCATGGCACCTAGCACCACAGCATTCGCCAAGGTGTGACGGGCTGACATCGCGGGTTCACACACAGAGTGTTCGGTAGCCATAGGCTTCCGTATAGATACGGAACTGTGTGGCCAAGTTCGAGTCGAAAGCGCGCACCGAGGTTTCCACAAAAAAAATTTTTTTTTTAAAAAGTTAAATTACAAATTAAAAAAACTCCCGACCCTTAAAAAGTAAAAAATAATTTCCGTTCACCCGCTAAGTAAATACCCGCGCAGCTCTGAGTTTTTATATGTATATTTGTCAGCCTCGATAGCTCAGTGGTGCAGACAGTCAACTGTCGCTATTGAATGTTAAGCAACGCTGGGTGCGGTCAGTTTTGGATGGGTGACCGCTGACCGTTGGAGGCTGACCGAGGTTCGGATTCCTCGTAAAACTGTAGGTCCCTTCCCTCCTAATCTTACTTGGTGGTGGGGTTTAACCCGCCCGGGTTGGTACCACCGCACTGAATGAAACGTCGGTCTAAACGGCTATGTATATAGTTTGTGTTTTCCGACCAGTTCAGTGTAGCCGGCACGATCAAAGGGGGAAGCACTGACATGGCACCTAGTTCACCCGGTGTTATGGGCTGACATCACGGACGTTGTAGGTGATGTAGCCAACCGTGTCAGTTTCCATAAAAAAAAATAAAAAATTATTTACTTAGCGGTCACTTACTTTTTAAGGGTCGGGGGTTATTAAAATTTGCAATTTAACTTTTATTTCAAGCTTTAAAAAAAAACGTTCCACACGGTACACTTATAATAACACCCCTCTTTTTGCGCCGGGGTTAAACTACAGGTTTCTTGTATGGGGACCCCCTTAATTTTTCACTTTTAATTTTTTTTTATTATTTGTTGTTTTGTTACATCCGCCATAATAACACATATTCTGTGAAAATTTCAACCGGCTAGCTATTACGTTTCAAAAGATACAGCCCTCGGACGGACAGAGAGACGGCAGTAATAGGCTTCCGTACGGGATACGGAAACGTAAAAATGAATGACAGTTGCATACTTTTGAATTCTTCGGCTTGTGCATTATTCATGCATGCTTCAATATCGCTTTATGAGGGACGATGGGGTTGTGATTGTGGGGGTAAGAATAACAAAATAAGCAAGCGAGGTAAAACTTACTAGCTTTAATTGACGATGCCACTATATGTAAACCAGACGTGGGTAATGTAAATAGGCAGAGTGGTCACATTCTTACGCAGCCGTCAAACTTAGTTGGTTTTTTTTTTTTATTAATTTTTGGCTTGGATGCCAGGTCCTTCAGCCAAACTTAGTTCGTGAATTTCATGGTTTGCGCAGTTTGAAACAATTTTTTCGTAAGAAAAATTTTCAACTTTGGTGGCCCATATTGCCCCACTTAGGCTTCATACAAGGTTTTGTTTGAAGTATCGAATAAAGTTAAAACCTTTGTCTGCTCGTTAGGGATTATTATGCAGCGTTAAGGACTAAAGCGCGAGAGGTGTTGAAAGTTTGTGTTTTTTCGCATTTTTCAAAACATGCCAACTTGAAGGGATGATTTGGGCCAGAAGGGATGGAATGACAAAATAAAAACGTGTTACGTATTTGAAGTCGTCAAATAGATCTTTCATACGACATATTTAGAATTGTTGTCCGTAGTCTGGTTGCTGAGTACAAGCGTCGCAAAGTACAAAAAAAGTCTTTATTTTTTTTAGTCGCAGCCCGAGCCCAAAGACGTTTCATCAATTTCACGTCAAAAATTCATATTTGAAACGCTTTATTTAATATAGCTTTGGCCTGCGGCTTCGCCCGGGGTACACTCGGTTTAATAGCAAGTCCGATTTAAACGCAAATATGATAAACGATCGCTTCTCTTATAATATCAATCACTCTCTCCCTCGTCCATATTACACTTTCTTGGATACTGCTCAACCCTAAGACTATATAGCGTGATAGTTATAGCCTATAATGAGCATGAAGAACTACTCTTTCCATTGGTGTTAACCGCATCAAAATCTGTTCAGTGGTTCCGGAGTTTAGCTCAAACACGTTCTCTTTTTATATAAGAAAAAATAGAGATAGAGACAAAGATAGAGACAAATGTCTCTCTCTCTCTCTCTCTCTCTCTCTCTCTCTCTCTCTCTCTCTCTCTCTCTCTCTCTCTCTCTCTCTCTCTCTCTCTCTCTCTCTCTCTCTCTCTCTCTCTCTCTCTCTCTCTCTCTCTCTCTCTCTCTCTCTCTCTCTCTCTCTCTCTCTCTCTCTCTCTCTCTCTCTCTCTCTCTCTCTCTCTCCCTCTCTGCCTCCTCCTGCCATATTCCTAACTAAAAAAAAAACGCTAAGCGCAAGTCTGACTCGCGCACTGAGGTTTCGGCAAGCAAAAACATTTTTTTATTCTTAAAAAAAAACACGTTTCTTGTATGGGGGTCATGTGGAAAGTGTTGATGGCTTGTGTAAATACAGTGGCTAGTCAATATACATTTAAGTACTCTTTGGTGCTAGTTATGTAAAAAAGTTATTTAAAAAAGCAGCGGGTGGCCGAGTGGTTTGGGCATCGGCTTCTCATGCCAGAGGTCCGCGGTTCGAGTCTGGTCGGCGTGTAGCAATGAGTTTTTTCTGATGAAAAAAATTACGTGCATACTCTTACACCTGCTGCTTAACCGTTCGGTACCGGTGTAAAACTGTAGGTCCCTTCCCTTGCCCCTTACTAGGTGGTAGGCTCAAATTGTAGCCGACTGGGTTTGTACCGACTGGGTTGGTAGCACACGGCTTAGCTTCGCGTGACTTTTTGCTCACAGTTCAGGCCGCCCATTGTGTAAAAAAATATATATACGTTGGCTCGCGCGGCCACTTCGAATTCCTGGTCTTTGCTGTGGAAACACTTGGCGTGTGGTCACCCGACGCAAGGACTTTCGGAAACGTCCTTGGAAAGCTCCTCATCGATAAGTCTGGTGACCGACGCGCCAAGTCTTTCTTCTTTCAGCGGATAGGGCTAGCCATTCAAAGGGGCAGCGCTGCCAGTTGGACGAAATATTTTACTTGCAGTAGGTAATGTAAGTAAAATATTTAAAGAATTATTGTAGATTTTATATAATATAATTTTCACTGACATGGCACCTAGTTCACCCGGTGTTATGGGCTGCATCATGGACGTTGTAGGTGATGTAGCCAACCGTGTCAATTTACATTAAAAAAATCTAAGTTTAATTCAGTAATAATGAATCTAAAGTTAAATTACTAAAAATTTTGTTTAATTTATTTTATTAGCTTTGATTACATACATACATACATACATACATAGCGTCACGCCTGTTTCCCGGTGGGGTAGGCAGAGACAACGCGGATCTCCGCTCGCTGCACGATCCTGACACACCTCTGCCGCCTCTTCCACTCTCATAATGTTTTTCATGCGTGCTCGTCGGTTACGGGTACTAACGCACTTGCCCCTTGCGTCTAGGGCGAGCCTTCCCGACTCTTCCACTCACATTTGCTTCATAAATTTCTTTCGTTAGTCTCCTATCATCAATTCTTCCAACATGACCGAACCACCCATAGACGTATATTATTTCTCTATGGAACCACCGAAGCATCCCTTTCTCAATCCTTTCTTTCAGCCCACAGCGCTTACTTAATGTAAAAATGTTTATATCACAACTATTTATGCGTATTTATTTATATTTATGTTTATTTTATATTGCGTATAATATATATTTATATTTATGCATTAGCATTATAGCCGCCTGCGTTGGTACCACCGTACTGGATGTAAGATGGCCGCATAGCTGCCACGGTTTTGTTCTCCTCTAGTCCAGTATAGCCAGCAATCCTTGCAAGTCACCTTCTCGGAGGTGATATTGACTGATCGGAGCATGTAATTTGGCCCCTCCGACTCAGCCACCAATTTATATCCTCTTTGCCACCAATATCGGATTACATAAAAAACAAAGTATGAGTTATGATATTTTTTCATAAATAGATACTGGCCGCAAAGATGTTGACGTGATATAAAAACTGACAGGTTTGCATTCAGTTACGTTTTCGTATTTCTGTCGTTTGAAGCACGTTTGAAGTTTATTAAATAATTTTCTTGCAAAATGAACTCCACGAATAGACTGCCTCGCCTGCTAATGCTCAGAAAATCTATTGGAATCAATACGAAGACATATTGTAAGTGTACATCTTGTCGAAAAGTCTAGCGTCCCCTTCAATCAACTATTTTTACCCTATTACTAAACCTACGCCGTCTGTCTGTCTGTCTGTTTGTCCGTCTGTCTGTCCGAGGGCTGTATCTCTTAAACCGTAATAGGTAGGTAGCCCGTTGAAATCTTCACAGCATATGTGTTATTATATTATGGCTGATATAACAACAAATGATAAAAATAAGAATAAAAAAATCACGGGGGTCCCCATACAAGAAACTATTTATGCGAGCCATTTACCGAAAACAGTATGAAGCATTTGTTCGTCTACGGGCGCGGGCGTCCCGCCCACCACGTGCCAAGGTTCATCTGGTATGGCGAATGAAGCCATGAGATTCAGAGGGGCAACGCAGCCAGCGAGCTGGGTACATCTATCTCTACTTCTTATAAAACGGAATGTCTGTATATATGTATGTATGTTTGAGGTAAATTCCGGAACCACTGAACAGATTTTGATGCGGTTTGAACCAATGTAAAGAGTAGTTCTTGAGGCTGTATTATATATTTTATATCTATGTATTTAACCATCTATCTATTTATCAAATTGTACTACACAATCTCTACATCTTAAGGGAACGTCTTCATCTATGTTTGAGGTAAACTCCGGAACCACTGAACAGATTTTGATGCGGTTTGAACCAATGTAAATAGTAGTTCTTGAGGCTGTATTATATATTTTATATCTATCTATTTATCCATCTATCTATTTATCAAATTGTACTACACAATCTCTACATTTTAAGGGAACGTCTTCATCTATGTTTGAGGTAAACTCCGGAACCACTGAACAGATTTTGATGCGGTTTGAACCAATGTAAAGAGTAGTTCTTGAGGCTGTATTATATATTTTATATCTATCTATTTATCCATCTATCTATTTATCAAATTGTACTACACAATCTCTACATCTTAAGGGAACGTCTTCATCTATGTTTGAGGTAAATTCCGGAACCACTGAACAGATTTTGATGCGGTTTGAACCAATGTAAAGAGTAGTTCTTGAGGCTGTATTATGTATTTTATATCTATCTATTTATCCATCTATCTATTTATCAAATTGTACTACACAATCTCTACATCTTAAGGGAACGTCTTCATCTATGTTTGAGGTAAACTCCGGAACCACTGAACAGATTATGATGCGGTTTGAACCAATGTAAAGAGTAGTTCATGAGGTTCACTATAGGCTATATACCATCACGCTAAATAGTCTTAGGGCTGAGCAGTATCAAAGAAAGTATAGTATGAACGGAATTTTGTGTCCAATAGTAGTACAGGATGGAAAGGGGAGATAAGGACGGAGGGGAGGGGGGGGCGGGGAGGAGTCGAGGGAGGGAGGGGAAGGGAGGGAGGGAGGGAGAATATAAGAGAAGCGATAGTTTATATCATATTTACGTTTAAATCGGATTTGATATTTAACCGAGTTTACTGCGAGCGAAGCCGCGTGCAAAAGCTTTTTTTTTTTTTTTATGGAAACTGACACGGTTGGCTACATCACCTACAACGTCCGTGATGTCAGCCCATAACACCGGGTGAACTAGGTGCCATGTCAGTGCTTCCCCCTTTGATCGTGCCGGCTACACTGAACTGGTCGGAAAACACAAACTATATACATAGCCGTTTAGACCGACGTTTCATTCAGTGCGGTGGTACCAACCCGGGCGGGTTAAACCCTACCACCAAGTAAGATTAGGAGGGAAGGGACCTACAGTTTTACGAGGAATCCGAACCTCGGTCAGCCTCCAACGGTCAGCGGTCACCCATCCAAGAACTGACCGCACCCAGCGTTGCTTAACATTCAATAGCGACATTTGACTGTCTGCACCACTGAGCTATCGAGGCTGACAAACTGACTTTAGTTGACTTATATATTGCGAGGGCTCGTACGAAATCAATAAATTGTGACAAGTTTGAGTGCAGTCTAACTGCTTTAAGAATGATGATCAATAAACAATAAAATACAATACAATATGTATATGTATGGATGTATGTGATCTAAATGTGTTTGGCTGAGAAAGTTAAATAAAACATTTGTAAATTTAATTTTCTATATATAAGGTGTTTCGTTATTTATGTCGTTTCTTTCAGGGGGTTCTTCTGTATCCTAAGCGAGTAACTTTTGTTCTATAGCTTTTGTAAATTGGAAAAAAAAATCACTTTCCCCATACATTTGGAGGTTAGGTCCGCCCGTAAATGTATAGAGAAAGTGATTTTTTTTTTCCAATTTCCAAAAGCTGTAGAACAAAAGTTACTCAGTTTAGGATACAGAACAACCCCCTGAAAGAAACGACATAAATAACGAAACACCTTGTATATATATATTTTTTTTTTTATCTGTTGACAGCTACCTGCCTCCTGCAAGACAGCTCACGCTAGTGCAGAGGGCAGGGGTTGATTTGATACTAAACATGTACAATGTAAAAACATTTATATAAATAAACATCTTTAAAAACTAAATAAGCATCTTTATCTTATCTTTATGTTCTATCTAGTTCGATAAGTCTCGTTTCCAGGCTGCTGCAAGAAAGAAGACGCCAAACCCGCCGCCAAACCGGCTGCTAGCGGCGGCTGTGGCGGCGGCGGCGCCGCACCCGCTCCCGCCGGCGGCGGCGGGAGCGGCGGTGGCGGCGGAGGCGGGGGCGGCGGCGGCAAGTCGAACGGCCAAGTCATTGCCGTCATCGGTGCCGTGGTCGACGTGCAGTTCGA
Organism: Nematopogon swammerdamellus; assembly: GCA_946902875.1. NCBI lineage: Eukaryota > Metazoa > Arthropoda > Insecta > Lepidoptera > Adelidae > Nematopogon > Nematopogon swammerdamellus. Next base: position 7,998,995 of record OX336348.1, on the reverse strand, counting down.
GGGGAATCTGCCGCCGATTTTGAACGCTTTGGAGGTTCCCGGCAGAAGTGAGTGGAAAGTCAGTCTTTTCAGCCTCGATAGCTCAGTGGTGCAGACAGTCAACTGTCGCTATTGAATGTTAAGCAACGCTGGGTGCGGTCAGTACTTGGATGGGTGACCGGTGACCGTTGGAGGCTGACCGAGGTTCGGATTCCTCGTAAAACTGTAGGTCCCTTCCCTCCTAATCTTACTTGGTGGTAGGGTTTAACCCGCCCGGGTTGGTACCACCGCACTGAATGAAACGTCGGTCTAAACGGCTATGTAAATAGTTTGTGTTTTCCGACCAGTTCAGTGTAGCCGGCACGATCAAAGGGGGAAGCACTGACATGGCACCTAGTTCACCCGGTGTTATGGGCTGACATCACGGACGTTGTAGGTGATGTAGCCAACCGTGTCAGTTTCCATAAAAAAAAAGTATAAACACCAAACTAAATCAATCAGTACTAATCATCAATGGTAGACTACGCGGGACGGATCTCGGCGTGTCGTCGCCGCAGCGGGCGACCCGCCACGCGAATACACTATACAAGTACGGTGCGGGTGCGAGGGAGAACACCGACGAACCGCTGCGGCGGCGACACGCCGAGATCCGCCCCGCGCATTATACTAATAATAAATCTGTAAGGGATGGTCATGGAGTAAGTTTACTTTGTTTTATGATGTGATGGATGAGATACCTGCATTTGTAGACTGTACCTATGTACTCGTATGATAGGTACTAAAAGTTTTTTTTTGTGGAAGCTGACTCTTTTGCTTACATCACCTACAACATCCGTGATGACAGCCCATAACACCGGGTTGGCTAGGTGCCGTGTCAGTGCTTCCCTTCGGTCGTGCCGGCTACACTGAACTGGACGGAAAACACAAACTATTTACATAGCCGTTTCGACGGACGTTTCATTCAGTGCGGTGGTATCAACCCGGGCGGGTTGAACCCTACCACCTAAGTAAGGTAAGAGAGGAAGGGAAGGGACCTACAGTTTTACGTGTAATCCGAACCACGGTCATCCTCCAACGGTCGAGCGGTCATCCATCCAAGTACTGACCGCACCCAGCGTTGCTTAACAATCAATAGCGACAGTCGACTGTCTGCACCACTGAGCTATCGAGGCTGACATAAGGCTATCGAGGCTGGTATGTATGAATGTTCCTCCATAACTCTTAAACCGATCATCCGAATTCTATGAAACTTAGTACAAGCACGTTTTACTATGGGACACACAGGTGGGCTAAATTAATTTCAGTTCCGGTTTCGCTAAGATGCGGCTCTCATACAAACCGAATTGTTCCGCGCGCCGAAATAAAAGTACGGTAGTCGGCTTACTTACTTTCTTCTTTTTAAATACGAATTTCACGCGGGCGAAGCCGCGGGCAAAAGCTAGTATATAATAATTATTATATTATAATACACTTTATGCCACTTCATGTGTGGCAAGGGCGGGTTTATTGCCTTAGGCAATTTCCTCCAGTCAACCCGGTGAAACTACATATTTACATGGAATTTGAACCATGGAGCAGTTATGTTTTCCTGTAAAATGTGTTTGGAGCAATAATACACACACACCACAGGCGCCGTATCCCGACAATCGGGGTAAGCAGAGTAATCGATTTTGTGCTGCAGCAAGTACTCTGGTAAATTACAGCACAACACCGACCGCCACGTTTAGCAAAGTATTCGGACAAGATAACTATCAGGCAGCAAGTATGGCACGAAAGCCCACCTGCTGGCTTGACTCGATGGAAAGACCGCGCCAAGGTGAGAGGTGGCTAGCCTGTCGCCCTTGTAGCACGGCATCTTGTCCTTATCCCTTAGTCGCCTTTTTAACCGACTTCAAAAAAGGAGGAAGTTCTATGTTCGGCTGTATGTATTTTTTTTATGTATGTTCAGCAATATCTTCCCCAATTGTGAACCGATTTCGATGATTCTTTTTGTGTTCGGTTCAGTCTAGCTCCAAGGTGGTCCCATTTTTTTTTTGGTCAAGATCGGAATGGAAAGCGAGGCGGAATCGCGAGGCCCAATGCCGAGCGATTCCGCCGAGTACATTAATAGCAAATAAAAATTACTAAAAAAAACTGTGAAATAAAAATTTATTTAAAAAAATATAAAAACCGCCTTCAAAAATGTATGAAATAAAAAAATAAAAATCGAAACCTAGAGTTGAAGGCGGTGGTGCTAAAGCAAGCAAAAATAACCGACCGCCTTCAACTCTAGGGTTCGATTTTTATTTTTTTATTTCATACATTTTTGAAGGCGGTTTTTTACGACATGCACACGGAGAGAGATGCACTGGGGCTATTCTTATTAACACACACACACACACTCAATAAATACTTAAAATAAATAAATGGACGGCATGGTGCTCCAAAAGGGTTAAGTGCGTAGTACGCGTAACCGACGAGCACGCATGTAGAACATTATGAGAGTGGAAGAGGCGGCAGATGTGTGCCAGGATCGTGGCACGCAGGGGCGCCGACTTTTAGAAATCTTCGTGGGTGCTATGCAATTTTTTTTTTATTGAACAATCATCATCATCATCAACGTGTTGCCGTCCACTGCTGGACATATGCTTCTCCAATTTTTCATTAATTCTCCCGGCACCCGGCAGCATGGTTTCGCAAAACGTTCGCACAATATTTTGCATTTGCCGCATTTACACATTCGCACGATGTACCTACGCATGTAGTGCTCCTATATTCTATATTGCATGATACAGAATAATATAGGAGTACTATAACGTTCGCTATTCGTCGCGCCACTAGTGCGAATGTGTAAATGTGGCCGCTCAAAGGCTTTTATGTAAATAAGGCACTTTTATCATAGCTCAAATCCTATTACTGATCAGTTTTTATATCTATCGTCGTGGCACCCACTACCCACCCCTCGTGGGTGCTGGAGCCCCCGAGCACCCACGTCGTCGGCGCCTATGTTGGCACGTGGAGATTCGTTGTCTCTGCCTACCCCGCCGCCGGGAAACAGGCGTAACGCTATGTACGGTACTTTAAAAGAATATCCCCACTGCATCTCTCCCCGTGTATGTCGTAAAAGGCGACTAAGGGGTATACTTAGGATTTCTGTGGGGGTATGACTCCCTTCTTATATTACTAGGTGGTAGGGTTTAACCCGCCCGGGGTGGTACCACCGCACTGAATGAAAGGTCGGTCGAAACGGCTATGTAAATAGTTTGTTTTTTCCGTCCAGTTCAGTGTAGCCGGCACGACCGAAGGGAAGCACTGACGTGGCACCAAGTTCACCCGGTGTTATGGGCTGTGTGTCAGTTTCCATAAAAAAAAATGTAATAAATAAAATAAATAAAATAAATGAATAAGTACCGCCACCCCCAACACACAGTGTACTGTGTGCAGCAATAATAATAACAGTATCATCTAATCCGCCTCTCCTCTCTCTCTCTCTCTCTCTCTCTCGGCTCAGCGCCGCGGCTGATCCCGGAGGTGGCGCAGCACCTCGGCTCGAGCACGGTGCGCACCATCGCCATGGACGGCACGGAGGGGCTGGTGCGCGGGCAGGAGGTGCGCGACACGGGCGCCGCCATCACCATACCCGTCGGCGAGCTCACGCTCGGCCGCATCATCTAATGTATGCGCCTCTCTCTCTTGGCTCAGCGCCGCGGCTGATCCTGGAGGTGGCGCAGCACCTCGGCTCGAGCACGGTGCGCACCATCGCCATGGACGGCACGGAGGGGCTGGTGCGCGGGCAGGAGGTGCGCGACACGGGCGCCGCCATCACCATACCCGTCGGCGAGCCCACGCTCGGCCGCATCATCTAATGTATGCGCCTCTCTCTCTCGGCTCAGCGCCGCGGCTGATCCTGGAGGTGGCGCAGCACCTCGGCTCGAGCACGGTGCGCACCATCGCCATGGACGGCACGGAGGGGCTGGTGCGCGGGCAGGAGGTGCGCGACACGGGCGCCGCCATCACCATACCCGTCGGCGAGCCCACGCTCGGCCGCATCATCTAATGTATGCGCCTCTCTCTCTCGGCTCAGCGCCGCGGCTGATCCTGGAGGTGGCGCAGCACCTCGGCTCGAGCACGGTGCGCACCATCGCCATGGACGGCACGGAGGGGCTGGTGCGCGGGCAGGAGGTGCGCGACACGGGCGCCGCCATCACCATACCCGTCGGCGAGCCCACGCTCGGCCGCATCATCTAATGTATGCGCCTCTCTCTCTCGGCTCAGCGCCGCGGCTGATCCTGGAGGTGGCGCAGCACCTCGGCTCGAGCACGGTGCGCACCATCGCCATGGACGGCACGGAGGGGCTGGTGCGCGGGCAGGAGGTGCGCGACACGGGCGCCGCCATCACCATACCCGTCGGCGAGCCCACGCTCGGCCGCATCATCTAATGTATGCGCCTCTCTCTCTTGGCTCAGCGCCGCGGCTGATCCTGGAGGTGGCGCAGCACCTCGGCTCGAGCACGGTGCGCACCATCGCCATGGACGGCACGGAGGGGCTGGTGCGCGGGCAGGAGGTGCGCGACACCGGCGCCGCCATCACCATACCCGTCGGCGAGCCCACGCTCGGCCGCATCATCTAATGTATGCGCCTCTCTCTCTCGGCTCAGCGCCGCGGCTGATCCTGGAGGTGGCGCAGCACCTCGGCTCGAGCACGGTGCGCACCATCGCCATGGACGGCACGGAGGGGCTGGTGCGCGGGCAGGAGGTGCGCGACACCGGCGCCGCCATCACCATACCCGTCGGCGAGCCCACGCTCGGCCGCATCATCTAATGTATGCGCCTCTCTCTCTCGGCTCAGCGCCGCGGCTGATCCTGGAGGTGGCGCAGCACCTCGGCTCGAGCACGGTGCGCACCATCGCCATGGACGGCACGGAGGGGCTGGTGCGCGGGCAGGAGGTGCGCGACACCGGCGCCGCCATCACCATACCCGTCGGCGAGCCCACGCTCGGCCGCATCATCAACGTCATCGGCGAGCCCATAGGTAGGTACCACTATACCACAGAATACTTATTATAGGTACTATACTCTATGCGCCGAAGTCCGAACATAGTTTACTATTTATGTTTGTTGTCTGTACGGTTGGCTACATGTATTATGTATAAAAATTAAAAACTAAACAGGACAAATTCAAGTGTAGTGTACTACCATACGAAAGATGAATAAAGAATATATTCTTTATCGTATGTACATCAATTTATACAAATTATTAGCCACAATAGGCGAGCTTGATGCCGCGAGGCATTCTATTCTAACTAACCATTGGGATGTGGGAGAAGTACATGCAAGCGAACAAGAATAGTTTGTGGCAATGTGTTAGATATACTGTAAAGAAATATGTATGATACAAACTACAAACGAATAATACTTTAATACCCATATAATAAACTGAACTGAATGACAAGGAGAGAGAGAGAAAAGGGAAGTTAAGATAATGCAACTACATAAGTAGATACCTATGTAATTTAAAATATGTACTTCGGTAAGGAAAGGAGAAGTTTGTTTTTTATCTGCAACATCCGTGATTTCAGCCCATAACATCTCGGTGAACTAGATGCCATGTCAATGCTTCCCTTCATTTCATGTCAGCTACACTGAACTGGAAGGAAAGGAAAACACGAAAACGTTTACGTATAGTGTTCTCTCTCTTTCGCAGTTTTGTATGCAAGTGAAAGGGATTTGCAGGTCAGTGGGCGAAAATATACATAATATGTAGAACATATACATACTTACATACCACACGCTGATATCCCGACAATCGGGGCGAGCAGAGTAATCAGTCTTGTGCCGCAAGTACTCTTGTAAATTACAGCACAACACCGACCGCAACGTTAAGCGATGTATTAGGACAAAATAACTATCAAGCAGCAAAGTAAGGCACGAAGACCCACCTGCTGCAGGACTCGATGGAAGGACCGCGCCAAGGTGAGAGGTGGCTAGCCTGTCGCCCTTTGGGGCGGCATCTTGTCTTTATCCCCTAGTTGCCTCTTACGACATGCACGGGAAGATGTGCAGTGGACACGGCGCTTATTCTTTTTTCACAGATTTTACTTCTTGAGAGTATAATGCTCCTTGGCCGTAAGCTCGAAATAAATCTACAAAACTGTCGTGTGTGTCGATGGACAGCATAATGTGCTTCCGTACCGCTGGAGGCCGGGAGGACTGGAGGAAAACTGGAGAGGCGTATGTCCAGCAGTGGACTGATTGACGATTGATTGACGCTGACTGACTTGGCTGTGGTGTGGTGTGTATGTCCCTAGACGAGCGTGGGCCGATCGTGACTGACGTGTTCGCGCCGATTCACGCGGACGCGCCTGCTTTCGTCGAGATGAGCGTGGAGCAAGAGATTCTGGAGACGGGCATCAAAGTGGTCGACCTGCTCGCGCCTTACGTCAAAGGTAAACCTATTTTATTAACCCCCGACGCATAAGCACGGGTGTTATATATAAGTTAGATGCCTCTGTCTGCCTGTCTATGTGTCTGTCTGCCTGTGTGTCTGTCTGCCTGTGTATCTGTCTGCCTGTGTGTCTGTCTGTCTGTCTGCCTGTGTGTCTGTCTGCCTGTGTGTCTGTCTGCTTGTGTATCTGTCTGCCTGTGTGTCTGTCTGTCTGTGTGTCTGTCTGCCTGTGTGTCTGTCTGCCTGTGTGTCTGTCTGCCTGTATGTCTGTCTGCCTGTGTATGGCCCGGCGCGCACGGGAAACTTTAAGTTGCGCAACTGTTGCCGTGTCCATGTATTTTTATGGTGGTGCGCGCACGTAGCGACGCGACAGTTGAGCAAAAATACATGGACACGGCAACAGTTGCGCAACATAAAGTTTCCCGTGCGCTCCGGGCCTATCTGTCTGTCTGTCTGTGTGTCTGTCTGTCTGTGTGCCTGTCTGTCTGCCTGTGTGTCTGCCTGTGTGTCGATCTGTGTATCTGTCTGCCTGTGTGTCTGTCTGCCTGTGTGTCTGTCTGTGTGTCTGTCTGTCTGTGTGCCTGTCTGTCTGCCTGTGTGTCTGTCTGTGTATCTGTCTGCCTGTGTGTCTGTCTGTGTATCTGTCTGCCTGTGTGTCTGTCTGCCTGTGTGTCTGTCTGCCTGTGTGTCTGTCTGTGTGCCTGTCTGCCTGCGTGTCTGTCTGCCTGTGTGTCTGTCTGTCTGTGTGTCTGTCTGTCTTTCTGTGTCTGTCTACCTGTGTGTCTGTCTGCCTGTCTGTCTGTCTGTCTGTCTGTCTGCCTGTGTTTCTGTCTGCCTGTGTGTCTCTCTGCCTGTGTGTCTTTCTGCCTGTGTGTCTGTCTGTCTGTTTGTGTCTGTCTGCCTGTGTTTCTGTCTGACGGTGTGTCTGTCTGCCTGTGTTTCTGTCTGCCTGTGTGTCTGTCTGTGTGTCTGTCTGCCTGTGTGTCTGTCTGCCTGTATGTCTGTCTGCCTGTCTATTTGTTTGCCTGTGTGTCTGCCTGTCTGTCTGTGTGTCTGTCTGCCTGTGTTTCTGTCTGCCTGTGTGTCTGTATGCCTGTCTGTCTGTCTGTCTGCCTGTGTGTCTGTCTGCCTGTGCGTCTGTCTGCCTGTGTGTCTGTCTGCCTGTGTGTCTGTCTGCCTGTGTGTCTGTCTGCCTGTGTGTCTGTCTGTCTGTCTGTGTGTCTGTCTGCCTGTGTGTCTGTCTGCCTGTGTGTCTGTCTGCCTGTGTGTCTGTCTGCCTGTGTGTCTGTCTGCCTGTGTTTCTGTCTGCCTGTGTGTCTGTCTGCCTGTGTGTCTTATTTGTATGTCTATTTTGACGTTTGTGTCAAATATAAATGACAAGTGAGTGAGACAGGGTTCCGGCGCGCTCTCATCCACCACGAGTTATATTAAAGGTTATTATTTTTTGCAGGCGGAAAAATTGGGCTGTTCGGCGGCGCGGGAGTTGGCAAGACTGTACTCATCATGGAGCTGATCAACAATGTGGCGAAGGCGCATGGTGGATATTCGGTGTGTACCTACTTACAAATTCGGATTGGTACCACACCACCGCACTGAATGAAGGTCGGTCGAAGCGGCTATGAACATTGTGTTTTCCATGTTATATCCGGTTTGACTGCTAAAAAAAACGGCCAAGTGCGAGTCGCACTCGCGCACCGAGGGTTCTGTGCCATCACGTAATTGGCCGGTTTTTATTCTTTTGTTGTTTTAGTTTGGACTATGATCACACCAAGTTTGACGCTCTGATATATAACAGTTTTTACGATAGAGCAAAAACAAACCAAAAACATGAAAAAAACACGTTTCCTGTATGGGGGGGGGGGGGGGGGGGGGGCGGACCCCCCTTATTTTCAAACAATAAAACACTAATTGCAGGTGTTCGCTGGAGTGGGCGAGCGCACGCGCGAAGGGAACGACCTCTACTACGAGATGAAGACAGGCGGAGTCATCACCGATGACTACAAGACTAGCAAGGTAGGAGGGTTTTATGGTTGATGGATTATACAGGGTGTTGGGCACATGGACCGACAAAAATTTTTTTTAGGTAAGTGGGGTCATTTGCAAGGTTTTGATCTATGAGACCTTTTGTCTGGTGTCACGTGGTATCGAGACACAATTTTTTTTCTTTATTTTTGAAAATTACCAAAATCTCAGCTTTAACCCCTTGTAACTTTTTTGTTTATGATTATATCTGCATGAGATAAAATTTATTTGGTTTTACGATGTATCCTTGTTCTAGAAAAAATGTCACTTGATGAAGTTGATAACACGAAAAGGACTTATGACCTCCCGAAGTCCCAAAGACGAGTAAAAAAATGACAGAATTTTAATTTTTTAATTCATTTAAAAAAAAAACTGACAGCAATTGAAAGCTTCATTTTCTTTCTTTCTTTTCGCTAGCTTAAGCCCTTTCCAACGGTATACCACATCTCATACAAATAATTCACTATGTGGTCAAAATTAGGCACATAGACAGAACAGAACGACAACACGGGCACTCGCTTCCCGTATTGAGAGCTTTTTCGGGAGAATTTTCAAATTTAGAACATGTACCGGTCGCGCGGGCACTCTTGCAAATTATCCCTAATTTTGTCGTTCTGTTCTGTCTCTGTGCGTAATTTTGACCATATAGTGAATTATTTGTATGACATGTGGTATACCGTTGGAAAGGGAATAAACTAGCGAACTTTTTAAAATGAAGCTATCAATTGCTGTCAGTTTTTTTTTAATGAATTAAGAAATTAAGATTCTGTCATATTTTTACTCGTTATCGGGACTTTAGGAGGTGGTAAGACCTTTTCATGATATTAACTTCATCAAATAATATTTTTTCTAGAACGCGGATAAGTACATATTAAAATTCAATAAATTTTATTAGCGCAGCGGTTTTAGGTTGAAAAAGGGTTCAAGGTTGCATTAATTCATAATAGAGCTTTTTTTTCTCAATCGCTAGTGTACCCTTTTATATAAGTTAAATTTAAATATCCTCCAGATATTTTCCGTGCATTTTTTTTAAATCAGCTTTATAATTACTACTTCTCAACGGACGAATATTCAAGGTTGCTTTTTATTTTGAAAAATTGCTAATTTTTGTATCTACACGCTAAAAAAATAAAGAATTAATTCCGATCAGAAAAAAATTACTTTTTTACCATAAATCAATTATTTCCATACAAAACCGGCGCGGTGCCATTGACATAAATGTTACTAACGTAAGGACAAGCCTATACGAACTGAGCAAATGGCCTCACTGCAGTGGATGTGCAAGCGAAGTGTACATCCAGTGGCTTGTCAGTCAGTTGCTGGCCGTCAGTCGGCCGTGACGTGTTAGTTGTGTGGGTGTCGCTCCTTAAAAATACCTTGTATTGACTTGTTGCCTTAATGTTTCTTTCACTAGGTTTGATTTTTTCAGGTATCGCTAGTATACGGACAGATGAACGAGCCGCCCGGGGCGCGCGCGCGGGTCGCTCTCACCGGGCTCACGCTGGCGGAGCACTTCCGCGACAAGGAGGGCCAGGACGTCCTCCTGTTCATAGACAACATCTTCCGGTTCACGCAGGCGGGCTCTGAGGTAGGTACCTACCGCTGGTATCCTCCAGGTGTCGCTAGTATACGGACAGATGAACGAGCCGCCCGGGGCGCGCGCGCGGGTCGCTCTCACCGGGCTCACGCTGGCGGAGCACTTCCGCGACAAGGAGGGCCAGGACGTCCTCCTGTTCATAGACAACATCTTCCGGTTCACGCAGGCGGGCTCTGAGGTAAGTATACCTACCGTTTTGCTTAGATATTATAGTCATATCACTGATTATAGTATGTTATATTTAACATGCCTAATGAAAAGCTCTGTAAGGTTTCTCATCCGGTTCTTCCTTACAGATTGCATTGATGAACGAGATATGACACAAAAAAAAAATGACGAACCATTCTGAATATGCATATATCTCAATGCAATATTGTTATTGTTGTGTGTTCTCTATGGCGAAATAAATATGTGAATCTGAATCTGAATCTTGTTGCAGGTGTCTGCGCTGCTGGGAAGGATCCCGTCTGCCGTGGGCTATCAGCCGACGCTGGCCACAGACATGGGTACCATGCAGGAGAGAATCACAACCACCAAAACCGGCTCCATCACCAGCGTACAGGTGATTGATTATTTATGTTCAATTTTGTATTTTATTGTATTTGTTTATTGATCATGATCACTCCTACATATGGCAGTTAGACTGGACTTCGCAGGGTATTTTTAGAGTTCCGTATCCGTCGCACGGGACCCTATTACTAAGCCTACGCCCCCGTCTGTCTGTCTGTCCGTCTGTCCGAGGGCGTCCGGCGTATCTCTTGAACCGTAATAGGTAGCCCGTTGAAATTTTCACAGAACATGTGTTATTTATGGCCGATAATTATTATGATTCGACCGACATGCGACCGACCGCATTTCACCGAGCTAACGAGGCTGACAAAGATGGCGGTCATTGTTCCAGGTGTCAATGGGAAAATAATAAAAATAAGAAAAAGTAAAAAATTCACGGGTTCCCATACAAGAAACTAAAAAGTGTATGCGCGCCATGAAGTGTTATGGGCTGACATCACGGATTTTTTTTTATGTTATCCGGTATGGGTGGCTGAGTTGGAGGGGCTAAAGCGCATGCTCCGACCAGCCAATATCACCTCCGAGAAGGTAAGGTGCCATACCGGAGACTTCCCTGGATTGCTGGCTATACTGGACTAGAGGAGAACACAACCGAGGCTGCTATGCGGCCATCTTACATCCAGTACGGTGGTACCAACCCAGTCGGCTACAATTTGAGCCTACCACCTAGTAAGGGGCAAGGGATGTTGTAGGTGATGTAGCCAACCGTGTTAGTTTCCATAAAAAAGGCTATATATATAAATCTTGACGCTACGTCGTCATCGGCGGCCTGAGCTGTGAGCTTTTGCGCCTTGGGCGAAAGCTAGTGTGGAAATAAAGTAGAATCGACATACCTACTCATCGTGTCGTCGGCAGGCTGTATACGTTCCCGCCGACGACCTCACGGACCCCGCGCCGGCGACAACATTCGCCCACCTGGACGCGACGACCGTGCTGTCGCGCGCCATCGCCGAGCTGGGCGTGTACCCGGCCGTGGACCCCCTCGACTCAACGTCGCGCATCATGGACCCCAACGTCATCGGACCCGAGCACTACGGCGTCGCACGATCCGTGCAGAAGATATTGCAGGTAACTGTCCAGTGCCGGCAGCCCCGGATCTACATATTTTTGGAGGGGGTGCAAAATCTTAAAATGCCGCCCTTTTGCCCTCGTTAATTTGTATAGTAAAATGGGTGACCAAAGGGTCCACCAAAGCTCGATGAAACGACTTTCACCAAAAAGTACTATAAAATGACCGAATCTTGGAAAAAGTTTTAGAGCTTTTCGTCTTTAAATATGGACCGCTTTCGAACCCTGAAGTTACGAAACCCTATCATGAAACATCCTGTATATCGGTATTAAAAAAGAAATGTCTGGAAAAATTAAATAGAGGAATCAATAAAATAAAAATTAAACCATAATTTCATTTTTTATTTAATGTATACGAGTAAAATAATACTGACTGGATTGGCCTATCTATGGCGATGCGTGCGGGCGCGGAATGGAGCCACCTCCGCCGCGCCGCCGATCAATATCGGTGTATCAATATCAATCAATCAATATCACATCAATTAATACAGGTGCGCACGCCGATATTAAGGCAATCACATACCTTGGAAAATCATATCATTAAAAAAATCTAAATTTTTCGATTTTTAAATACCTACCTAAAAAGTAGTCAGGTTAACTTCTTCAAAAAAATGTATGTGATTGATACCTACATCCTTTGTAAAGTGAATTTGGTAGTTTGACATTTAAATTCCAATTATTAATGTACAAACAATCTTTTTTTTAACCGACTTCAAAAAAAGGAGGAGGTTCTCAATTCGACTGTTTTTTTTTATGTTTGTTCCGTCAGAACTTTCGACTGGGTGAACCGATTTTGATGATTCTTTTTTTTTATTTGAAAGCTGGTGCTTCCCGTGTGGTCCCATTTCAATTTGGTCAAGATCTGCTTGGAAAGCGAGGCGGAATTGCGAGGCCGAAGGCCGAGCGATTCCGCCGAGTACATTAGCAAAAAATTACTAAAAAAACTGTGAAATAAAAACTATTAAAAAAATATAAAAACCGCCTTCAAAAATGCATGAAATAATAAAAATCGAACCCTAGAGTTGAAGGCGGTGCTTAAGCAAGCAAAAATAACCGACCGCCTTCAACTCTAGGGTTCGATTTTTTTTATTTCTAGGTTCCTTTAAAGAGACATTAAAACAATTATCTTGAAAACCAAATAGATATATTTCTAAAAATATAAATAGAACTGATTAGGCGTGCGCAAAGAGTTTGTATTACGTCGCTGCGCTCCGCGACGTAATACAAACTCTTTGGGCGTGCGATCCAACTACGCGCGCGAGCGGAGCGGGTGCCGCTCTACCGCCGCGCCGCTGCCGAACGTATGCCGCTCGTTCGGCCGACCGACCGACTACGCTACGGCGGCGCGGGCGGCGGCGCGGCGGCGGCGACGCTCGCTTACTAGACTAGCCGCTGCGCCGCCCCCTGCCCCCTCCGCCGTCCGGATCAACGCCTCCGCTCCTTTACCATTACACGAATTATTTCGCGACCATCTTATCGAATCGAAATCAAAGACATATTTTATAAGTAATTTACTATTTATCTTTATGTTTATGGGTGTGATTTTGCCGCCCCCCCAATCTTGCCGCCCGGGGCAAGTGCCCCTTCCCGCCCCCCCCTAGATCCGGCCCTGAGTGCCGGACTTGTACTGTTCTTAAAAGTATAGGCCACTCGACTTTCGCCGCCCGCGCAAAAAATAAATAACATAGGATAGGAGTAAATGAGTATAACAAAGCGGCGGGTGGCCGAGTGGTTTGGGCATCGGCTTCTAATGCGAGAGGTCTGCGGTTCGAAGCCGGTCGGCGTGTACCAATTAGTTTTTTCTTACGAAACAATTTACGTGCATACCTCTACCTACACCTACTGCTTCATCTTTCGGAACCGGTGTAAAACTGTAGGTCCCTTCCCTTGCCCCTTACTAGCCGACTGGGTTGGTACAAGCATACTAGATGTAAGATGACCGCATAGCAGCCTCGGTTGTGTTCTCCTCTAGTCTAGTATAGCCAGCAATCCGGGGAAGTCTCCTGTATGGCACCTACCTTCTCGGAGGTGATATTGGCTGGTAGGAGCATGCGCTTTGGCCCCTCCGACTCAGCCCATACCGGATAACATAAAAAAAAGGTAGGTACTTAAAAATAATGGCTCCACTGCATCTCTCCCCTTGCGTGTCGTAAAAGGCGACTAATAAGGAATAAGGACGAGGCGCCGCGCCGTGCTAAGATTGTAGGTCCCTTCCCTTCTTACCCTTACTAGGTGGTAGGGTTTATCCCGGCCGGGTTGGTACCACCGCACTGAACGAAACGTCGGTCGAAACGAAACGGCTATATATGTAAATAGTTCGTGTTTTCCGTCCAGTTCAGTGTAGCCGATATGGAATGAAGGGAAGCACTGACAGTGCACCTAGTTCACCCGGTGTTATGGGCTGACACCGCGGATGCTGTAGGTGGTGTAGCCAACGGAGTCAGTTTCCATAAAAAAATAAAATTAAAAATAAAAGATTATCTCTGTTATGGGTACGTTCATTTGCAAGATAGAAGATAGATACCCAGAGCAATGTATAATAACGAGGCAATCCGCCGACGTACCAAAGTAGTCGATATTGGACACCGGGTGGCTAAGCCCAAGTGGCAGTGGGCTGGGCACGTTAGCCGAAGAGACGACGACCGTTGGAGTAACCGTGTCCTACACTGGCGGCCGTGGACAGGAAAACGGAGTGTGGGAAGACGACCCGCCAGGTGGGACGACGACGACAAGTACGTCTGCGGAAAGCAGTGGTTCCGTACCGCTGAAGGCCGGGAGGACTAGAGGAAAATTGGAGAGGTGTATGTCCAGCAGTGGACGCTTACACGCTGACTGACTGACTGACTGACTGACCCAGAGCAAGGTAAGAAGTTAACAGAGGTACGATGTTTTATCTCACGAGCGCGGGTGAGCCACGCTTGTGTGCATGCACACTGTCTTTGTCTGCGTAAGCTCGCGCGCGCTCAGTGTTGGCTACCTACGCACACAGGAACGTGTGTCTATACTCTATACGCATTACAACTACAAGTATGGCTCACCCGCGCTGCTCGTGAGATAAAACATCTGTAGTACTTTACGCGGAAGCTCGGTGTTGACAGGACTACAAGTCGCTGCAGGACATCATTGCGATCCTGGGCATGGACGAGCTGTCGGAGGACGACAAGCTGACGGTGTCGCGGGCGAGGAAGATCCAGCGGTTCCTCTCTCAGCCGTTTCAGGTATTCATAGTCTGTTCCGCTTCGTATACAGTCACCGGACCGGAAGTAAATAATGTACATCGAGCTTTAGAAAGAAACAATCCAGTTTCCAGGTCGCGGGTGGCCGAATGGTTTGGGCATCGGCTTCTCAAGCGAGAGGTCCGCGGTTCGAATCCGGTCGGCGTGTACCAATGAGTTTTTTCTGGCGAACAAATTTACGTGCATACCTACACCTGGCTGCTTCACCGTTCGGTCGGAACCGGTGTAAAACTGTAGGTCCCTTCCCTTGCCCCTTACTACTTAGGTGGTAGGCTCAAATTGTAGCCGACTGGGTTGATACCACCGTACTGGATGTAAGATGGCCGCATAGCAGCCTCGGTTGTGTTCTCCTCTAGTCCAGTATAGCCAGCAATCCAGGGAAGTCTCCGGTATGGCACCTACCTTCTCGGAGGTGATATTGGCTAGTCGAAGCATGCGCTTTGGCCCCTCCGACTCAGCCACCCATACCGGATTACATAAAAAAAAAAGTTGTAGAGCATCGTCCCTGTCGCACAGTGACGTGCGAGTCAGTAAGCCTGGATATACGGCATCGTTTGTATGAGAACCGAGGTAGCCGCCAAAGGGGTGTGAAGTCTGAGGCGGGAGCGGCGCATGGAACGCCGTGATTGGCCGAGCGAGTAGGTAGCCAAGTGACGCCAGTCTTCCATACGTTTGAACGGGATTCATACAATAAGTCGCTCATTGTGTCGATTCGCGATGAAAAGATGAAACGGATTTAACAATATTTAACCCTTCTTTACATAAAGGGAATAATATAACTTTCTCTTAAATGAACAAAGGCAACGCCCCTTTCACAATTTTGCGAATTTGCAGATTTTCGCATAAACACGATAATAGTTCTAAGTTCTGAGATACCTCGGATACTTTATTATAAATCTACATAAAATTTCCAAAACAATGATATGTAAGACCTCGTACATTGGTATTATCTTATTGGAGTATTTGTTATTGGAATTTTCCAAAATAAAAAAATAATGTTAGAAAGTCGAAAAGTTTTGTAACCAAAAAAAATATAATTATATTATTAACAACTATTTGCTAATTACTTAGCCAACGATATGACAAATTATATTGCAATATGACTTCGCGAAAAATTCGCGAAAATCTACCCTACCATATCAATTATTTTTAATTCTCCTAAATATCCGCGATCTGATATTCCCGGTAGTGTTGTTAATTAATTCGAAAAAGCATTAATTTAATTCACTTGCGAATCTTACGCCATTAACATGCTAACGTTAAATGCTAAATGCGAATGCGAAAAATATCGCTCGACAGTTCATGATGGAATGAAAACACACAATGAATGTCTTATACACGGTGTTGCAACCCCAACCGTAAAACCCGAAAGGGGGTGATTCTTTACGTGAAATAACCACAACTTTTGTTGTACGACTTTTTAATTTGAAGAAAAAAAAATTTTTTTCTCCATACATTTTGAGAATACGCATTTAAAATATTTACGGAAAAAAAAATTTTTTTTGGTAAAAAAAATGTTTTCGCCACATAAGTTGTTTAGTTTCACATATAGAATAACCCCCTTATGTCAGTTAGAAATATTACGGGGGCAACTGCAACACCGTGTATATGAAGTGTGAATTCACTCAAGCGTGTGAATAAACCAAAACAAAAGTTCATGTGATAGATGGATAGATCTCACCGAGGCCTGAAGTTTGAGTACCAACACGATGGGTCTAGCACCAGTGGTTCTCGAGTTATGACCAAAACAAAAGTTCATGTGACAGATGGATAGATCTCACCGAGACCTGAAGTTTGAGTACCAACACGATGGGTCTAGCACCAGTGGTTCTCGAGTTATGACCAAAACAAAAGTTAATGTGACAGATGGATAGATCTCATCGAGACGTTCAGATTGAGTACCAACACGATGGGTCTAAGTCCATTGGTTCTCGAGATATGACCAAAACAAATTATCACGTGATAGATGGGTAGATCTCATCGAGACGTTCAGTTTGAGTACCAACACGATGGGTCTAAGTTCAGTGGTTCTCGAGATATGACCAAAACAAATTATCACGTGACAGATGGGTAGATCTCGTCACGAGACGTTCAGTTTGAGTACCAACACGATGGGTCTAAGTCCAGTGGTTCTGTAGATATGACCAAAACTAATGATCACGTGACAGATGATAATTCCGACCCCTCACTCGCATGATCGCATCGCATTTCGCATTTAGATGCTAGCTAGCTAGCTAGCAGCGGAGCGCAGGCGCTATATAGCATTTAGCATTTAGCAGTACCACAGATAAATAGCACATACTTCATTGCTTTGTGCGTTCCAAAACAAACGAACCAACAAAGTTTTACGAACGCAACAGCAATGCTAACTAAAATTAAATGTGATTATTGCTTAGCATTTAGCATTAATTTTTATTCATCAGGGCGCTTAGCAGTGCTAAATGCTAACGGGGTATTCATTATGAATTAATTTTGTTAATGCTAAGCATAACAAGACTAATTCCCGGTAGACGCATGACCTAAAGTAATTAATTCCTTTAGAGTCGCTCAAAAGTAAAAACCGGTAGGTACTGGTTGAATGAAAAAAGCGCGATAAACGAATATTGAACGAGGAAACCTGCTGAGGTTGACTAGAAGAAATGTCCTTTGGCAATAAGGCAGAATGCATGAAATATCTGTATACATTTAACATACATATTTATCAATAAACAAAAAAAATTACAAGAGCTAACTGCATCTAACACGATAGTCGACCTATGGTGGGTAAGCAGAAAAGAGCTCTCCATACATATTTACGCCGATGTTTGTTACTGAAATTCAAGCGAAAAATGCTATCAAATTGAATGAAAGTACTTACTCGTGAAAGGTGACTCCATCTGTGTTCAAGTTTGAATTTTTCGACGACTTTTTGCACCAAAGCACTGCACAATGAGGCATTTTGTGACAGACGCGCACGTTCGCTCCGCCTGAGCGGCGGACGGAGACTAAGCGCGTCTTGCACCAACACGAGTTTAGAGTTAAATAGCGAGTTATGGATTTAAACGCGGTTCAAACGCGGTTCCCACATACAACGGGTGCTAGTTTAACGAGTTAAACTGGTTTATAGTTAAATTCGTGTTGGTGCAAGTGGGCCTAAGATCGGTCGCCGGCGCTAGACTGACGCGCTGGCGCGTGTGCGCCGACGCGCGGCTACCCCTGTCCTCCTATGTATAGCGCCTCCAGGCTTACTGACTCGTGCGTGCGAGTCCGTGCGGCAGAGAGGACAGTAGAGGTGCCTACGATTTTTCATATTAAGCAGGTAAAGCAGGCGCGCAACGGTCAAGCGGCTTGAACAAGCCTTACGTGATTGAAGCAATGCTTGATCGTTGCCAGACGATGCTTGACGCGCTTGACGAGAAAACTACGTGCTTGACGGTGATTGATGTGCTTGATGGATTTTTATATTTTTTGTGCGGCTGTCTCGGCTTGATCAAGCCGCTTGACCGTTGCCGCGTCAGTCAGACGCTCCGCAGCGACCATGGAGGACGACTCGGAGTGCGTCGACACAGAAGAAATAAGAGAGTGCAGCGAGCGCGATTTCCTGCTGCTTTTAATATATTTATATAGAGATACCCCCGAACTGTGGAATGTGAAATCAAAGTCGTATTATGACAAAAATAAAAAATCATTGGCTCCGTCCGACTAATAATTTGCAAGCTCTACTTGTATACGACAAAGACCTTCGTAGTCCATTCTTAGAAAATTTTTATAATCATCGGGTTCCAGAACATTTTTTTTTTTATGGAAACTTCCACGGTGTGCTACATCACCTACAACGTCCGTGATGTCAGCCCATAACACCGGGTGAACTAGGTGCCATGTCAGTGCTTCCCCCTTTGATCGTGCCGGATACACTGAACTGGTCAGAAAACACAAACACAAAATTCAACAAATGTTCCTGGGTAAAACGTTCTCTTAACTTGTACCATTCTTTCGACCAGCGTTTTTTTTTTCTTTTTTTTTTGCGTGCACAGAGCCATAGTGATGGCGAGAAACGTTTCATCTGCGATTGAGCACATTATTTTTTCGTCCTTCGTTGCTCACAACTGGCCGCCTGCCATACAAATGAATGAAATTGCTTGACGCTCTGCTTGAAGCTCCGTCAAGCACATCAAGCCAAGCCTATCAATCACGTAAGGCTTGACGTGCTTGACGTGCTTGATGCTTGATCGTTGCGCGAGCGCTTTAACATTGTTCCATAAAAAAAATATAAAAAAAAGTGAAATCCGTGCTCTTCGGTAAATCTCACGCAAGCATTCTGAGTGCGCTGAATACATTTGGCAGTTTTTTTTTAAAGACACGGACCATACACCACATCGCCGTAGTTGAAGTTAGATAGGACAACCGATTCTGCGAGCTGCCGTCTGGCATTTGTATTCACTCCCGCACTTTATAAAGACAATCGGATTGTCTCTTTGTGTAGGTAGACGCTCTACAATCGGATTGTCTCTTTCTGTAGACGCTCTGCAATCCGATTGTCTCTTTCTGTAGACGCTCTACATTCGGATTATCTCTTCTCTTTCTGTAGACGCTCTACAATCGGATTGTCTCTTTCTGTAGACGCTCTACAATCGGATTGTCTCTTTCTGTAGACGCTCTGCAATCGGATTGTCTCTTTCTGTAGACGCTCTACAATCGGATTGTCTCTTTCTGTAGACGCTCTGCAATCGGATTGTCTCTTTCTGTAGACGCTCTGCAATCGGATTGTCTCTTTCTGTAGACGCTCTACAATCGGATTGTCTCTTTCTGTAGACGCTCTACAATCGGATTGTCTCTTTCTGTAGACGCTCTACAATCGGATTGTCTCTTTCTGTAGACGCTCTACAATCGGATTGTCTCTTTCTGTAGACGCTCTGCAATCGGATTGTCTCTTTCTGTAGACGCTCTACAATCGGATTGTCTCTTTCTGTAGACGCTCTACAATCGGATTGTCTCTTTCTGTAGACGCTCTACAATCGGATTGTCTCTTTCTGTAGACGATCTACAATCGGATTGTCTCTTTGTGTAGAGCGGCGACTCTGTCGCACAGAGACGTGCGAGTTCGTGAGACAGAGACGACGCACTACAAACGGATTGCCTCTTTCTTTCTGTGCGACAGTGTGTGTGCGCAACTCAGTTTGGTTGGAGAGGAATCGGCAGTCATTCATGCCCGGGGAAGTATTTTCCTTATGGGCACATGGGGCACGACCACGAGCCAGGTCATTTTTATTGTATTTTACTAAGAATTGCCGTTAAAATTTCTAAATTTGACTTCTAATGTGTTTTAAATAGTGAACCAAATTTAGTTAAAAAGCAATACGCTTCATTTTCGGTTTACGTAAGTACGACCATGTTTCACAATACCGCAGACGTCTCAAGTGGCTTCCAATCCGTCTCCGCAGAAATTCCCACATTCTTGGCCTTCTTTATTCTTGTATCAACAACCCTTCTGCTCCCGAGTACCTCTCTTCGCGTTTTCAGTACTTATCTTCCCACGGTGTAACGCTTCGGTCAAGTGATGATAATATCTTAGCCATTTCCACTCATAAAACTGGATATTACACAAACTCCTTTTCTGTGCACGCAGCTCGGCTGTGGAATCTACTACCTCACTGTATACGGCATTGCAAGTCGCTTCCGTTATTCAAAAAACACTTAAAGTTGTACTATCTCCGTCAGTGTGAAGTCAAAAGCTAAAAAATCCTTTAATTCTGAATGGACAAGTATGTATGTATATATTTAGGTATTATGTATTATATAAATTGTAATTCATATGTATTTAATTTAATCTATAAATAGTAATTTATACGTATAATTAACTAGTATGTACTTATATGTAGTGTATATTATAGTATATTATAGTTATTTTCCTTATATTATATTTTACATTCCCACACTCAAGTCTTTTGCTACTACCTACTTATATCTCGCAACATACGACTCTCAAACATCCAAAGGTTGACTGGGAGAAATCCCTGTAAGGGATAAGTCCGCCTTTGCCCCTCATGTAAATTTCTTATTGTGTGTTTATGTTAAATGTTTTTTGGAGCAATAAAGTATTTCTATCTATCTAAAATACCTACATACCCAGATTTTTATTATCTAATGAATTCTATAAAATGGACACAAACATTTAAATAACTATGAAATATTCACTACATAAAAGCACATACATACTGAGCTTTCTAAAATATTTTTTTTTTAAAAGGGCCCCAATTGTACCCAAGAGCCCCTGTACGGTATAAGATGGCTCCAGGTCATCTCAGCCAACTCAGCCAAACTTTTTAGTTATTGGTGATACAATCGGCCGTGTAGCCGGGCCCTAAACCTAATAGTTGAATTGTATAATGGAGATGTTCTGTGGGCGCGGTGGCAGGTGGCGGAAGTGTTCACTGGCCATCCGGGCAAGCTGGTGAAACTGGAGGACACCATCAAGGGATTCGTGAAGGTTAGTCAAGGACATTTATATTACATCCAAAACAGACTTCATCCATCACGTATATACCGTGTGGGGCCAGTACTGAATATTTTTTATTTTTATTGAAACTGACACGGTTGGCTACATCACCTACAACATCCGTGATGTCAGCCCATAACACCGGGTGAACTTGGTGCCACGTCAGTGCTTCCCTTCGGTCGTGCCGGCTACACTGAACTGGACGGAAAACACAAACTATTTACATAGCCGTTTCGACCGACCTTTCATTCAGTGCGGTGGTACCAACCCGGGTGGGTTAAACCCTACCACCTAGTAATATAAGAAGGGAGTCATATCCCTTAGTCGCCTTTTACGACATACACGGGGAGAGATGCAGTGGGGCTATTCTTTTAAAGTACCGGCCCCACACGGTACAAAATTAAAAAGAATAGCCCCACTGCATCTCCCCCCGTGCATGTCGTAAAAAAGGCGACTAAGGGATAAGGACGAGATGCCGCGCTAAAGGGCGACAGGACCTCTCAAGCGGCGACTCCTGGTCCTGAATATTGGGTTGGCTCTGGCTAAGGATTTTTTTTTTCATTATTTCATAACTTAGGTACCTACGCGTTAATTTATTTCTACCACAATGAGTTCAAAAACTGAAAGACGATTACGATATAGATAGTTTATAATATTTAGTTTAAACGATTTATTTTGCTCACTTACGATTTATTTGTCTGTAGATAGGTACCTACTGGTTGTGTCAAAGCTGTCGAGTTGCAGCCGACAACAGCGACGTCTCCTCTGGCACGACGACGACGAGACAGGCATACAAGCTTGAATTGTTACATTTTATTTGTACATGAAGTCCACTCTTCGTTCCACAGACATGAAATTTTCGATGACTCGATCGTGAAAATCTTCTTTCTTCCACAATTTTGTTAGCAACTCCTTTTCCACAGATATGTAAGAGTGCCAAATTACTGAGTCTCTCTTGTCCTTGAGTGCTCCGTAGATAGCTCGTTAGGAGTTTGCCATTATAATTACCAATAAATCACTTTAAATTTAACAACACTGCACAGGATTCATCCATACAAAGTCCATATCTACATAACGGAATATATGCAGCTATCAACTCGCAAGCCAATGCGCACACACACGCGCACATAACACACCTAGCCTAGCTCGCTAGTCGCATCGCATCGCACGTCGCACAGCACAAGAATACTCGTCGTGTGGACGCAGCGCGCACACACCCGCACACGCAACACACACACCTACCTAGCTCGCTCGCTAGCTTGCTCTACTCGCTACCGCGTCACTAAATGCACTCCCCGCTGCGCCAACTCGAAAGGCTGATCAGCGGGTCCGCGCGGGACGGGGGGGACATCGGTCGCTTCCGCCTTGTATGGAATACGATGGCGCTTCATAATGTAGCCAACCGGCCAATGAATGCCTTGATGTGTCGTCATTCGTCGTCGCCCGCGTTTGACGCGCGCGAAATTTCAAATTATGTAACGGGTACGGGATTGACGTTTTATCTTATTAATCGTGGATTATATGACATAAATAATATAACTCCGAAATTTTTTCACATTTATTTTAGCCTGATACTTCTGTATTAATGGTGTCATTAATTTTATTTGGTTTGGCGGCGCCAACCTCGCCAACTGAGAGGAGTCGCCGCTGCTCTCACTTTATGGCACGGTCCTTCCACCAGTCACGCAGCAGGTGGGTTTTCGTGCCTTACTTGCTCCTTGATAGTTATCTTGTCCGAAATACTTTGCTAAACGTGGTGATCGGTGTTGTGCTGTATTTACAAGAGCACCTACTTGCATCACATAAATATAATATGTAACTACCTTATAGTATTTATTTTATATATACCTATATATGTTACGTCTATTTTTTATTTAGTTTTATTCTTCACACTTTATTTTGCACTGCATTGTCCGCCCTATGAGCTTCTCCGCATCCCAAAGGTTAGTTTGTAAAAAATGCTAGACTGCATTAAACTCGTCTGTTGTGTTGCATGGTTTTTATGTTGTAGTATTTGATAAATATAGATTTGATTTGATTTGATTAAAAAAACTATTTAAAAAATATTAAAACCGCCTTCAAAAATGGTCTAGCACCTTCAACTCTAGGGTTCGATTTTTTTTTATTTCATACATTTTTGAAGGCGGTTTTTATATTTTTTTAAATAGTTTTTTATTTCGCCGTTTTTTTTAGTAATTTTTTTGCTATTAATGTACTCGGCGGAATCCGCCTCGCTTTTCAATCCGATCTTGACCAAATTGAAATGGGACCACACGGGAAGCACCCGCTTTCAAATAAAAAAAGAATTTTCAAAATCGATTCACCCAGTCGAAATTTCTGAGGTAACATAAGAAAAATGCAGTCGAATTGAGAACCTCCTCCTTTTTTTTGAAGTCGGTTAAAAATGACCTAGTCACTCTCTCTCCCCGCAGATCCTGGCGGGGGAGCTGGACCACATACCGGAGGCTGCGTTCTACATGGTCGGGACCATCGAGGATGTTGTCGCCAAGTCCGCCGAGCTAGCTAAAAGCACCAGCTAGGCGCTGCTCTGTGGGTTTCCTGTGTACCATCAAACTGCGAGCAAATACCATTAATTCAACTGTTCGTTCGGGCTTTGTAGTTTATTCCTTATACATAGCTAGTAGTTAAATAAATTTATTATACAGGGTGTTTCAGGATAGGCTTGAAACCTTCAGGAAGAGAAAGTACTCATTATTAGAAGAAAAAAATCCTTATCACTCAAATCGAAATTCCGTATTTTTTTTTCATACAAAAATTTTCGAATACGAAAATTGTTATAAAAACTCGACGGACAGTGAGTTTGGGAAAAGTGAGGCTTAGGTCTAGAGATTGGAATGTAGGTCATTCCCCTTTTTATTTTGATGTCATTCAAATTTAAGTGTTTGGAATTTACCTACATGCAGTTCAATTCTACTAGTTAAAGCATGTAAGTTAGTCATTTTATTTTTATTTAATAAAGATGGACGTTAACCGTCCACCAAATGTCGATTAAACGATTTTCACCAAAAAATACTATAAAATGACCGAATCTGGGAAAAAGTTTCAGGGCTTTTCGCCTTCAAATATGGACCCCTTTCGAACCC
This sequence comes from Nematopogon swammerdamellus, assembly GCA_946902875.1. NCBI lineage: Eukaryota > Metazoa > Arthropoda > Insecta > Lepidoptera > Adelidae > Nematopogon > Nematopogon swammerdamellus. The sequence continues at coordinate 7,974,521 of OX336348.1, read as the reverse complement.
TGAAGTTACGAAACCCTACCCTGAAACACCCTGTATTGTTATGTATACAGGGCGTTGTAACGGCCAGTACATTCATTTCGCCAGTGCAATCGTCATGTTTTTCCGAGACAAAATAGTAAATAAAGTTTTTTTCTAAAGTGTCTAGTTTTGGAGATATTAATTTTTGAAATTAATATCTTGAAAATTATATTTTATAACTTTCTTACTAATTATATTTGCATTAATTACCTTATTTTATTATATCCAAATTACTTATTCTGTTTTCGGCAAGTGTAATTTGACGCGCGCGGGGGAGGGTGCTGGCGCTGAAACGGTCTGGCTTGAAAAACTCACGCCGTCCCGCCGCCGCGCCGCGCATCTCCTCTCTCCGCGCACTCGTTCTTACTCGCTCACTCGCCGCGCGCCTTTCATTCCCACTCTCGTGCGGAGCATTAGATCCTTTTTACACTAAAAAAATAAATTTGTTTGTATGAAAACTGTAACTTTTTATTTAAAGCGAATTCAGAGAAAAGTTATCAGACTTTTTAAACGGTTTTATTTAGCTTGACTCCGTATATTTGTTTCTATCTTTGTTTCAAATCTTGCGACAACTTTTTCAACTACTTCTACTGAACCGATTTTTATGAAACTTTGCACACACATTGAGTTCTCGTGACAATACAATATTATGATAATTTCAACTTGGTAACGAGGGTCTGATGATGGAGTCAGGAGGTGGACAGTGGAACTCTTCAACCGTTACTAGTAACCTCCTCGAGTTTGGGCTCTTATGGTTGGTTTGGACGAGTGTCCCATACTTCTATCAATACACTTGGTGACGAGGGTCTGATGATGGAGTCAGGAGGTGTACAGTGGAATTTTTCAACCGTTACTAGTAACCCCCTCGAGTTTGGGCTCTTAAGGTTGGTTTGGACGAGTGTCCCATACTTCTACCAATATACTTGGTGACGAGGGTCTGATGATGGAATCAGGAGGTGTACAGTGGAACTTTTTTTTTTTTTATGGAACCTGACACTTTTGGCTACATCACCTACAACATCCGTGATGTCAGCCCATAACACAGGGTGAACTAGGTGTCATGTCAGTGCTTCCCTTCATTTCATGTCGGCTACACTAAACTGGACGGAAAACACGAACTATTTACATAGCCGTTTCGACCGACGTTTCGTTCAGTGCGGTGGTACCAACCCGGCCGGGATAAACCCTACCACCTAGTAAGGTAAGAAGGGAAGGGACCTACAGTTTAACGTGGAATCCGAACCACGGTCAGCCTCCAACGGTCGAGCGGTCACCCATCCAATCACTGACCGCGCTCAGCGTTGCTTAATAACAGTTGACTAACCAACCGCGCCACTGAGCTACCGAGGCTGACGAATTTTCTTATCCCTTAGTCGACTTTTACGACATGCGATGGGGAGAGATGCAGTGGGGCTATTCTTTTTAAGTACCAACCCCACACGGTACAGGTGACGAGGGTCTGATGATGGAGTCAGGAGGTGTTCAGTGGAACTCTTCAACCGTTACTAGTAACCCCATCGAGTTTGGGCTCGTATGGTTGGTTCTGACGAGTGTCCCATACTTCTATCAAGACACTTGGTGACGAGGGTCTGATGATGGAGTCAGGAGGTGTACAGTGGAACTCTTCAACCGTTACTAGTAACCTCCTCGAGTTTGGGCTCATATGGTTAGTTTGGACGAGTGTCCCATACTTCTACCAAGACACTTGGTGACGAGGGTCTGATGATGGAGTCAGGATGTGTACAGTGGAACTCTTCAACCGTTACTAGTAACCCCCTCGAGTTTGGGCTCATTTGGTTGGTTTGGACGAGTGTCCCATACTTCTACCAATATACTTGGTGACGCAGGGTCTGATGATGGAGTCAGGAGGTGTACAGTGGAACTCTTCAACCGTTACTATTAACCCCCTCGAGTTTGGGCTCATTTGGTTGGTTTGGACGAGTGTCCCATACTTCTACCAATACACTTGGTGACGCAGGGTCTGATGATGGAGTCAGGAGGTGTACAGTGGAACTCTTCAACCGTTACTAGTAACCACCTCGAGTTTGGGCTCATTTGGTTTGTATGGACGAGTGTCCCATACTTCTACCAATACACTTGGTGACGAGGGTCTGATTATGGAGTCAGGAGGTATACAGTGGAACTCTTCAACCGTTACTAGTAACCTCCTCGAGTTTGGGCTCATATGGTTGGTTTGGACGAGTGTCCCATACTTCTACCAAGACACTTGGTGACGAGGGTCTGATGATGGAGTCCGGAGGTGTTCAGTGGAACTCTTCAACCGTTACTAGTAACCCCCTCGAGTTTGGACTCATTTGGTTGGTTTCGACGAGTGTCCCATACTTCTACCAATACACTTGGTGACGCAGGGTCTGATGATGGAGTCAGGAGGTGTACAGTGGAACTCTTCAACCGTTACTAGTACCCCCTCGAGTTTGGGCTCATTTGGTTTGTTTGGACGAGTGTCCCATACTTCTACCAATACACTTGGTGACGAGGGTCTGATGATGGAGTCAGGAGGTGTATAGTGGAACTCTTCAACCGTTACTAGTAACCCCCTCGAGTTTGGGCTCATTTGGTTGGTTTGAACGAGTGTCCCATACCAATACACTTGGTGACGAGGGTCTGATGATGGAGTCAGGAGGTGTATAGTGAAACTCTTCAACCGTTACTAGTAACCCCCTCGAGTTTGGGCTCATTTGGTTGGTTTGGACGAGTGTCCCATACTTCTACCAATACACTTGGTGACAAGGGTCTGATGATGGAATCAGGAGGTGTACAGTGGAACTCTTCAACCGTTACTAGTAACCCCCTCGAGTTTGGGCTCATTTGGTTTGTTTGGACGAGTGTCATATACTTGTCGAACGCAAATGTATGAATGAAACAGACATACCATCTGTTCAAATTGATTTTGAAAGGGACGGCGTACACCTTATCCATCCAAAAGCCATACAGTTTCCAGTAAAGTTTAATAATGGAACAGCTGAGAGACGGATGTTACCGATAATTTTGTCATGGGCCTCCACTGTCCATAAAATGCAGGGCAGTACTGTTGACCATGCTGTCGTGTATTTGGGCTCCAGACTATTTGAGGAGGGTCAAGCGTATGTTGCATTGAGTTGCGTAAAGTCTTTAGAAGGGCTATGTATTGAGGAGCTTGATTATGAGAAATTGACAGGTAAGAAACCTTGCAACAAAGATGCAATGAGAGAGTTGGAAAGGATGAGAAGTTTGCGTAATGATACGAGCCAAAAATCAAACTAAAAACGAGTAAATAAAAAAATAGGTAAAAAAACTTTTAAGTTAAACGGTTTTATTTAAAAAAAAACTAGAAACAAAAAATCTGCTGTACAAAAAACTAGAAAATAATAAGGACACAAACCCGGGCCTTCTTAAGATTTTACGTCTGGGTAAGAAATCGTGCAGTGCTGTCTTCTCATGTCGGATGCCAAAGGGCACTTTGTGTCGCTGCGTCAGCGGAATCAGTAATAAATTGAGACTTTTAACAGACTAATATAAAAACGTGGGGCGCATGTTATTACGCATATTATACGCCCCACGTTTTTATATTAGTCTGTTAAAAGTCTCAATTTATTACTGATTCCGCTGACGCAGCGACACAAAGTGCCCTTTGGCATCCGACATGAGAAGACAGCACTGCACGATTTCTTACCCAGACGTAAAATCTTAAGAAGGCCCGGGTTTGTGTCCTTATTATTTTCTAGTTTTTTGTACAGCAGATTTTTTGTTTCTAGTTTTTTTTTAAATAAAACCGTTTAACTTAAAAGTTTTTTTACCTATTTTTTTGTTACTATTGATCCCAACGTAGTGGCCGTTACAACACCCTGTATAGTTGATATACAGTTGTAATTAAATTAATCTATAGCCTTTAAGGGGGTTAATCAGTATCGGAAAATAAGTCGATTTGTCGAAAAATCCGTGATAAAATCGAAATTTTTTTTTTAATATATCTCCAAAAAATCCTAACCTCAAAATGTATAGAGTGATTTTTTTTTCTCGAATTTCCGAAAGTCGTAGAACAGTTTGAGCTACAGAACTCCCTGAAAGAAAATAGATTAATTTTATTAAAATCTGTATATCAACGGCTGGACTTGTATTGAAAGAAAGTTTTGGATTTTTTATCCCCCACCCTGGTGCACCACACTGGTGAGTAACCAATAAGAAATAGAGAAGATTATTTTTGTGGTGCACTAAATTGATATGCCCCATATAGCCGAAAGCAACTTTTGTGCAAAAAGTCGTAGATTTTTTATACGAAATAGTAATTTTGGTTTTGTTGTAAATGTGTAATATGGATGTCAGTTGGCGCAGCGACGGGTTTTGGTGTTAATTATGTTGATAATTTTTATTTAAAAATAAAATTCCAAAATCGAATGCACATTTTTATTTTCATAATTACACACACTGTTTATTGTATAATTACACATACATTATGTACAAATGCTTTATTTACACAACTAAACGTCATGCTATTTACATTCTTTTTTTTTTTAGATTAATTCGTTTCCTCCCGAAACAGGCAAAACTCATTAGAGTATACAGCCAATTCTGTTGTAGCTTTTAACGTCTGTTGTATAAGTTCTCGCACCGCGAGAACCACAAAAATATATATTTTTAATTACAACGACGACGCAACAAACTTCCGCCGTCCGCCATCTTTTTCCACTTTTTTTTTCTATTTACATTCTTACAAAACCATTTTCACAGGACTATTACTATTTTATTTTTTAAATGTGAGTACTAAGCATGTACTTGCTTTTTAGGGTTCCATATCCGTCGTACGGGACCCTATTACTAAGCCTACGCCGTATGTTTGTCTGTCCGTCTGTCCGAGGGCTGTATGCACCGACGTATATAAGGGGGGGGTTTAGGGGGTCCGGACCCCCCCCTTCGACACGCAGTTTACCCTAGATATAATGAAATTTTCAAACTTCATCTATAAGGGATGTTCGGCACATCGACCGATAAAATTTTTTGTAGGTAAGTGGGGTCATTTGCAACGTTTTGACCCATGATACCCTTTGTCAGATGTCAAGTGTTATCGAGATGCGATTTTTTTTATTTATTTTTGAAAATTACCAAAATCCCAGCTTTAAACCCTTGTAACTTTCTTGTTTATGATTTTATCAGCACGAAATAAAATTTATTGAATTTTACGATGTATCCTTGTTCTAGAAAAAATATTATTTGATGAAGTTAATACCATGAAAAGGTCTTATGACCTCCCAAAGTCCCGAGAACGTCCTCTTTGAATATGACAGAATCCTAGTTTCTTAATTCATAAAAAAACTGACAGCAATTGATAGCTTCATTTTCTTTTAAAAAGTTCGCTAGTTTATGCCCTTTCCAACGGTATCCAACGGTATATCATAAAAATAATTCACTATGGGGTCAAAATCAACGACATTTACTTTTTAATTCGTTGGTCAAAATTAGGCACAGAGACAGAACCAGAACGACAAAATTAAGGATAATTTGCAAGAGTGCCCGCGCGACCGGTACATAGAAGGTGTGGAACTAAGCTTGCGATGACTTCACCGAACATATCCGGGCCCATCGGCAGTAGACGGGACTAGCAAGTGGCCACTCTAAATTTCCCGCGCATGCTTCACGTTTCGGCTCGCATCAAGCCCTCGTCAGCTAGTCTGCGTTGACTAGGACGCGGGGAAACCACCAGTCCCGCTCTCGACCTCCCTCTAAATTTGAAAATGCTCCCGAAAAAGCTCTCAATACGGGAAGCGACCACCGATAAGAGCCCGTGTTGTCGTTCTGTTCTGTCTGTGTGCCTAATTTTGACCACATAGTGAATTATTTGTATGACATGACATGTGGTATATGGTTGGAAAGGGCGTAAGCTAGCGATTTTTTTAAAAGAAAATGAAGCTATTAATTGCTGTCAGTTTTTTTTTAATGAATTAAGAAATTAAGATTCTGTCATATTTTTACTCGTTCTCGGGACTGAAAAAAAAACGTTTGACCAGGAAGGTCATAAGACCTTTTCGTGGTATTAACTTCATCAATTAATATTTTTTCTAGAACAAGCATACACCGTAAAATTCAATAAATTTTATTTCGTGCTGATACAATCATAAACAAAAAAGTTACAAGGGTTTTAAACTGGGATTTTGGTAATTTTCAAAAATAAAGAAAAAAAATTGTATCTCGATACCACGTGATTTTTGACAAAAGGTATCATGGGTCAAAATATGGCAAATGACCCCACTTACCTTCAAAAAAATTTTGTCGGTCGATGTGCCGAACACCCTGTAAACAATTTTTTTGTCGAATTCAACCTGCCTGCCACACAATTATAGAACTTTCAGTATTGGTACCCCTCTAGGCCGAAATACAGAACGACTCAACAGGAAAACTAAAATCTTATTGAGTTGAGCCGATCCCTATTCCGTGAGAACACCCCCCCATGTGGAAGCTATAAATACGTCCCTGGCTGTATGTATCTCTTGAATCTTAATAGGGAGCCTGTTGAAATTTTCACAGAATATGTGTTACTATGGCCGATATAACAACAAATAATAAAAATAAGAAAAATCAAAAAATTCACGTAGGTCCCCATACAAGAAACTAAACTTTTTATGCGCGCCATCTACCGAAAACAGTATGAAGCATTTTAACTCATGAATTTTAACTAATATGAAGCATTTCATAAAACAAGCCATAGATGGCGTGAGTGGCGCTGACCATGATGATGACATGGCGATACGGAACCCTCGGTGCGCGAGTTGGATTCGCACTTGGCCGGTTTTTTTTTCTTCATTTTTGGCATTGCATTTATCTAATGAAGAAATACAGATGAATACAAAATGGTGTATTGGACGAATTTGAGGTCTTATGCTATTTGATACATACATATACCACACGCTATGTATACCGACAATCGGGGTGAGCAGACTAATCGGTGTTGTGCTGCAAGTGGTAAATTACAGCACAACACCGACAACCACGTTCAGCAGAGTATGATATTTGATGAAATAGTTTATTCGCCCACTTTAAGAGCAGAGTTAGGTACGTGACCATTTTTCTCCATAATAAAAGCGTCCTTCGGGCTTTATGTTTTCCCAGCCTTCTAAATCTTGACCAATTTGTATAATTATTTTTTCTTGTAATAAGAACAGTCTAAACTACGTACCGGCCATTTTTCTGTTTAGATTAAATATACGAGGTCAGAATTAACAATAGGTTTTTTTGAACGAAAAAAAAATATTTTTGGGTGGATCAACTTTTTCTTGTTTTTGGTATCTGTCTGAAATAAAAGGGATATTATCTTGATAAATTCACCTTATTTTAATAGTTACAGCAACTCTCAGATAAGTAATTGATAAATAAGAAAGAAGCTGCACAAACAATTTTCAGTAATTTTTTTTTTATATTGGTTACCCTGAGGACAATCCCTTTTTTTCATACAAAACTGGAGACAAAATTGTCCCCTGGGTCACCCCTAAACATTTGGTTAATTTTTTATTTTAAAGAGTTCTCTACCTTTTTTTCAATTGCCTCTAAACCTAAGTATTTTATACTTATTGATTTTCAACTAACTAATAAATTGCAATTAACTTTTTTTTTTATTTGACTGTGCAGCTGGTTTTTACATTACAAGAAAAAGTTGATCCGCCCATTTAATTTGTTGATGTCACGATGTTCATTAAGCTTTATTGAATCATTACTTTGGATATAAAAAAAATTGGTTTTCTGTAAAGTCGGTTTACGGACGTAGTTTTACGTATTTACCGTATTTTTTCGTACGGCACCCCTATCGCTGCCGTACGCCGTACATTTGTCGATTTCTAGCCTCGATTACCGTACGATACGGCAATTACCGTACGTTTGGCAACACTGCCGCTTGGGCCGATTGTGGCTCTCTATCGCTTGTTACGCGCTCTCGCTTGCACACACAGGCTCAGATGGAACGTGACACTTTTTCGTGCGTGCAGCCGGTGTTCATCAATTTATAAGACGTTATCACGTCAAAAATATGTATCTAGATTGGACTGTCCTTCTTACAACATCAAAAAAATTGTAAATATCGGATAAGGCGTAAAATTTTTTATGGAAGCTAGTTGAGAGCGTGCAGCTGTCCCTCTCTTGCGTTGGCGGGGAGCGCGCGTGGCAAACAGAGACAGCCAAATACCTAACATGCTGTCGCGTGACTAATCTCTCTCTGATCTTAGGCCTATATCTCACTAGGATACCAGTGGCGACGCAACCAGTCCGCGCTATCAACAAAATGTATACAGCTGTATGGAGGTTACCTCACCTGGTGTCCGCTTGGTTGCGCAACCAATTCCACGGCAACCGAATCACCCGCTGGTCTCGCAACCACTAATATGTATAGAGCTATTTGGCGTCTCACTCACTCGACCACCAGTTGCGACACAGATTACTAATAGTCACTTCGTAACAAATAATTCACTCCATAGAAAAAGTTCCATACCTTCGGCTTTAATAGCCTAGTGTTTTACGTCGCCAATCGCTGCATGCGAAAATACCTAAACGATCGAGTGTAAAGTGCATTATTGCTTTGCAGCTGCGCGCAGTTGCGTGGGCGAGCGTGTAGGTATGCTTTGCGCGGCTGACGAATTTCCACTGAATTGGACCGCCCCGGCGCCGGCGGTCCACCGGGCGGTAGGTAGTTAGAGCGCGCAAGTACATAGAGTGCGTGAGGCCTGGTTGCGCTACCAGGGACGCCTCTCCCGCACGAATCATACTGCTCGTGCGTCGACCATGTCATTCGCACGTGTACACTGTTGATGTGAAGGTGATTGATTGTTCTCATATTGATTGGAGGATATGCTACGATTTCGCAGAAAATTGATAATTTTGATGCCGAAAGATTTAGCCGTCATCCATTTTGATACCGAAAGATTTATTCGTCATCCATTTTGATACCGATAGATTTATTCGTCATCTATTTTGATACGGAAATATTTATTCGCTATCCATTTTGATACCGAAAGATTTATTCGCGATCCATTTTGATACCGAAAGATTTATTCGTCATCCATTTTGATATCGAAAGATTTATTCGTCATCCATTTTGATACCGAAATATTTATTCGTCATCCATTTTGATACGGAAAGATTTATTCGTCATCCATTTTAATACAGAAAGATTTATTCGTCATCCATTTTGATACAGAAAGATTTATTCGTCATCCCTTTTGATACCGAAAGATTTATTCGTCATCCATTTTGAAACTGACGATCCTGGCGTCCGCTTTGGTTTTTTTTTTATGGAAACTGACACGGTTGGCTACATCACCTACAACATCCGTGATGTCAGCCCATAACACCGGGTGAACTTGGTGCCACGTCAGCCTTCCCTTCGGTCGTGCCGGCTACACTGAACTGGACGGAAAACACAAACTATTTACATAGTCGTTTCGACCGACCTTTCATTCAGTGCGGTGGTAGCAACCCGGGCGGGTTAAACCCTACCACCTAGTAATATAAGAAGGGAGTCATATCCCTTAGTCGCCTTTTAAGACACACACGGGGAGAGATCGAACGAGGTTCTTTTAAAGTACCGGCCCCACACGGTCTGGTGTTTCCTCTTTTGGTAGCTCAAGACGCCACGGTGGCGCTACCACCGGTGGCGCCGCTATGGTGTCCTAGTTAGATAGGGCCCTTAATGAAACAATGACGCTTTGACAATATTTAAACATTATATTCGATTCATATTTCTTGACACATTCATACCATAGTGTTTAGTCACAGCACAGCACACACACTTTTCTGCTTATTATAGTAATTGCATTGTGTCAAATACCTAAGATTACTTATTTCAATTCATTGAATATACATTTTCGTAAATAAAAACAATTTAAAACTAATAATGCTCTGAGTGTTTTAAATTATTTTATTTAACTTTGATCGAGCATCCGAAGCTAATGTTACTTATATACATACATACATACGGCACGCTGTATTCCGACAATCGGGGTGAGCAAAGTAATCGGTGTTGTGCTGCAAGTACTCTTGTAAATTACGGCACAACACCGACCGCCACATTTAGCAATGTATTCGGACAAGATAACTATCAAGCGGCAAAGTAAGGCACGTAGACTCACCTGCTGCACGACTCGGTGGAAGGTTTTATTTAATTATTTTATTTTAATTTTGAACGAACAGCCGAAGTCAATGTGCTTATACATATTATGTTCGCTGGTGGTTTTGATTTTATTTTGACATAGAATTATAGGACGCTCAAGGACAAGATTCGAGTAACGAAAATGAGTACGGAGGCGGGATGACATTTTCATTTGCTTCGACAGAGAGCTGGCAGGAGCGTCTAGGCGCGACAATGCTACGTTAAATTCGATCTGAAAACCGCACAATTTTTTTAAACTGTATATACACCTGTTTCTAGGTAACTTTTAATAATGCAATATGGCAAAAAAAAATTCACTTAATTTTAGACGAAAATGTATGGATTTTTAATCTATGACAAACAAAACACTTAAATAACATGTAAAATATTAAATTATTGTGCGATCACTGGGTCTTTGGCTATAATAATATATAATTAATAAAAATACATACACAGCGTATTTTTTACACGGCGTACATACACGCCTGTTTTCCCAATGAGGGGTAGGCAGAGATAACAAATCTCCATGCGCAACAACAACATCTTAATACGCTATACAAGGGATGGAAATTGGTAGATATAGCTAATGTTGGCGAGAGAAGGCATAACATGGAGTGGTTACAACCACCTCTTTCAGGAATTCTGAAAAATTCCCGGGAATTCCGGTATTTGAAAAATATATCCTGGTAATGATATAGTGAGTAACTTTTGACACCTTGTAACATGCTCTAATGTATGATAATGATAATAGGTACCTTATCAGAAATCCCAAAAATGATTTGCAAATCAAAATCACTTCTATAACAATAATTTGTTTCAAAATAATTTTAAAAAGGTATTCATACATTACACCATGTTACAAGTGTCAAAAGTTACTAACTATATCATTACCAGGATATATTTCTCAAATCCCGGAATTCCCGGGAATTTTTCAGAATTCCCGAAAGAGGTGGTTTTAACCACTCCATGTTATGTTTTCTCGCCAACATTAGGTATTTATACTCCAGCTATTCCGATCCCTGACAATAACATTCGCCTGTAGAAAACATGTTTTATTTCTACATATATATCTTGCTTATACCGGCCACACACGTAGAGAAAACTGCGTCCGTTCAGATTTTAGGCTGCCGTGCCTCAAAATTCCCTCAAAACGGCTGGATAGCCTAGTGCCCACACACCCTCTAAAGCACAGATGTATCATTGGGTCATTGAGCCTGTTTTATCTTGGGGGTGGTCTGTTTTATCTTGAGAGATCACAATAGATCTTCCTAGGTCGCAGTGACAACAGGTCTCAGGGGCCCTCACTCTCACACTTTCAATCATAATCAAGGTAGGAAGGGAAGTCGACCGAACGCACCGCTAAGCCACCGAGGCAGACGACCTGCCGCTTGCCTTCAGGCAGCCTGATGGGCGGCCGACTGAATGTTAATATCTGGCAAAAAAATCACTGAAAGTTTTCTACTAGACACATCCTGGAATATTAATATTCCTTTATTTCACATTTTTTTAAATTTTTATATTAATTTTACATAGTCATATCACTACTAAAAAGCAGGTCTTGTCACTGGATCTCCCGGCCACACCGCGAGGAGGGCGAGGCCTCGGGCGAGGCGCTGTTGACTCGGACGCGTTGCATCACTTGTCCCTCCTCTGACACAGCGTGGTGGTGAGACGCTGAGGCGGTGTCGCTGGTATTCCACTGCCGAGGCTGTCGGCGACTAGTTTTATAAAATTTTCATTTCTCCAGAGAAAATTTTTCCACCCTGTCACACTGACAGCTTTTATTATATTATTATTATTTCACATTTTTAGGGTTCCGCATCCTGTACGGGACCCTATTACTAAGCCTACGCCGACTGTCTGTCTGTCCGTCCGTCCGTGCGTCCGTCTGTCTGTCCGAGGGCTGTATCTCTTGAACCGTAATAGGTAGCCCGTTGAAATTTTCACAGAATATGTGTTATTATTATGGCCGATATAGTTAACAACATATAATAAAAATAAGAGAAAGTAAAAAATTCACGGGGGTTCCCATAGAAGAAACCAAAAAGTGTATGCATCCATCTACCGAATAGAGTGTGAAAAATTTTAACTTATCATGACATTTAACTAATATGAAGCATTTCATAACAAGCCATAGATGGCGTGAGTGACGCTAACGAATGACATGGCGATACAGTACCCTCGGTGCGCGAGTTCGACTCGCACTTGGCCGGTTCTTACTATAAATTTATTTAATTTTACATATATTATAATATAAAAAGTAATAAAAATACACAAAATTAATACAAACATTAAATAAAAACGGTAATATCGCCGGCGGCGGGAGACAGGCCTCCAAGCGCGCCGGCGGGTGCAGGCCGTGGCTACGGAGCTCTCCAAGACGACGCGAGACTAGCTACGAGCGATGGGCGGCGCTACTAGACTATTAGTGGTACTAGTATTATTATATTGTTATATATTTAAACACTAGCAGCTTAACGCTGATGCGTGTATTCCAATATTCCGAGTGCACTTGCATTCATTATTTTTATATTATTATTTATTAAGTTTTTTTTTTCTTTTTTAGATTTTAAGTTACCAGAGTTCTTGCAGCACAACACCGATTACTCTGCTTACCCCGATTGTCGGGATTCAGCGTGTGTGTACAGTATGTATGTATTTTAAATATTTTGTCAATATGGTTTTTAAAACTATTTATTGAGGGAGAGCAGCTGATAGGTTCTACCGTTAGATTAATATGTGAGATGTCCATCTCTTACGTCAAACCTGACGGCTTTTTCTCTGCATGTGTGGCCGGCTTCAGTGTAGCCACACTCACATTATACAAAAGCTAGTATTTTAAAACTATAGTTATGACGTTATTTATACACATGTTTTATCTCACGAGCGCGGGTGAGCCGTACTTGTAGTTGTAATGCGTATAGACACGCCCTCCTGTGTGCGTGATTACAGGTAGCGTTAGCAAACTCACACACACACAGGAGCGTGTGCGTGTCTATACGCATTACAACTACAAGTATGGCTCACCCGCGCTCGTGAGATAAAACATCTGTAATATAATAACAAAACAATACAGTTTCTTTATTATTACATACTTACAAATAGATAACTATGATAAAATTTGCACGGCACAGATAATAGAAAGAGAGGCCGGATAGGACGTTGAGAGCGTTCTCTGTATGCGAAGACAGTATTGCCAACATTCTAGCAATCAACTTATACCGGTCCGCCACGTGAAAGACTCCCTGGCTCCTACGGCTCCTTTAGCTCCTTTCGGCCAGACTTCTGCTCGAAGGAAAGTGTGGTATGAGTGATGTTTTGGTGGTTTAAAAAAAATAACCAGGGTTAATATAGAGAAGATGCGTCGCGTATTAACCCTAACCTAATGTTCAGGCAGTGCATGTCGTTTTTGTTACGTTTCGTTTTTAGCCGAGTCAACCCGAGCCGTGTTTCCGAAAGGAGGCGCAGGAACCGCGAAGGCTTTCAGGTGTCAAACCCCAACTTAAACAGTGCTCATGCAGCAGTCCCATGCCGACATCTTTTTTTTTTATGTAATCCGGTATGGGTGGCTGAGTCGGAGGGGCCAAAGCGCATGCTCCGACCAGCCAATATCACCTCCGAGAAGGTAGGTGCCACACCGGAGACTTCCCTGGATTGCCGGCTATACTGGACTAGAGGAGAACACAACCGTGGCTGCTATGCGGCCATCTTACATCCAGTACGGTGCTACCAACCCAGTCGGCTACAATTTGAGCCTACCACCTAGTAAGGGGCAAGGGAAGGGACCTACAGTTTTACACGCGGTTCCGAACGGTGAAGCAGCTGGTGTAGGCATGCACGTAAATTTTTTCGTCAGAAAAAACTCATTGGTACACGCCGAGCGGATTCGAACCTCGGACCTCCCGCATGAGAAGCCGATGCCCAAACCACTCGGCCACCCGCCGCTTGACCTCGCGCGGAGTCTTAAGCCTGAGTGGTCTGCATCTCGCGGCGCGTACGACGCGCGCGGGTCCGGGCGCGCGTCACGCGAAGAAGTAGAACGGGTGCAGGTACCTCCACCAGCTGCGGGGGCTCTCCTCGCCCTCGCACCGTTCGCTCTCCTCCTCTGTTGCATTCTGGAGAGAGAGGAGAGAATAATATACACGGTGTTGCAACCCCAACCGCAAAACCCGAAAGGGGGTGATTCTGTACGTGAAATAGAACTACTTTTGTTCTAAGACTTTTTTAATTGAAGAAAAAAAAAATTTTTTCTCCCTACATTTTGAGAATAGGCATTTAAAATTTGTATGGAAAAATAATATTTTTTTTGTTTCAAAAAAATTTTTTTCGCCACAGAAGTTGTTTAATTTCACATATAGAATAACCCCCTTATGTCAGTTAAAAATATTACGGGGGCAACTGCAACACCGTGTATATATTTTTTTAATGGAAACTGACACAGTTAGCTACACCACCTACAACACCCGTGATGTCAGCCCATAACACCGGGTGAACTTGGTGCCACGTTAGTCCTTCCCTTCGGCTACACTGAACTGGACGAAAAACACAAACTATTTACATAGCCGTTTCGACCGACCTTTCATTCAGTGCGGTGGTATCAACCCGGGCGGGTTAAACCCTACCACCCAGTAATATAAGAAGGGAGTCATATCCCTTAGTCGCCTTTTATGACATACAAGGGGAGAGATGCAGTGGGGCTATTCTTTTAAAGTACCGGCCCCACAAAGTACAAATGTATGTTATGAGACACTGTCAGGCTCGGTAGCTCAGCGGTGCGATCGGTCGACTGTCCAGGGCCGAATCTAGAATCTCCTAGGCTGAACGTGTCGTGGGGGCCGTTCTGGAGAACCATAAAATAGTATTTTAAAGAAATTTTTATTACTAAAAACCTGAAAAGAAAAATATTAAAGCTTTTTATGAAATTGTAGAGATTTTTTTTTTACTATACTGTATTTAAACATTTTGGCAAGGTGTGGAACTAAGCTTGCGATGGCTTCACCGAACATATCCGGGCCCATCGACCCCCAGGGGTACGCGTGGGCGCACTTAATGGGCACGTTTATCTCTGCTGCATTCTTAAGCAAAGAGAAAGGGGTCCACTTATCTAATTAGTGAAAATTATCTCCACTGATGAATGGATGACTGGGACTTATTATATTGTGATTATTAAGTACATAGATGTTGCAAGCTTATAAATGACTAGCTGTGCCCGCGGCTCCGCCCGCTTTCATATTTAACTTCTCTGCTAACCTCATAAGCCATTTAACGTGATGAAATGTAGCCTATAATTTGATGGGAAGAACCACGCTATCCGTAGAAGCAAACTGTATTAAAATCGGTTCAGTGGTTCTCGAGTTATAAGCGGACAGACAGACATACATACATACATACATACAGAAAGCAGACGTTGGATTTTATTTAACCCTTTACTGGGAACATCGGTCTCACAGACCGCTATGGTTTCTTAGAAATGCTGCCAGTCCGTCGCCCTACCCCCCAGCGACCCACCCCTCCCAGTAGTCTCCTATTAGTTCCTGCTGTGTCGGCGCAAGCGGCGGTCGTGGCTGTAGGAGCGTCCGTTTCGTTGTTTTGGCGCCATTTTCAAAACTCGTAATTAATAATACCGGTCTCACAGACCGGTGTTCCCCGGAACGTGGTTTTTTTGGCGGTCCCAGGCACCGGTGTTCCCGATAACGTAAGTATTTTTATGCTTTGATATACTGATTGTACACTTTTTCCTGAATAATGGGCAATATTTTTGCTACTAAATGTATTTGCTTATATTATATTGATAAAATGTTTATTGTGATTGTTTTTTTGTTAAAGAAAATGGAGAACGAGAGGGCGGAGTGCCGAATTATGGACATGTTTCATCGATCGCAAACACCACCTTCGGATACCAAGTCCATACACCAAGAAACGTAATATAAATGCATTAAATGCTCGGATCCCAACAGCCCCATCCCATTTTGCATTTTTTACAGATCGTCATAGAACACTCTAAGTGTTCTATGACGATCTGTAAAAAATGTGCTCCGAATGCGACATATGTAAGTGTAAGTCACATTACACAATAACGATGTAAGGCTTAAAATATCAATAATTTCTAATAGCGGTCTCACAGACCGATGTTCCCTATTACGTAGTTTAAAATTATGTTTCCAGTAAAGGGTTAAGGTAAGGATTGATACGATGGATAAATATGTAACATTATTACTTATGTAAATATAACAGTTTATTTATTTAAACAGTTTTTATTAAAAAAATTTACTCAGGGGTACTTGAGTCTCGGAAAATTCGCTAAGGGGTACGGATTAAGATATTACTTGGAACCGCTGCAACAGACGAAAATGCGCAAACATATATTAGTTCTTAGTAATTTTAGTTCTTAGGTTAAGACATTTAATATGTATTTACAATATGGCCCTAGTTGGCTGAAATAAAGAGACAAATAAATAAATAAATAAATAAATATTAAGTTCAATTCAATACAATACAATTCACTTCATTTGTAAGTAAAATAACAAAGTTACATTATAATGTAATGGTGTTATGGGCTGACATCACGGATGTTGTAGGTGATGTAGCCAACCGTGTCATTATTTTCAAAAAATAAAATAAAGCAATTTGTCTTGAACTTTCATCGTCAAAACAATTTATACAATTAAATACATTTCAGTAATTTAGATTTTACATTTATATATTTATAATTAAATTCATCACATTTACATACATAAAATAATTTGGTTCCATTACACACTTGTACATTTTAATTAAGTTAATATATGGAAAATCTTTAGGTCATACAAGTTGTGGGTTAGTAGCCATTCGTTCGTGCAGTCTCGTTTTAAAAATGTTTTCATTGGTTTCATTCGTTATGTCTCTAATTGTAAATTGTAGCCCTGTTGAAATGTAGGCTCTTTTGTTTAGTTGTCTTATGTGTGTTATATTTTAAGTTAGCTTTATGTCAGCCTCGATAGCTCAGTGGTGCAGACAGTCAACTGTCGCTATTGAATGTTAAGCAACGCTGGGTGCGGTCAGTACTTGGATGGGTGACCGCTGACCGTTGGAGACTGACCGAGGTTCGGATTCCTCGTAAAACTGTAGGTCCCTTCCCTCCTAATCTTACTTGGTGGTAGGGTATAACCCGGGTTGGTACCACCGCACTGAATGAAACGTCGGTCTAAACGGCTATGTAAATAGTTTGTGTTTTCCGACCAGTTCAGTGTAGCCGGCACGATCAAAGGGGGAAGCACTGACATGGCACCTAGTTCACCCGATGTAGCCAACCGTGTCAGTTTCCATAAAACAAAAAAAAATCTAGTTTTATAGCCAGTGGCGGCTGGCCCTTAAGTGCGTTCGTGCGCCGCACTACCACAAAACATAACGCCTTCACCCGAAAGAAAGAAATAAATTAAAATATTAAACATTCTCCATGAAACCGATCGAAGTAAAAATATCAAACTGAATTCGATCCTATTTCCTAGACAACAAGGCACGATTTTGCTGTACGTAATACGTACTACATACTACGTATAGCCGCCGAGCTCGCCGCGCCGAGTGCAGTACAAAACACCGCGAACGTTTACTATGAGAAAATGTCAAACGCCGCTGCCCCGCCGCGTGAAACAAAACACTATTCATACGATTATGTGTGGCCTTCTGCGTGTGACACACGACGGAAAAAGAAGGACAGTATATTGTGGATAGACGCGCGTGCGACACGTCGCGACCGAGCCAGCCGACGATGAGCCGAAGTAAGCCGAGATCGTAAACCCGACCGAAGGCACGCGCGGGCGGGGGGCGCGGGCGCGCGGGCGCGGCGGGGGCGATCCAAACTCTGGGTCGAAGTCACACACACACAAGCGCTAAGTACCTACACATACGCTGTAGCACGAACCGACAGGCGAGTCCATTTTTGGAATATGGGTGTTTCTTATATTTATATAACAGATCGAGTTTGCAATTGAATAATTTGAATTATTCGAATATCGATTTGATACATATTCGAATGGTAATTTATAAAATATTCGAATGTTACGACAAACATTAATGATACTGCATATTTCGCTATTTTCGCGTTGTTGGTCGCGCGATCATCCGAACGATCGCTCGCCGCACCGCGCCGCGCCGCGCGCGCCGCGCCATCTCAGTTCGGGGCGAGACCCGTCGTCGTCGCGTCGACCGATGATGGCCGCTCCGCGCCGCCGCGCCGCCACCGCTTAGATGAAATATTGTACGTAATATATCTTTGCCGCGCCGGGATGTTTTGCAAATCAGTTTTTTAGCAGTTTGAACGACTTTTCGTCAGTTAACAGTACATTGTGAAGTTTTCTTCATTGCCCGGCGCGGCAAGGCTGGCCGACGGGCGCGGGCGCGCGCGCCGGCCACGCCTCGCGCGCGGAGGCGCCCCGGCGGCCGCGCGGCTCGGTGCTCGGTGGCCACTGCGCAGTGAAGTGTCGCTTTGGTTCTTCGAGCAATTAGGACTCTGGTTGTGTTTCTAGTGCGTTATAAAAATGAGTGGATTCAGTGTTGACTATATTAAAAACGAAATAAATAGAACAATATTAGACCTACCCAATCAAACTGTAGTGTGTGTGGTGTGTGTGTGTGTGACTGATTTCTTCATAATTTTCATAAATTCGCTGGCGTGTTCTTCAAAACACCATACCTAGATATTTCAATCTAAAAGTGAGTACATTTTTATTACTTACATTTTAATAATTTTATCACTTTTATCCTTACCTTATTTTGTCTTTCAACTATGTATCTGTTGAGTGAGAATACTTTTACATAATTTGGGCAATTAACTCAGACATGAAAATAAAATAAAAAATCACGTCTCGGTATCCATTAGATTCACGTTTGGGTTTAGTACTACGAGTAAGTTAGCGCACACTGTGCGCTAGGTACCTATGGGACTGGGTGTGCTGTGCGCACACCCAGTCCCATAGGTCACCAGCCGCCACTGTTTATAGCTATGGTTAGTGGTGTTATATTCATTTTTATTATTTCGTGCAAATAAAGCTGTTTTTTTTACATATACAGGGTGTCCAGGGTCTGTTCAGCAATATCGAAATGAGCTATTGTATATCATCTAATAAAAACATTAAAAAAAAGAAAAATGGTCCTATCCATACTAGTTTTCGAGATATGAATTTTCAAAGTTTTCAATTTAGTCAATCTATGCGCGCTCTAAGTGACCAGACCGCGGCGGTGCGGAGGAGGCGGGGCGGCGCGGCGGGCGCGCCGGCCGGGTCGAATGTTCGCTATAGCACCGCACCGCACCGCGCTGTTGCGCCCCCGCGCCGCCCCGTGTCGGCATCGCACGCTGCTATCAAAGGAGACGCGGGCGCGGCGGGCGGGGGGCGCGCCGCGATGCCGCCCGGTGGCGGCATCGTGCGCTGCCATCAAAGGACGCCGCGCGGGCGCGGCGGGCGGCGCGGGCGCGGAGGGCGGCGCGCCGCGCTGCCTGTATGCGACCGACCTGCATTGCGCTTCAGTCCAGCCGGTCACGCGGCGCGGAAGATCAATGTGTGTCAGTCGGTCAGTATGTCAAGGGCGGCCGACCGTGTTGACGTATTTTTGGTAATTCGATTCGTAAATTGAATTAGTGAAAGTTTCGCGCTCGTGTTTAACATACGTACTTGTTAAAAGTTCCATTCACGAATAACGAATATGTGGATATGTTGCTCGCGTATGGAGCAGCAAACGGAAATGGGCTTCAAACGCATTTATCGTGAAAGATTTCCAAACAGGCGTCAGACTGCCGGTGCTGGCTGAAGTGATTGTGCGTGCATTGTACTGTTTACGGGAACATGGCAATCTAGACCCGCTACTGCATCGCCCGGGTCTCGTCATAATGCATCGAGCTGCAAGGAGATCACGTAGAAAACCTTCACATCATTTGAGGTATGTAGATAATCATTTACTTTTTACTGGCTACATACATACATACACCTACATGCCTTATTGCAGTGTAGTAGGTAGGTATGCTACGTCTTATATCGAAATCTATGATTCTCGCTCGTCAGCGCCGCGCGCGCCCCGCGCCCGCGCATCTCACGCCTCGCGATCGCGAACCGCGCGCCTCGCGCCGCGTCCCTCGCATAGCCCTACGCGGCCGTGCACAAGCATAGAGCGCGATCACACTATCGTATGCATTTACTTTGTTAGAAAATGGCAAAATTGGAAATAATTGAGATTTAAAAAAAATTCTTTCATCACTGCACTTTACACACGATACATATCACGATCCTTCGATATTCCACATCACACTTTGGACACCCTGTACATATGTCATAAATAGTGAGTATTTTTAATGACGTGAATAATGGCTTGCAATGTTCATTCCAACCAGCCTTTGTAATTATGCGAGTAACTTTTTTTTGCATTCTGAAAACTTTAAGTGTCACCAGAACCTGGGATCCACGTTCCAAAATGGTTAAAGCAGAAAAAAATTCACGCACCTTAACGGTCCCCTGCTCCTTCTCTCTCTCCCCCGCTTCCTTCTCGCTTGCCGCCGCGGCCTCCGCTCCTGCCTCGCTCACACCGTTCGCCTCCGCATCTCCGGCGACGTGTCCCCCCTCGCAGACATTGGGCTCCGTCTTGGCGTCTGTTTGCGCGCCTCCGCCGCCAGTTCCGGTCTGGGTGTCGGCGGTCCACACCGCGCTCTCGATGATGGGCCCGCGCGTCGACGACTGAAAGTAGAACGGCTGGCCGCTTAATTGTATGTGAAATAACATCGGTGAGTGGCGCCAGTGGCGGGGTAAGACCTAAATTTGATTTGGGCAAGATACATTTTGCGAGGCCCTCTCTGGTGACACTAGAGGATGGATTTTATGGATGTTGACTGTCAAAATGGATTTCCGCTGCATGAACTTTCGAGGCGCGAGGCCCCTTGGGCCGCGAGGCGGTAGCCCACGTCGCCCACGCCTTGCGCCGCGTCTGAGTGGTGCGTCAGGGAGGAAGATGTAAACGGAGAAATCGCTATCGTTCGGAGCCGGTGTAAAACTGCTGGGTCCCTTCCCTTGCTACTTACTAGGTGGTAGGCTCCAATTATAGCCTACTGGGTTGGTACCACCGCACTGGATGTAAGATGGCCGGTTGTGTTCTCCTCTAGTCCAGTATAGCCGGCAATCCAGGGAAGTCTCCAATATGGCACCTACCTTCTCCGAGGTGATATTGGCTGGTCGCAGCACAGCATGCGCTTTGGCCCCTCCGACTCAGCCACCCATACCGGATTACATAAAAAAAACAGCTCCCAAATAGTGCCTCACACAATGCCCTAAAGTAAAAACCATAATTATGCAGACGATTTTGACAGCTCATGAAAGAAACTCCAGAACCACTGAACAGATTTTGATGTTGTTTGCATAAATGTAAAGAGTAGTTCTTGAGGCTCACTATAGGCTGTATACCATCACGCTAAAAGAAGGGCAGTGGGGAGGGGGTGGAAGGGTCGGAGGCGATGGAGGGAAGGAGGGGGAGAAAGGGAGGGGGAGAGGGAGAGCAAGGGAGGGAGGGAAGGGGGGATTATAAGAGAAGCGATTGTTTATTATCATACTAGCTATTGCCCGCGGCTTCGCTCGCATAGCCTAAGTCCATCCTGAAGGTCCATTCTAAATATTGGTCAAAGATTTTTTTTTAATCACATGAGTATTTTCGGAGATTACCTCCTACATCCAAACTTACAAATTACAAACTTCTTTATAATATTATATTAGTGTAGATTTTTTTATTCTTAATTTATTTTTGAAAAAAAAGAAGAAGAAAAAATTGGATTTGCTATTAAACCGAGTCTACCGCGAGCGAAGCCAGTTAGCCATAAAGAAATTCAAACAATGAAACATAATGTTACCTCCATGTCCTGTTCCCTCACGCTGCCCTCGGGCGTCTTCTGGTCGCCCGGCGTCACACCCTCGTAGCTCTCCTCCTGTCAACCAGAAGCGTTTCTACATCTCACGGAGCCCTACGCGGTCGGCTACGACATACGACATACTACGCGCGCGTGCCCGCTCTCTGAAACTAAACAAAACAGAGCAAAAGACCGACACAACGCTCGCGAGCACTTCATAAACCGCTGCTTCACCGTTCGGAACCGGTGTAAAACTGTAGGTCCCTTCCCTTGCCCCTTACTAGGTGGTAGGCTCAAGTTGTAGCCGACTGGGTTGGTACCACCTTACTGGATGTAAGATGGCCGCATAGCAGCCTCGGTTGTGTTCTCCTCTAGTCCAGTATAGCCAGCAATCCAGGAAAGTCTCCGGTGTGGCACCTACCTTCTCGGAGGTGATATTGGCTGGTTAGAGCATGTGCTTTGGCCCCTCCGACTCAGCCACCCATACCGGATTACATAAAAAAAAAAAAAAACTTGAGAGGTTGGATAAGTATGGATAAGGTGTATTTCCTGAATCCTTTAACCTGCGTGTCTTCAAGCGTCGTATTAACGGGCTAGACAGCCTAGCAACAGTCCGCAAATCTGCTGGCATGGCACCTAACTGAGCGTGGTTTCGCGAGGAGAGGTGATTTTGGCTCTGTCGACTGCACCATTGGTCTCTCGGCACAGCCACCCATGCTGGTTTACATAAAAAAAAATGGAAAGACACTTTTTAATTTTTTCCCGGGATTGACGTATTTTAACTGTAACCATATATTTTTTGTGTTAAGTAACGTTTTAACGAAAAGTAACTATAAGTATACTTAGTGACGCAGTCGCATAAATATTCTCGCGAACAAAGTCGGGGGTGAACGCTAGTATGATAAAGCGTATTAGGAACATTTATTTAGAATAGATCTACTAAGTTTTACAGTGTAGTAACTATCCCGGGAATAATTTATTTAAATCAATTTTTCAAAGAAGCCGCTTCCATATTTTTTAGCATTTAGGCAAATATGTATCCGATTATCGTATCTCTATTCACAACCAACAGAGGTTGTCGAAGATTGCAACCAACTTCAGACCCTCCCGACCGTCTCTTCACACGCCGCGCGCTCCCAGTACGAGTGTTGGCCTTGACGCGAGAGCACGCTTATCGATTTTTTTTTTATGGAAACTGACACGGTTGGCTACATCACCTACAACGTCCGTGATGTCAGCCCATAACACCGGGTGAACTAGGTGCCATGTCAGTGTTTCCCCCTTTGATCGTGCCGGCTACACTGAACTGGTCGGAAAACACAAACTATTTACATAGCCGTTTCGACCGACGTTTCATTCAGTGCAGTGGTAACAAAACGGGCGGGTTAAACCCTACCACCAAGTAAGATTAGGAGGGAAGGGACCTACAGTTTTACGATGAATCCGAACCTCGGTCAGCCTCCAACGGTCAGCGGTCACCCATCCAAGTACTGACCGCACCCAGCGTTGCTTAACATGCAATAGCGACAGTTGACTGTCTACACCACTGAGCTATCGAGGCTCGATATCGAACTCGATGCCGTATTCGTAAAATGCGCGCATATTAGTCAATCGCGTGTTAATTCGTTACTCTTTAAGTTATTAAACGACTTCATTTTGTGTGTACAAATAGCGATTTAATATAGATGAAGAAGAAATTGCGAGCACGAGCAATGAGAACAGGGAGAAAAATAGATGATGTCGTAATTAATTAATATCGATAACGTAATATCAACTAAATCACTGCACTAGGTAATTACGTCAACATTCCTTATTGTATATTGTTTATTAAGCATTCATTAGACAGCATGACTGTACTCGAATTTGTTACAATTTGTTCTATCCGATTCGATTACTCCCACGAAGAAGAACCGGTAAGAAACTTCGCAGGGCCTTTTTTTTCATAATCATTTTTACAAGCATTTAGTGACTGTCCACATAATAACAACGCCTACAGTCGATTGAAAATACAGCTTGAGAGCAAGATCAAAAACAGATTTTTGTTTTTTTGTTTTCTTTTGTTTTTGAAGTTCTGACTGCAAGGACGTAATTATAATCAGGATCAGGTGTAAAGAGCCTTTGTCAAATTTTTGACACGTCATTTGTATCAACTCAATAATGTTAGTAATAAGTATACATACTACAACGTAGTATTGTCAAATAATAAAAAAATATTATAATTAAACTTCCTCGGAGCTCGCGCGCGGTCTGTACAACTCAGCTTCGCATTTATATCTCACCTGGCTGAGTTGAGTCTGCTGGAGCCACGCGCTGTAGTGCGAGGCGGCGGCGCGCATGCGCGCCAGGTAGTCGGGCGCGGCTCGGCCGGTCGCCCACGCGGCCACACCGCCCGGCATCCCGCCCACCGCCGGCTCGTCGTAGTACGTCTGTACAACTCAGCTTCGCATTTATATCTCACCTGGCTGAGTTGAGTCTGCTGGAGCCACGCGCTGTAGTGCGAGGCGGCGGCGCGCATGCGCGCCAGGTAGTCGGGCGCGGCTCGGCCGGTCGCCCACGCGGCCACACCGCCCGGCATCCCGCCCACCGCCGGCTCGTCGTAGTACGTCTGTACAACTCAGCTTCGTATTTATATCTCACCTGGCTGAGTTGAGTCTGCTGGAGCCACGCGCTGTAGTGCGAGGCGGCGGCGCGCATGCGCGCCAGATAGTCGGGAGCGGCGCGGCCGGTCGCCCACGCGGCCACACCGCCCGGCATCCCGCCCACCGCCGGCTCGTCGTAGTACGTCAGCACAAACTCCATGCCCGTCTGCAACCGTGACGGCGCTATTTGAAGACGGACCGCTCGGTAGCTCAGTGGTGGGGTCGGTCGGCTGTTGTTAAGCACACCTGGGCGCGGTCAGTACTTGGATGGCTGACCGCTCGACCGTTGGAGAATGACTGTGGCTCGGATTCCACATAAAACTGTAAGTCCATTTGCTTCTCGCCTTACTAGGTGGTAGGTACACCGTTCACCTTAATGAATGGAAGAACCACAGATATCGAAATATAATTAAAAGTATAGCATATATAAATAATTACTTTTTATGACAAAAATACTATTTGACCGATTTACAGTTGTGATAAATATATAAAAATAGAAAATCAGAGAGAGGTCGCGATTTTCACATAGAACAAATCACAAAATAATTTTGTTACCTAGAATATGTAATATATATCATATATTAAAATGCCATTTATAGCTAGAATATTTATCTGTAAATACAATCCATTCGTTAGTTCATAAAGTTTCATGGAAAAATCTTCCAAATGATTTTTTTTCTAGAGTAATGTGATACGCCTTTTGCAGCCGCCACCTGGTGTAGGTATCTATTTATCTAACTATCCTTTAGTTTGAAAATTTTTACTCCCAAAATAGAAGGGCTAGGGATTAAAAAATGTGACCATACTCACGTTTTCCACGCCGTTCACAGACCGTATGACCATATGACTCCAATACTCGGTGACGCGTATTGCGTTCTTTGTCTCGGGACACTTTGGATGTTCGCACGACTTGGACACTATAACTACCACTTTGTCCTTGGGCACCTCCTTTCGTTTCGCCCTCGACGGCGAATTGTACCTTAACGACTTGGCGTTAGGTTCGGATTTGATTGTCGTCGTGCGGTCTGTTGTGTTCGGTTTCGTCGTGCACTTCACCAATTTGTGCGGAAAATTTGACACCGGGAACTCCTTGTGTCTTCGTACGTAGACGTAATCGCGGTTGGCAAATAATCTCTGAAAAATAAAACATCTATTTATTTATGATCTTGTCACATCTTCAAATGCAAGAGCTGACTCATTTAAATATTTGATAACTTAGAATTGCATCAAAGAGTTCCCGGTCCTAGCTAAAGCATTTTAGACTGTATGCACACTACTCCTGCTGAAATAGTTAAAATATCAAATATATTGGAGGACGCCGTGGCAATGGTTCTACAGATACCTTCAGGCAGAATTTAAAGGTGAAAATTCGAAAGATGAGCGAGTCCCGAGTAATGAACAAATCTATGGAGTTCCGCAAGGCAGTGCAATAGGTGCTATGATGTTCCTAATTTTATTAAATCTATTTTTGGGGCAGAGTTTTGGGGACCTACTATCTTTCTTATTTCATCAAACTTATGGAGTTTCATTATGCAGTGTATTGTGCCCGTGAGGACCGGATAGGTTAGGTTAGGTCCTCACGGGTCCTATTTCTATCTCATCAAACGAATTAAGTACCACAAGGCAGTATATTGATACCTACCTTCTTTGTAATGTAATTACTGTAATACCACAAGGCACAGTATTAGGCCCTACACTCTTTAACATATCAAAGTACACGCACCGGCCACATCACCTCCCAATGTATAACGCTCTGCTCGTGCAGACCCCTGTGCTGGTGCTCGATGGTGGAGAGAGCGGCGACGGCCGAGTCCCACGCGCGGCGGTACACGCTGTCTATCTGCACGCGGACGAAGTCGCACGCGCTCACCTCCGAGTATCGGCCGTACACTGCGGTGGATAAAACATCTTCAGTTATACAGTTGCAATAGTGTTGGCAAGGGTCTGTAGCCATCCTGGCCGTCGGGTGGCTTTCAGGGAGTACTTGAGGGAGTAATAGGATGCGTACAAATCGGTTCTGCAGACCTTTCTCCACAGAACCGGCAAACTCTGGAACGCTCTACCTGCCCACATATTTCCCCCCAAGTATAGTCTCGGGTCCTTCAAGAGAGGCGTGAATGGGCACCTGTCAGGCCGGCATGGCATTCGCAGCCCCCGCCTGCGTTCGAATGTCCATGGGCGTCGCTAGACACCTTATGGGTGACTCGGCGCCACATGTCGCGCTTAGTATAAAAAAAAAAAAACTTGTAGAAAGACTACATACTTATTTAATAAATGTTACGTATTGTTTGTATTGCAAGTTTGTATATACAGGGTGACTGTGTTACCATGCCACACATTTGAGGGGGTTAATCTGAATCGAAAACTAAGTATTGATTGCAAAAAAGAACAGTGGCAAATAAAAATGTAGTTCTACGTACATTTTGAGTACTTATAATTATTTACGAAAATGTATGGAGGATAATTTTTTTTTTTTTTTGCCAATTTTACCACCATTCTTTTTTGTATTGTATCTACTTAGTTTTCGATACAGATTAATTTCAACTATTTTATTACTTTCACTTTATAAATATATATATTTTTTAATTAAATACTAACAACTTTTTGTTGCTTTATTTTTATGTAAAACACATATTTTATTAATAAAAATAAAAATAAAAAATAATAAATAATAATATTTTTATTAATAAAATATGAGTTTTACATAAAACTATTTTATTAGAATTTATTGTGTACGAAAGCCGTAAACATTTATAATATCAATACACCCAGCACTAGCAGTTGAAGTACAGTATCATTTGTGTGGAATGATACCTACCGTACCTCCCCTTCTTACCTTACTAGGTGGTAGGGCTTCACCGGCCCGGGTTGGTACCACGGCAGTGAATGAAAGGTCGGTTGAAAGTTGAAACGGCTATATAAATAGTTCGTGTTTTCCGTTCAGTTCAGTGTAGCCGGCACGACCGAAGGGAAGCACCAAAGTGTTCACAAAGGTGTTATGGGATAACCGTGTCAGTTTCCATAAAAAAAAAGAGTTGTCATGAGCTATCAAAGTCGTCCACCTAATTATAGATTTCACTTTTGCCTGCTTTGCGTGGAAACCAATCTCTCAAAGTCGAGGACCCTTGAGCAATTCCCTCAGTCTCCAGCCACCCCAGCCAGATTCAGATTCAGATATTGATTTCGCCATAAAGAACACACAACATTAACAATATTTCATTGAGACATATGCATATTCAGTATGGTTCGTCATCATTTTTTGACATTGGAAATGTCTTTTCGTTCGCTCCGATTTCACGAAAAAGTGCGATCCCCATATATCTCGGAGAGTTGTGAAGATATGATATTCAAAAAAGGCTCAAAAGACGCATATTCATCAGAGCTGTAAGGTGCAAAAAGAATTATTCGAGGAAGTCAAAAACGAAAAAAGTTATGACCGAAACAGTGAAAAAAAAAATTTCAATTTTTCCGAATTTGTTATTGTGGCGCTCGATATTTTGGAAACGAAGAATGATATCAAAAATTTGAGAAAAAATCCTCTGGACAATTTAGTCAGCTACAATTTGAGCCTAAAACAAAGACGATCGGGTTAAGGGTTTGCCCAGTAGCCTAACCTTTTTGAAAAAATGCATTTTTCTCGTCGCTCAGCGACAATATTTTTTCGAATTCCGTAGATTTATTTCCAATGTGCTCGATAGTCGTGTGAGGCACGAAATCTGTGAATTTTTTTGTCATGTCCCGTTCAGCAATGCAATCTGTAAGGAAGAACCGGGTAAGAAACCTTATAGAGCTTCTTAATTTTTTTTTAATATAACTTACATACTAAGTTTTCATTATGTTAAATATAAAATACTATATCTAAGCCTTTGTGCTTCATGAAGGTCCTTCCAGGCGGCCTGAGTGTCCGCCCACAACCTGTCTTCAGACCTCTCACAATTACCTTTGTAAGCGTACAGCCCCTGCCCCTTCTTGTACTCCTTCCTCCAGATGATGACGTCCTGTGTCTCCATGTAGGGCGACCAGCCGTCGGCCGTCTCGGAAGCGGAACACTTGCCGTTGCTACAACTGCTGGAGCGGAGAGCGACATTTCACACGCTTCAGTCGTTTCTCATAATCGACTCGACAAAGTTTCAAAGAGAGACACAGAGAACTAAAATGTATGTAAGTATATGTATATAAAGCCTTTCATTAGTAGGTAATAGTACGCTAAGGTGAGTATGTGTATCAGATACTGATCACGTTCCCCATACCTATTATTTTTTTCCGATATCAAATACCTTTTTTAGGTCATCTGTCCACCTAGCCGGGGGGCGTCCCACGCTACGTTTGCTTGTACGTGGCCTCCATTCGAGCACCCGTCTACCCCATCGGTTGTCGGGTCTACGACAGATGTGCCCAGCCCACTGCCACTTCAGCTTGCTTATTTTCTTAGCAATGTGATGGAGTGGATGGATGAGAAGAGCGGAAGACCGCGTGTGGTGGCGTGCCTTGGGAGAGGCCTATGTCCAGCAGTGGACCGATACAGGCTGATGATGATGATGATGATGATGATGATCAAATACCTACCCATGCTATGAAATAATTGTTCAATAAACTATTATTTTAGTAGGACGGGTAGGTATTTGATATCCAAAAAAAAAATAGGTAAGGTACCTACTAATGAAAGACCTTATATATTCTTTATTGAACACCAACTTATACAAATTAGGCACAATAGGCGAGCTTAATGCCGTGAGGCATTCTATTCTAACTAACCTTTGGGATGTGGGAGAAGTATATTGCAGGCGAACAAGAATATTATAACAATGTTTTTGGTTACGCCGTATAACTGAAAGCGACTAACTTTCGTTGACGTTTCGTCCCACACTCTGGGTACATCATCAGGACTAATTGCCAAAATGGGATATACAAATTGCCAAAATGGGATATACTTGTCAGCCTCGATAGCTCAGTGGTGCAGACAGTCAACTGTCGCTATTGAATGTTAAGCAACGCTGGGTGCGGTCAGTACTTGGATGGGTGACCGCTGACCGTTGGAGGCTGACCGAGTTTCGGATTCCTCGTAAAACTGTAGGTCTTACTTGGTGGTAGGGTTTAACCCGCCCGGCTTGGTACCATCGCACTGAATGAAACGTCGGTCCAAACGGCTATGTAAATAGTTTGTGTTTTCCGACCAGTTCAGTGTAGCCGGCACGATCAAAGGGACACTGACATGGCACCTAGTTCACCCGGTTTTATGGACTGACATCACGGACGTTGTAGGTGATGTAGCCAACCGTGTCAGTTTCCATAAAAAAAAAATACTAATTGCCAAAATGGGATATACTAATTGCCAAAATGGGATATACTAATTGCCAAAATGGAATATACTATAATTGGCAAAATAGGATATACCAATTGCCAAAATGGAATATACTATAATTGCCAAAATAGGATATACTAATTGCCAAAATGGGATATGCAAATTGCCAAAATGGGATATACTAATTGCCAAAACGGGATATACTAATTGCCAAAACAGGATATACAAATTGCCAAAATGGGATATAATAATTGCCAAAATGGGATATACTAATTGCCAAAATGGTAACAAAATGGGATATGTGCCCATTGAACAGACAACAGCCCAAACAGCAATATACTCACGTGCAGTACTTAACGCCGGGATGCCTCGTGTCTATGACGATACGGAGGGAGCAACGCGGGCAGTAGAGCGTCGCGCGCGACAATTCCTGCACCCTCTCCAGCTCCTCCACCAGATTCTGTCGACAAACACAATCATTTTTAGGTGCTGTGTGTGTCAGCCTCGGTAGCTCAGTGGTGCGGTCGGTCGACTGTTGTTAAGGGTCTACCTCCCTAAATTGTGCCTCTCACTCCAACAATACGCGTTTTTCAAACATTTGATTTTATTATGAAGAAATTATACAACTTATAAAAACATCCTCTGGGAGAAACATGCATGATAAAATTATTAATGTTTTTCTATAAAAATATTTGGTACTCCACATATAATAATTTAAAAAAAACTAAAACTTAATAAACTTTAAATTTTTTTTTCAAACCTCTCACATCTGCGAAACTACAGGCAAATGTCACAATTTCATAAATCGGGGCACTATAATCGATCACGATAACATAATCATTTTCAATGTTAAAATGTGTGTGACTTGTGCGTTATACACGGTGTTGCAGTTGCCCCCGTAATATTTTTAACTGACATAAGGGGGTTATTCTATATTATGTGAAACTAAACAACTTCTGTGAAGAAAAAAAAATTTTTGAAACAAAAAAAATTATAATTTTTTCCATACAAATTTTAATTACCTATTCTGAAAATGTATGGAGAAAAAAAATTTAATTTTTCTTCAAATAAAAAAGTCGTAGAACAAAATTTGTTCTATTTCACGTACAGAATCACCCACTTTCGGGTTTTACGGTTGGGGTTGCAACACCGTGAATATAAGAAATAATAAAAGTGATTAGCTTTGTGGAGCTGCGCCATCTGTTGACTGTACACGGAGCTATCGTCGCATTCGTAACAATACTGTTTGAGGTATTAACAATTTACTGAGAAAATTCTGACTAAAAAAAAGACTTGGTAAATAGTTAATTGTATCAGGTGTAAAAAGTCTTTATCAGAACTTTCATACCAAATTTGTATCAACACAGTAACGTTAGTGCATTACGCATGCTACAATGTATTATAAGAACTTTGAGAAAATCACTGGAAGCATCCTACAGAATATGTGTAGGTAGAGACAGTGAGTCTGAGAGCGGGACTGGTGGTTCTTCGCGTCCTATAGTAATCGCAGACTAGCTGACGAGGGCTTGACGCGAGCCGAGACGTATCGCATGCTGGAGAACTACACAGAGCGGCCGCACGCTAGTCCCGACCTCGATTGATGCACTCCTCTACTGCCAATGGGCCCGGATATGTTCGGTTGAGCCATCGCAAGCTAAGTTCAACAACTTCTATAAAAAAAAAACATTATACATATTAGGAAACATATTATGTAATTATCTTGAGGCATCAAGATGCCATTGGCTGTCAAATAGTAAACTAAGGTACAAGTTGTACCTAGTTAAATGCTTAATTAATTAATTATGCAGTGAGGACCTCAATATATTATTACATCAGTCAAGGTCTTTTACCGTGTAGTACTCGTAGGATTAGCCTAACTATGGACCCAATATAACTGGCGTACCTGTACCAGTCCTGGATTTCCCATTAGGCCGTATAGGCCCCGGCCTAGGGGCGGCAAACTTCAGGAAGGCTAGGTGGACAGATGACCTAAAAAAGGTAGCCGGGAGTGGATGGATGAGAAGAGCGGAAGACCGCGTGTGGTGGCGTGCCTTGGGAGAGGCCTATGTCCAGCAGTGGACCGATACAGACTGATGATGATGTTATTTGTGTTTTGAGCGGGTGGCGAAATTCGAGTGGCCTATACTTAAGAGCAGTACAAGTCCGGCACTGACCTGTACTGTATGCATACTGACTTTAGTAAAAATCTAAAATGCATTGTATGTATGCAATGCAGGTGTGTGTCAGTCAACTGATATGACCTTGAAACAACCAACGAGTACAATCACTCCACTAGACAGTGTTACTAAATCTATACACACACACACACGCACACTTACTACCTACATGTATCTATATCTGTACTATATGAAACTCATTAACATATCTCACAGCCAAGAGAAAATGGTCATGAAATTACATCATGTGTTAAGTTTATATGTAATGTCAAAAAAAAAATCAAAAATTTTTTTATTAGTCAGGCACATAATATAAATAGCTTACAGACAGACAGTACATAAAAAATGCATGAAGATAGTAACCATAATGTGCCCACGAGATTGTGTATTCATTAAAAACTATCGCCTAAACTGGCTCTAAGACTGTTTCATAGGCGACATTGCTTGTGGTCCAGGAAACGAGGAAATTCCTTGTATGGGCTCTTCGGACTAATTCCTCTGTCGCTGAAACTTTGCAGTGTGATAGAGTAGGGTTTAAAATATACGTTTGACAAATTATCTAGGATTTTTGATGTTTGGAAGTTAGGTATTAAAATGAATGAATGCCTAAAAATGAAAATCGCTTATAACTGCTGATGAAAAATTGCTCCGTCCGAAATTCCTTCGGTATATGATATTATATATTAATAAGAGTATATATTAACATTATCTAGGAAAATTTCGATTTCGAATAGGCAGAAATTTGAAAATATCTATTTTGTATCACAACTTCTTCAGAAAAATTGCTCTGTCAATTTTAATTTTTTTATATGTCTTAATTTATTTAAATATATCGCTTTTGACAATTATCTAGGAAATTTTCCATATCGATCA
This sequence comes from Nematopogon swammerdamellus, assembly GCA_946902875.1. Classification (NCBI taxonomy): domain Eukaryota; kingdom Metazoa; phylum Arthropoda; class Insecta; order Lepidoptera; family Adelidae; genus Nematopogon; species Nematopogon swammerdamellus. Next base: position 7,941,529 of record OX336348.1, on the reverse strand, counting down.
CACCTTTACAGATTTTCGGCAATAATTCGCTGTGAAAAATTGCTCCGTCCGAAATTCCTTCGGAATATGATATTATATATTAATAAGAGTATACATACAACATTATCTAGGAAAATTTCGATTTCGAATAGGCAGAAATTTGAAAATACCTATTTTGTATCACAACTTCTTCAGAAAATTGACCATATAAATGCCAAAAGGCACCAACCCACAAATTGGTTAAAAATGAGTTAAATATACCAATCGAGAGCTAATCAACCCTCTATTTTTTGCAGAAAAGACCCAGGCAGGCTACTTGGTATGATACTAATAGGTTTCTACACATTCGTCTAAGAACCATCCGCCCAATTGAGGTATATCGCAACAGCAGAAAAGAATTATGCTACTTGGTACTAGCTAACTGGTCAGATTTTTTTTTTGCGTAAAAGATCCAAGCGAGATGGACTCTTTTGTTTTTAATGAAGTACGCTAAAAGTATTTATCAAAACAGAGCCAAGATATCTGGTTCTTTTTGGCATTATATAATAAAAACAAACTGTATATCGCAAAGTGGAACCAATTTATGTGGTTCTTTTTGGCATTTATAATAAAAACAAACGGTATATTGCAAAAATGGAATCAATTTATGTGGTTGGTTTGCCTTTGGGGACCTATAGTGAGTCTTATTTCATTGGAAATAAGAGTTCTTTTTCTAAAAATAAAATCAAACATGTCTACGTTCTATGAAACAGAACGCCTAATAATAAATAAGTTCAGTTCAGTTCACTACCGCGACGAATGTGTCAGTTCACGACCGCGAAGTAAAGTAAATTGCTGTTTTCGACGTGGCTCAATGTACCTACTACGTAGTGATCGCGACATATCGTCAGAGTGTAGTTCGACGTCGTCGTCCAAGCAGGTGCCTACGCCGCGCCGCCTAACGTAACCATTGAAGATAGAATAGAATAGAATAGAATATTTATTTGTATAACATATACAAGTCACAAACTAACATTCACACATTTTAAAATTTTTCTATTTAGAAAATAAAATAATATGAAACATAATAAATGAATCCTATTAAAATTAAAATTATTAATAATAGAAATCCGATATAAAAGTCACACGTGCCTCCTGGGTGGTGCCAAATGAACAGCAATCAGCGTGTGGGAGATCTTCGGATCGGCTGGGTTCGCCACCACACCCCGGGAGAAACAATTACACCGGCATAACAGTTCGCTGTGTTCCGGTGTACTTCCCGGGGACCCAGTAGCAGGTGGGGTTGGCTGTGGTGAGGAGTAGGCCAGTGATCCCGACGCGGATTCGCTGTTCAGAGGTGACGCATCGACACGGTTGACAGGGAGACCCGGTTAAACGGTTATTCCGCTGGCCGCCCGCCGGGTAGTACAGGAGCCCAATCGCGTCTAACCAACGCGAGAGGCTGCCCCGGTCAACCGGCGCATAATCCCGGAGTGGTCCGTCGCGCCGGTTGGTGACCGGAGTAGGGGTTCCGGCGGTCACTTCCGGGGGGGGGACCGGGGGCCTTTCCGTCTTCCGTGTCGGCGCAACACTAACCTGAGTAGTAAGCGATGAAGCTAGGGTCCACGCTTTGCCCGTGAATCACCACAGCCACCCTTTCATGCTCTTTCCCTCCCTCTTACAAAAATCATGGCAGCGAAAAAAAAGGAAAAAAAGGTCCGTGTGGGGCCGGTACTTTAAAAGAATAGCCCCACTGCATCTCTCCCCGTGTATGTCGTAAAAGGCGACTAAGGGATATGACTCCCTTCTTATATTACTAGGTGGTAGGGTTTAACCCGCCCGAGTTGGTACCACCGCACTGAATGAAAGGTCGGTCGAAACGGCTATGTAAATAGTTTGTGTTTTCCGTCCAGTTCAGTGTAGCCGGCACGACCGAAGGGAAGCACTGACGTGGCACCAAGTTCACCCGGTGTTATGGGCTGACATCACGGATGTTGTAGGTGATGGTAGCCAACCGTGTCAGTTTCCATAAAAAAAAAAAAAAAAGGTCCAATCAGCGGTGCACACCCTTACACCACTATTTAGCGTTGACTCGACCAACGTGCGGGGGTTGCATACCAATTTGAATGCCGTCCATCACCACCTGGAGACGAAGAAGCCGGCCTTGCTTTTCCTGACGGAATCACAAATATATCGACCTGCACTACCCCGGCTACACCCTGGAAGAAGCCTTCCGGTCGCGAGCCGGGGTTTGCTTGTTTGTCAGGGCAGATATTTGCTGTCGTCGCCTGCGCTGCCTTGAGGACTCCGAGCTATCAGTACTTTGGGTCCACGAGGATCTGGGAACGGTCTCGCGGGTGTACGCCTGTCTGTACAGGTCGCACTCTGGTGATGCAGAGACAGCTCGGTTATTTGAGTACCTGAGTGGAGCGGCAGACAAAGTCCAAGAGCGGTTCCCTACCGCGGATTTGGTTCTTCTTGGAGACTTCAATGCCCATCACGAGGCATGGCTAGGCTCCAGGAGAACTGACTTTGCGGGGAGAGCCGCCTACGACTTCGCCCTGACGCATGACCTGTCTCAACTGGTAGACCAGCCCACCAGGCTGCCAGATATAGACGGTCATGAACCCTCTCTGCTGGATCTTCTGCTGACAACGAACCCCACTGGATATAAGGTCGCAGTGAGAGCCCCGCTGGGTTCCTCTGATCTTGTTTAGTGTGGTCCACGGTGCCATCTTCGCCTCCTCAGTCCCGTACTGGAAGAACGCGTCGAATTTGGCACTACGCGTCAGCAGATTGGGATGGGATGCGAGAACACTTCGCATCCTACCCTTGGAGAGAGATCTGCTTCAGTTCGGGCGATCCGTCGCAATGCGCTAATACCGTTGCCGAGGTGGTTCTGGGGGCAATGGAAATGTTTATTCGCAGCGCCTCTGTCTACCTCGGTGGTAAAAGCCAACCATGGTACAGCCGCGACTGTGCTGATGCTGTCGCAGCTAAATGCGCAGCTTATCGGGCATGGTCGCGCGCTCGTGCCGGACGTGATCCGAACGCATCCTGACTGAAGAAGGAATACAACCGCCTCTCCAGATCCTGCAAAAAGGTTATTGCCAGGGCCAAATTTGACCACATCGGCAGAATCGGCGATAGACTGAACCAGCACCCAACTGGGAGCCGTGAGTTCTGGTCTCTCGCTAAATATGTCGAGTCAAATTTCTGCCGCTCCTCTCTTCCACCTCTGCAGTGTCCTGGAGGCTCATTTGCCCACTCCGCAAAAAAGAAAGCCGACTTACTGGTATCTCTCTTTGCGGGGAACTCCAACCTGGACGATGGGGGTGCCACTCCCCCATCCATACCTAGGTGTGAGAACTCCATGTCGGAAGTGCAGTTTCGACAACGGACTGTACGGACGGAACTTCTCTCCCTAGACGTCAGGAAGGCGAGTGGGCCGGATAGGATTCCTGCATTGGTGTTAAAAAGGTGTGCTCCCGAGCTGGCCCCAGTGCTGACGCGCCTATTCCGTCTCTCCTACTCCAATTGCCGTGTGCCGGCGGCCTGGCGGAAAGGAGAAGAGTCCGGTTGCCTAGGCGACGGACTGTTGTGATCTGACACGTCCGAAAATACAAGCGGGAGCGGGCGGTTTTGTTCAAACATTTTGCTCTGGAAAAGATAAAATCCACCCTGATCTTGCGCGGCGCGGGCTCTCAGGGCTTGTTGCGACCTAATACGGCATAAGTATAGTGAGTGTAGTTTCCGAAGTGTGTGCGTAGCTGGGCCCAGCAGATCCTCGGACACCGGGACGTTTCCGTGCCGATCGACGACCACCACCTGAAGGACCGAGCTATCGAAGGTGCGGCTGCGGGCGGAGACATCAACATCCAGGTAGGAGGTACCACACCACCACACACTTTGCGCTACACCTCGAAGCTAGTCCGACGAATCCCGACGCTGCTCAGAAGGAGTCCAACATTTCCCTGTGCTCCCCCGACGCCATCCAGACGCAGTCCGACATCTACGTGAGCTCGGAAGCTAGTCCGACGAATCCCGAAGCTGCTCAGAAGGAGTCCAATATTGCCCTGCGTTCCCACGACGCCATTCAGACGGATTCCGACATCTAAGTGAGCTCGGAAGCTAGTCCGACGAATCCCGACGCTGCTAAGAAAGAGCCCGACACTGCCCTGGGGTTCCCCGACACAATACAGACGGAGCCCGACATCCAAGTAAGCCTCAAAGCTAGTCCGACGAATCCCGACGCTGCTCAGAAGGAGTCCGACACTGCCCTGCGTTCCCCCGACGCCACCCAGACGCAGTCCGACATCTAAGCGAGCTCTGAAACCAGTCCGACGAATCCCGACGCTGCTCAGAAGGAGTCCGACACTGCCCTGCGTTCCCCCGACGCCATCCAGGCGCAGTCCGACATCTAAGCGAGCTCCGAAACCAGCCCGACGAATCCCGACGCGGCTCAGAAGGAGTCCGACACTGCCCCTGCGTTCCCCCGACGCCATCCAGACGCGGTCTGACATCTAAGCGAGCCTCGAAGCCAGTCCGACGAATCCCGACGCAGCTCGGAAGGAGCCCGACACTGCCCTACGTCCCCCGACGCCATCCCGACGGAGCCCGATACTGCCCTGCGTTCCCCGACGCCATCCAGACGGAGCCCGACACCTAAGCGAATTTCCGAAGTCAGCCAGACGGATCCAGACGCTACGCCAAACTAATCCTATCACGAAGCGCAAAATAAGATCTGAACTGACTGATAGATAACAGTAGACAACACCCGTCGCCGCCGCGTAAACCAGCCTCGGGGAAACTTGTAAAAGTCCCAATCGTCTCTTATTTACCCTATTTCACCCCTTATGAAACTATCAAACCCAGAATATGAGTACCGCTGCGGTGACGGCGTGATATTGCATGTGCACAGTCGCACCCCCACCCAACTACAGTCCACCCACTAACACCACGGGGTGAGAACGACTGTTGCGTACAGCGGCCCCATTCGGAAATAGACCGAAGCGTTTGTTTGAGATCAGACACAAGTCTTCGCCTCTTCATCCACAACATCCCGTCTGACTGAAGGGTCACTGGTATAGGATCCATGTGCTGTACTGTCATCCGCATAACAATTTATGTTGCCGAGTGGCAGCATGTCATTGATATGCAGAAGAAACAGTGTTGGTGACAAGACAACACAGATCCCTGCGGTACGCCGGCATTCACTGACAGGGCGTCCGAAGAGCAACCGTCCACTAGGACCTGAATGCTACGCCCATGTAGGAAGTCGGCGACCCAGTCGCAGAGGCCAGAAGGAAGTCCGTACGACGGAAGCTAGCCCAGAAGCGATTTGTGCCAAACCCATTCGAATGCCTTGGCAATATCGAGACCAATTCACACCGTTTCAGCACCAATGCAGGAATCATATCCGGCCCACTCGCCTTCCTGGTGTCTAGGGAGATAAGCTCCGCCCGCACAGTTCGTTGTCGGAACTGTACTTCCGGCATGGAGTTCTCACACCTAGTTATGGATGGGGGGATGGCACCCCATCGTCCAGGGTGGAGTTCTACGCAAAGAGAGCATTTACATTTGCGGAGTGGGCAAGTGAGCCCCCAGGACACTGTAGAGGTGGAAGGGAGGAGCGGTAGAAAATCGATACGACAGATTTGGCGAGAGACCAAAACTCACGGCTCCCAGTTGGGTGCTGGTTCAGCATATCACCAACTCTGCCGATATGCTCGAATTTGGCCCTGGCGATAGCCCTCTTGCAGGATCTGGAGAGGCGGTTGTATTCTTTCTTCAGTTCGGATACATTAGGATCGCGTCTGGCACGAGCGCACGACCATGCACGATAAGCTGCGCCATTAGCTGCGACAGCTTCACCACAGTCGCGGCTGTACCAGGCCTGGCTTTTACCACCGAGGCGCACGAGGGCGCTGGGAATGAACATCTCCATTCCCCCCAGAACCACCTCGGCTACGGCATTGGCGCATTCTGCCGGAATGCGCCAATGCCGTAGCCAAGGTGTAGATCATCCGAGGTGTAGATCATCCGAACTGAAGCATAGCTCTCTCCATGGGTAGGATGTGATGTATTCTCGCATCCCGTCCCAATCCGCTGACACGTAGTGCCAAATTGGACGCATTCCTCCAGTACGAGACTAAGGAGGCAAAAATGGCACCGTGGACCCCACTAAACAGTGGTCAGAGAAGCCAAGAGGAGTGCTCACTGTGACTTTGTATCCAGCAGGGTTCGTCGTCAGCAGAAGATCCAGCAGAGAGGGTGCATGATCGTCCATGTCTGGCACTTTGGTAGGTTGGTCTATCAGTTGAGGCAGGTCATGCGTCAGGGCGAAGTCGTAGGCGGCTCTCCCCTCGAAGTCAGTTCTCCCGGAGCCCAGCCACTCCTCGTGATGGGCATTAAAATCCCCAAGCAGAACCATATCCGCGGATATATATATATATATAGGGAAACTACATGCACTTCATCTGCCGCTCTACTCAAGTGCTCGAACAATCGAGCTGTCCCCGCGTCGTCTGAGTGCGACCTGGAGATACTTACAGGCGGACACACGCGACTCCGTCCCCAAGTGAACCGATTTTGATGATTCTTTTTTTATTTGAAAGCTGGTGCTTTCCGTGTGGTCCCATTTCTATTTCATCAAGATCGGATTGGAAAGCGAGGCGGATTCGCGAAGCCAAAGGCCGAGCGATTCCGCCGAGTACATTAATAGCAAAAAATTACTAAAAAAACTGAAATAAAAAACTATTAAAAAAAAAAATAAAAAAAATAAAAAGGTGCTAAAGCAAGCAAAAATAACCGACCGCCTTCAACTCTAGGGTTCGATTTTTTTTAATTTCATACATTTTTGAAGGCGGTTTTTAATTTTTTAAATCGTTTTTTTACAAAAATGTATACACTTTATTTACATACAGACTGTACGTGCATGAAATATGTTTAATAAGTTGTTTCGACATACTGTCATACAAATTAAATTACAGAACGAAAGTTAAATTTTAAAAGTTCCTAATACTATATAGGCCCTACATTTTCGTTCCATAGGCGGCAGGACGGCGCGGCGGAGCGGCGTTGTAGTGGGACGACAGAGGTGGCGGGCGGAATAGCGAGCCGCGAGCATCGACGACGCTCGCGTGTCGTCTCGTCGGTCGCGGTGCGGGACGATGAGCTGCTGGCGCGCGGGCGGGCGGGCTTATTCTTCCCCACTCCCCGCAGCGCTCCCGCACCCCGAGTTCAGTGTAGTGCGAGCGCGCGCTTTTTAAACGTTGTTTTATTATATTGCGATACTCGAAACTACTCGAAAGTTCATGTACCGCTTGCTTGCCCGCGCTCCGAACAAAAGTATGCATTGTTTGCCCGGCCGCCGCTCCGCGCGCCGTCACTAACTGCCCGTTAAATAAACAAACAAACGAGTTGTTTGCCCGCCCCTCCGCCGCGCGGCGCGCCGCCGAGACCACTTCAATCGAAAGCGATTAGAGCGATGATTAATGGATACACATACTTGAAGTGTTCTGAGAATTTGTTATTAGTATTCTCAAGAAGGCCGTCGTGTATTTGTTATTGTTACAAATGGAATGATTTATTCGTATTGAGCTGTTGAAACACACGGGGGGAGTGGAGGGGCACTTTTGGCTCTTGTAACATGATATTGAGATTATTACGAAATCGAGATGAGTAACATATGGCTGTTTTATGTTTTTTGGGATCGTTATTAGTTGCTTTAACAACAGATAACAACAGATTCATATTACCAGCGTGGATTTAAACGTAAACAACCTCTAAAGTGCGTACAAAATCGAGCACTTAAGTCAAAACACTCAAGTGCTTATTACAAGTGAATATGGTTTGAATTCTATTGACGGCAGGCGGACGGTTTCTAAGAACGAAAGAACGCCTACTATGTAAGGAAGAGACAGAAAATCAAGTGAGATCGATATCTAAATGCGTTTGAGAGGTATAGACATAGTTTCATCATGATGGCTCAAGGGATAAAAATGACCCGAAGTCAATCCACGCACACTTTGAGCTGGGTACAAATCATACCCGAGGGCAAACAACTGTCATTTTTCGCTGGGTACAAATCATACCCGAGGACAAACAACTGACATTTTTGGCTAGGCTATAATTTAGCCTGAAGGCACTTGAGCGGTTAATGGAGAAATTTTATTGGATAATATACAATTATATTATATTTTGATGTTCTGTGTCTAATAAGTTAATAAAAACAGACGAAGCAATTTTTCACAGTGCCGTATTTTTGGCAATAACCCAAGTTATTGCCAAAAATATGGTGATCGATAAGGAAAATTTCCTAGATAATTGTGAAAAGCGATATATTTAAAGAAATTAGGAGATGAAAAAAAATAAAAATTGACAGAGTAATTTTTATAGGTATTTTCAAATTTCTGCCTGTTCGAAATCGAAATTTTCCTAGATAATGTTATATATATACTCTTATTAATATATAATATCATATTCCGAAAGAATTTTGGACGGAGCAATTTTTCACAGCGAATTATTGCAGAAAATCTGTAAAGGTGTGATCGATAAGGAAAATTTCCTAGATACTTGTCTAAAGCGATATATATAAATAAATTAAGACATATAATCAAATAAAAATTGACAGAGCAATTTTTCTGAAGAAGTTGTGATACAAAATAGGTATTTTCAAATTTCTGCCTATTCGAAATCGAAATTTTCATAGATAATGTTATATATATACTCTTATTAATATATAATATCATATACCGAAGGAACTTCGGACGGAGCAATTTTTCACCAGCAGTTATAAGCGATTTTCATCTTTAGGTATAAATACCTACCTTCCAAACATCAAAAATCCTAGATAATTTGTCAAACGTGTATTTTAAACCCTACTTTATCACACTGCAAAGATTCAGCGACAGAGGAATTACGTCGAGTGGAAATGCTTCATTGATTGGAGTATTGGTCAAACCACTTTTGATTACATTCGGGTATCTACTTATATATTTATGATATTATTTAAATCTAATAAACTAATTTATATTAGAATACTTATTCTAGTTTGTGCGCCGTGTGTGAGCGAGAGAGGGTGAGGATATGTGGGGTGTGTGCCAGTGGCGGCTTTGACCTATAAATCTTAGTGAGGCGACTAAAAAATCCACCTACATTGCTATTACTTTATGATAAATTGAAAAACCTAAACCTAATTTTTTTGGCCCTAACAATACTTAACCAAAAACTACTATCGAATCGCGCACCGAGGGTACCGTATCGCCATGTCACGGCTAGCGCCACTAGATGAATTTCATAACACGCCACGCCATCTAGATGGCGTGTTATGAAATACTTCATATTAGTTAGTCACGATTAGAAAATGATTCATCATCTATTTGGTAGATGGCGCGCGCGCATACACTTTTTGAAACCAAAAAGTGTATGCGCGCGCGCCATCTATGGGAACCCCCGTGAGTTTTTTACTTTTTCTTATTTTCATTATTTTTTGTTATATCAGCCATAATAACACATTTTCTGTGAACATTTTAACGGGCTACCAAATTACGGTTCAAGAGATACAGACCTCGGACAGACGGACGGACAGACAAGCGGCGGGTGGCCGAGTGGTTTGGGCATTGGCTTCAAATGCGAGAGGTGCGAGGTTCGAATCCGGTCGGCGTGTAACAAAGAGTTTTTTTCTGACGAAAAAATTTACGTGTATGCATACCTACACCTGCTGCTGCCGCCTCGGCTGCCGCATAGCAGCCTCGGCTGTGTTCTCCTCTAGTCTAGTATAGCCAGCAATCCAGGGAAGTCTCCGGTATGGCACCTACCTTCTCGGAGGTGATATTGGCTGGTCGGAGCATGCGCTTTGGCCCCTCCGGCTCACCCACCCATACCGGATTACATAAAAAAAAAAGACAGACGGACGGACGGACAGACAGACAGACAGACAGACGGCGTAGGCTTAGTAATAGGGTCCCGTACCGGATACGGAACCCTAAAAACAAAAAAAAAAGAATTCGCAAAAGTGAGATTTGAACCAACGTCACTAGATTGAAAAGCGAAGCGTAAACCATTGAGCTATGAAACTTACCGTAACTAGTGCGAATTTCGCCATCTTAATCACGGAGGTAAAACAAACCGACTTATAGAAAACGTGAATCGCCCCATCTCGCTCTGCATTCTTTTAATTGGATATAGATGTCTCGTCCGGCGCCATTTATCAGAGCCTCAGCTGCTCCCTACATCCAAAGCCTCCAAGGTCAACCTGTTGTCTTTACGCTTGGTGAAGCGATATCAAAATAAGCGATTCGTCGCCGCACCGGACCGGGGTGAGTCACCATATGCCATGCCGTACGTGACACGTCACGTCTGTGTGTGTGTGCGTGCTGTGTTGGTGGTGTTGATGCACTAACACATCTTTAACGTATTTCGTCGCGCGCGTCGCACCAGCCGCCTCCGCCTCCTCCGCTCCGCCGCGCTAATATTGTGATCAGTTCGGATCGGATATACGAGGGTGGGTCAATAAGTCCGTGACTTTTTGAATGAAACACAGGTTTTTGGATAAAATATCATTTTATTTTTCTACATAGTCTCCTTTGAGCTCTATACACTTTGTCCAACGTTTCTCCAATTTTTTTATCACTTCCAAAAAATAAGATTTGTCGAGGTCATCAAAATAGGTGTTTTTTTGTGAGATGATTTCATCGTTGGAATCAAATTTCTTTCCGCCAAGCCATTTCTTCAGGTTGGGAAACAAGAAATAGTCACTCGGGGCTAAATCCGGAGAAAAGGGCAGATGAGGGAGCAATTCGTAGCCTAATTCATGGATTTATGCAATGGAAACTGCACATGTGTGCACCCTTGCATTGTGGTCGATTGTGAGCAAATGCGGCACCCATCTTGCGGAAAGCTTTCTCATACCCAAGTGATCATTCAAAATTGAAACCACTGAGCCATGTGAGATGCCTATAACTTCCACAATCTCTCGCACTTTCAATCTCCGATCGGCCAACACCATATCGTGAATTTTTTCAATTGTTTCGGGTGTAGAGACCTCAACTGGGCGTCCAGAACGTTCGGCATCTTCCGTGCTTGTACGGCCACAACGAAATTCAGTAAACCACTTTTTTACCATTGAAATTGCTGGTGCAGAGTTCCCGTAGTATTTATCAAGCTTAGCCTTGGTTTGAGTGATGGTTTTTTTCCGCAAAAAATAATGCTTAATGAGCACACGAAATTCACTTTTTTCCATTTTCTCCTCAAATCGCACAGTAGTCTGCTATCAATGGCTGTCAAACACAAACTAAATGACGCAGCTTGTTCAAAGTTTGCCAGGAGTCAATTGACAGATGCCTGCTGACAGGAGCAGTGTTGCCCTTTCAGATAAGAGGCGGGAAATTCAAAAAGTCACGGACTTATTGACCCGCCCTCGTACTTGACTTTTTTAAGTTTTCTTTCTTGATATTTTGAAATGTTTTTTTTTTCTTTACTTTCAAGATAATTAAGTGAGGCGGTGCTTCACTTGCTTCACCTGGGGAACCGCCACTGGTGTGTGCGTGTGTTGTGTACGTGTATTGTGTACATGTATGTGTGCATGTGATGTGTATGTGGGCTGTATGAGTGTTTCCATACTAATTGCAAATATTTTGGGAGGGACAAATAACCATTATATTTATAATAAATTGATAATTCAAATCAAATATACTTTATTGTACACAAGAAGTAATATTAATAACTAAAGCATTAAAACCTACCTAACAAACATTAAAATAACTATCAAAAGGGGCATTTTCAAATGTTCCTAGAATACTTGCTGCATTACCCCGCTGGATGGCAAGCCTTACCCTTTGAATGAAGTAGGCCCTTGATTGCGGGACACAAAAGGCGAGTTTAATGCAATGTAGTATTCTTTGCAAACTAACCTCTGGGATGTTGAGAAGCGCATAGGGCGGACAATGCAGTGCAAAAGTTAGGTGTGAAGAATTAAAACTATAGACGTAAACATAATATACATAGATACATATATAAATGAATACAATAAGGTATGTACATATTGCGGGTGGCCGAGTGGTTTGGGCATCGGCTTCTCATGCGAGAGGTCCGCGGTTCGAATCCCGTTGGCATGTACCAATGAGTTTTTTCTGACGAAAAAATTTACGTGCCTACCTACACCTGCTGCTTCACCGTTCGGAACCGGTGTAAAACTGTAGGTCCCTTCCCTTGCCCCTTACTAGGTGGTAGCCTCAAATTTCAGCCGACTGGGTTGGTACCACCGTACTGGATGTAAGATGGCCGCATAGCAGCCTCGGTTGTGTTCTCCTCTAGTCCAGTATAGCCAGCAATCCAGGGAAGTCTCCGGTATGGCACCTACCTTCTCGGAGGTGATATTGGCTGGTCGGAGCAAGCGCTTTAGCCCCTCCAACTCAGCCACCCATACCGGATTACATAAAAAAAATATATTTATATATTATATTTGTGTATAAATTACATATGATTTACAAATATACTTTTATATTATAAAACCAACTGAATAGAATTACACGAATGTAATTAAGTAAAATTTAATTGTGTTACTCGTCGTCATCGGAATCTGATAGAAACAGTTTGCGGATACATCTCTAAACATAATTGATCAAGTTACATTAAAATATATAATGTTTTGAAATAACCTTTATTAATATAAATTTCACAGTAATAAATTAAAATTATTAAATAAACTTAAACTACCTATCAAATAAAATAAAAAACTATAACTAAAAACTTCTAAAAACTAAAAACTAACTACAAAATAAATAATATAATATATATAATATATAATATAATATATAATATACATATATAATACACATAATAAAAGAATTAATTTAAATATATTTCACGTAAACTCTCGGACTATTCATTACTGGTCAAACTCAGGCAAGTAAACAAAGGAAAAAAATGTGTTTACAAGATAATGCTTACAAGAGGACATAGAAATAGTTTTAGCACACTACAGTACATAAATATTATCACCAACATTAGAGTGCGTATTCTCAAGGACCATGTCAACAAAAACTGGCCAAGTGCGAGTCGAACTCGCGCACCGAGGGTTCCGTATCGCCATGTCATGGGCAACGCCACTCACGCCATCTATGGATTAGTTAAAATGCTTCATAGTCTTTTCGGTAGATGGCGTGCATGCACTTTTTAGTTTTTTGTATGTGGACCCCGTGATTTTTTTACTTTTTCTTTTTTGATTATTTTTTGTGATATCGGCCATAATAACACATATTCTCTGAAAATTGCAACCGGCTACCTAGTACGGTTCCAAAGATACAGCAAATAGGCTTCCGTACGGGATACAGATACTTAATCGGATTTTTTTTTTCAAATTCGGACAAAATTTTTCAATTAAAAAATAAAATTAGTATCACGACCTTTTACTTCCAATGCAAAATTCTTTACTCTAGGCGGCGCGGCGGCGGCGGAGGCGCGCGCAAGCGACACACAGCGCCCGCCGCCGCCTCGCCGCCAGTGTCATAAATTATCTTGAGGCGGCATTGATTGAAGTGAAGGCAGAGAGTGTTCTCTTATGTCTTTAGTGAAATTCTTTGTAAAATAATTTGCCGATTTTAATATTTTTTTTTTGTCTTCTGTACTGAAAATGAAGTCAGTAAGTGCTTTGAGGTCTGTTAGTGTGCAACAAACTATTATTTTCCATACCTAATGAGTTTTGGAATTTTACCTAGGTACATAGGTTAGGTACCTAGAAAACTGATATCACGTCCTTAATACATATGGTTATAGAGTTTAACTTCACCTCAATGTTATGATGGCATGCAGACATAATTTAGTTATTTAAAGACATCTTGATACTTAAAGGTGCGTACAGACATCGCGTGGCATGCGGCGCGAACGGTTCGTCACGCATGCTTAAACCTGAGGCATGCGCGCAACATTTATGCATAACTCCTGAACGGCACATGCTCAGGCTGAGCACGCAAACAACCACGTACGCACATAACAGCCGTCAGCAGCAACACAATAACAGCCGTCCACACGGAACGCACGGCTCGCACTGAGGCGCCTCGCAACGAGCGTACGCGGCGAATGCTCACAGTGAGCACTCACGTCCACACAGCCCGAGGTATGCGTGGCGAACCATTCGCGCCGCATGCCTCGCGATGTCTGTACGCACCTTTAGGAATAATTGAAAAAGGGCATATTTTCTTATAAATTTCGAAAAAAAAACTAGCCTATCCGATTCAGTATCTGAAACTGTACTTCCTGCCTTCGGGTGTTCGACAGGTTTTTTGTTCACTGATTATAGTTTTTAGTTATTAATTGTCTATTATGTAATGGTATCATCACAAATATTTACCAGCAGTTCTTCATCTGTGACAAAATCTGTCCTCTCCTCCGGCCGAGGCTCGTCGTCATCGCCGCTCGCCTTGTAGACGCCGGTGGCGGAGAGCATGAGCGCGCGGCGGCGCGGCGAGTCGAGCGCAGCGCGCAGGCACTGCACCGCGCGCGCGCAGTGCTGCCGGCGCCACCTGCTCACCGCCTGTACGAGTACATTTATTTATACAGGGTGTACCAAAACTCGACTTTCAAACGAAATGGCGTGATAGCGGGGATCATTTCCAATCAGAATATATGAATAGGTACTAGCTTTTGCCCGCGGCTTCGCTTGCGTGAAATTCGTATGCTCCGCGCCGCACCGTCCCGCGCCTCTCCGCGCCGCACCGCGCCGCGCCGCTCCATCCTGCACCTCTCCGCACCGCACCGCGCCGACCCTCGCCGTCCCGCGCCTTTCCGCGCCGCTCCACGCCGTCCCGCGCCGCTCCGCGCCGCTGCGCGCCGAACCGCGCCGGAACGCGCCGTCCCGCGTCGACCCACGCCTTTCCGCGCCGCTCCACGCCGTCCCGCGACGCTTCGCGCCGCACCACGCCGCCCCGTAACGCACCGCACCGCGCCGTCCCGCGCCGTCCCGCGCCGCCCCGCGTCGACCTGCGCCATCCCTCGCCGCCCCGCGCCGCATCGCGCCATCCTGCGCCGCCCCACCCCGCAACGCGCCGCCCCGCGCCGCTCCACTCCTGACTTTACTGCGAGCGAAGCCGCGGGTAAAAGCTAGTTATATATATAAACCTTCCGTGAAAAATTGTCTAACTGATGGTGAACACCGCATGAAAATCCGTTGCGTGGTTTAGGAGGAGTTAGCAGATATACAGACAGAGGCGGAAAGCTACTTTATTTTATTTTATACTATGTATTGATATGTAGTTGTCCAATTCTCATTCGTTTAGAAGTTATATAGCTCTTTTTCTGAGTTTTTCCAATTTCAACCCGAATATTCGAAAAAAAAATCATAAAAAAAATTACACGTAGCTGAGGTTCATTTTATTTTTTCGTGTTTTATTGAAATTAGTGTACCTTCGTGTAAAAAATATTTTTATTAAATGTACTTTCTTATTCCCCATATTAAGGCCTATTTCAATTTGAATTTATCAGTAATTCATCACACCAATAAAGCCTTGACTTTGAAGTTTACTTAAAAAAAAATGTACTATAGAAAAGTGAAATCTAGGCTGATTCTGATTGGAAGTGATCCCCGCTATCACGTCATTTCGTTTGGACGTCGAGTTTTGGGACATCCTGTATACTAGCTGTCGCACGCGACTTCGCTCGCGTGAAATTCGGATTTAAAAAGAAGAAAGTAAGTAACCCCGCCACCGTATGTTTATTTCGACGGGCGGAACAATTCGGTTTGTATGAGAGCCACATCTTAGCGTAACCGAACGAACTGAATTTTATTTTGCATATCCTTTGTCCCGCATAGTTAAATGTGCTTGTACAAAGTTTCGTCGAATTCAGATGATCAGCTTAAGAATTATGGAGGAATATACATACATAAAAGCATACCTACAGAAAAGATTTCAAAAAATCATCAATTTAGTTTTAGTATCATACATAAAGTCTAGGTATAAAAGCAATATCTCATAAAAGAAAGTAACTTACTCCATGACCATTGCTTACAGATTTCATAATGGTATTGATTTATTGAAGAAAGCGTACAGTTTTTCACATTACACAAGATGTGAATGACTATACTCCTGGGCGCGGTCACCACTTGGATGGGTGACCGCTCGACCATTGGAGGCTGACGGCGGTTCGGATTCCATGTAAAACTGTAGGTCCCTTCCCTTCTTACCTTACTACATGAGGTGAAGGGAAACACTGACATGGCACCATGTTCACCCGGTGTTATGGGCTGACAGCACGGATGTTGCAGGTGATGTAGCCAACGGTGTCAGTTTCCATGAATGTTTATAAAACAGGGTAGCGATGCGACCCCAATCCACCCCTCCCTCCCCTGTTAAAGCCACCCTCTTTTTTTATAAATGCATCATTTCTGGCAGGATGGTAAACTGGTTTCTAGTCTAACGTCATTTGAATAGTTACATTCATAATCTACACGCCAATATATGATTTACATAAGGTAATTCCGCAATTTCAGGTTGGAAAAATTCGGGAAAAAAAAATTCGGGTTGTGTTTTGTTTTCAAGTTCAAAAAAATTGTGCTTCTATCTATGTGAATCCTCACTTTTTGAATACTGTTTTGTGGGTAACTTCATTAGCTGTCAAGGGCTCATAGAGGTTAATGCTCTGACTTAATTTACGAAATATTTTATTTTGGAAAAGGGCGCATGGAAGCCTCTCCATTACTCTTTGAGCCTCTCTGAGGTGTAAGCATATTTTGGAAGCCAAGAGGTAAACAAACAAACACAAAATTCATACACGTAATAAAAGCTATTACAAAAAAGAAACTCACTGAACCATCATACAGCCGATTCACGAAGTTCTGTGTTCGAATTTTAAATGAGCGCGCCAGAACAGCGGCCCTCGGCAACCGAAACTGCTTCCAAAGTTGTGCCCAACGCGACATCTTCGCGTAAAAACGTCGCCGTCAAGCCACGATCACCCGGCAAACATCTTCCGAACAGAGCGAATATAAATTGATATTCCTTGTTCTGGCGCGGTTAAACGGAGAAGACGAGCAAAACGCTCTGGCAATCATGGAATTTTGAGGTTGGAAAATGATTAGTGAAAAGCGCAATAGCGGGATATTGAATTTTTCTGTGATAAATATTTGATCAAATGATGAGCGAAGCGGTATAAATTATATTGTAAATATTTTCAGGAATAAAAATTGCGGAACGCTGCGAATCGCAATACATAACCTCCTTTGAGGAAGTGAATTGAAGTCTGACTGAACGAACTGTCAAAGACACAGATTACTGTACTGGTGACGTCTTTTTGTCAAACAGGAAAGAAAGTAATTAATAGTATTGCCACAAAATAAATTCAAAAACAGGATTCGGTATCTCGAAAAAGCGGATTTTGAATCCGAATCACGGAATCAATAAATTTAAAGTAATTTCTTTCTTATTTCCAAGGTTATTTTGGAGATTACACTTTACTAAACATAAGAAACATACATAACCTAAAACCTAAACCTTATAAAACTGAATTTAATATAAAATAAAAGTGAAAAGGGGCAGATTGCCTTGATTGATTGCTATAACAGTAAATGTTTTTGTTCAAAAAGGTGTTACAGGCTGACATCACGGATAGATGATGTAGCAAACCGTTTTACAAAAAAAAAGCTTTCATGAAAAAAAAGATGAGAAGAGAAGGGACAAGAGTTTTAATTGGAATCCTAACAACGGTCAGCCTCCAAAATTGTTGAACGGTCCTCATCCCGTGTGGGGCCGGTACTCTAAAAGAACAGGCCCACTGCATCTCTCCCCGTGTATGTCGTAAAAGGCGACTAAGGGATATGACTCCCTTCTTACATTATTAGGTGGTAGGGTTTAACCCGAGGGTTGGAACCACCGCACTGAATGAAAGGTCGGTCGAAACGGCTATGTAAATGGTTTGTGTTTTACGTCCAGTTCAGTGTAGCTGGCACGACCGAAGGGAAGCACTGACGTGGCACCAAGTTCATCCGGTGTTATGGGCTGACATCACGGATGTTGTAGGTGATGTAGCCAACAGTGTCAGTTTCATAAAAAAAAAGTTCGCGCCCAGGGGGTCTACCTACCGGCATTGGCGTATATATAGGGGGGCTGGGTAGGCCGTGCCACCCCAGGATGTTGGGTTGCCAACCCAAAATTCTAGGGTGGGCACTTAAATAATTTCTATGTTTTTTTATTTTATTACTACTTTCGAACAAAATCGGAACAACATTGTCATCGTTGGGAGGAGATTGAAGAAGTTGCAGAAAAGCTTAAAATTTCTCTGAAATCCACGATAGTGAGCAAAATAAGACATAATCGGCTTGGTGAAGGTATCCGGACTTTTATATTGAAATAGCTTTTGCCCGCGGCTTCGCTCGCGGTAGACTCGGTTTAATAGCAAATCTGATTTAAACGTACCTATGATAATAAACGGTGGCTCCTCTCATATTATCTGTCTCTATCTACATTCCTATGTATTCCTCCCTCCCCCTCCCATCCCACCATCTGTCTCTCCCTCTCTCGCTTGCTCCCCTCCCTTCCCCTCTCTCCCTCTCTTTCCTCCTTCACTCCCTCCCCTCCATCCCTCCCTCCTCTCCTTCCCCTTCGTCCTTCTCTTCTATCTACATTCCTATGTATTCCTCCCTCCCCCTCCCATCCCACCACTCTTCCTCTCACTTCCCTCACCCGTATCTTTCACTATCTATCACCCTTCCTCCCCTTCCATGCTGTCACTACCTCCTTACCTGTACCTTTATTTACCTCCCTCCCCTCCCTACCTCACCTCTCCAGCACCCTCCCCCCCCCCCCTCCCTCTCCATCTTGACCCCTTCCTCCCCTCTCTCTCTCCCTTCATTTCATCCACACCCCTCTCACCCCACCCCTCATTTCCCCTGGTACCCATTTTCCCTTACCTGTCGTCTCCTTCCGCTTCCTCCCCTTCCGCCCCTTTTCTCCCTCCCTCCCTTAATCTTTCCGCCTCTTATCCTCCCTCCACCTTCCTCCCCGATTTCTCCCTCCGGAGGGACCTTCCTCCTCCAGCGCGCTGAACCTTTCGTTTTGTATGGTATGAGAGCCACACCTCAGCATAACCGGACTGGAACTGCATTTTATTTAGCCTATCCGGTGTCGCGTATAGCTAAATGTGCATGTATTAAGTTTCATCGAATTTGAATGATCATACATACATACATATGTACATACATACATACACACAGAAACAATTTATACGATACTAAGGTCACTCAATTGTTTTGCCTTCCCGGAAACTCCCCATTACACCTGGTATTTATGGTATGGTATTAAAGTTCAAATTGACTTTTAAGTATTATTACGAAACTTTTGTATGGGAGTATAGAAAAGTGTTGTTTTTAGTCTTTTTCAGGCAATTTTTAAAAATGTTCTCTCCGTAAGAACCACCTTGTACTTCAAGGAATATTCTAAAAAAAGAATTAGCGAAATCGGTTCAGATGTTCTCGCGATTTGCGCTAAGCAACACATTCAGCGATTCATTTTTATATTATAGAGAAGAAGAAGAAGATGGAAGATACTCGGTAAAGAAAATTGGATTGATTTGCCGTCTGATACACGTGCCCATGATTATTGGAAAATTAATTATCAATAATTATTATCTAATGATTAATAATATAATAGTTAATATGAATTAAAAACACTTATGAAAGTCTACCTTTATCACAATAGATTGATGAATTTTTGACGTGATGATGTCACGTCTTATAAATTGATGAACACCGGCTGCACGCACGATGAAGTGTAAAGTTCCATCTAAACCCACGAGTCAGTAAGCCTGGATGCGAAATACGGCATCGTTTGTATGAGAACCGAGGTAGCCGCCAAAGGGGTGTGAAGTCTGAGGCGGGAGCCGCGCATGGAACGCCGTGATTGGCCGAGCGAGTAGGTAGCCAAGTGACGCCAGTCTTTCATACATTTGAACGGGATTCATACAATAATTCGCTCATTGTGTCGATTCGCGATGAAAAGATGAAACAGATTTAACAGTATTTAACCCTTCTTTACATCAAGGGAATAATATAACTTTCTCTTAAATGAACAAAGGCAACGCCCCTTTCACAATTTTGCGAATTTGCAGATTTTCGCATAAACACGATCATAGTTCTAAGTTCTGAGATACCTCGGATACTTTATTATAAATCTACAATTGTGTATTCCATAATAAAAATTATCAAAATGTATGCGAAAATAGTTAAGCATAAAGATTAACTTTTTTTAGGAAACTGATACGGATGGCTCCATCATCGTAATAATGCTTCAGTTTGGTACCAGTGATGATGGAAGCCCAATATATAAATACTAAAATAAAACTACAATAAACTAAAATAATAAAAATAATCAAGATCGATAAATACATAAAAAAATAAACAAACAAACAATATGAAATTAACAAATAACTACTAAGACTAACAATAAACTAACCTAAACAACATAAAAAATTTCACACAAATTTTGGTCACTCTCCTCGTAGGGCGTAGGCGTACCCAAAACGAATAAAATAAAAAATATGAAGAAAAACAGGATTTAGACACATCAGCCAAGGCTGCCTGTCTAAAATAAATAAATATACCTAGGTGAATTAGATACGTGCCTTGTCACCGATTCCCCCTAATCGATCCGGCTATACTGAATTGGATGGAAAACACGTAGGTACTACTTTTCATAGTGACTTCGACCGACGTTTATTCAGTGCAGTGGTACCAACACGGGCGGGTTGAACCTTACCATCTACATATACATCCTGTACATTTATATACGTTCTATACATTCTGAATCTCTGACATTAAAGGCAAACGTTTAAACTATTACGTCAATTGTTTTTAATTCTCCTAAATATCCGCGATCTGATATTCCCGGTAGACGCATGACCTAAAGAAATTAATTCCTTTCTCCTTAGAGTCGCTCAAAAGTAAAAACCGGTAGGTACTGGTTGAATGAAAAAAGCGCGATAAACGAATATTGAACGAGGAAACCTGCTGAGGTTGACTAGAAGAAATGTCCTTTGGCAATAAGGCAGAATGCATGAAATATCTGCATACATTTAACATACATATTTATCAATAAACAAAAAAAATTACAAGAGCTAACTGCATCCAACACGATAGTCGACCTATGGTGGGTAAGCAGAAAAGAGCTCTCCATACATATTTACGCCGATGTTTGTTACTGAAATTCAAGCGAAAAATGCTATCAAATTGAATGAAAGTATTTACTCGTGAAAGGTGACTCCATCTGTGTTCAAGTTTGAATTTTTCGACGACTTTTTGCACCAAAGCACTGCACAATGA
The DNA here is from genome assembly GCA_946902875.1 of Nematopogon swammerdamellus. NCBI lineage: Eukaryota > Metazoa > Arthropoda > Insecta > Lepidoptera > Adelidae > Nematopogon > Nematopogon swammerdamellus. Next base: position 7,920,261 of record OX336348.1, on the reverse strand, counting down.
GGCATTTTGTGACAGACGCGCACGTTCGCTCCGCCTGAGCGGCGGTCGGAGACTAATGCCTGGTTGACACGATGCGAGTTCACGCACGAGAAATGCTTCTCGAACGAATTCACGCACCGTGTAGACAGTTCTCGCAAGCTCGCATGCGTGCACGAACGCAGCGTCGTTCGCGCGCGAACGAGTTCATGCATGTTTATTAGTTGGCGTTCGAGAAAAGCGTCTCGCACGAAGTTTGTTGGTGCAAAAAAGTTTTCTTAGTGGTTTTTGGTTGTTTACGGCACCATGACAAGGTGGACTGATGTGCAAATGATTAAGTTATCTTTATAATATAAATATAATATAAGGAAATGGATAAATATATTATATTTATCCATTTCCTTATCCACATAGATCTCAGATGACTCCCTTCTTATATTACTAGGTGGTAGGGTTTAACCCGCCCGGGTCGGTACCACCGCACTGAATGAAAGGTCCCTCGAAACGGCTACCTATGTAAATAGTTTGTGTTTTCCGTCCAGTTCAGTGCAGCCGACACGACCGAAGGGAAGCACTGACATGGCACCTAGTTCACAAATGTGTTATGGACTGACTTCACGGATGTTGTAGGTGATGTAGCCAACCGTGTCAGTTTCTATAAAAAAATATCTTTTCTGTTTTTTCCTCTTTATTTTGTTTCTTATCAAACGTTGTGCTAAAATAAACGCTAAAATTGTACCAATACACGCCAAACCTTCATCTACAGACTCCATTTTTGCAACTGTCAAAACAGAGAAACACAGACGAGCTCGAACGAGATGTGGAATAGTGTAAACAACTCCACGAACGCTTCACGAATGCGAGTTTTCTCGTTCGAGAAGGCGGCATGCTTCTCGTGCGTGAAACCTCGCATCGTGTCAACGTACCATAAGATCGGTCGCCGGCGCTAGACTGACGCGCTGGCGCGTTTGCGCCGGCGCGCGGCTACCCCTGTCCTCCTATGTATAGCGCATCCAGGCTTACTGACTCGTGTCTAAACCTGTGTGTGCAAGCGAGAGCGCGATAGAGACCTGTGTGTGCAAGCGAGAGCGCGATAGAGAGGCATAGGCATATACACGAGTCAGTAAGCCTGGAGGCGCTATACATAGGAGGACAGGGGTAGCCGCGCGTCGGCGCACACGCGCCAGCTCGTCAGTCTAGCGCCGGCGACCGATCTTAGTCTCCGTCTGCCGCTCAGGCGGAGCGAACGTGCGCGTCTGTCACAAAATGCCTCATTGTGCAGTGCTTTGGTGCAAAAAGTCGTCGAAAAATTCAAACTTGAACACAGATGGAGTCACCTTTCACGAGTAAGTACTTTCATTCAATTTGATAGCATTTTTCGCTTGAATTTCAGTAACAAACATCGGCGTAAATATGTATGGAGAGCTCTTTTCTGCTTACCCACCATAGGTCGACTATCGTGTTGGATGCAGTTAGCTCTTGTAATTTTTTTTGTTTATTGATAAATATGTATGTTAAATGTATACAGATATTTCATGCATTCTGCCTTATTGCCAAAGGACATTTCTTCTAGTCAACCTCAGCAGGTTTCCTCGTTCAATATTCGTTTATCGCGCTTTTTTCATTCAACCAGTACCTACCGGTTTTTACTTTTGAGCGACTCTAAAGGAATTAATTTCTTTAGGTCATGCGTCTACCGGGAATTAGTCTTGTTATGCTTAGCATTAACAAAATTAATTCATAATGAATACCCCGTTAGCATTTAGCACTGCTAAGCGCCCTGATGAATAAAAATTAATGCTAAATGCTAAGCAATAATCACATTTAATTTTAATTAGCATTGCTGTTTCGTTCGTAAAACTTTGTTGGTTCGTTTGTTTTGGAACGCACAAAGCAATGAAGTATGTGCTATTTATCTGTGGTACTGCTAAATGCTAAATGCTATATAGCGCCTACGCTCCGCTGCTAGCTAGCTAGCTAGCATCTAAATGCGAAATGCGATGCGATCATGCGAGTGAGGGGTCGGAATTATCATCTGTCACGTGATCATTAGTTTTGGTCATATCTACAGAACCACTGGACTTAGACCCATCGTGTTGGTACTCAATCTGAACGTCTCGATGAGATCTATCCATCTGTCACATTAACTATTGTTTTGGTCATAACTCGAGAACCACTGGTGCTAGACCCATCGTGTTGGTACTCAAACTTCAGGTCTCGGTGAGAGCTATCCATCTGTCACATGAACTTTTGTTTTGGTCATAACTCGAGAACCACTGGTGCTAGATCCATCGTGTTGGTACTCAAACTTTAGGTCTCGGTGAGATCTATCCATCTGTCACATGAACTTTTGTTTTGGTCATAACTCGAGAACCACTGGTGCTAGACCCATCGTGTTGGTACTCAAACTTCAGGTCTCGGTGAGATCTATCCATCTGTCACATGAACTTTTGTTTTGGTCATAACTCGAGAACCACTGGTGCTAGACCCATCGTGTTGGTACTCAAACTTTAGGTCTCGGTGAGATCTATCCATCTGTTGCGCGACTATCTCTCGAGACACATGTTAGTTCTTTAGTTCTTTAGTTCAACAATAACAATGTAAATGTCAACAATGTAAACAGTAACAATGTAAATGTCGTAAATTGTGCTTTTAAATTTAATTCAATTGTTCAAAAGTTACCAAATGAAAATTTTAATATAGATACCAATCTATAAATAAACAATTAAGTAAATTATTGTTCTGTTTCAAATATATGTTTCTATTACAGACTACACAGCCTTTCATTTGTTATTTTATTCACCCTTATATAACGAATTCACACCGTCAAACTGACAGAGAGACGCATGGTACATTTTATAAGGCTCTAGCTGCATGGCTGGTTAGTTTGTTAAAAAAGGCAAAGCCTGGAAAACCTCATTTTACCCTAAAACAATTAAATATCCAGGTGGGTATGGCTGGTTAGTTTGTTAAAAAAGGCAAAGCCTGGAAAACCTCATTTTACCGTAAAAAAATTAAATATCGAGGTGGGTACTCATAAATTTTTTATGGTAGGGTAGATTTTCGCGAATTTTTCGCGAAGTCATATTGCAATATAATTTGTCATATCGTTGGCTAAGTAATTAGCAAATAGTTGTTAATAATATAATAATTTTTGTTTTTGGTTACAAAACTTTTCGACTTTCTAACATTATTTTTTTAATTTTGGAAAATTCCAATAACAAATACTCCAATAAGATAATACCAATGTTCGAGGTCTTACATATCATTGTTTTGGAAATTTGATGTAGATTTATAATAAAGTATCCGAGGTATCTCAGAACTTAGAACTATTATCGTGTTTATGCGAAAATCTGCAAATTCGCAAAATTGTGAAAGGGGCGTTGTCTTTGTTCATTTAAGAGAAAGTTATATTATTCCCTTGATGTAAAGAAGGGTTAAATATTGTTAAATCCGTTTCATCTTTTCATCGCGAATCGACACAATGAGCGACTTATTGTATGAATCCCGTTCAAACGTATGGAAGACTGGCGTCACGTGGCTACCTACTCGCTCGGCCAATCACGGCGTTCCATGCGCCGCTCCCGCCTCAGACTTCACACCCCTTTGGCGGCTACCTCGGTTCTCATACAAACGATGCCGTATTTCGTATCCAGGCTTGCTGACTCGTGGGCATATAGTAGGAAATACAAAATATATTTGTCCGTCTTTTGCGAGCCTCGAACCCGCGGTCCCTGCCACCATCACTGACCAGACTTGTTATCCACGCGGGCTATCGACCGTGTACATATCGCTGCAAATTTTCTCAACAGTATGTGAATTTCATGGAGCGAATTTCATGGAGCGACATCTAGCGTCCACATCTAGCGTCAATATTAAATTAAATACTTCAGCCAGCGGTATACTTGATTTAGCAGTTAGGTAATTGTTGCAACGTTGAACATGTAGACGGCGTTATGTAGGTTTTTTTAAATATAAATAAAAAAAATTAATACTAGTTATTTTCTCATATTTTTTATTAGTTATTATCACATCTTTATCATGTATGTATTAATTTTACATGGTAAATATCCGCCGGAACTGATTTACTTTATGACATCATCACGTAAAACTATCGTCCGTAAACCAACTTTACAGACAACCAATTTGTTAAATTTAGATCTCGTAAATCGAAAACCTTTTATAGGTAACTGTAAGGATATACAACATTTCAATAAGAATAGATTCAATAAGATTCAAATAAGAATAGGATTCTACGAACTGTCAAACTGACCGGACAAACGTCAAACTGCCTTCACTTCAGTAAGACTTCCGTATGGCGTGCAAAAAAAGAAACATACGATTCGAAAAAAATAAGAAAAATGGAAAGAGAATAAATAATTACTTTTAAATAAATATTTATTTAAACAACAGAGATTCACACAGAGATACACACAAAAGTGTTATTCTACTCCAGCTCTCCTATACCACTCATTTCAGCATAGTTGTCTGATTGTCCCGAGTCCTTCCCTACTGCTGCTGCTGTTACTGTCATCATCACATCAGCTAAGAGTAAATGAAAGTTATTGGAATATATGTACATACATCCATACATAGCGTCACGCCTGTTTCCCGGTGGGGTAGGCACAAAGACAACGGATCTCCACGTGCCACGATCCTGACACACCTCTTCCGCCACCTTATTAGGATATGTTCATATTATAAACTAATGCACTTATACTAATATTATAATGAGGTCAGCCTCGGTAGCTCAGTAGTGCGGTTGGTCGACTGTTGTTAAGGACACCTGGGCGCGGTCAAAATGGGGGACCGCTTAAATGGGTGACTGTGTTTCGGATTCCACGTAAAACTGTAGGTCCCTTCCTTTCTTACCTTACTAGGTGGTAGTGTTTATCCCGGCCGGGTTGGTACCACAGATATTTCCATCTGATTCTGATACAATTTCCGGGTTCTTCAATTGTTGCAGGATCGCAGAGGCGTGTTCTTTTTCTCCCACGAAGAACTTAACAACATTGCTGATAATTTCTCGAGATCTTCGATGTAAAACAGAACTTCTTTTACTCATTGCCATCTACACACGAAAAGGTCCCAGAGCAAGAAAGTAAATAACAAACTTAACTAAAACACAAAAACAAATAAGTAACAAACAAAACCCGTACGGGCGTGCAGACCGTACGTACAACAACAGTTTGTTCTGTCAGTTTGACAGTTCGTAGAATCCTATTTGAATCGTGTTGTACTCCAGAAACTCCAGATTGATGACACTCTTTTAGGAGCTTATTGTTTTAATACTATTTATCATACTAAAACAAGGAAGTAGCAACTGAAGACCAGAAGTAGCATGTAAAAAAGATTTTTGCCCAAATCTTCACAGACTAATCCAAGCTGAGCTGCGATTGTCATACCAGTCAGCTCAGCCGGATGCGAGCGGAGCTTTTCAGCTATGCGTATAATCAAGACGTGGCCGAGATCCACCATGGGATGGGAGGAGATAGGTTCTCAAGCACTTCTCTTCTCCATATAGAAAATGAAATATACGTTAAAGAAAATGCCGCGCCCGATTTTTTTTATATTTTTTGCCGGAAAAAATTTAAAATTAAAGTTGTTGGTAATCAAAATTAACACTTTTCACGAGAAATGTGTTAGTTCAATTTTATTGACGTGATGACGTCACGTCTTATAAATTGATGAACACCGGCTGCACACACGAAAAAGTGTCACGTTTCATCTGAACCTGTGTGTGCAAGCGAGAGCGCGTAACAAGCGATAGAGAGGCATATAAGGAGAGTAGGAAATACAAAATATATTTGTCCGTCTTTTGCGAGCCTCGAAACCGCGGTCCCTGCCACCACTATTGTGTGACCGACTAGACGTCTTAACCACCCGGCTAAATTGTTCAGGTACTAGCGAAGCGAATTTGGTCACCAGTAGGTGAAGATTTTCATGGCGTTGAGTCTTTTGGAGCGACTTCTAGCGTCAATATAGTAAATGAAATACTTCAGCGGTAGTTTACTTGAAGATGTTGCAACATATTGATAATTAATATTATTGTTTTTAAAGTACTCACATTTCCGATTTAAGAATTAAACTTCTAAGAACGATAAAGTATTATAAATTGATTTTGTATCTGACTTAGCACTTTATATACTTTATGACGTCATCACGTAAAACTATCGTCCGTAAACCAACTTTACAGACAACAAATTTTTTTAAGTAAAGAAACATTCCAAAATCAATGGCCGAATTCTGAAGTTCAAATTACTTTTATTGCGTAGGTATGAGAGAGAGAGAGAGAGAGAGAGAGAGAGAGAGAGAGAGAGAGAGCTCAAAGCGGATTTATTTCAGGTACCTCTGCCATAAGCATTTTAATCCAGCTTTACATGTTGGCCAATGTTTTCGCTAAGGGCTAGGCCACACGAGCACGACTGATTGTATCACCAACTAAACAGTAGTTTAGTTGAGTTGATGAGTTGACACGGACGATCTTTCATTTGTTAGCTCTAAAGGTCCTACAGGTAAAGGTGGCGCGGATTGATTAATAAGTAGTAATATAGCATAATCAATTAATCAAATCACGCAGAATGTTACCTGATTAGTTGTTACACAAATCCAATAGTGCGTATCTGCTCCGGCTCCGCGGCGGACGGTCGCGCAAATGATGATTAGTTGTTAAAAAATCAAAATAAAAAAGTTCGCCGTAGGCGCTCATAGACTTCATGAAGATGTACAACTTTTCAATTGAGTTGTGGAAAATCGGTGCCAATTATACAGTTGAGTTGGAGTCGTGACTCGTGACCCTCAACATTTTGCACGTATTTAGAAAGTTTTTTTATTACCACTCAAGAGTTTATTTTGATAAGAATCGATCGTCCGCCCGAGCCCTATAGCATCAACGTGTATACGGGGTGCATATATCCAAAGTCTAGTATGCGAGTTGCTCTGATTGGTGGAGAGACGAATCTGGCTCCGCCTCCGGCACACCCAGCAAACCTACTGAATCCGATATTCGTTTGGTCGCATATGTACTTTGGTGGCTCAGTGGTAGAGTGTAGGGTTTTTATTTTTTCGATCTCGGCCATGGGTTCGTGTCCCTTTTGCCAAAATTTGTGTTGTTTTACTTTTTTTAAAGCGATGTTAGGGTGTTAAAATTAGGTTATGGTTATTGACGTGATGACGTCACGTCTTATAAATTGATGAACACGCATGAAGAAGTGTTACGTTCCATCTAAACCTGTGTGTGCAAGCGAGAGCGCGATAGAGACCTGTGTGTGCAAGCGAAAGCGCGATAGAGACCTGTGTGTGCAAGCGAGAGCGCGATAGAGAGGCATATACAATAGTAGGAAATACAAAATATATTTCTCCGTCTTTTGCGAGCCTTGAACCCGCGGTCCCTGCCACCAATATATCGCGACCGACGTCTTAAACCACACGGCTAATCGGTCGTGTACTTATGAGGCGAATTTGGGAAATGTTGGTGAATATTTCATGGAGCGACATTTCAGTCATGTACTTAAATCAAAGAGATTAAAATAACCAGGTTATAGAGAGGCATTGATTTTATAGGGGGAGTCAGATGTACCGTCAGCGACGTTTTAAATGTAACATGAAATTAGTCTTCATTTAAGTCCTAAGATGGCGCCAGGAGTATCGTATTTGAATTAAATAATAATTATATTTTTAAATCTGCTAATTATAGAACGGTGCTAAGTGGGAACAGCATAGTTAAATTTTAAGATTATTTTATATTATGTTGAAATTTCTATAGTGCATTTTTAGGTTTTCATAATTTTTCCAATAAACATTTTCATGTTTTGTCAGCCAGTGAGCTTGTAAGAGTGATAAGAGTGTAGGATTTGTATTTTTTGACAATGGGTTCGAATCCCTCAAATTTTGTTTTGTTTTTTTTTTTTGTTTTTTTTTTCTTTTTTAAGCAATGTTACATGTGTTTAAATTTTTTAGGGTGTTTAGTTTTTTTTATAACCACCTAAGCATTATTTTCGGAAATACAAAAAGTTTTCACTTCTGCCGGCACTCCCGGAGTGCAACTGGGGCTTTTGACGTGATGACGTCACGTCTTATAAATTGATGAATACCGGCTGCACACACGAAAAAGTGTCACGTTCCATCTGAGCCTGTGTGTGCAAGCGAGAGCGCGTGACAAGCGATAGAGAGGCACAATCGGTATAGTCAAAGTTACCATGGAAACGTCTTAAGAAGTAAAACTGTCAAGATCAGACAACAGAAGTTTATTGATGGCCAGTCACAAGATGATTAATCTTTCTACTGGAAATAGAATTACTGATCTTTGCTCTATGTACTACGATTATTCCACGTCATCACGTAAAACTATCGTCCGTAAACCGACTTTACAGACAACAATTTTTTTTTTTTTTTATAACCACCTAAGAAAACTTTATTTTCGGAAATATACTTCCGAAATTCGTGTCCCTTTTGCCAAGATTTGTTTTGTTTTACTTTTTTTAAACAATGTTGGGGTGTTAAAATTAGGTTATGGTTATTTTTTGTAACCACCTAAGAAAATTTTATTTTCGGAAATACTTCCGAAATTTATATTTCCCGCCAAAGTTGAGACCGACCAACCAGAGCAAATCGCTTACTAGACTTTGGAAATATGCAGACGGGGTATTTGCAGTATGTATTTCAACGTTGACTGACGACAACGAGACGCCCCGGCAGCATATTTCCAAAGTCCACTAGGCGAGTTGCTCTGATTGGTCGTTCTCAGTTTTGCGGAAAAATTAAAATTTCGGAAGTATTTTCGAAAATAAAGTTTTTTTAGGTCGTTATAAAAAAATAACCTTAACCTAATTTTAACACCCTAACATAACTTAACAAAAAAAAGGAACAAATATAAATTTCGGAAGTATTTTCGAAAATATTTTCGAAAATAAAGTTTTTTTAGGTGGTTATAAAAAAATAACCTTAACCTAATTTTAACACCCTAACACTGGTACCCAAAAAAATAAACAAAAAAAAATTTGGCAACGGGACTCAAACCCGTGGACGAGATCGAAAAAATAAAGCCCTACGCCCTACACTATACCATTGAGCCACCAACTCACATAAACGACCTAACGAATATCGGATTCACTAGGTTCGCTGGGAGGGCCAGAGGCGGAGCCAGACGACATTTAAATTTTCCGCCAAACTGGCATCGACCAATCAGCATAATTCGCCTAGTGGACTTTGGATATATGCGCCCCGGCAGCATATTGCCAAAGTCCACTAGGCGAGTTATGCTGATTGGTCGATGCCAGTTTGGCGTGAAATCTGGCTCCGCCTCCGGCACTTCGAGCGAACCTACTGAATCCGATATTCCTCAACTCGCGTCGTTTATGTGATTTGGTGGCTCAGTGGTATAGTGTAGGGTTTTATTTTTTCGATCTCGACCATGGGTCCCAATTTTCAAAATTTGTTTTGTCTTTTTGTTTTTTTAAGCAATTTTAGGGTGTTAAAATTAGGTTAAGGTTATTTTTTTATAACTACCTAAAAAAACTTTATTTTAGAAAATATTTCTCAAATTTAAATTTTCGCGCCAAACTGAGAACAACCAATCAGAGCAACTCGCCTAGTGGACTTTGGGAATGTGCGCCCCGGCACGTAACTTGACCTCTGTGCGAGCGGAACAGCGTTATACCAACGATCGCATGCTTATAATGCCGTCCCTCTCGCACAGAGTCCAAGTTACGTGCCGGGGCGTATACTTCTTATCCGAACACAAATACTATAAAAGTATTTACTAATACTAACCCCTTCAGTGATTCCGTAGATTCTAGCTAATTTGCATTGTGGAAAGGGTGTAGAATGGAAAAAACACTCATAATTACCTTGCATCCAATCCAACAAAGCTTTAAAAAACAGACAGAAAAATAATCGCAGCGCAGCTGTCTTCTATCTGTTTTGTGTTCTGGCAACACTCGTCCATTTTGTCCGCTCCGCGGCGTGAGGTTCGATCGCGCGTCACGTCACTTCTCTTGTTAAAATTGTTTCGCGACTGTCTACTTGGCCCTGAGTCGGTGCCAAGTCGCCATCGCGCGTTAGATCACTCACTAACCAAGGCATTCTTCCCCATCATCCCTCCACGCATTCATCCCCTGTGCCACTCCATCGTGTGAACTAGTTACATCCGGATAATTGCAGTTACCTTGCGTCTGTTCCGTTGTGCTCTTAGTTTTCCTATAGTGCCATCTCCTTCTAACACGCCAAAATAACAGAGATGCAACGGCATTGGGCGATTGGAAATTAACAGTGCACCGGAACAAACGGAAGGGGTGTCGTGATTTTCTTTCGTCAATTTGCGTGAATTTCAGCATTCCTTGGTGAAAGTGACCGAGTATTTCGGTTTATTTAGGTGTGTAGTGCAATAGAAATAAGTCAAGATGACGGAGGAGTCGTCCGCTGATCGCAACGTCGAAATATGGAAGATCAAGAAACTCATAAAGAGCCTGGAAATGGCCCGAGGGTGAGTGCGGTGGCTTGCACGCGTGGAGCGGGCTTTTAAACGTTTTATTGTATGGTGTCTCATCCAGATTTAGCTTGCAAGGTCACGGAAACCTTGTGTGGGTTTTCCTACTCATGCCACGCGTTGCTAACCTCTCCCACTATACACTTGTCACCCCACTCATTGTGCACGTCATTTCGGCCGTTCTCAAGCCGTTGTCCATTGTTCCCACAGACGGGTCACCTTTCTGTTGCTAAGGACATAAATAAGGAATGCCATACCTGACACTTCGATTCTCAGAAGTGGTACAGCGGGTCTGTATTCAATTCATCGCTCGCAATTTCTTATGTTTTTTTTTATGGAAGGCGCGACATGTGACATCGTTTCACTTAAGAGTAGGTGTATAATGATGCCCATGGACATTCTGTGATGTACGGGGATCGCGAATGCCGTGCCGGCCTGACAGGACGCTTTTAACACGCCCCTTTTGAAAAACCCCAGGCTTTACTTGGGAGGAAATATCCATCTCACTTGATCCGTCGGGCTTCTCCGTGCGTCTAGGAAGACAGCTGCGGCTACCACTGTTTTTGTGATAATAACTTATTACCTTGTTTTATTCCATATAAATTTACAGATACTAATAAGATCAGCGCATGGCCATATACTAAGAAAAAAACTGGCCAAGTGCGAGTCGGACTCGCTCACCGAGGGTTCAGTAGCAACACGTATTTGGCCAGTTTTTATTGTTTATGTCATAATAATGCATGTGGTGGCGTGCCTTGGGAGAGGTCTATGTCCAGCAGTGGACCGATACAGGCTGATGATGATGATGAATGCATAATCAGTGAAAATTTTAATCGGCTACCTATTACACTGCAAAAGATACAGCACTTTAAATGTAGGACATACTGCGTTATGTCCATCGGTAAAAATCAAAATAAAAAAAATATTACATCTATTGCATATTGAATCGTAAATGAGCTAATTGTTTTAATTCTTCGAAGAGACATGTCGAAGGGGAAGTTCGTTCCGCATGCGTGCAGCTTGCACTGTGAAAGAGTCAAAAGACTGAGGAGTGGGACGGGATACCTTGTTGTGATGTCTTTGTTACGCAAGACATTCAAGACATGAGATTCTTAAAAAAATCTCTCACAACATTGTGAAATGAGTGTTCTCCTGATTCAATGGAAGTAATTGTAATTAGTTGTGCAATAGTTCGGCTTGAGCACTGAGGAAAAATTGAAAAAAGAATTAGTCGTGTTTGACTAATCTGTAATATGAATTTTCCGTTTAACACAAACAGTTGTAATCTTCCTGCCTTGCTAAAGCAATGAATGCACTTTAAAACTTTAGGGTAAATATTGACTAGGAATTCCAAGAGAAACTATTCGTTATTAACTTTTTAGAAACGCGTAGGTGCATTTTTGAACTGAAATACCTAACTCCTTTTTTTTATCGAAACTGACACGGTTGGCTACATCACCTAGAACATCCGTGACATCAGCCCATAACACCGGGTGAACTAGGTGCCACGTCAGTGCTTCCCTTCATTTCATATCAGCTACACTGAACTGGATGGAAAACATGAACTATTTACATAGGCGTTTCGACCGACGTTACATTCAGTGCGGTGGTATCAACCCGGGCGGGATAAACACTACCACCTAGTAAGGTAAGAACGGAAGGGACCAACAGTTTTACGTTGAATCCGAACCATGGTCGCCTTCAACGGTCGAACGGACCGTCCAACCCACGGAAGTACTGATCGCGTCCAGGTGTGCTTAACGATCGCACCACTGAGCTACCGAGGCTCATACTAAAAATACTTTATTCGAGGATTATTCCTTCATACTAAAAATAGTGTATTCATATAACTATATAACTGTCATCTTGAATAGTATTATTCAAGATGACAGTTAACCCTTTGGCTCTGGAAGCATTATTTATAAATCTTCCTTCGCCTACACCAGGTGGCGGCCGCGATCGGCGCCGGCGCATTACTCTCGAAAAAAAATCATTTTGGAAGATTTTTCCATAAAACTTCATGAACTAACATATGGATTGTATTTACAGATAAATATTCTAGCTATAAATGGCATTTTTTTATTTACATTACGTATTCTAGGTGACAAAATTATTTTGTAAAGTTGTTCTATGTGAAAATCGCGACCTCTCTCAGGTTTTTTTTTTTTTATAAATTTATTAGACCGCGAATCGGTCATATAGTATTTTTATTATAAACACTAATAAATAACGGACCTAATCATACCTTTCTTGTGTATCAGCAGCCCCCCGTGTCGTTCACAATAAAATTTGTATGTGGAAATTTGTATGGTTTGTATTATTTGTATGGAGAAAACTAGGTCACAAAAATTGCTTATTTCTCGTAAATGTACTGCATACAAACACTATACGGCATATATTATTTCAACTACAGGAACTAAATGACACTTCTATCACCTCACTTTATCCAGAAAACAGATTTATATCGAGAAACAAGCCTCTAAAAACAGCCGAAATTGGTACCGAAAAGGAGGCATTTTCTTAGTATTTTTACGAAAAATTCAGATCAACTCAGCACAAACAAATGCACTCAATACATCCGGAATATAATGAAAAAGAGAAAAAACATCACTTATGGGTTCATCTGCACAAAAAAACACTCAGCAAACCCGAAAACAGAAGAGCAACGTACAACGCCCTCCTAATATAACCGCTGTCTTGATGACACTGACAGGGCGGTAAATCTGACATTTCTCTATGGGAGAATGTTTGTCGCCTAAAGGCTAAAGGATCTACTATTTGAATTAATTACTGCCAGCATCTCACGGCTAAGTGAGATACAAGAATAAAATAATTTTGTTGGGGCCTCCCAACGAAACACGGAAAAAAAAGAAAGCGGCCGATATCGGCCGCTCCATTCGTAAAGGTATAATTCCATTGGCAAAAGGTTAATGCAAAACCCCACATTATATTGAGATATGAATGACTAAAGGAAGGTGTTGAACTAAGCTTGCGATGGATTCACCGAACATATCCGGGCCCATCGGCAGTAGAGGAGGGTGTTAATTGAGGTCGGGACTAGCGAGTGGCCACTCTGAATTTCCCACGAATGCTTCATGTTTCGGCTCACATCAAGCCCGGTTGTTGTTGTTGTTGACTTGGTTTGGGGTTGGCTCTAGGCCTGCAAACTAATCCCGCTTGGTAGGGGACCTTCGTGCAAAACCCTGCAATCTCCAGCTACCCCCAGCCAACCTATGTCTTCCATGAAAGCCACAAGTCGACCGGGGTGTCTGCAGGCCGCTGCAACGGAAGATGGAGTAAGGAATATGTCCCTTCGTTGGTTGTCAAGCACACTGCACTCCAACAAAACATGCTCGGCTGTTTCATCCGTTGCCAAGCATTCTCTCCATAATGGACTATCCGTAATACCTATCCTCCAGTGTCAGCCTCGATAGCTCAGTGGTGCAGACAGTCAACTGTCGCTATTGAATGTTAAGCAACGCTGGGTGCGGTCAGTACTTGAATGGGTGACTGCTGACCGTTGGAGGCTGACCGAGGTTCGGATTCCTCGTAAAACTGTAGGTCCCTTCCCTCCTAATCTTACTCGGTGGTAGGGTTTAACCCGCCCGGGTTGGTACCACCGCACGGAATGAAACGTCGGTTGAAACGGCTATGTAAATAGTTTGTGTTTTCCGACCAGTTCAGTGTAGCCGGCACGATCAAAGGGGTAAGCACTGACATGGCACCTAGTTCACCCGGTGTTATGGGCTGACATCACGGACGTTGTAGGTGATGTAGCCAACCGCGTCAGTTTCCATAAAAAAAAACCTATGGTGTGTAGATGTTTATTTAGTGAGCAGTGGCCGAGCGGCCACTGCTCACTAGACCGGATCAGACCAACGGCTAGCCATCAAGCCCGGTCGCTATATGCGGACCCGTGTCTCCGTTTCAGGAACGGCACGTCCATGATCTCGCTGATAATCCCTCCGAAGGATCAGATCTCGCGGGTGTCGAAGATGCTCGCGGACGAGTTCGGCACGGCGTCCAACATCAAGTCGAGGGTCAACAGGCTGTCGGTGCTGGGTGCCATCACGAGCGTACAGCATCGGCTTAAACTATACACTAAAGGTGATATTTCTTTACTATTTCTCTATCCCGTCAATCAGGGCGAGCAGAGCAATCCAGGGAAGTCTCCGGTATGGCACCTACCTTCTCGGAGGTGATATTGGCTGGTCGGAGCATGCGCTTTGGCCCCTCCGACTCAGCAACCCATACTGGATTACATAAAAAAAAAATCCGTGATGTGCTTCAAGTAAAATTACAATACAACATCGATCACCACACTTTGCACAGTATTCGGACAAGATAACTATCTAGCAGCAAGTAAGGCATGAAGACCCACCTGCTGCATGACTCGGTGGAAGGACCGTGCCAGGGTGAGTGGTGGCGAACCTGTCGCCCTTTAGCACGGCACCGTGTCCTTATTCCTTCAGTCATACCAAACACTTGAGGATTGACTTATTTAGAAGCACAGACCGATTTTTTTAAATCCAGGCAAAACAAAACAAACTCGACATTTTTTTTCGATTTTTTCTGACCAAAACTGTCAAAATAATTTCCCCATACAAGTCATATATCAAAATGAAGGTAACGAAACGTACTATCGAATACGGGTAACACGAATTACGGTAAACCGTACAACATAGTCCAGTGTCAGTGGAAATGTCAGTTGTCAAAAGTGAAATTTTTTTTCATTTTCAAAAATTATTTTCTTTGTGAAGTTGACGTGCTGCCCCGTCATGTTTGATAATAGTTGCTAGCCTATTGTCACATATCCGAATGTCATAGGACAAACAAACACACACACAGATATATGACAGACCCTTCAGTGTGTTCTCATAACTCAGTTGTTTGGTATCTGTCAGTTGGCGACGAGGTAAAAAAAAGGAAATAACTATATATTCCGCCCAAAAAAGTGATAAACGGCCAGAACACAGGACACTGCACAAGTGGAAAATGTGGTAAATAGTCAAAACACTACATAAATGCTGGGAAAGTAAATCGAAAATCGTACTTGGTTATGTGCGAAATTTTCTGCAAACACATTGTCATTCAAGAAGACAACAACAGTTGTTGTTTTGTCTATGGGCAGTGACTGACCCAGTGTTACCAGAGAAAAAAAAAAAAAAAAGAACGTGTATTGACTGCACATTTCGGCGGACATTATTTGGACATACAATATTGAAGTATTGCCACTCATAGATTTTTACTAGGTAAAAACATACAAAATGAGTGAAAATCAGCGAGGGTCTAAACCAATAACAGGATTCCCAGAGTTCAAATTGGACAAGGACGACTGGAAAAATTATAGAACCAGACTGAAATACAGCTTCTCAGTAAATCGTATCACAGATGATGAGGAAAAAAAAGGAAACCTGTTGGCTGTTTGCGGGGCGGAAATGTTAGATCACATCATGACATTGATCTCACCGGCCGATGTGGAGGACGATGATATCACATATGCCGTGTTAGTCGCGGCGCTAGACAAGCACCACATCGTCAAGCCCAATGAAATAATGGAATCGTTTAACTTCAATCAAAGGATTCAAAAAGAGGGAGAATCATTCAGTGAATTTTTAGCAGCAGTAAAACAGTTGACCAAGCACTGTAATTTCCCCACTGTGGAGCGATTCATACGCGACAGGTTAGTCGCAGGGGTAAAAGACCGGCGGTTACAAGAAGATTATCTGCGGATACCCGATCTGACTTTTGAAAAAGCGGTGGAACTAGGACGAACGGCAGAGTCGGCACTACGACACGTCGCATCCATCCGCGGAACACATCTCACCTCACCTCACCAGACCGCTGCATATACAAGTCCGGAGGTGCTTAAAATCAACGATAACAAAGATAAACAGACACCTACATCCAGTGCACAGATTAACCGAACATTAAAATGTTACCGGTGCAGCGAAGCTCACTCGTCCGCAGAATGTCCCCATGTGAATGCTACTTGCGCATTTTGCAGCAAAGTGGGACATCTAGAAAGGGCCTGCAAAACTAAAAAATGGCAGGAACTGAGAAGGAAGCGGAAGGAGAAGGAAGTGAAGCATGTCATGGAGGAGGTAGTGACAGACAGTCTGTTTTGTATGAGCGAGAAGACAACCGCTCCCCCAATTATGGTGACAGTAGAAATAGAAGGGAGTAAGCTGCAAATGGAAGTGGATACAGGAGCAGCCAGGTCCATCATAAATGAAGAAAATTTTCGGAAACTACACTTGAAAACCAGACTCACTCCAGCAAACGTAATACTGAGGACGTGGGATGGTAAGAAAATTCCTATCGTCGGCACCGGCCAATTCAAGATTACCTTAAACAATAGAACCAAGGAGCTACCGTTAACGGTCGTACAAGGCCGCGGGCCCACATTAATGGGTAGATCGTGGTTCGACAGCCTTGGCATACAAATTTATGCGGTGAACCACTTAGCCGGGAGCGATATGGTGATAGAAGATTTCAAGGAGGTATTTGATGGTACACTTGGTAGCTACAGAGGAGCCCCGGCTGTTATTGATGTGGATACGTCGATGAAGCCGAAATTCCTTAGAGCCCGACAAATCCCGTTCGCACTGAAGGATAGGGTGGAGGCGGAAATTGATAGGTTGGTGCAAGAAGGGGTATTTGAACCTATCCCGTACTCCGATTGGGCCACCCCCATCGTCACGGTCTTGAAGAAGAATGGCTCCATTCGACTTTGCGGAGACTACAGGTCCACTCTCAACCCAGCAGTACGACCCGATAAGTTCCCCCTGCCTACTGCATCAGAGATATTTTCCACCCTTTCTGGAGGTCGTATATTCTCTAAACTCGACTTAAACCAGGCGTACACACAGCTCCCAGTGAACGAAGAATCGGCGCTACGGCAAACTGTCAACACCACCAAAGGATTATTTAAGGTCAAACGACTAGCTTTTGGGGTGAATGCAGCTTCTGGTATCTTTCAACGGCTAATGACTACCCTGTTAGCAGGAATACCAGGAGTAACAGTCCTGCTTGACGATATCCTAATAGCCGGTTCCGAATCCTGTCAACACAACCAGAGACTCCGGGAGGTGTTGCGGAGATTACAGCACGCAGGACTGAAGATAAAATCTGAAAAATGTCTCATCGGGGTGCAGAGTGTAGAATTTCTTGGATTTATTGTGGACCGGGACGGAGTACACCCCACCGGAGAAAAGGTCAAAGCCGTAAAGGAGGCCCCAGTTCCAAGAAACAAGACAGAACTGCAATCATTCTTGGGCCTCCTGAATTTTTACGACCGCTTCATCGACAACAAGGCAATGATCGTCGAACCGCTGTACAGACTACTAGACAAAAACAAAAAATGGGCTTGGGACCACGTCCAACAGAAGGCATTTGAAAAAGCGAAAGAAATGTTGACCACCGATAACGTTCTGACGCATTACGATCTAAATAAGCCCATTTATCTCACTTGCGATGCGTCAACTACAGGGGTAGGAGCAGTGTTGTCGCACAAGCTAGAGCACGGTACAGAGGCACCAATTTACTTCGCGTCTAGAACCCTTAATCAGCACGAAAGGAGATACGCTCAAATTGACTTGGAAGCATTGGCTGTGATATTTGGAATAAAAAAATTCCACCAATACATTGCACACCGAGAAGTCACCATAATTACTGACCATAAGCCGCTGCTGGGTATTTTTGGACCAGATAAACCAATCCCCAACATGATATCACCACGAATGCTAAGATGGGCCCTAATGTTAGGCGCACTCAACTATCGGTTGGAGCACAGACCTGGCAAGAATATCGCCAATGCTGACGCCTTGAGCCGGTTGCCGTTACCCGAGGAAACGCCCTGTCTTGAACCAGCTGATATCCTGCTCCTGGATGAACAGCCAATAGGAGCACCGGCCACGAGCGACATTTCAAAAGAGACAGCGAAAGACACGGTCCTAATGAAGGTTTTTCATTATGCTCGAAACGGATGGCCACATGCGATTGATGACCCGGAGTTGGCACCTTACAAAACCAAAAAGGAAGAGATATCGATTCATAAAGAGTGCCTACTATGGGGTAACAGAGTAATTATTCCCGGAAAGCTAAGAGAGTCGATGCTGCAAATACTGCACGCTGGACACTGCGGAATGGTACAAACCAAAGCTATTGCGCGGAGTTATCTTTGGTGGCCAAACCTGGACAAGGATATTGAGCAAGTTGTTGCAGAGTGCGTGACCTGTCAGCAAATCAGGAATGATCCGCCCAGAAGTACGCACACTTGGCTCACACCAACTAATCCCTGGGAGCGACTTCATGTGGATTTTATCGGACCCATAAATGGGCAGACATTTTTCCTTCTGATTGACGCCTTCAGCAAGTGGCCTGAGATCCGACAAGTTAACTCACTATCATCAGCCACTGTGATTAGAATCTTAAGAGACATTTTCAGCTGTCAAGGACTGCCTAGAACCTTGGTGTCCGATAACGGAACAACATTCACATCGGCAGAGTTCTCCGAATTCATGATGAAAAACAAAATCGACCACATTTTTTCCCCTACTTACCATCCTCCCTCTAATGGACAAGCCGAGAGAACAGTACAAACCTTCAAGCAAGAACTGAAGAAATTCCCAAGAGACCCGTTACATGTCAGAATCCCCAGGAGTTTATTTAAACTTAGAACAACACCTAGTTCAGTGACGGGTCTGAGTCCAGCTG
The DNA here is from genome assembly GCA_946902875.1 of Nematopogon swammerdamellus. Lineage (NCBI taxonomy): Eukaryota > Metazoa > Arthropoda > Insecta > Lepidoptera > Adelidae > Nematopogon > Nematopogon swammerdamellus. The sequence continues at coordinate 7,901,081 of OX336348.1, read as the reverse complement.
AAATGCTAAACAAAAGGAAATTTCGCACAAACCTAGACTGGTTTCACCCATTGTCCCAACCGTCAAGGAGAGAGCGACAAATAGACGAGCCGCCGGATCCAAACAGGCGTGTTTTCACCGCAGGTCAGAATGTATGGTGTCATAATTATGGAACTGGGGCCAAATGGGTTCCTGCAGTCGTTATGGAACAAAAAAGCCAAACTACTTATATGGTCACCCCAGACACCACCAGAACACCAATTCAGAGACATTTGGATCAACTCAGAAACCGCGTTGCACGTGAAGCCGCTAGTCCAACGCCGTCAGATTTGCCAGATGAAAGTCAAGGTGATGCCAGTCCAGAAGTACATCCAAGTACTTCAAGGCACCCTGACAATAATATACCACCACCCTTGACCCCTGTTTACCAGTACCCATCCCCCTATCAATCAGATACTGAGCTCGATGATGAAGCCTTACCTAAAGATTGGATTCCCCCAACTAAAGAAGAGTGGGCGGAAATTTTAGGAATTCCCCCCACCAGTAAGCGAAGCTCACCAGACTCCCCATTCACCGCCCCGCCGCTACAGTGGGACCTGCATCCAGCACCTCAGAAGATGATCAGGCCCACGAGAGACAAGCGATCTAGAGTGGGTGATGAAGACACAGAGGGAAAACAAAGCAAAAAGAAGACACAAATCTAATTTTTTATACAGTTTAATATGAAAATTGTTTTGGCTAGAGTAGTAACAATGTAATAGTACATTATTTACATTTTGGATAAAATAAACTCGGGTTGGAGGGATGTCACATATCCGAATGTCATAGGACAAACAAACACACACACAGATATATGACAGACCCTTCAGTGTGTTCTCATAACTCAGTTGTTTGGTATCTGTCACCTATTTAACCAAGAATTGGCACCACTAGCACCTTTTAATAAGAAAAATTGCCAGAATTAGCTAATGAATTAAAACGTGTGACGCACAATATGTGTCACGCGCGTGCCATCTGGGAGTATAAGGGATAATAATGTACACATATATTTGTATTTTTCAACCTTCACACCTCCCCATTGCAGTTCCACCGAACGGCCTCGTCATCTACTGCGGCACGATCGTCACCGAGGAAGGCAAGGAAAAGAAAGTGAACATAGACTTCGAGCCGTTCAAGCCGATCAACACGTCGCTCTACCTGTGCGACAACAAATTCCACACGGAGGCGCTCACCGCGCTGCTCGCCGACGACAACAAGTTCGGCTTCATAGTGATGGACGGCAACGGTGCGCTGTTCGGCACACTGCAGGGCAACACGCGCGAGGTGAGAATCTTCGCCTACTCCTGCGTGACACGGGAGTAGGATGACAACAAGTTCCACACGGAGGCGCTCACCGCGCTGCTCGCCGACGACAACAAGTTCGGCTTCATAGTGATAGACGGCAACGGTGCGCTGTTCGGCACACTGCAGGGCAACACGCGCGAGGTGAGAATCTTCACTTACTCCTGCGTGACACGGGAGTAGGATGACAACAAGTTCCACACGGAGGTGCTCACCACGCTGCTCGCCGACGACAACAAGTTCGGCTTCATAGTGATGGACGGCAACGGTGCGCTGTTCGGCACACTGCAGGGCAACACGCGCGAGGTGAGAATCTTCACTTACTCCTGCGTGACACGGGAGTAGGATGACAACAAGTTCCACACGGAGGCGCTCACAGCGCTGCTCGCCGACGACAACAAGTTCGGCTTCATAGTGGTGGACGGCAACGGTGCGCTGTTCGGCACACTGCAGGGCAACACGCGCGAGGTAAGAATCTTCACTTACTCCTGCGTGACACGGGAGTAGGATGACAACAAGTTCCACACGGAGGTGCTCACCGCGCTGCTCGCCGACGACAACAAGTTCGGCTTCATAGTGATGGACGGCAACGGTGCGCTGTTCGGCACACTGCAGGGCAACACGCGCCAGGTGAGAATCTTCACTTACTCCTGCGTGACACGGGAGTAGGATGACAACAAGTTCCACACGGAGGCGCTCACAGCGCTGCTCGCCGACGACAACAAGTTCGGCTTCATAGTGATGGACGGCAACGGTGCGCTGTTCGGCACACTGCAGGGCAACACGCGCGAGGTAAGAATCTTCACTTACTCTTGCACGGCACTGGGGTAGGATGACAACAAGTTCCACACGGAGGCGCTCACCGCGCTGCTAGCCGATGACACAGATTATTTAATAGTTACTTCGTAACAGATAAATCACTCCATAGAAAAAGTTCCATACCTTCGGCTTTAATAGCCTACTGCTTCACGTCGCCAATCGCTGCGTTCGAAAATGTACCTAAACGATTGAGTGTAAAGTTCAATTGCTTTGCAGCTGCGCGCAGTTGCGTGGGCGAGCGTGTAGGCATGTTTCGCGCGGCTGACTAATTTCTACTGAATTAGACCGCCGGTGGTGCACCGGGCAGTAGGTAGTTAGCGCGCGCAAGTACATAGAGTACGTGAGGCCTGTCGATGACAACAAGTTCGGCTTCATTTGGTTGCGTGTGAACTTCCTTTTGGGTCGTGTTGCTCCGGAATTTAATACAAGTCTAAACTCCCTTTCAGGTGCTTCACAAATTCACAGTGGACCTCCCAAAGAAGCACGGCCGCGGAGGTCAGTCGGCGCTGCGCTTCGCGCGTCTCCGCATGGAGAAGCGGCACAACTACGTGCGCAAGGTCGCTGAGGTCGCCACTCAGCTGTTCATCAGCGCGGACCGGCCGAACGTCGCGGGGCTCATACTCGCCGGCTCGGCCGACTTCAAGACTGAGCTGTCGCAGTCGGACATGTTCGATCCGGTCAGTCTCCGCTCTTCTCTCTTGTTCTACCTGGGGCATATTTAATAAACGCGACAATCCAACAATTTTGTCACTTTTTGATAAATAAGTCACGACAAGTGCCGTTTATGAAGCCAAGCCGAACGATGACAATTATGTCCAAATGCGACAGGTAAATACTGACAAAATTATCAGTCTAAAAACCCGTTTAATAAAGGTGACAATTATAGTTTTTTACCTGTCGAGTCTCTAAGAAAATATTCTCTGACTTATTTGTCATGGTAATTGACAAATTTGTCACTTTCTCTGACATAGCCGAATTGGCTTGACATTGGATTATTGGTCTAAAATCTCTGACAATTCGACAAATATGTCTACCAGTCATGGCAATTTAGTGTTTAAACAAAAAAATTTCAAATTGTCGGATTGTCACCTGTCGCCTGTCACCTGTCATTGTCACATTTATTAAATAGGCCCCTGGACTGGAACCTCGGCCACACCCATTTATACCGGGATGTCAGTCAGTCAGCGTGTAAGCGTCCACTGCTGGACATACGCCTCTCTAATTTTCCTCCAGTCCTCCCGGCCTTCAGCGGTACGGAACCACTGCTTTCCGCCGACGTACTTGATGTCGTCCCACCTGGCGTGTGGTCTTCCCGCACTCCGTTTTCCTGTCCACGGCCGCGAGTGTAGGACACGGTTACTCCAACGGTCGTTGTCTCTTCGGCTGACGAGCCCAGCCCACTGCCACTTGAGCTTAGCCACCCGGTATCCAATATCGACTACTTTGGTGCGTCGGCGGATTGCCTCGTTACGCACCATATCACGTAGCGATATACCGGGATACTGGTTTGAATTTCTGGGAGTGGCCGTGCCGTCAAAATTGCTCAAAATTGTCATGAATTGATGAATTTTGGCTGCTCTGGTTTACGAGCACCTTTGCTATGTACAATATGCACCGTGTGGGGTACCAATATGTATTGTGTGGGGCCGGTACTTAACCTGGCAGCTCCTATGGAACCGAAACGGAGCCCATATATTTTTTCCGCCAATTATCTTGGGCCCGAAACGGACCCCATCTTTATTCTCAAATTACGGTCGCACGAATTGGTCTATTGCTCTTTCAATCGTTGATGGGGGCTATAAGTGATACCGGCAATTATGAACTAACCATTTTTCTTGTCTCCAAAGACCAATTATGAATAATAAAACGAACGCTAGCTGTCAGCTGACAGTTTCTTTGTTCTCCTATTTCTCACGAGTTTCGAGGTGACGCACTTCTGCGAAATTATTTATTATAAGTGTATTCAAGTGCATCTATGAGCTAAAGGTTAGTAAATAGTGTTATTTATTAGTTATTCTACCAATAGAAGATGCATTACGAGTTCGGGTGGCGACAAAAGTCATATTTTTCGTCGCTCAAAAATGTTTGTTTATTTTTGTATGAAATGTGTAAACATGACTTTGGGGGCATATTTTTCATGGAAATATAGCTTATTTTTCCAATTTTCTTCGCATTATTATACAAACATACGATCAGTTGCAAAATAAAAGAAGGTTTAGTTCAAATAATATATTTATAAAATTGGGAAAAAATATCACGCGCGTGCCATCTCGGAGTTTACGGAATGTCCCAGGATGTTCATGTTGAACATCCGATTTCGCTGATTTCTGTAAAGAAAACGTATATTATACTTTACTATTTCTAAAAGTATGTTTCTTTACGAGTATTCTGATATAAATATTGTAAAGGTATGTTTTGAATTTATTTTATAATGAATTTTTCAAAAAAAAATTGGGATTTTTTTTTCTACCTAAAATATCTGGTACTTCTAAACAAGGTAAGCCTCACTGTTTCACATGGATTTTAGGAAATTTTCTAGGCTTTCTAGGACAGAAGAGTTTATAGATCTAACTTTATTAGTTTCCGAAATATCTGCGTTTATGTCGAGGTCGGCGCTCATGTGCGCGCGCGCCGTCCGCGGGCCACGCCCATGCGGGAGTCTGGGGGCTGTAGACATATTATAACGCGGGAGCGTACAGGTTAAAAATAATAGCCCCACTACGTCTCTCCCCGTGCATGTCGTAAAAGGCGACTAGGGGATAAGGACAAGATGCCGTGCTAAAGGGCGACAGGATAGCCACCTCTCACCTTGGGAAAGTATTTCCACCGAGTCATGCAGCAAGTGTGCCTGCATTTGTGCCTTTTTTTTTCTTTAGGAAAACTGACATGGTTGGCTACATCACCTACAACATCCGTGATGTCAGCCCATAACACCGGGTGAACTAGGTGCCATGTCAGTGCTTCCCTTCATTTCATATATTCATAGTGCCTTACTTGCTGCTTGATAGTTATCTTGTCCGAATAATTTTCTAAACGTGGTGGTCGGTGTTGTGCTGTAATTTTACCAGAGTACTTGCAGCACAACACCGATTGCTCTGCTTACCCCGATTGCCGGGATACGGCGTGCGGTGTGTCTAATATGCACCGTCGATCGGAGTGTGCGTCTGTACGCGCATTGCCTTTGCAACAGTGCGAGAACAACGGCTGGGACCAGCTAGCTTACACTGTCTGTGGTGTCTGCTTTCCTAGAACCCAACCTACAAAAAAAATCCACTGCTAGACATAGGTCTCTCCTTTAGTTATTGAACAACTTCAACTAGGCGATAGACCTGCGGCAGAGTCTCTGCAGAATGTCGAGTGTGTCCGGGAGAAGCTAATTGTCTATGTTAGGCTTTTAAAACGTCACTGGAAGCATCGTACTGAATGTGGATAGGTAGAGAGAGGGAGGTCGAGAGCGGGACTGTTGGTTCTCCGCGTCCTAGTCACCGCAGACTAGCTGACGAGGGCTTGATGCGAGCCGAGACGTTACGCACGCTGGCTAGTCCTGAGCTTGATCGACACACTCCTCTACTGCCAATCAGGGTTGTTGCGAACATCAGAATCAGCATCCGCGGAACTTCAGCATCATTTTCAACATCAGCATCGCATCAGCATCCGCATTGATCGATGCTGATTATTAATGCTGATGTTGGAGTCGTGACATGACCGCGGAGGGGCGGAGCTTATGGCACGTGTTTTGTTTTCGCTTGCATCTAATACTAATAATTTAGTTGCTAAGAATATTACTAAACTGGTAATGGTATCAGATTGATTCTTTGTTTTTTTTATTAAATGTCACAAAATTATTAAAGCACAATCTTTTATTTCAATACCAACCAAAACTTTGGATATAAATTCATAATATTCATTTAGTTCAGTATTTTTCACTCTTTTTAAAGAAAATAATTAAAATCAGCATCAGCATCGGCTGATGTGAAAAAAGCATCAGCAACAACCCTGGTGCCAATGGGCCCGGATATGTTCGGTGAAGCCATCATCGCGAGCTGAGTTGGACACCTTACTGTTTGCGCAGAGGCTGCAAGCTAAAATCATCAAGCTGGTGGACGTGTCGTACGGCGGCGAGAACGGCTTCAACCAGGCGATAGAGCTGGCGGCCGAGTCTCTGCAGAATGTCAAGTTTATACAGGAGAAGAAACTCATCGGGCGGTACTTTGATGAGATCTCTCAGGTGAGTAGATTTCAAAGGGTTTTCTTTACGAGCACCGTTGAGTGGACTGTATTCAGTGTGATGTATGCGAAGAGGCTGAGAAAAATTGCTTTGTTCGTGCTTGTGAGGGTGATTTTTTGACGGTCCTTTCAGAGGGTTAATCTATATCAAGTAGATTAGAAATAGAAAGCTTTGAAAAAAAAAAAAAAATTTTAGTTCTGCATTCATCGCCAATAAACGTTTTGATCTGACTTCATTCCAGGCATCGGAATAGGTAGAGTATAAATCCCGAAATTCTCGGGAATTCCGCAATTTTAAAAATATTTCCTGGTGTTGATATAGTTAGTAATTTTTGACGCATTGTAACATGCTTTAATGTCATACCTTATTATTAAAAATCCCAAAAATATTTTGAAATCCAAATCACTTCCATACCAATAATTTTTTTATTGTATTTGTATTGTCATTTTTTAGACGAAAAACTACAAGACCGGAGCTAAAAAAAAAGTATTTCGACAGAAAAAATTTGCTTAAGCTTTATTGAGTCATGTCTTCAGATATTCAAAAAATAAAAAGAAAGGAACGTAGATTCGACTGTCCTTATTACAACAACAAAATAATTGTAAAAATCGGATAACGGTTAGGGGGATAAAAAACACAAATGCCGAAAGACGATTTTGTATGGAGAAAGTTAACTTCCGTCTTAATTATTTGGAAGTCATGGGGTTAATAAAGGTTGAAAGTTGCCCAGCGAGCAATGGAGCGAGCCATGCTGGGAATATCGCTACGTGATATGGTGCGTAACGAGGCAATCCACCGACGCACCAAAGTAGTCGATATTGGACACCGGGTGGCTAAGCTCAAGTGGCAGTGGGCTGGGCACGTCAGCCGAAGAGACGATGACCGTTGGAGTAACCGTGTCCTACACTGGCGGCCGTGGACAGGAAAACGGAGTGTGGGAAGACCACCCGCCAGGTGGGACGACGACATCAAGTGCGTCGGCGGAAAGCAGTTGTTCCGTATCGCTGAAGGCCGGGAGGACTGGAGGAAAATCGGAGAGGCGTATGCCCAGCAGTGGACACTTACACGCTGAGTGACTGGGGTTAATACATAATGTTTTTGGCTGTCCGCAGGACACGGGTAAATTTTGCTTCGGCGTGGACGACACGCTACGAGCACTGGAGCTGGGGGCCGTTGAGACACTCATCTGTTGGGAGAACCTCGACATTCAACGGTGAGCAGTCTTAATATGTTGTTGTTTTGTTGTTAGGGTCCCGTCGCAAAATGCGAAAGAAAGAAAGAAAAGAAAGAAAGAAAATTTTTATTGTTTTTTACATATTAGAATACTTTCATGATCCCTGTTTCCCAAAATAGGATTCCCTGAGCTATGGGAAACAGGGTCTCTCATCCGGTCGTTCGTTTACATATAACTGCCAACTGTATATAAGTTACATAAGTTACAGCTTTGTTCCGATGTTTATAAACATTCTAATGAGTATGTAGGTATAGGTAAGTAACTTGAATTTTTACATGCTAGTAGCTACCTGCCACCTGACTAGACGAAACCCTAAACAGGGAGTGTACCTAGTACCTACCCACCTGATGCTTATATACAACTCCAATTATCCAATAGATTATTGGATATATCGCGGTAATATCACAACAACAGCAACACAAAAACAAAAACAAAAAATAAATTAAAGTATAGGTACCTATATATGAGAAATAAATACAGTTGAGGAGTATGAGGAGGGCACCTGCGCTCCTGGTACAGCAATGTTTCCTTTGGTTTGTGAAGACAACATTCATCACGAGTTTCACGAGTGGTATTGAAAATAGCCTGGGAGTTAACATATCTGGCATTTATGTTATTCTGGCCGTTGCGAATGGGAAGTGGATTATCAGGTAAGTGGTAGAATGCGAGCTAGCGTGTGAGGCTGTAGGGAGCGAGGTAGTGATTTTTGTTAAGTTTATGTTTGAGTAGGGTCCTTTTTAGGTTTCCGTATCCCGGACGGAAGCCTATTACTAAGCCTCCGCTGTATGACTGTCTGTGTGTCCGTCCGTCCGTCTGTCTTTCTATCTGTCTGTCCATCCGTCGGTCCGTCCGTCCGTCGGTCCGAGGGCTGTATCTCTTAGACCGTAATAGGTAGCCCGTTGAAATTTTCACAGAAATATGTGTTATTTATAATTTATGTCACGATTCTTAATAATGTTTCTGTTTCCATGTAGTTGAGGGGTTGTAGCCATTTTGTGACAGATTTTTTAATTCTGAATCGGGATATAGTTTTCAGATGTAGTATTTTATTTAATTTATTATAAATGTAGGGCCCTAGAAATTTTTCAGATCTCTGAGCAAAGACGGTTTTCGTTTGGGGTACAGTCCACGAGTCAAATCTTTTCGAACGTGGGTTTGATGTATTTTCGTGTGAGGGGGCAATTTTATGATAATTCAGGACTAGGTGTTTGATGTACAATTTTCTAACACTGAGAAGTTCATGCTCACTATATAGTCGGTCGGTAGGGTGTCTGTAATGTTTCCGATACATGACTTTTATGACAGCACGCTGAGCTCGTTCGATAACTAGCATAGATGTTTTGGCTGCGCCTCCCCATATCCTGATGCAATAGCACAGAATCGATTGGCATAGCGCCGTGTAGACATTTTTGAGAAGGTCATTGTTGGCGATCTGGCGAATGTCTCTAAATATCCTCATTAGTTTTCTTACTCTACTCGCCAGGGTAGTTATGTGAGGCTTCCATGAAAGATGTTCATCGATTATTATGCCTAAGTATTTGACACTTTCTACTCGTCCAATTGACTCGCATGTGCATATTCCTGGGTTGTTGATGTCGGACTGTCTACAGTAGTGAATTTTTAGGTTAATTTTCGGGGGTTTGCTGGCTTTTGTAATGTGAAAACACAGATATTTAGTTTTAGACACGTTTAAGGTCAGGATATTATTTAACAGCCAGGTCGCGATAATGTTCATCCCTTTTTGAGCTAGCTCTGACACTTTCGACCAGGATTTTGCGTGGAATAAAACTACCGTATCATCCGCAAAGGTTATAATAGTTGCGAAAAAAGGGACCCTTATGGGATCGCTCTGGTGTCTGGTGTCTGTCTGTCTGTCTGTCGGTCTGTCTGTCTGTCTGTCTGTGTCTGTCTGTCTGTCTGTCTGTCTGTCTGCCTGCCTGCCTGCCTGCCTGCCTGTCTGTCTGTCTTTCTGTCTCTCTGTCTGTCTGTCACACGCAGATATCTCCGGACCTACTGAACCGATTTCGATGAAACTGACGCCAAATTACGTATAATTTTTGCCGCTAGATGGATTATAGATAAGTCCCACTGCATCTCTCCCCGTGCATGTCGTAAAAGGCGACTAAGGGATAAGCGGCCTGCAGACACCCCGGTCGACTTGTGACTTTCATGGAAGACATAGGGTGGCTGGGGTTGCTGGAGACTGCGGGGTTTCGCACGAAGGTCCCCAACCAAGCGGGATTAGTTTGCAGGCCTAGAGCCAACCCCAAACCAAAACAACAACAACAACATCATCTGAAATGTGAAATCTCTCGATCACAAAATACTATCTATCTACATAAATGTAAAACCACTGGTGCGAACATGACGGCAACTGTTGCAGGTACGTGCTGAAGTCCCACGCGACCTCCCAGGAGACAATCCTGCACCTCACGCCCGAACAGGAGAAGGACAAGTCACATTTCACCGACAAGGAGGTGCATTTTTTGCTTTTTTGTCGCTCGACTAACCGTTGATGAAAAGTTTTCACGTGGTATTTCACAACTTGGTGTTTTTCAATGTATTTATGTGGATTAACGGCGACCAGGTGAATACTTTTTCGTGTATTTGAACAGTTCCTGTCGAGTTCTTAGGAAAACAATTTTTTTTTTTTTTTATGGAAACTGACACGGTTTGGCTTTATCACCTACAACGTCCGTGATGTCAGCCCATAACACCGGGTGAACTAGGTGTCATGTCAGCGCTTCCCCCTTTGATCGTGCCGGCTACACTTAACTGGTCGGAAAACACAAATTATTTACATAGCCGTTTCAACTGACGTTTCATTCAGTGCGGTGGTACCAACCTGGGCGGGTTAAACCCTACCACCAAGTAAGATTAGGAGGGAAGGGACCTACAGTTTTACGAGGAATCCGAACCTCGGTCAGCGGTCACCCATCCAAGTACTGACCGCACCCAGCGTTGCTTAACATTCAATAGCGACAGTTGACTGTCTGCACCACTGAGCTATCGAGACTGACTGAATTAGCGAAAATGTAAAAAAATGATATTGAAATGTTTTTTTGTTTAAGATTTTTTTGTGTGTCTCACACCGCTGCTGGGGTTTTTTTAGTCTTTTTAAACTATATTTTGAAATACCATGTGACCTAGTGTGGTAAACAACTTGGTGAACTAGGTCCCATGGCAGTGCTTCTCTTCGTTCGTGACGGCGCACACTGAACTGGACGGAAAACGCAAACTAATTACATAGCCGTCTCAGCCGACCTGCGATTCAGTGCGCTGGTACCAATCCGGGCGGGTTAAACCCTACCCACCTATAGTCTGTTTTTTTGGAAGACGGAGTAAAGTGACGTTTAGAGTGTTGCCAGTTTCTGGCAAATTTTAAATAGGCATGTAGTTGCTATCGATACTTTTATCGATTGATTAACTAATAAAATGCTGTGAACTACCTAATATTTACCTAATTGTGCATTTAACTGACAACATATTAAGCTAAATTTTGCTAGAAAAATGTTAAGTTTAAGGCAGCGCCACAGGTAGCGCATAATATGTGTGAAGGTGTGTCGTGTCGTGTTCGTGGCGTGTAAAAGTCGATACTATTATCATCGACTACAATCCCTAGTGGTGTAAAGCGTGCAACACTCTAATGTCAGTCAAACGTCAATTTACTCCGTCTTCCAAAAAAATAGACTATAGTAAGGTAAGAAGGGAGGGGGGGACCTACAGTTTTACTGTACGTTCCTGGAGGTGGATGATTATGATTTAAAGTGTGAGAGTTTAGGGCCCCTGAGCCCTGTTGTCACCAGTGATCGGCGTAGGTAGTGCTATTCCCGGGATTTAATGATCTTAACATGGATATTCCTTAACGTGAGTTACCTAGTCCACCTTAGATTTTGTTTCTGTGAACAAATATTGTTGATTTTCAATATTTGCGAATAAATATTATATTTTTCTTATCTTCATTATTTAATCATCTTCATATTTCACAAATTATTATAATAAAAAAAGGTCTTTTTTTATGGAAACTGACACGGTTGGCTGCATCGCCTACAACATCCGTGATGTCGGCCCATAACACCAGGTGAACTAGGTGCCCCGGATCCCAGGATCATCAATCCCGGAATCCCAGGAGATCCCGGAATCCCAAATGGCACTACCTACGCCGATCACTGGTTGTCACTGCGACCTAGGAAGCTCTATTGTGATCTCTCAAAAGTTTATAGCTCACCCCCAAGTCCGATTTCCGCTATGCACCGATTTATATTCTTGGGTTTGAGTGTCTGTATTTGGCATGGGTTAAAAATATAACCCCCAAGAATGCAGGGGCCTATTTAATAAACGTGACAATGACAGGTGACAATCCGACAATTTGACAATTTTTTGTTTAATAAATATTATCACTGACAAATTTGTCACGGTGGAAAATCTACAAATATGTCGATTTGTCATGACAATTTGGCATATTTCTGTTTAATAAACAATTTCTCTTGACAGGCGACAGGTGACAATTTGTCCGGAAAAAGTTGTCAAATTTGTTATATTAAACGCTAAATTGTCATGACAGGTGGACATATTTGTCGAATTGTCAGAGATTTTCGACAGGCCAATCATCCAATGTCAAGTCAATTCGGCTATGCCAGAAAAAGTGACAAATTTGTCAATTACCATGACAAATAAGTCAGAATATTTTCTTAGAGACTCGACAGGTAAAAAATAATAATTGTCGCCTTTATTAAACGAGTTTTTAGTCTGACAATTTTGTCAGTATTTACCTGTCGCATTTGGACATAATTGTCATCTTAATTAAACGGCACTTGTCGCGACAATTCGACTTATTTGTCAAAAAGTGACAAAATTGTCGGATTGTCGCGTTTATTAAATAGACCCCGGGTTCTACTGTGATATTCACATTCACAAAGAATGTGTACGGCTGTTTCATCCTCTTTTATACAGAACCTGCACACCGGTGTGTCGCTAAGGCACATTCGGTGTCAGTGTTTGTTTAATCTTGCAGTGTCCTGTTAAGGTTCATATTAGGATTCTTATGTCCGGTTTAGGTTTAATACGTCGGAAGTGAATTTACGTGTGCACTGTGTGGGCTCGGTACTTAATAAGAATAGTCCCACTGCATCTCTCCCCGTGCATATCGTAAAAGGCGACTGTGCTTCTGCCCAGGTAATTGGAACCAGCGCTTGGTTTTTTTTTTTTATGGATAGCGCGACATGTGGCATCGTTTCACCTACAAGTAGGTGTCTAACGATGCCCATGGACATTCTGTGATGCACGGGGATTGCGAATGCCATGCCGGCCTGACAGAAGCCTTTTCACGCCCCTTTTGAAGAACCCCAGGCAGTACTTGGGAGGAAATAGACGGGCAGGGAGTGCGTTCCACATTTTCCCGGTTCTGTGAATAAAAGATCTACAGAACCGGTTGGTAGATCGATTGAATAGGGGTGCATCCCCTGCCCAGTACGAGTAGTGCGGAGGTGGAATGGGGACGCCGGAATCGCGTTAAACAGCTCCTCCGAACACCCCCCCCATGAAATAGACGATAGAACACACTTAGGGAGCCGACGTTCCTACGGAGTTGCAGCCGTTCTAAGTCGCGGGTCACCGCAGGGTCGCCCACCAGTCGCACGGCACGATGCTGGATTGAGTCTAGCGGCGCAAGCTGGTATTTAGCTGAGCCATCCCACAAGTGCGAGCAGTACTCCAAGCAGGACCTAACCTGTGTTTTATACAACGTCAGTTTTGGTTGTGTGAAGATAGGTGGATATTTATATGCAAATAATGTAAAACATGTAAATTGGTTCTCGGATCAGAGCGGGGTGGAGCTGGAGCTGGTGGAGTGTCAGCCGCTGCTGGAGTGGCTCGCCAACAACTACAAGAGCTTCGGCGCCACGCTCGAGATCATCACCGACAAGAGCCAGGAGGGCAGCCAGTTCGTGCGGGGCTTCGGCGGCATCGGCGGTACGTATCCGCGCGCGCGCCGTGCACAGCGACACTTTTTGGGTAGACTCGGGCGCGCCTTCGGCGGAAGGAGTCTATAGTCTGCTTTTTTTTTGGAAGACGGAGGAAAGTGATGTCTGGAGTGTTGCCAGTTTCTGGCAAATTTTAAATAGGCATGTAGTTGCCATCGATACTTTTATCGATTGATTAACTAATAAAATGCTGGAAACTCTAATATCACACTGTGCACAGCGACACTTTTTGGGTCGACTCGGGCGCCTTCGGCTGAAGGAGTCTATAGTCTGCTTTTTTTTTGGAAGACGGAGGAAAGTGATGTCTGGAGTGTTGCCAGTTTCTGTTTTTTTTTTTGTTATTCCATCTGCGATCAGTATTTTTTTTTTTTACTTTTAGCAGATTTTCTTATTACTGTTGTGGCTTTCATAGATTTGACCCCAGTGGGCCAAACTCTACATTTTGATAGCGGACCTTCCTACTTGGATAGGTCCACTATGCATCGTCTTTTGAGTCTCCTTAATATAGGTTCTTCGGTGAGTTGTTCAGCCAGTCTGTTGGGGTGGTGCTGGAGTCGATTCATGTAGCTTTTGCTGATGGATTGGACCTCCTCGCTAACTGTAGGGACGTCGAGAAGCTGGTGGATTTCGTTGTTTCGCATTGGAAACTAATTAAACTGGCAGAATTTACCAGTTTCTGGCAAATTTTAAATGGGCATGTAGTTGCTATCGATACTTTTATCGATTTATTAACTAATGAAATGCTGTAAACTCTAATATTTACCTAATTGTGGATTTAATTGACAACATATTCAGCTAAATATAGCTAGAAAAATGTTAAGTCGGCAGCGCCACAGGTAGCGCATAATATGTGTGAAGGTGTGTCGTGTGTGCACTAGTAATCTGGTTTGCATAGTGATACCAGATGGACAACAATTTGGTTTAACTTTTTTTAATTTTCACTAAAGATTATTTAATCAATCGGCTACAATCACTAGTAGTGCAAGGCGATGTCAGTCAAACGTCAATTTACTCCGTCTTCCAAAAAAACAGACTATACGTAACGGTCTGCATCTTCTGTCGCGCGGGAGGTCCGCAGCCAGCCTGGCCGCGAGCCTCCCTGAATGGCGACCTTAAGAGCAGGCAGAGGTTAGTCACGCGACAGCATGTTAGGTATTTGGCTGCCTTTGTTCATAAAATCAATTTTTAACTATCGTAATATTAAATCTACAAAAAAAAATATTACAGGTACGTTGATTAGACTGTCCTTATTACAAGAAAAAATAATTATAAAAATCAGTCAAGGTTTAGGGGGCTGGGAAAACATAAGTCCCGTAAGACAATTTTGTATGGAGAAAAATTGTCATGTGACCAACCTCCTGTCTGCTCTTAACAGAAGATATGCCGCTCTACGCCTTGTTGTTGTTGTTCGGACTCGTTCTCCGCGCTTAAGCCCGCTCCAATGCAGGCCTTTTGCGCGTCCTACGGCCTTACTCCGACCAGCCGAGTTCTTCAATGAGGCGGCACACTCTCTTTGGGTCTTGGAACGCCTCTCGAAGTGTAGTAGGGCCTGCCAGCTCCTTCGCCCTTATGTCTGCCAACTCCTCGCACTCCAGCAGTATGTGGCTGGGTGTCTCGTCCGCCTGCAGGCATGCTCTGCACAGTGGACTGTCCGTTACTCCAATTACATAGAGGTGTCTGTTAAGTGTCGGTCTACGCCTTTGCAAAGTTTTAACGACATGGGGGGCATCGCAAAAAGGTTCCGACATTGTGGGACCGCTTGCAGACGAGGCAGCCACCGCACGATACATTTGAGAATGAAATATGAGAAATATGGCTTATGACTATGACGTTTAGGATGCCACTGACTTATGCATCCAGAAAGACCTACCAGAACGCTCTGTCCGTTAGGCATCGTCCATTTAATACGTCACGCAGGTATTTAGTGACAGAGACAGAACAGAACGACCACACCCGCACTTATCGGTGGTCGCTTCCCGTATTGAGAGCGTTTTCGGGAGCATTTTCAAATTTAGAACATGTACCGGTCGCGCGGGCACTTTGTTTAATTCTCCATTGTTAATGTTTAGACTCTTGCAAATTATTCCTAATTTTGACCACATAGTGAATTATTTGTATGACATGTTGTATACCGTTGGAAAGGGCGTAAACTAGCGAACTTTTTAAAAGAAAATGAACCTATCAATTGCGGTCAGTTTTTAATGAATTAAAGATATTAAGATTCTGTCATATTTTTACTCGTTCTCGGGACTTTGGGAGGTCATAAAACCTTTTCATGGTATTAACTTCATCAAAACGTCGCAAAATTCAATAAATTCTATTTCGTGCTGATAAAATCATAAACAAAAAAGTTACAAGAGTTTAAAGCTGGGATTTTGGTAATTTTCAAAAATAAATCTAAAAATTCGTATCTCGATACCATGTGACATCTGACAAAAGGTATCATGGGTCAAAACGTTGCAAATACCCCACTTACCTACAAAAAAATTTTGTCAGTCGATGTGCCGACCCTGTATATTATTATCTAAGCAGAGAATAAAATAATTTTATCTCGAGGAACATAGGGTTCAGTCACCTTACCCGTCGATTTATAGCTAGTGCACCTCCGATACTACGAAGATGCATTTTATTTATTTTATTTTATTTTATGTTATTGAATATTATAATGAAATTTTTCGTAGCTATTTACATTCTATTAGTTAAATTGTGTTTTTTTTTTTGCTTTTAGGTGTTTTATCTAACTTGTTTTTAAATCTGTTTACACTTTTACCACTTATGACCTCCTGCGGTAGTTTGTTGGGTCTTTCTGGATTACGCAGTCAGTGGTAGGATGTATGACAAAGCTGGTATTGATGTTTTACTCTAACATGACTAATTTGAATTTTTTTCCCTCCTTTGTACGCTGCTCGGGATATGCAACACTGGGACGGCTGTAATAACCGGATATAACCGTTGCGCGCCTGTGAAATGTATAATTATTATGGCAAATTGATTGAATTATGAAATTATTGCTGAATCAATTACCTGAAAATTGCATAAAAAACAATTTTATGTTATCGACAAACGTAACCCTTTTCAACGAATAAAACAAAAACTAAATTTTAAAAAATACTACGTTCGTGTAAGTTTATAAAAATATTCACTATAAACAAAACCAAAATAATTGCTAAAATGAAGAAAAAAAAATTTTATTGAACAAAAAATCCTGTTTATACCATTTTACCTTTCAACAAACTACTCACACCTTCGAAATATCCTATTATATTCCTATATACAAATCCCACATATCGCACACTTAAAATATTAGGAATTCTTCGATACAAGGTGGACTTTCAGTCACTCCAGCTGGACGAGCCCCTGGACGACGTGGACCTCGACGACTACTAGACATAGGCCTCTTTTTTGTACGACCGACAAGGGAATATATCTCACTACACACTGCTCACACTGACCGAGGATCGTTTAAAACCGCATGCTTTTTGGTTTAATGAATGTTTTAAGTGAGACAAGTTTGTTGTATTTTTAAATTTTTTGAAAGACCTGACGTTTGACCGTTTTTAGGAACTTTGACACTTGATCTGTAGGAGCTTTGACACTTGATGCTTGACCAATAGGAGCCTTGGTACTTGAACCTGTAGGATACTTGATACTTGAACTATATGAGGGTTGGTACAATATCTATAATGGCCTTGGTGTTTGAACCTGTAGGAGACTTGATACTTGCCTTGGTACTTGATCCTGCAGCAGGCTTGATACTGCCCTATCGGAGCCTTAGTACGTGATCCTGTAGGATACTTGATACTTGCCCTATAGGAACCTTGGTACTTGAACCTGTAGGATACTTGATACTTAAACTATATGAGGTTTGGTACGAAATCTATAATGGCCTTGGTACTTGAACCTTTAGGATCACTGGCGGCTGGTCCTAAAGTGCGCTCGTGCGCCGCACTACCGTACCACGAGAAGTCTTCACTTCACTCAAAATAAATAATATCTTACAACATACCTACATTAAAACCATAAAGATCGTACTCCAAATAAATAAGAATGTGAATTCGACCTTATTTTATAGATCACAAGGCACTTTTTTGCGAGTAAACGCGCGCCCCGTGCGGAATCGAAACGCGCACGCGGGTCTCCCATACTGAATGTATGGGGATCGGCAAAACACCGCTGGCGCGTGAGACAAAAGATACTTCATAGAAATAGTATGGACCGAAATGGAGTTCTGCGTGCGGCGCACGAGCGCCAAACAAGGACGCTATATCGTGAATAGCCGCGCGTGCGACACGTCGCGAGCGATTAG
The DNA here is from genome assembly GCA_946902875.1 of Nematopogon swammerdamellus. NCBI lineage: Eukaryota > Metazoa > Arthropoda > Insecta > Lepidoptera > Adelidae > Nematopogon > Nematopogon swammerdamellus. The sequence continues at coordinate 7,883,193 of OX336348.1, read as the reverse complement.
TTTTGCACGAGTCCGTCTACAGATCTGTTAATCAAAGCTGGCACGTACTAACACTATCGCGTAGTGTCTGTGTGTAAGCGCACGGGTGGCGTCGCACTGCATACGCCCGATCTGTCTCACTCGCACTTGCACAATTGCATTGGTGTGAGTACTGTGCACGCGCCAGCAGCTAGCTAAAGTCAGCGTGCTGTCATGTGATGTCACATAGCCGTTAGCGCGCGAATATTTAAAATGGGATATGGTTAGATTTTATGCTTTCTGTCACGTGATACTGTGAATTAAATGGTGCCGATATTTGCCTAATAGTTGGTTAAAGGTAAGGCTTTACAATCAGGTGATCCCGGGTTCAATTCCTACTTTTCAAATGCTTTTATTTTTATATATTTTTTTTATATACTACTTTTGTTTTTGAAAGCTGCAGTAGTGTTGTGGTCTATGGGTGTATTCATAAAGGTACTAAAATTGAGTTAAAAACTTGTTTGGTTTATTTTTTTCTTGTTTTTTGCAGCTCATTGAGTGTCTTGAGAATATTCATACTAGGTACGTACATAATAAAACGCAGGCGTTTAAAAAATTCGAAAGTCCCGATCTTAAAATAACATTTTGAATGTATTGGGAAATTTGGTACCTATTTAAGTAGGTAGGTACTTAGCGCACTACCGGTCACTGAAGTCACCAGCCGCCACTGTTTAGGATACTTGATACTTGACCTAAGGGAGCTTCGTTACTTTAACTATATGAGGTTTAGTACTAAATCTGTAATAGCTGTGGATGACTTGAAATGTGGGATAGGTAATTTAGACTTAACCTGTTGGAGCCTTGATAATCGACCTATAGAAGAGCTTCGTTACTTGGTAGGAGAATTTATGCTTGACCTATATATGAGTCTTCGTACTTGATCCTATAGCAGACTTGCTACTTGAACTATATTGGTATGAAACAGAATTGTCACTTGACAGGAAAGAAGCCTTGATACTTAACCTATAGCAGGGATGCCCAAACTTTTTAGGTCCGAGGTCTACCCAACAAATTGGAATTCGTGTGAGGTCTACAGAAGGGGATAAAAAGATGCACTTGAGGAGAAATAAACTAATCTGACGTATCAGTGACAGATGTCACCTAAGTTTCGCTATATAAGTAAGGAAACTGTATTTTTGTAGAGCGTAATTTAGTCGCCCGTCTGTTGTTCCAATTTCGAACCCAAGGACTTACCTCGGATGCGTACCGATCGATTCTGAAGTCTTTCCTCTACAGAACCGGTAAACTCTGGAACGCTCTCGTGAAACGTCTCGGTTTCTTCGAGAGGAGTATGGCATTCACAACCCCGACTTTTGAACTTTGACCCATTAGCTTCTTGATGCTTTTGCTGACAGATTGACAGTAAGTTTTGTGGCATGGATAACTTGAAAGGCTCACGAAAGGGCATCAGTTTAAATGATTCTCGGTCAGAAAAACAAAAATACGGATCACAAAATATTTTACAATAAACGGTTGCTTGCTAGATTTCATCATAGTATTTTGTAACAATAGGGAGTAGGAAACCCAAATTTTTACCATATCTTTATACTTGGACAATAATATGTCTTATATTTAATGAAAAATAAACCGCCTTCAAAAATGTATGAAATAAAAAAAAATCAAACCCTAGAGTTGAAGGTGGTCGGTGATTTTTGCTTGCTTAAGCACCGCCTTCAACTCTAGGGTTAGATTTTTTTTTATTTCATACATTTTTGAAGACGGTTTTTATATTGTGTTAAATATTTTTTTTATTTCACAGTTTTTTTTAGTAATTTTTTGCTATTAATGAATCGCTCGGCCTTCGGCCTCGCGATTCCGCACCAAATTAAAATGGGACCACACGGGAAGCACCAGCTTTCAAATAAAAAAAAAAAATTCAAAATCGGTTCACCCAGTCGAAAGTTATGAAGGGACAAACATAAAAAAAAAACAGTCGAATTGAGAACCTCCTCCTTTTTTTGAAGTCGGTTAAAAATAAAGGTTGACCGGAAGAATGTGAGATGCAACCACGGCGACAGACGCGAGCCGCCCGCGTTCAATTGGCCGTCGCTCCCTCTCGACTCTCCCAAGTCTTAACCCCCTCGATTTATGGGGGGATGGATGGGGGTGAGGACCAGGTTTCCATATTTTAAAGACGATTTGTTGCGTTTTTAGGCTCTCAGTGGTCGGTGCTCGTTGGGAATAGTGAAAAACTAGTAATATCCTGGATTTTCATACGAAAACCTGGATTTTTTTTACATTTCAAATTCAACCCGGAGGGCATGTCTTGCGTCTCGATCGCAATTTGCTAAAAGTTCAGCTCTCTCATAGAGTTGAAATAGATAGGTTTCTTGAACTTGTGCCATAGTTTTACTTTAAGTGGCGGGTGGCCGAGTGGTTTGGGCATCGGCTTCTCATGCGAGAGGTCCGAGGTTCCAATCCGGTCGGCGTGTACCAATCAGTTTTTTCTGACGATAAAATTTACAGCTTCACCGTTTGGAACCGGTGTAAAACTGTAGGTCCCTTCCCTTTGTTGTTGTTGTTGTTTGCTGCCCAGCCTCTTGGGAAGGCGGGTGGGCTATTCTCCGCACTGAGACCTCAAGACGGTCTGTTGTACGTGGTCCCTTCCCTTGCCCCCTTACTAGGTGGTAGGCTCATATTGTAGCCGACTGGGTTGGTACCACCGTACTGGATGTAAGTTGGACGCATAGCAGCTGCGGCCGTTCTCTTTTCTAGTCCAGTATAGCCAGCAATCCTAGGGAAGTCACCGGTATGACACCTTCTCGGAGTTGGTATTCGGTCGGAGCATGTTCTCTGCTCTGGCCCCTCTGACTCAGCCACCCATACTGGATTTCATAAAAAAAATTAACTATGGTTAAAATAAATAATATATTTATTCGAGTTATGGTAAAAATGTGGGTTCAAAATATGTTTTTTGTTATATTATTATGGCGTATTATTTTCCCGCCGCTAGTCACCCATAGATGGCACACTTGTCACTTTGTTAATTTTCGTTGCGTTTGTTTGTATGTATGTATACAATTTAAGGATGACCTAAATTAATTTTACAATTGCGTGAAAACTGTTCCCAAAAATCGAAATAATATAATGAGACAAGACAAACGTTTTTCTGTTTCAAACGTACACCGTGTTACATTTTGGGTGAGACTTTTTTGAAATTCACACAAAAAATGAGAGAAACCTGTGAACTATTTTATTTAAAAATAAAAAATAAAAATTCGGAATGAAGAAAGTGAAGAAAAAAACTTTTCTTAAAATAAAAAGCCATAGTAAAAAATCTTCTAGTTTTTTGTATTGTATTGTTTATTGATCATTCATATAGCAGTTAGACTTTGCTCGAACTTGTCACAATTTGTTCTATCCGGTTCGATTACACCCACGAAGAAGAACCGGAAAGAAACTTCACAGGGATTTTTTTTTTCCATACATATTATTACAACTATTTCAGTGACTAGCCACATAACAGTCTATCGAAAACGCAACTTGAGAGCAAGATTAACAATTTTGCTGAGAGTTCTGACTACAAAGACTAGTCTGAATGTAACACGGTGTAAAATTATTACTCCGACTTAACAAAAGCGCCGCTACGAATGCAACAATATGTATTTGAATCTAATATGTCGACATTTAAGTAAAATCACATTGAAAAATAAAAAAAGATATGAACTGAAACCCGAAGTGTTATACAAGGTAATAGATAGGACAGGGTCGAAAGAATTCAAAAGTGTGGACGTGCTTTTGTCGTTTGTTGCATCACGTTTTACTGCATTCACACAATTTTTATGTGTTGTTTTAAATTACCGCCGTTCATTTTTCCTTCGTTAATTACCAATCGAACGGCTTTACTCGCGGAAGTTTGTGAGCTGGCCAACGATTCAGGCCTAACGAAACTTCATAAACAAACTGAAAGTTCTCTGTCGAATTATCATCGTGGTGGGTCAACCGTTTGGGTTGACACGTCGAGCCACGTCACCCGGATAACAGGCGCGAATAAAGTCATTTAATTGGCAGCAATGTGTAGTAATGTACACTATTTACAGTGGACAGCTTTTAACGCGCGCTCCAATAAAGATATGCAAGTCCATAGCTAAGTGTAATACAATACAGACTTGACGTTCAGTGTTACACTTTGTGTCCAACTCTCCTTTTTTCGCCAAAATCTAATTCTGTATGTGACACTGAACTGAACTATTTGTGACAAAAAATTTTGTAGGTATGTAATATTTTGAATTTCTTCGCCATTTTATGTGAAGAACTAAACAAAATATTTAAATTTAGAAATAAATAAAAAAACAACAGTATGGCCAGAAATGACCAGAAGAATAAGACTCAAGTATAAAAGTAAAATGTTGTAAAATTTTTGTTCCAGAATCGCCCCTAAAAATTTTGGTAGTCTGTTATTATCACCTGTATAATAAAATAAATGAATGATAAAATAAAGAAATTTGTATGGTCAGAAATTTTTCATTTCTTAATATAGTTTTGGTGCAAAAAAGGATGGTATCCAAAATTCAGTTTATTGTTTATTGTATAATTTCATCCATAGGTAGGTAACCTACGCTTGGACATGTCGAAAATTCCGCCAGTTCTAAATTCAATGCGAAGAAGAACTGACTTAAACAAACTTCGCAAGTCACAATATTGTATTTTTAATAAGTGTATTTTTAATTTTGTTATTATTCACACCAATTTACTTTTGTTGCTTTCGTCGCGCGTCCTACACGTTTGAATTCCTTCACTTGTATCGGCTTGATAAAGTTGTGTATTGTTGGTTTTATTTTGTTTAGTTTTTTAGAAAATAAAAAATGAATATCAGGGTTCACGTCAATAAAATCAGGGATTTTGAAATACAAACGGGATAGATGATTCTGCTCTTTTATGTGGCCATTTTCACCACCTCTTCTGTTAAACGTTGGACGAAGTTGGTTCATGCCTGATCTGCTTCAGTTACATGCCCAATTTGGTCTATGTTCATGACCGATCCGATTTTTTTTCTTATTTTTCCCTGGGTAGTCATAAACTGGCCTACTCCCTGGTTCCCGCTTGACGTTGAGTTTTGGGATACCCTGTATACATTAAAGTGATACAAATTTGTGGTCGCAGTCGGGTGAAAAGAGCAGAATCGCCTAACTTTTAATTTCGTGTTTCTTAAAAGAGTGTTCAAAACATGAATCCACGTAAATTAATTGGTTGTTTTTTTTTTTTTTTTTTTTTTTTGTCATTAACACATAGTGTTTTAGGATTAAGTTTAGATACTGATCTACATAGTTCCGACAGAAACAAGGTTTAATTGTTTATATGAAAAAATTTTACCTTGTTTAATTCTCTCACACTTTTATGTGACAGAATTAAACATAAACATTGTTTAATTCTGTCACTTAGCACTTACCAAACGAGCTAACATTACCGGTTTAGCCAGGTGAGACACGACACAGAACACATGAAAAAAAAAATTATTTAATGTTTCACCTACTGGACCATGTAAGGTAATAATCAAGGAATGCTAAACAAATTTGCACTGGATGTAAGTGCGACACCATCGAATAGAGAATGTCTAAAGACTAGTGCGTTTATGTGTCATGGGTTGTTGTAAGCTTTTTTTCTAGCATAAAGACGAGTGAATATGAGCCGAAAAGTGTTTTCTTCAAGTGCACCTTGATTCTTTTATCCTGCCGCTGCGCTGGGCGAGCTCGCTTCCCTTGTCCCACCTATCCCAGCTCGTGTCGCAGAGGTGGTTTTTAGATAAATAATTAATATTTTTTTTTACAAGACTCGATGCATCACACACATCACTCTCGTCACCAGATCGCAATACACTCGAGCCCTGAAAATCCTCAGTCCAGTATAGATGTTTACACATCACTTCATGTTATAGAACATAGAATGATTAAAATTGCATTGAAAAATTAAAATTCTAAACGGATGATAATCTATTCTGAATAAAAAAAAAACAAAATTTTAGAAAAATGAATAAAAAAAAAAACAAAAAGTTAAAGTAACATACAATAACAAAAACTAATTGGATTCTTCCGTTGGAGCAATATAGTAAGTTTTAATCGTTGTTTGGAGTGAAAGAGTTAAAACATGATCATCGCAAAAACATTTTAAAATTGTAAAAATTTCAATTTACACCGCGCCGTAATAAGCCATTTCTAATTCTTTATCAAATTTGTTTTTTTTGTTTTTAACTCTGTAAAATAAAAAAAAATGTTTTTTTTACTAACAATTTACTAACAAACACCAAAAATGAATTGAAAGGCATGGACGTATGAATTGTATTTTATTAATGCAGCATAATTGGATGGCAGGTAAAAATAAATAGTGATGTATTTTTTTTAAATAGATGGTGTTTTTTGTTTTTTTCGCTTGTTTAGTTTTTTTTGTTTCATTTTTGTTTTCTAGATAAATACCAAACATTCATTTTATTATTCAGTTTTATAGATTCAATGTCGTGCTAAAGGGCGACAGGGTCTATCGGGGTGTGCAGAGTAATAGGTGTTGTGCTGCAAGAACTCTGCTAAATTACAGCACAACACCGACCGCCACGTTACGCAAAGTATTCGGACCAGATAACTATCAGGCAGCAAGTGAGGCACGAAGATCCTCACCTGCCGCATGACTCGGTTGAAGAACCGTGCCAAGGTGAGAGGTGGCATCCAGTCGCTCTTTAGCGCAGCATCTTGTCGCCTTTTACGATATGCACGGGGACAGAGATGCAGTGGGGCATAGGCGTGCCGAGGGGGGGTTTTGAATTAGAATAAAAAAAAACGGTCCTCATGGCTGTATTGGAATTTTCTTTGATGAAATCTGAAAAACCGGACCGAAATCCTGGGAGGTGCCAGCCCCACACGGTACCTCACCACTCAAAATATTAATTAGTTTAGTACATTATTTACACTTTATGAAATATTTCGGCGCTGTCGCCGTCATCAGTAAGTAATATTATAATATATTATACTGATGACGGCAACATCGCCGAAATATTTAATAAAGCGTAAATAATGTACTAAACTAATTAATACAACACCACAAAGTGGAAAAAAAAACGCGAGAGTTTTTTTAATATTTATTATAATATATATACGGTGTTTCGTTAGTCATGTAAAAAAATTTCGGGAGGTTTACATACACACTCAAATAAACACTTTACGTAAAAAAAAACATATGTTTATAGTTTAATTTTTTCTCCTAAGAAAAAAAATAAAATCAAATAAGTAGCTGTAAAAACCAATCATAGTGACCTTGTGACTTACTTACAACAAACAGCTGTTCTGCGTTTGAACATAGTACGGTCATTGACCCCGTTACCGTTACCTACTGTTACACACAGGTTAATGTTTAGGTAGCAAACATGTTTTGTTAAATTTCTCGAAAAGTAATGCTAAAAACATTTAATTTTTTTTGCGTAACATGTTTATTTGAACGTGTATGTAACCCTCCCGAAGTTAATGACATGACTAACGAAACACCTTATATATACATATAAACTTTCAATACCACTCAAAATACATCGACAATATTATATAGCATGTAATGAAACGTGTTTGTGTGTGTGTGTGTTCGGCAGGCCTCCTCCGCTACAAGGTGGACTTCCAGAGCATGCAGCTCGACGACGAAGACATCTACAACGTGTACGACCTCGACGACTATTAAGGCACGCGCTGAGACAGAGAGAGAGAGACAAAACACAAGCAAGAGAGATAGAGCTAGGAGATAGTGAGAGAGCTTACGCTTCTGTTGGTCGCTGTGTCTCGACTCTATAGGCGGCACGGTTGTATTGCAAAGGGTGTACCGGGGATTATTGTTCGGACTCGTTCTCGGCGCTTAAGACGATACCCATAGCTAGCTGCTTTGCATAGAAAAAGGTCGTAAGTCGGTGTCGTTTTTTAATTTAAAAAAATTAATGGTAATAAAATTTTATTATCTACAACAATAGGGTTCTGTGCTTCTGGTTTAGTTATATATCAGTGCAATAAAAATTTCATTTCATTCACTTTTGCGTCAGATGAAAAAAAATGATTTAATTTCGATTTTTTTCATCTGACGCAAAAGTGAATGAATAAAACGATTTTTTTATTGCACTGATAAATAACTAAACCACAAGCACAGAACTCTATTGTTTTAGATTTTTAAATTTTATTACCATTAATTTTTTAAAATTAAAAAACAACACCGACTTACGACCTTTTTTTCTATGCAAAGCAGCCAGCTATGGGTATCGTCTTAAGCCCACTCCATTGTGGGCCATTTTGCGCGTCGGGGACTATCTGCTAAATCCATTGTTTCATCAAGATCTGAGGCTCGACTAGATCGCCGATAAGCGTCGACGTGGAAATAGCTTCGGTTGGTGTCGCTACGTCACGTGCTCGACTGGAAACCTTCTCTGGAGGTTTTACCAGCGAGCGGCCGCACTGTTGCCAGGCCTCACGCACTCGATGTACTTGCGCGCGCTAACTACCTACCGCTCGGTGCACCGACGGCGGTCTAATTCAGTAGAAATTCGTCAGCCGCGCGAAACATACCTACAAGCTCGCCCACTCAACTGCGCGCAGCTGCAAAGCAATAATGTACTTTACACTCGATCGATTAGGTACAATTTCACACGCAGCGATTGGCGACGTGAAACAGTAGGCTATTAAAGTTGAAGGTATGGAACTTTTTCTATGGAGTGATTTATCTGTTATGAATTAACTATTGAGTAATCTGTGCTCTTGCTCTTTTAGACGTTTCGGCTCGCGTCGAGCCCTCGTCGGCTAGTCTGCGTCGACTGGGACGCGGAGGCAGAACTAGTCCCGCGCTTGGCTTCCCTCACTCTCTACTGATACAAATTCTGTATGAATGCATTCCGGCGCGGCCCGCGAAACTCTTTCCGTGCAGGAGCTTATCGGCGATCTAGGCGAGCCTATTCTTGAAGAAACCGTAGACTTCGACTACAAAATTGCTCCTTCTTGAACCCCCCTTTTTCTCACTTCTATGAATTGTCTACCCCTTGCTTACGCGCATCCTTTGCATTTATAGTCTACGCCGCAAACGTTATACCAATTAGACTGACAAATGAAAAAAGAAAACCAATAAACTCGTCGACGACACCAAATTTAACCGAAGCGCGACCTCCCCGAATAGATGTTATCTCATTCCATGGTTCCGTGCTCGGCCGCTGCACGAATGCGGGTGTGACCGTTTAGTTCGACGGCGGGAATAATGCGTTGTTCGTAGGGCAAGGAGAGGAAGGTGGGTGCATTACAAGATTGCTCAATACGCTTACGAGATTTAGTGTTCGCTGCGCGAGATAGATACGTGCCGACTTAGTTTCTCATCATATTTTGTAATACATTTATTTACGTTAGACAGAATACGAGAATTCTGCCAACTTAGGTGCGTGGATAATCTGCCAGTGTCTGATAAGACACTGCTAGAAAACGAGTCTCTCTGTGACAGCTGGGAAGTAGTTTGCCAATGTGTGAGTAGGTTCACTTCCTAATAAAGGAAATTACTCGCTAGGATCTAGGAAATGAGCGTGTATAGCCGCCTCAACAGACTGCCAGCAGGGTACGCCAAGCGGCCTAGATCGTTATTTGGCGTGCGCCACTATACTAAATGCTCGTGGAACGCGCGGCGCACCGATGTTTATTATTGCTGCGCCGTTCCATACCCGATACTTTGAATATTTCCACAAATAAAATGTATTCCCACAGCGCCGCATTGACATGACTCAGAATGTCGATATACTCTGGGTGCGCCGGCGGCCCACCGGCGGCCCACCGGCGAAGTGGTAAAGCAGAAATCGTTGTATGGTTATCACGGTAAAGCAAAAATCTTTGCATGGTTACCACGGTAAAGCAAAAATCGTTGTATAGTTACCACGGTAAAGCAAAAATCGTTGTATGGTTACCACGGTAAAGCAAAAATCTTTGTATGGTAACACGGTAAAGCAAAAATTGTTGTATGGTTACCACGATAAAGCAAACATTTTTGTATGGTTGCCACGGTAAATCAAAAATTGTTGTATGGTTACCACGGTAAAGCAAAAATTTTTGTATGGTTACCACGGTAAAGCAAAAATTGTTGTATGGTTACCACGGTAAAGCAAAAATTGTATGGTTACCACGGTAAAGCAAAAATTGTATGGTTACCACGGTAAAGCAAAAATTGTTGTATGGTTACCACGACAAAGCAAAAATTGTATGGTTACCACGGTAAAGCAAAAATTGTTGTATGGTTACCACGACAAAGCAAAAATTTTGTATGGTTACCATGGTAAAGCAAAAATTGTTGTATGGTTACCATGGTAAAGCAAGACTCGTATGGTTACCATAGTAAAGCAAAAATCGTTGTATGGTGGCAGTCTAAGTGTTAAATAAGTTTAAACAGCGCGCAGTAAGAATTTGGCTTGTAAATAAAATTGATGGATTAAAATTTTTTAATGGTCGGAACTAAACGGTCACACTCTTTGTGTGCACAAATGACAAATGGTTGATATAATTGATTAATACCTATTGGTTTCAGTTTGAGAAGGCCATGCGTCCATGTTACGTTAAAAGCTAATACAAATAGGTAAATAATTTTGTCTAAGATTTTCGACCCTCTAGTGAAATTAAGTTCTCACACTTTTGATTTTATATTTTTTAGGTGTCCGTACCGAAATGGTACAAAATTAATGCTTATTGTGAGAGTCTCTTTTCTGTCGGTCCATTTGTCTTCCTGTCACTGTGCGCCTGTACGACTAAACCGGAAATCGTAGAATTAAAATTCGGAATGCAAATGTGGTTTTTTTTCTTCAGTAAATCAGTTCAGAATTCAATTTACCAATTTTTTTTGGAGCCTTAAAGTGAAAATAAAAAAAAATTTTTTTTTCTTCGTATTTGGTATTTCGCCATATTCAACGAAATACCAAACACCTAATGGTGTTTGGTATTTCGTTGAATACGGCGCTTCGCTTTAGGAATATCAAAATTTATTTTAATATTTTAGATAACTTTTTTTTAGTTAATTTTATAAATCTATGCAAAAAACCTTGTATTGTATTTTTTTATCGATTTGTGGTTGCACCTATACGTCCTTCTCAAAATGAAACCAGGCAGCCGTAGTTGTAAGCCGAAAGGTCAAATCAAGTACTGAGATCACTATTAAATTATTGATGGTGTATTACAAAACTCGTGTGCACTTGTGCGAGGGCCGTTGAAAAAAAAAAGTATGAAAGTAGAAAAAAAGATATGAAGTTTTATTCTACTATTTTCAAGTCAAGTGCATGGAAATGCACAGACATTTAAAAAGAATACAGCTAAAACTAAGTAACTATATAACGTTAATAATGGACTAGCATCACAGAGGTAGAGGGTAAAGTGTCAGGATAAATAAAAACAATTTAATAATAATAATTTTTTATTAAATTCAAGCGGCCCAACCGTCTCGGAAGCCCACCGACCACGCAGCCTAGAGATGCAAAAAAGGATCTTTTTTGCTTAGGGGCCATCCCTATATTACATCGTTTGAAATTAGGGGGGGGGGGGGGGGGGGGGAGGGGTTTGTCTGGTATCCGGCTGATGGCAATATGACGAAAGAGGGTGCAGGGGGGTCTTGCTGCTATGGTCGTCGCATGCGACACCCGCGGGAAGAAATGGGATGGCACTATTCTATGCCGGTAACGGCACGGCTCTTGTCTTCCGCTAGAAAAAATCGGCAAAAATCTATGACGTAATTTATGGACGGCCCCTTGGTCAAAAGTGTATGCATATTGCCAAATATTCCACAAGCCAGTGGTTAGAGAACATAATTTCTCGCATATGTAGGTAACCAGAGCTTTGATACCCGAAGCTAGGGGATTGGAGTTACAAACTGAGGCCCGGCCTAAAATCCGGACCCCCCCGCCCCCCCCCCCCCCCCCTTCGAAACGCAGTTTACACTAAATATAATTCAATAAATTGTCAAACACCATCCTTTACTACATAAAAAAAAAATTAAACTACTTCAAACCAGTCTGCCACACAATTATAGAACTTGCGGTATTGGTCTACCTCTAGGCTGAAATACAGAACGACTCAACAGGAACACTAGAATCTTATTGAGTTGATTCCTATTTCGCCAGACAATTTTCAAACTAAATTCTATAATGACGTTTCACCCAGGCTAAAATAGAGCCCTAACTCAAAAATTATATCATCTTTAAAAAAATCTGCTAATATGTATAAGAGAACTCCATATATCACGTGCTGTCCTTCTGTTTTGGCCTCTTGATCTCCTACCTAGCTTGACCCCCACCTCTTCACCTCCCCCTGGGTGAAACTTAGTTTTATTTATCCCCTTTATTTCTCATTGTATACAGGGTGTATCAGGATAGGTTTGAGAAACTTCAGGAATAGAAAGTACTCATTATTAGAAGAAAAAAATCCTTATCACTCAAATCGAAATTCCGTTGTTTTTTTTTTGTCATACAAAAGTTGGAAATTGTAATAAAAACTCGATGGACAGTGAGACTGGAGAGTGCAGTGAACTAATTCAGTCCTCTTTTTCTTTTGAGGTCATTGAACTTTCAATGTTTAGAAGTTACCTACACGCAGTTCAATTGTACTAGTTATGTATGCAACCTACCCATTTTTATTCATGAGTTAGAGTTTATTTTTTATTTAATAAAGGCGGACGTTAACCATCCACCAAATCTTGAACAATAGATTTTCACCAAAAAGTACTGTAAAATGATCGAATCTGGGAAAAAGTTTCAGGGCTTTTCGTCTTCAAATATGGGCCCCTTTCGAACCCTGAAGTTTCGAAAACCTATCCTGATACACCCTGTATAGTGACATATTCACTCAAATGACTACCTGTGAGTTTGAATAGATTTATTAAATTATTTTCATGTTATTCCTACCTTGCAAAATTACGAAATTAATTCTGCTTGTTTCGGGCCTAAGCGGGCTACGTGGCTTATTGAAGCTTCCTATTTAAAGAGTAGGGAAAACTAAAGTCTGCAGAACGAAACGGACCACACAACGGATGCGACTGATGCAAAACCGCTCCCGCTTCGATGAAGTGTTGCCCCAGTTGGTGGCGACCAGTTTGCTTGAACCCACTTTACTCTTGTCTACATCACATCTTCGTGCTTTTATACCAGGCTATACCAATGATAGCAGTCAAGTCAGTCTGTGTGTATTCGTTCACCGCTGGACATACACCTCTCCAATTATCCTCCAGTCCTCCCGGCGTTCAGCGATGCGAAGCCACCTGCTTCCCGCCGACGCACTCGATGTCGTCGTCCCACCCGGCGGGCGACCTTCCGGCACTCCTGATTTTTCTGTCCACAGCCACCAATCTAGGACACGGTTAGTCCATCATCAGTCGTCGTCTCGTCGACTGATGATAGCAGTAAATTTCCCGAATCTTTTAACCTGGGTGTCTTCAAGCGTCCTATTAACAGGGTAAACTGCCCAGCAACATTCCGCAAAGCTACTGAGCGTGATTTCGCGAGGATAGGTCATTTTGCCTCTGTCGACTGCACCATTCATTCGTCCCCCGGCACAGCCGGCTTCATATGCAGGCTTCATAGAAATAAATCATCCCGACACTGCCGCCTGTTGGAAATTCTACAATTTGTGAAAAATCACCATCAATCCGTTTCGGTTCACTGCTGGACGACTAAACAAGGCATCTCTCATCCATCCATTTTCTGCTACCCATTTTTAGGTAAATGGGTGGATCAACTTTTTCTTGTAACGTAAAAACCAGCTGCAAAGTCAAATAAAAAAAAATTTTATTGCAATTTATTACTTAGTTAAAAATTTATAAGTATAAAATACTTAAGTTTATAGGAAATTGAAAAAAAAAGTAGAGAACAATTTAAAATAAAATTAATCAAATTTTTAGGGCTGACCCAGGGGACAATTGTGTCCCCAGTTTTGTATGGAAAAAATGGGTTGTCCTCAGGGTAACCAATATATAAAAAAAAAACTACTCAAAATTCTTTGTGCAGCTTCTTTCTTATTGATCAATTACTTATCTGAGAGTTGCTGTAACTATTAAAATAAGGTGAATTAATCAATATAATATCCTTTTTTCAGACAAATACCAAAAACAAGAAAAAGTTGATCCACCCAAATAATACCGTGCTCTATTTCTAGCTACCCCATTATTCAGACTTAGTTTTAACAGATTATATTTAGAGAATATATCATTTAATGCTGATTCTTCCTATATAGTTAACACAACATTTATTTATTTGTCTTTTTTATTTTAGCAGGGGGTATTGTCGCATGTTTTAATATAATAATAATTAGTATTTTTCACAATAATTCACTCGTATAGGTGCACTCGATCGAATGACAAGTCATTTTGATTAGATATTAATTTTTTTTACAAGAATTATTAATGTTATATTTTTTTTCTCGAAATCGCTTGCATTCGTTTGTTCGTATGTACGCACGCACAAACAGCTAGGTTACACGGAGTTTATGCAGCGCTCGGTATGACGAACGCTCACTCAGGCTCACTCAGACACCGTATATTCACCTCGGCGCGCGGAACATAAGAACGAGTAGATTCATTAGTATGAAGACCGGTGTAACAAAAAACCCATACAAATTTTTTTTGAGTTTGATACAACCAAATCCTCCCTAAATAACACCCCTTCGTTTTTTTCGTCGGGGCTTAAATAAAATAGCACCTTCAGACAATTCTTTGTCCCGCTATAGTTTTTACGCTGTAATAATATAGCACAATAAGTCATTATTTTGTTTATTATCCGGTTCGGTATGGTTGGCCGAGTCCGAGGGACCAGAGCAAGAGCTCAACATCACCTACGATAAGGTGCCATATCGTAGACTTGCCTTTGAATTGCTGGCTATACTGGACTACAGGATTTATGCATTTTGTTTAGCTTGGTGAAGTTCGTGACAGTTAATGACTGCCGACTGGTGCCAGCTGAATGGAAGATCCGTCGAAACGGCTGTGAAAAAATTGCCAATTTTTTTGTCCAGTTCAGTGTTGCCGGCACGACCAAAGTGAAGCGCTAACGTGGCATCTCCGATAGGAACAAAGTAAAATGCGCTCGGGTGGGTGTAGCCCACCTTATCCAGGTGTTATTAAAAAATTTGCTAAACTTTGAACAATTTTCAAGTGTATAACTAGCTAATTATATGTATTTGCCGTATAAAACTCAGTTCGGTATAGAGTATGGTGCGTGCCTAAGGAACTTTAAATCTTGTGTCCGTCCGTCTGTCTGGACGTAGGTTAATATTAGCGTTAGCGTAGCATATCAATAATCGTCGGTGTATTGTTAGAAGGACGAACATGCCGTTTGACAAGATATTGGCCTTCTTAACACGGTTAAGTAGGGTGAATATCCTACTTGAGAAAATGTTATATTCACCCTTTTAACCCGGATACAGAAGGGCGAATATCCCACTCGAGAAAATTTTATATTCACCCGTTTATCCCGGATACAGAAGGGCGAATATCCTCCTTGAGAAAATGTTATTTTCACCCTTTTAACCCGGAAACAGAAGGTTATCGTATTTGATAAAATGTTATATTCGCCCTTTTAACCCGACTAGCGGAGGGTGAATATCCCACTCGAGAAAATGTTATATTGACCCGTTTAGCCCGGATACAGAAGGGCGAATATCCTAATTGAGAAAGTGTTATATTCACCCTTTTAACGAAACACCGACATGTTTAAGTCGATGTATATCATCCTCTTGTCTTTATTTAATAAATAGTTAGAAGAAATTATGAAATGTACTAAGGCTCACTTGCACCAACACGAGTTTAAAGTTAAGTAGCGAGTTATGGATTTAAACGCGGTTCACACGTACAACGGGTGCTAGTTTAACGAGTTAAACTGGTTTATATATTAAATTTGTGTTGGTGCAAGACGAGCTAAGGCCCACTTGCACCAACACGAATTTAACTATAAACCAGTTTAACTCGTTAAGCTAGCACCCGTTGTATGTGGGAACCGCGTTTAAACCGCGTTTAAATCCATAACTCGCTACTTAACTCTAAACTCGTGTTGGTGCAGGGCCTAAGCTATAGTTTGGCAAAGTTAAGTCTGCAGAACGATAAAGGCTTGTAATTCTAACTTCAACAAAACATATATACAGTAGGCGCTCGGTAATCCGGCGCTCGACAGTCCGGCACGCCCAGTAGTCCGGCATTTTTAGCCTCAGCTGACCCGCTCTATAATCCGGCAGTAGTGCCGGATTACAGAGCGGGGGGATCCGGGTGAGCATAGCAAAATTTGCTCTCGCGCTCAGTCCGGCCCCGACCTTGACAGCGAAACTACGCGTCTGTTTGTTTTGTTGAATTACGTAGTGTGTGCGCGTAGTGTGCCACATAAATGCTTTATATGCCATACAAATCCAATAATCCGGCAGTTCCAGCAACCCGGCACAGGCGAAAAAATTTGAGTGCCGGATTACCCTACCTACTGTACTATTACGGCCTACTGTACTATCGCAATGTTTGATATTAGCAAGCTGGCTCTCATTTTTGTCTGTTGACGTAATCTACTATATCCACTCAACCGGGCTGTCATATTTTTCAATATGGCGTCCTGTGACCGCCATCTTGCGGCGGAGGCGGCACCTATACCCAGGCGGCGTACACAGACCATTTCTAAATTGTTTTGTATGAAACTGTGGTAAATTTTCGAAATATGCATTAAACGACCTTGCGTCAAATTGGGCTCACCCAACTAGCACACAAGCTAAGCTAGCAGCCCTTGTACAGCCTAACAGGTGTATAATAGCCGTTCAAAGGCTTCTGTATCCTCCCGAACATGTATAACAGAATATTAGAAAGTTCTACAAGAGCTAGGTGGAATAGTCGCCGTAAAATGGTAACAAATTATCGCCCCCGTTGTACAAAGGGTTAGTATGTTTCTGTTATATGGGCGTTGAATCTTAAACAGGGTTAAAAATATCTCCTCTAACACTATAAGTTCAATAAGATAAGGTGTGAAGGCTAAAGCTTTTGAGTGGTATTCAAAACATCGTTTGAAACACTTTTGGTGTTAGAGTAGAATATATTGAAACCCATAGCTGTTAAGTTGAGTTTGTGAACGCTTTTGTAACACTTATAACTTCAGTAGAGGTATGAATCTACTTATAGCGCTGAAGGTGATACAGTAGGAATATTTATAGCGATTGTGTGATAAAAGGCTGCATTGGATAGTAAGAAAATATTTAACCACCAAAAGAATAGAAAATCCGCCAATATTGTCACTGTAGCGCTCAAGGCAGGATAAAAGCTCTACCGTTTTTGACTCATATGCGCGCGCTGTCGTTTCATTCACCATGGATTTTAAAATATGGAAACGGAAAAAACAGAGTGGTTGCGTTAAGAGAAAGATATCCAGGGATTATTTAAATATCATAAATAATCAAGCTATTGGTTTGCTCAGCTAGGAGGCAAAACGAAGTCGGAAGGAAGAATTTGATTCTGGTTGCACCAACAGTAATAAATAATCCAAGCCATGTTCATAATAATGAGGGTTCCGTAGTTGTGAGTAGTGCGTCAATTACAAGTAACTGCATTTTGTCCTACAGTGAGAATATTAGTATAGTTGAGAATGTTAACAGTGATTTCGAGGCAACAGGAATTCACGAGGGTTCCAGAGAGAACACCACAAAACATATCCACGACTCTGCTAACCTTTACACTTCAGATGAAGAAGAAACGGCGATTACAAGTGAATTCATAAAAAATCTTGATTTACGAAATGAATTACGAAAATGGGCGGTCGAATTTAACATAGCGCAAGTGGCAGTGAAATGACTATCGAACATTTTGAATAAAATAATTCCCAATGTTTTACCTGAAGACGTAACTCCCAAAGATGCTCAATGTACATTAGTGTGTGTCGAACACAGAAGCGAATAATATTTCTTCCCATTGTTGCATACCTATTTATAAAATAAAACAATGAATATTTTCTTCATATTATGTTTTATTCAGCACCGGCATAACAGAAATTCACATGCCCATTTGAATCATGAATCTGTCGAATCGGAAAGTTTACGAGCTAATCCCTCCACCAGAAATATCCTTATTATGATGCGTAACGAGCATGGCACTAAGGGTCAAAACATAAATACACGATACGACGTCTCAACGTGCCACGATGCACCGCACAACGTCGCACCATGAAAACTGTCCTGCCGGCCGCCCTGAAACAAACAATTGAACCAATGTTTATTCTTGATTTTAAACTTTTACATGTGTTTTTGGTTCTGACAACGGACTCCTAAAACGTTCCATTAGAGAAATATTAGACTCTCCATTTACTCCTTGGGATCTAGAAAAGAGGGTTAAAGTAAATCTTTAACTCTTTAAGAGAAGTAATCACTTTTGTACAGTAAGTGTAGGGCCTATAGCTCCAAAAGAGCGAATACAATCGCCTCTTTATATCTGAAAGCGGTTGATTGGCGATAGTAAACTGCTAAAGCTATTGCAACGAGACGCCATTACACATGTTGATGAATGCAATATTCGTATGAATATTTTAATATTTTCCACATCAAATGCTTTGAAATTACACAACACACATAAATATTTTCTCATTTAATACCGAATAAAACTCTCACAAAGATTAATTTTTTTTTTTTAATTAATAATAACAACGTGACCTGCATATGAAAAGCGCATTATTTATATTATTAGCTGCATATTTTGGGGGCGCGTGAAAAATTTACCTCAAACATATACCTATATTCACAGTAATCTGTTGTTCGCACTGATTTTTGGCTCATATAAACGAAAATCATTACTTACCTCGTAACTGGTATTCCACTTCTGTTAAAATTTAGTTTCGATCACTTGTTGTGTTGTGGCGCTCTCTTCAAATTAAATTATAATTGTAAATATCTGCTATTGCTATACAATCGAAATGCAGTCTAAGCCTCCATACAGAGGTTAGAGAAGAGCGAAATACGGTCCAAGCTGTACAAAGGCGGCACAAGCGCATAACTTACACGCATAGGAGTACACAAGCGCTTTTAAAGAACCTTTGTATCACCTTTTGGTGAATACAAGCGCTTTTATAGAGCCTTTGTATCGCCATAACAGGTTTATAGAGCCACTGTAGAGCGATTGTGGCACTGAAGGTTGCATAATTTTGGGCCCTTTTTGGCGCTGCAGGAGTGTTATATCCCCCTCTAACCCTACTGTAGAGCTTAATTGTACAGGCTAAGCCGTTTCCCAGAACTGTTATACGGCTATTGTACGGCTATTTTGGCAGCTTGTGTGCTAGTTGGGCAGTCACATAATATGAGAATATTATGCTCAGTGTCCAACAGAGTATAAATTCATATGTCATTGTAAAGGTCTCGGTTCGTACTTCAATTTTTACTTAAGGCACCTAGTAACGTAGTAGTTTTCATAAGGGATTTTTTCATAAATTGCGATCCTTCGAATTAGAACTTTGAAAAGTGTGTAATCAATAGATATAAATAACAAATGGCGTAATCTTCCTATAAAAGTTCCATTCAAATTCACTTCAGTTTCTGAGATCAAGTCTTCAAAGTTCACGCTGAAGAAAAAATCGACATTTGGTTACCGTATAGTTTGTATAGAAAATAATAAAATTTTACAACCGCAAAACGTGTGATCGATAAAGAAAGAATTGTTCTATATTTTGCAGTAGTTTTTAGCCTTTCGATTGGTCTAATTGTCACGGGCTACTTCTTAAAAAATCCACATGTGACGTTACTAGGCGCCTTAAGGTATCGAGTTCAATTCCATTGCAGAAAAGATAAGCAAGCAAGGAGAGAAACATATTTCCTTATATTTATGGTAGAACAAATTAATGTATTAATAGTTATCTCATCTCTGTTGCTGGGTGAACCCAGTCTTCATACTTTTTTGCCCATGGTCCTTTATGGATAGATATTGCATTAGTGTTTCATGTCTAATTTGTGTTCCTACCATGATCTGCTAGCCTGTTATTTCATGAACAACTAAATGTCAGTTCTATGGCGTTTGTTGTGTGATAGGGTGTTTGCGAGCACAAATAAATAATTGAGATCCTTTTAAACCACTGATGTCGGTCGAAGCGTGGCCTTTTAAACGCATTCAAAATTTGAGCGGACATGGGAAAGTAATAACGTTGGCTAGTTTCTAGTTGCCACCATTATGGAGACTTCTCTTTGCCAGATACGAAGGTAATATGTTATCAGTATGTGTACTCTTGAGAGTTTTAACCGTGCCTTATATTCAGAGAGTTGGTCAAGTGTGCACGTTGCGTTAAGAAAGAAGGGTTCACTATTGTACGTTCACTATAAGATGGCTCTTGTGATAGCTGTTTAATATGTAAAGCAGATCATATCACTGTTTTCTCTCTATTATTTGGCTAGCCTACCGTTTAATGTTTTACAAATATTTGACTTCCCTATGGATTGCTGGCTATTACTGGACTAGAGGAGAGCACGGCCGACGCTGCTGTGCGGCCATCTTTTGTTCAGTACGTTGGTACCGGCCCAGTCGGCTACGATTTGAGCTACCTCTTGCAAAATGTGATGGGCACAATTTTTTAGCAGTGTACCTTTTTTTTCATGCTAGAGGTATACTCTGTTTGACCAGTGTTGACAGTGACTCATCGCAAAAATGAGCGTTTACTTAGAGGCGAATTCTCTGAACCCGTCCGAACAGAATGCACTTTATGTTGTCAGAGTTAATCCTTTTGGTAAAAATACAAGGTGTTGCAGTTGCCCCCGTAATATATTTAACTAACATAAGGGGGTTATTCTTTAAGTGAAACTAAACAACTTCTGTGCCGAAAACATTTTTTTTTAAACAAATAAATAATGTTTGAAGAAAAAAAAATATTTTTTCTTCAAATTAAAAAGTCGTAGAACAAAAGTTGTTGTATTTCACGTACAGAATCACCCCCTTTCGGGTTTTACGGTTAGGGTTGCAACACCGTGTATACTAGGTAATACAATTTGTGAAGAATTAATTAAATTCCTCAATGGAAATTTGGATGGAATGTATTATAAATTCTTATAAGTACTAGGTACTGGCTACATTGTTTATAATTACGGTAAGAAATTCGTTGTGCGCGTGACGACGGCAAGAACAAAACTCACGCGTCCGTGTGGAGCGACTACCAAATGATGACTGAGCTATTTAAACGCGCATTCATCCCCTCGGGGGTTGGGAGGCGCGGTAACCTGTGATGAGTCACTGCCAACACTGGCCGAATAGAGTATAAGTGATGGTAGATTATATAGTATGGAGAACGCAGAACGGTTAAACTGTTATTAGCTCTTATTCGCTGTCGCGCGTACCATCTTAAAGTGAACAATTGTAATAGATTTTGATGTTAAATGTAAATAATTTTGCACAATTTTTGTTTTAGATAAAATATTTCTCGCGTCTCCGAATGTCGTCGAAAATGATTTTTTTATGTATTCTGTACATCTGGGGTCCTATGTTGATGTTGTTCACGAATAAAATACATACGGCATGAATGTTTTTTAACTGTTTTTCGTTTCATTCATCCCGTTTGCTAGGGCGAAACCAAACCGTCCTATCCAATTCTTTATTCATCATTCGTATGGTAGTAGGTACACGCTTGAATTTGTCCTGTTTAGTTTTTACAATCCGGTTCGATTACACCCGCAAAGAAGAGCCGGCAAGAAACTTCGCAGGGTTTTTTTTTTAAGCCCTTCAATTACAATATATTGTTACTAGCTACAATAGAGACTGATTACAGTGTTAGGATACAGTTTGAGAGCTAGAATAACTTTTTTTTTATTTTTTTTTTTATGGAATCTGACACGGTTGGCTACATCACCTGCAACGTCCGTGATGTCAGCCCATAACACCGGGTGAACTTGGTGCGATATCAGTGCTTCCCCCTTTGATCGTGCCGGCTACACTGAACTGGACGGAAAACACAAACTATTTACATAGCCGTTTCGACCGACACCTTTCATTCAGTGCGGTGGTACCAACCCGGGCGGGTTAAACCCTACCACCTAGTAATATAAGAAGGGAGTCATATCCCTTAGTCGCCTTTTACGACATACACGGGGAGAGATGCAGTGGGGAAATTCTTTTAAAGTACCGGCCCCACACGGTACTAGTTTCAAATTTTTAGCTATAATCTAAGCTTGATAAATCTGTCTGACCACATAAAATCAAAAGTAAAATTATAAATAAAATCAAGTATATTATAGCCTTTGTCAGATATGGTTGATTGAAGTGAATCCAAGCAACGACATTCTACTTTCTGGACGGGCCCTCGTCATACATTTTACCGGTAGAAAGGTGCGATTGGAGTTCGTCTATATATTGGCAATATTTAAAACAGCGTAAGTGCACGAGCGCCTCATACATCACGTTACGTTTCCGCTCTGCGAACGTCGATAGAGTAAGACGGTTAAATGGCAATTTGATACGTATAAAGGAGAGAACGATTGGAGAGGGTGCTGAATGCTCACCAATAGCGCGCCTCAATTCGGTGCGTTGTATGCCACTTCCCGATAATTTAATTAGTTCAATCCAAGCCGATCTGTTTAATTTATTTTGCCGTCATACATTTCCGGCCAGCAAATAATGCATGTTGAGCTTTAGAAAGAGGCAATCGGGTTGTAGAGCGTTGTCCCTGTCGCACGCACATCTCTGTTTAACTACAACCGGATTGTCTCTTTCTCGACAAGCTCGACACGCAAGTTAAAGTTTTTGAAAACCAATCAGTTTTTTCTGTGGGAAAAAATTATGCGCATACACCTGCTGCTTCACTGTTCGGAACCGGTGTAAAACTGTAGGTCCCTTCCCTTGCCCCTTACTAGGTGGCAGGCTCAAATTGTAGCCGACCGGGTTGGGTTAGGTTACTTTAGGTGATGTCAGCCCATAACACCTTGTCGAATTAGGTGTCATGTCAGTGCTTCCCTTCGCTCGTGCTGGCTACACTGATCTGGACGGAAAACACGAACAATTTACATAGCCTTTCGACCGACCTTTCATTCAGTGCAGTGGTATCAACCCGGGTGGGTTAACCCTACAACCTATAAGGTAGGAAGGGAAGGGTCCTACAGTTTTACGTGGAGTCCAAACCGCGGTCAATCTCCAACGGTCGAACGGTCACCCATCTGAGTGCTTATCATCACGAATGACCGTCGACCGGCCGCACCACTGATCTACCGGGGCTGACAATGCATGTTACCGGGCATGTTAGTAATGGTACCCTACTTGCTGCTTATCGATTGAATCTTGTTCGAATACTTTGAGAAACGTGGTGGTCGGTGTTGTGCTGTAATTTACAGTTCTTGCAGCACAACACCGATTACTCTGCTTACCCAGATTGACGGGATTCAGCGTGTGTGATATGTATATACGGTGTTGCAGTTGCCCCCGTAATATTTTTAACCCTTGTGCTCCCAAGTGGAGCGCGCGCTCCAGTTTTCGTCGCCTACCCTTGGCTCCCAAGTGGAGCGCGCGCTCCACTTATTGCGCGCCTTTTGCGCGCCGCTAGTTTTAATTCAGTATCTAATTCTACCAATTTTCTAACAAAACACTCAATACTGGTATCATTTCTTGGTTAAACTTACTAATAACTATTCTCAGACACGACTGGGCACACATTATCCTTCACACAGAAAAAAAATAATGAAGTTGACAGAAAATAAAATGTCACTTTTGGCAGCTGACATTTCCACTGACTCTGTAATAGACAAAGATTGTACCCGTAAACGTATTTGGGTATTTGATAGTTCGTTTCAATGCGCTTATTTCGGTATACCATATGTAAGACGAAATTGTACAGTTTTGGTCAGAAAAATTAAAAAAAAAATTCGAGTGTGTTTTGTTTTGCCTGGAGTTCAAAAAATCGGTCTGTGCTTCTAAATAAGTGAATCCTGAAGAGTTTGGTATCACTGAACGCGTAATTTCAGTACAAACAAGACAGAATAACGAGTATTGATGGATCGATCGATTGAGGCGGGATATTCGAATTTGTGTGGGAGCGCGCGCGCCAAAATTTTGCGTTTTTAAGCGCCGCTAAAAGGGCCTGGGAGCCAAGGGGAGTATAGTAGGACTATTTGGAACGTGTGGGGCTCAAAGGGTCTGACATAAGGGGGTTATTCTATATGTGAAACTAAACAACTTCTGTGAAGAAAAAAATTTTTTTGAAACAAAAAAAAAATTATTTTTTCCATACAAATTTTAATTAGCTATTCTCAAAATGTATGGAGAAAAAAAAATTTTTTTTCTTCAAATAAAAAAGTCGTAGAACAAAAGTTGTTCCATTTCACGTACAGAATCACCCCCTTTCGGGTTTTACGGTTGGGGTTGCAACACCGTGTATATTATAGGGGATTTGCCAATAAATAATAAAAAGGGAAAAAATTAAGGGGTTCACAAAAAAAAACAAAACGCAACAAATTTATGGATCCCCATACAAGAAGCGTGCTAAAATCGATTAGTCACGCTACTGAATAATAGATGGCGCCACAGGTTTTTATATTTTGCATTGTGATATACTTAATACAGATTAACCACCTGAACTGAAACGGTATGCTGGCACTTTCGACGGTTTATCTGTCTGGATTAAAAAAAGAACGGTGGAAAATTGAAAAAAAAAGTTCTCCATACATTAAAAAAAATTACTACCTAACCTGAAAATAAATATATTATGGAGAACCAATTTGGAGAACGCAATAATTCCTTTTATTTCGAATTTCCCCGCCGCTCTTTTTTGGAATCTACCATAGAGTAACTTATATGGGGGGGATCTAATTACCTAGTTTTTATAGACCTTTTGAAAGAGCAAAAATTAATCCAGTATAAGAAGTGTTCAAACAAATAAGTCAGAAAATGTCATTGTGGATAGTCTACCTATCTATAGAAGAGAAAGACGAAAAATTATGCTTGCTTGCTCTTTTCTTCCGCTGTTTTCATGCAAATTTTTTAATGAGTAAGTCACCCACTTAGAATTCGCGCCGGACCTGGATGTCACTCCCGTCGCGGCACACCGGTTGAAAACCCCTGGTAGATGCACAAAATGCACATAAGTAAATATTTTTCTTCCCGGGACAAATACACTCTTCGGGATAAAAAAAACCTTTCGCCCGGAACACGGGACAATGAAGCCTGGCTTGGGAAAATACTGGAAATCCCGGGCACCTTGCAAGCCTTTAGCCTAGTAGGGAAATCTAAAAATAACCATCATATAGGTAACTATGTTACATATACCTACCAAACACACCATAATATAATATCGAGTTTCATAGATTAGCATAATCGAAAAATAGACGAGCGTTTTTTTAAAATAGCTGCTCATACCTTATTCACGCAAAAAAACATTAGAAAGTTGGCCGGTTTTCTATATTTAGACTTTAACAAAAAACGTCAAATGTAGACCCCGCCAAGGAAACCGGCTCTTGGCCCGATGTTTGAGTAGAGAAGTATGGGGTGACACGACGTGGTCGCGTGGGTTCGAACATTGTGCTGACGTCAAGCCATCAAGACATATTTCATATTATTTAATCGAACGTTGACCTTCATTCCTACTTTGAAACAGTATAGTGTACCCGAGGAGCTGGTTGCTTTTGATTTTCGTCAAAATCATACTTCTTTTTTTTATGTTATTCGGTATGGGTGGCAGAGTCGGAGCGGAAAAAGCGCATGTTCCGACCAGCCAATATCACCTCCGAGAAGGTAGGTGCCATACCGGAGACTTCCCTGGATTGCTGGCTATACTGGACTAGAGGAGACCACAGCCGAGGCTGCTATGCGGCCATCTTACATCCAGTACGGTGGTATCAACCCAGTCGGCTACAATTTGAGCCTACCACCGCTATTGAGGCTACAATTTGAGGATACAATTTGAGCCTAGACCGCACCCTCGATCGAGCTGCGGTCTCCGACGACCTCATGGACCGGAAGACGGACGATCCTCTTCGCCGGACGTCGCAGCAGCCCTCCGACGACGGTGCGTACGTCGACCACTCGAGCGCGATCATCTGTGGCTTCGATTATCTGTGTGAATTTTTATGGGGCTTTAACCAATAATGTTGCTTTAACATGACACGAATTGGCGTAACATGAGCTCATGGTGTATGATATAGTATTGGGGTCTCTTGACTCTTCTCTCACAACATCACATGGTTTTATTTATTAGCTGCATTTGAGATTCGTTAGTATTCGTGCTGGCTTCACCTTTATTCTGTTTATTTGTTTTGGTTTAATCGAAAACCTATTTTGGAAGTTTTTTCGTCTATTTTTCCGAGAGCAAACCTCAAATTAAAATCGTTATTTTATACTGTTTTTCCAAGATCGTCCTCTATTATTAAAATATGGAAACTAAGTACCTACCTACTTATAAGAAGACGTGGAAAAAATTATACAGGTTGTATCAGGATAGGTTTGAGAAACTTCAGGAGTAGAAAGTACTCATTATTAGAAGAAAAAACTCCTTAGCACTCAAATCGAAATTCCGTTGTTTTTTTTTTGTCATACAAAAGTTAGAAATTGTAATAAAAACTCGATGGACAGTGAGACTGGAGAGTGCAGTGAACTATAATTCATCTTTTTCTTTTGAGGTCATTGAACTTTCAGTGTTTGGAATTTACCTATACGCAGTTCAATTGTACTAGTTATGTATGCAACCTACCCATTTTTATTCATGATTATAATTAGAATTTATTTTTTATTTAATATAGGCGGACGTTAACCATCCACCAAATCTTGAAGAATAGATTTTCACCAAAAAGTACTGTAAAATGATCGAATCAGGGAAAAAGTTTCAGAGATTTCGTCTTCAAATATGGGCCCCTTTCGAACCCTGAAGTTTCGAAAACCTATCCTGATACACCCTGTATAATAATCATTTTGTATGTTACAGTTATGTACAGTACCTACCCGAGAGTAAATAATGAACGTCGAACCTTAGAAACAGACAATCCGGTTGTAGAGCGTCACCCCGGCCACAGAATAGAGAACTCGCACGTCTCTGTGCGACAGAGACGACGCTCTACAACCGGAATGTCTCTTTCTAAAGCTCTATAATCATTATTTTTGTAACGTGTGGGGCCGGTACTTTAAAAGAATAGCCCCACTGCATCTCTCCCCGTGTATGTCGTAAAAAGCGACTAAGGGTTATGATATGACTCCCTTCTTATATTAATAGGTGGTAGGGTTTAACCCGCCCGGGTTGATACTACCGCACTGAATGAAAAGTCGGTCGAAACAGCTACATATGTAAGTACTAAATAGTTTGTGTTTTACGTCCAGTACAGTGTAGCCGGCACGACCGAAGGGAAGCACTGACGTGGCACCAAGTTCACCCGGTGTTATGGGCTGACATCACGGGTGTTGTAGGTGATGTAGCCAACCGTGTCAGTTTCCATAAAACAATATATATATTTACTGCGGGGTACTGTAACTTACGTAAATAGGTTTAACGTGATCCCGCTGTCCCCTTTAGTTTTACGTGGAATCCGAACCACGGTCAGTCTCCAACGGTCGAGCGGTCACCCATCCAAGTACTGACCGCATTCAGGTGTGCTCAACAACAGTCGATCAGCCGCACCACCGAGCTACCGAGGCTGACGAAAGGCGACGAGGCGACGAGGTTACCTATGCTAACTTTTTTTTATTAATCCGGTATGGGTGGCTGAGTTGGAGGGGCCAAAGCGCATGCTCCGACCAGCCAATATCACCTCCGAGAAGGTGGTGTCATACCGGAGACTTACCTGGATTGCTAGCTATACTGGACTAGAGGAGAACACGGCCGAGGCTGCTATGCGGCCATCATACATCCAGTACGGTGGTATCAACCCAGTCTGCTACAATTTGAGCCTACCACCCAGTACTAATACGAGATAACTCGGCAACGACTAACTTATTCGTTTACTTTTGTACACCATCGCCGAAAATATAATTCCGGCGCAATTTATTGCGTTCAGCGATAAGTACAGATGCTTTTTCGAAATTTCGTAAATACTAAAACGTGCACGTCTGACTGGCTTCCTCATGCATTCCACAATTACATAATATGTACGTATGTACCTAACCTACTGAGTACCTACTGTCTACACACTTCCTGTTGGTACTCTGTCTGTATAACCTGTGGTAAATGTATTTATTTACTTACCTAATAATGCTGCAAAGACAATAAACTGAAAACATGCATAGGTCATTAGCACTATGTATTTAATAGCTTAGCTCCAGGGTTGCCATATCCAAATCCTTGAAAGGAGGACCAGCAAACTAAAACACCCTGACTATTTGGGGCAGAACCCCGGACGCAAATGAAAATGCGAAGATTTAATATTTAAAACATTTATTAAGTTTTATGTAGCAACCGAATTGTCCTAGGCACTAGGCACAGCCACAGATTACTAAATAGTGCACAGCGCTGGTATATTTATCACTGCTGCCAATTTTGTTTAAAAGTTCTCCTTGTCCAAGTAAGTAGGTAGTTATAAAAATTATATATTTAGTAAGAATAATGCTTGAAAGAGTTTTTATTGTCAACTTGTTCCTCTCATCGATCCACTGAACAAAATAAAACTATTTGTTCCTCCCCGGTCTTCTCCGGACACACTGGAAAACCCTGACCCTGTCAGGGAAACCACGGGCGAATGGCGGCCCTAGCTCCACTCCACACTATTCAATGCTTTGCTTGCCAGCCAGTTGCCCTACGCGGGTACCTACACACAGCTATGTACCTACCTACCTACAAAAACTAGAAAAACAGTACCTACCGCTAGCTCGGCTGGCACGTGTAATACGAACTGACACCGAACATCTCCGGAAATTGTCGAACATCTCCGAACGGAGGCGGAGGGAGCCGAGCGCGGCAAAATTGATAAAAATATGAGAATTTTGACGTAGAAGCCCCAGCAGCGGCGTGCGGAAGGTCACGAAATTGGGTTACACACGATAGATGGATAGAATTTTTGGTATTGCTTAGTGAATAACTTTATTTATTGTTTCAATAAAAACTAAATAACTAATACACTAAAACTAAAACTAATCTAAAATTTATAATAAGAAAACCTACAAAAAATAAATTTCTGAAAAGTCCGCCGAAGCCAAGTGTACCAGCACGCTCGCCGCGTTCAAAATGGGGTGCGTGGCTGTCGAGCATTTCACCAAATCAGGGGTTAATTTCTCCGATTTGGAACAAGCGCCAAGGCTTTCAAATAAAATAAAAAAATTAACACCCCACGTAATGAATGGACACCCCGAAGTTATTTTAAAACTCTAAGCTACAACTTAAGCCTACAACAACCCTACAACTTTTAATGGCTCGGCAGTTTTTCCCCCGAGTACAGTATCTGGTCTGTCAGCCTCGATAGCTCAGTCACTGGTGCAGACAGTCGACTGTCGCTTTAAGCAACGCTGGGCCGGTCAGTACACCGGGTGTCCGCGCTTCCCTTCTGTCGTGTCGGCCACACTAAACTGGACGGAAAACACAAAACTATTTACATAGCCGTTTCGACCGACGTTTCATTCAGTGCGGGGGTACCAACCCGGGCGGGTCGAACCCTACCACCTAGTAAGGTAAGAAGGTAAGGGACCTACAGTTTTACATGGAATTCGAACCACGGTCGGCCTCCAACGCATCCATCCACTGATCGCGCCACTAAGCTAACGAGGCTGACACACAGTAGTGATCCCGCCCGAAGGTCACGAAATGTCAGCCGACTAGCAGCAGCGGACGGAGCTAGTACAAAGTTGTATGGTCGTCGTACCGTACGTAGCTAGCCCCCCCCCCCTGCCCCCGCGCCCGCCGCCCATTCGGTACTATGTACGTAGGTAGGTACCTACCCAAGTTCTAAATATAGCACAGTTTTATCTTATTTAGTAGGTACCACCACACTACGAAAATATGTTTTTGTAATGTTTTCATTTCATTACAAACACGAGTATACATAGACACGCGTGGAATACGTCTAAACACAGTCTAACTACGCATTTGAGTCTAGCTAGCTTCAATCCAAAGTCTTTGTTCAATTCTATTGACAAAGGAAAATGGCGAAATGGCACACACATTTTTAGGGTTCCTGGTGGTCTGGGACCTGTTACTGAGCCTACTACTATGTACATGCGCCGCCCCGCCACCGCGCCGCCGCGCCGCCCGCCGCGCCGCCTCCGCCGCCGCCGTCTGTTTGAAGGACTGTATCTTTTGAACCGTAATAGGTAGCCGGTTGAAATTTTCATGGCTAACGACTATCCTAACAATTATTAAAAAACATATTATACATATATTAATGTCCCGTAGAAGAATCCCCATACAATAAACACCCTCGGTAGCTCAGTGGTGCGGTCGGTCGACTGCTGCGGTCAGTACTTGGATGGGTGACCGCTCGACCGTTGGAGGCTGACCGTGGTTCGGATTCCACGTAAAGCCTGTAGATCCCTTCCCTTCTTACCTTTACATATTTGCGAGCATAATTTGTGAGTTGAGCTCGCGCTAAGGATATCGAACTGATTGAAAGAAAACACAAATTTGTTTGGTAAATTAAATACATAACAGAAATATGTGGTGGTACGGAACACTCGGTGCGCGAGTGCGACTCGCACTTTGCCGGATTTTTGAAGTGAAAACTTCTTTAGCGGCGCTTGGGTAAAAAAATTTCAACTCGCGTCATCGCGTCCTCGTCAGTCTCGAAAAGCGAAATGTAACCTTACGTCATTGCATTAAGGGTTAAGTTACAGTGACACGGGGTCAATCCTGTTCGCGACACCGCGACAGCGTCAATAGTATTTAAAATGTAACCTTAAGTCATTGCATTGGGTTAAGTTACGATTGGCACGGGATCTGCCGGCACTCCCGGAGTGCAACTGTTAAGTAGGGTTTCGTAACACGTTTATGTCTGTCCATTCTACTAAGTTCTGCAAAATGAATGTAGGGTTCCGTAACAAATGCATGTCTGTCCGTTCTACTAAATCTTACAATTTTCAACCAAGGTGCTCCGACGGTTCTTTTATAATAAAAGTAGGGTTCCGTAACACGTTTATGTCTGTCCATTCTACTAAGTTCTGCAAAATGAATGTAGGGTTCCGTAACAAATGCAGGTGTGTCCGTTCTACTAATTTTAACATTTATTTCAAAATGAATGAAGGGTGCCGTGACAAATGCATGTCTGTCCGTTCTACTAAATTTTACAATTTTCAACCTTGGTCCTCCGACGGTTATTTTATAATAAAAGTAGTGTTCCGTAACACTTTTATGTCTATCCATTCTACTAAGTTCTGCAAAATGAATGTAGGGTTCCGTAACAAATGCATGTCTGTCCGTTCTACAAAATTTAACATGAATTTTTTTTATAATTTTTTTTAAGCAATGTTACGGTGTTGTTTTCACTTCTGCCGGCACCCCCGGAGTGCAACTGTGGCTTTTTTTTATTTATTTTGACGTGATAACGTCTTATAAATTGATGAACACCGGCTGCGCGCACGAAAAAGTGTCACGTTCCATCTGAGCCTGTGTGTGCAAGCTAGAGCGCGTAACAAGCGATAGAGAGGCACAATCGGCCCAAGCGTCGGCTTGTACACATTTATCTCTCTTCTCGCGTGACGTCAGAGCTAGCAATTCGAACTCCTTCTTTGTTCTTGAACAATGACGTTATCACGTAAAGCTATCGTCCGTAAACCGACTTTACAGACAACCCATTTTTTTATTAGGAGTGCAGTTTTTCGCCGAAACTTTTTTTAAATTTGTTTGAAAATATTGAAAAACATTCACAACATAGGTTTTATTTTGCTTAAAAGTCATAACAAAAAAAAAAAAACAAAAAAACCAAAATTACAAGCCCTTTTAAAAATAGTTGCTCATTCCTTATTTACGCACACGCATAGTAGATTAGTCCAAAACGTTAAAATTTTAATTATTCGTAAAACTCGATTCTATTTTTGAAATGTCAAAATGTAATTAGTAGAAAATGAATTACTTTGTCATTGAGTTTTTCGATATTTTTAACTCTTATGCTTACGTATTTTTGAATCAGGTTAAACTGGTATTTTTTAAAGGTACCTAGGATTGCCCATGCGTTCACGATCGCAGGTGAATTCATTGCGACACCGTGTTACAAAGGTGGATAGTTTTAGGTGCAGTTTTCACTATGATTTCATGACATTACCTAAGTACCTACATATATCTTCGAATTGAAAACTCATATATTAACTTTCATAAATTTTTCAACAAACCTGACACATGGTAAGCTTTATTGCACAACATACTACCATATACAAGTAATTTCAACTAGTTCGTCAAACAAAAAACATTATAGCTGTATATAATATAGAAAATTATTAACCAATGACCTATAAATAAAAATATTCATCCATCATGGGGATCAAATAAACGGCATGGTCCCCATGACGGATGCTGCGTTCCTGCGTTGAATGGCAATGCTAATTCGCTGCTTGAAGTACGTCCCGGCCCGACACGGTCCCCGGATGCCTCAATAAGCGGTTTTCCTATTTGCTTAGAATTAGTTAGAATAACTGACGGCATCCGAGCTCCATGCTCCAAGTGTCTCTACTGCGAAGGCCACAATCTCATAATTTGTGGTACAATTCATGTAGATACTTCTGGTGTTTATTTGTCTGGGCTTTCGCTGCAGCGAAGCCAGCCTAGCTCCTTGCACGAGCCACCCTTTTTTTTTAAGTAATCCGGTATGGGTAGCTGAGTCGGAGGGGCCAAAGCACATGCTCCGACCAGCCAATATCACCTCCGAGACTTCCCTATAGATTGCTGGCTATACTGGACTAGAGGAGAACACAACCGAGGCTGCTATGCGGCCATCTTACGTCCAGTACGGTGGTACCAACCCAGTCGGCTACAATTTGAGCCTACCACCTAGTAAGGGGCAAGGGACTACAGTTTTACACCGGTTCCGAACGGTGAAGCTTCAAGTCAATTTTTTCGTCAGAAAAAACTCATTGGTACACGCCGACCGGATTCGAACCTCGGACCTCTCGCATGAGAAGCCGATGCCCAAACCACTCGGCCACCCGCCGTTTTCCTTGCACGAGCCACCCATGTGACTGGGGGCGAGGTTGTCCACGCACGTCGCATCCCAGATCGAGGCTTTTCAATGCTTCCACGGCGGAAGGCTCATGCCATCCGGCCTTTTCCCATCGTCCCTTGAGATTCCCAATGGCTCAAGGACGCTGGGAATGCGGGCCGAAGGAAGTAGGGCCGACGGAAGTGCGGGCCGCAGCGGGCCGAAGACGAAAGCACAATTTTCCTGATAAAATAAAATCAATAAGGACAGTGTGTTCCAGCCAGAGTCAGCTGAAAATATTTCTTTTAGACAATTCATTTTATAAGTTTCAAGCTGTGCCCGCGGCTCCGCCCGCTCTCATATTTCACTTCACTGCTAACCTCGTAAGCCATTTAGCATGATAGTAAGTAGCCTATAGTTGATGGGAAGAATCAAGCTATCCGTAGAATTTTGTTTTATTAAAATCGGTTTAGTGGTTCTCGAGTTATAAGCGGACAGACAGACACTCAGACAGACAGAAAGCAGACGTTGGATTTTATTATAGGTAAGGATAAGGAAGGAAGGAAGTGGATTTTTTCTTACTCTAAATAAACATTCTGCTGACTTTGATAATTCAAATTGTTTGTATGTATAAACTCAAATTTTATTAATAACTTGACTGAACCCTATGTTCTTTGTTTTGTATTTCATTATCTTTTTAATGGGTAGGTATATCTTGACCTAATATTTTTTGCTTAGATAGGTATATTATGTTATATTTAACATAATGAAAACTTAGTATGTAAGTTATATTTAAAAAAGTTCAGTAAGGTTTCTTACCCGGTTCTTCCATAAAGATAGCACGGCTGAACGGGACATGACAAAAAAAAATGATGACGAACCATACTGAATATGCATATGTCTCAATGAAATATTGTTATTGTTGTGTGTTCTTTATGGCGAAATAAATATCTGTATCTGAATCTAAAGGGGAACGCCTGATCGTCTGGTTGAGAGCGGCGTGACGGGACATCCTGCCAGCGCTCCTGGAACACGAGAAACCGTGATGTCCATAAACGTCAACAACAACGCCGCACACACACACACACGTATGCCGCTCATATATCCTGGCTCCACAGCGTAGACCAGCCATACTCAAAGTGTGCTCCGCGGAGCTCTAGGGCTCCGCGGATCCTCTGTGGGGGCTCCGAGAGAATACGAGAAAGAAAAAAAAACTACACCTCTCCTCTCTGGCTCGATTCAGCTCGGCTGCGCAGACGAACTCAACTCAACTCTCTTCTATCAAACCTGTTATCAACCAATTGATGGAAAATAAATAAGAAACGGTTTCATTACATATTTAATTATTGTTTTTCTCTTTTATTATAATATTATGTAAGTAACTGTTACATTTAATATGATTATTAATAAAGAATGCACAAAAACAAATTTTTGTTTATTATAGGGCTCCATCAAATATTTTGCATTCCAAAAGGGTTCCGTCACCAAAAAAGTTTGAGAACCGCTGGCGTAGAC
Source organism: Nematopogon swammerdamellus (assembly GCA_946902875.1). Taxonomy (NCBI): domain Eukaryota; kingdom Metazoa; phylum Arthropoda; class Insecta; order Lepidoptera; family Adelidae; genus Nematopogon; species Nematopogon swammerdamellus. The sequence continues at coordinate 7,848,706 of OX336348.1, read as the reverse complement.
AATAACATATCCGGGAAGAATTGCCATCGAGAAGGGTACATAACTGGGCAGATGGAAGTGCTTCCAGGCAGGCACCTGACTCCCACCCAATACATAATTACAAAAAACATAAAAGGGTCAAGTGCGTAGTACCCTTAACCGACGAGCATGCATGAAGAGCATTATGTATGAGAGTGGAAGAGGCGGCGGTGTGTTATAGGATCGTGGCACGTAGAGATCCTTTGTCTCTGCCTACCCCACCGGGGAAAAGGCGTGACGCTATGTATGTATGTACATAAAGGAAAAAACAACCGAGTATAAATTAACCATAACTAAATTATAATAAAAAACTGTATGTAGGTACCGTGTGGGGCCGGTACTTTAAAAGAATAGCCCCACTGCATCTCTCCCACCGCGGTTGGTACCACTGCACTGAATGAAAGGTCGGTCGAAACTGCTATGTAAATAGTTTGTGTTTTCCGTCTAGTTCAGTGTAGCCGGCACGACCGAAGGGAAGCACTGACGTGGCACCAAGTTCATCCGGTGTTATGGGCTGACATCACGGATGTTGTAGGCGATGTAGCCAAACGTGTCAGTTTCCATAAAAAAAAAAGTCCCAATGACCGTAGCCAAGAACGGTTTTAACCGTAGCAGCGTTCGCCCGCGCGCCGCGCCGCTGAATGGCCAACCTTATGTTTTGGGTAAGCTCTGGCACGACGACGAGACGGTCCATAAGCAGTTTGCCCAACTGCTTTGACAGTTCTTAGGCGTCTGGGCTCCACAGCCACACCCCAAGAGTCTCCACGGCAAAAGCGACTAACTCGTAATTTTGTTTGACATACATAACGATATTTAGGTACCTACCTAGTTACCTACTGTGTTTTGCAGTTTGCGCCTTTGCCGCCATTTGCCGCAGGAATCAGATAGTACCTGTAAAAGTATATTATGTATGATTTATATTATGTATAGAATGATTTAAATAAGGCACATTTTCTTTATTAAAACCTAATTACAATAATATTATTAAAAGCTAAAAAAAAAGAAAACAACAGAGTGTAAGCAAACTAATAACTAAATTACTTAAAATAAAATGTTCTTAAAAGTATATAACCGTGGTTAATAACACCACTAAGTATATCTTTAACGCGAGTGGAGTCACGTAGGTAAGTACGTTTACAGCCAGTACGTAAAACGTACACTATGAACGAAGAAGGCAGCAGAGAAATGAGAGCGCTGAGCTGAGATACACGGTATACCGCGCGGCACGTAACTTGGCTCTGTGCGAGAGGGACGACGTTATACGCATGCGATCGTTGGTATAACGCTGTCCCGCTCGCACAGCGGACAAGTTACGTGCCGGGGTGTATACCTACCACACTGCTGTGTGAAGCAAAAGAAAGAAGAAATGGTATTTTTATATTTCCTAGCGCGGGAAACTCTTTAACTGTGCGGTTCAGTCAACCCGGCTTAACGGGAGACCCATCATATCCCGATCGTCGTGAATTTCTCACCAAACCAGTGTCCCCCCAACCAGATAGCTTATGAATTGCAATACATACATACATACATATCACACACGCTGAATCCTGACAATCGGGGTAAGCAGAGTAATCGACGTTGTGCTGCAATAACTCTGGTCAATTACAGCACAACACCGACCGCCACGTTTCGCAAAGTATTCGAACAAGATTCAATCGATCAAGCAGCAAGTAAGGCACGAAGACCCACCTGCTGCATGACTCGGTGGAAGTACCGTGCCAAGGTGAGAGGTGGCGAGCACGTCTCCCTTTAGCACGGCATCTTGTCCCACGAGTCAGTAAGCCTGGATACGAAATACGGCATCGTTTGTATGAGAACCGAGGTAGCCGCCAAAGGGGTGTGAAGTCTGAGGCGGGAGCGGCGCATGGAACGCCGTGATTGGCCGAGCGAGTAGGTAGCCACGTGACGCCAGTCTTCCATACGTTTGAACGGGATTCATACAATAAGTCGCTCATTGTGTCGATTCGCGATGAAAAGATGAAACGGATTTAACAATATTTAACCCTTCTTTACATCAAGGGAATAATATAACTTTCTCTTAAATGAACAAAGGCAACGCCCCTTTCACAATTTTGCGAATTTGCAGATTTTCGCATAAACACGATAATAGTTCTAAGTTCTGAGATACCTCGGATACTTTATTATAAATCTACAATCTATCTATGTAAGACCTCGTACATTGGTATTATCTTATTGGAGTATTTGTTATTGGAATTTTCCAAAATTAAAAAAATAATGTTAGAAAGTCGAAAAGTTTTGTAACCAAAAAAAAAATTATTATATTATTAACAACTATTTGCTAATTACTTAGCCAACGATATGACAAATTATATTGCAATATGACTTCGCGAAAAATTCGCGAAAATCTACCCTAACATAAAAAATTTATGAGTACCCACCTCGATATTTAATTTTTTTTACGGTAAAATGAGGTTTTCCAGGCTTTGCCTTTTTTAACAAACTAACCAGCCATACCCACCTGGATATTTAATTTTTTTAGGGTAAAATGAGGTTTTCCAGGCTTTGCCTTTTTTAACAAACTAACCAGCCATACCCACCTGGATATTTAATTTTTTTAGGGTAAAATGAGGTTTTCCAGGCTTTGCCTTTTTTAACAAACTAACCAGCCATGCAGCTAGAGCCTTATAAAATGTACCATGCGTCTCTCTGTCAGTTTGACGGTGTGAATTCGTTATATAAGGGTTAATAAAATAACAAATGAAAGGCTGTGTAGTCTGTAATAGAAACATATATTTGAAACAGAACAATAATTTACTTAATTATTTATTTATAGATTGGTATCTATATTAAAATTTTCATTTGGTAACTTTTGAACAATTGAATTAAATTTAAAAGCACAATTTCCGACATTTACATTGTTACTGTTTACATTGTTGACATTTACATTGTTATTGTTGAACTAAAGAACTAAAGAACTAACATGTGTCTCGAGAGATGGTCGCGCAACAGATGGATAGATCTCACCGAGACCTAAAGTTTGAGTACCAACACGATGGGTCTAGCACCAGTGGTTCTCGAGTTATGACCAAAACAAAAGTTCATGTGACAGATGGATAGATCTCACCGAGACCTGAAGTTTGAGTACCAACACGATGGGTCTAGCACCAGTGGTTCTCGAGTTATGACCAAAACAAAAGTTCATGTGACAGATGGATAGATCTCACCGAGACCTAAAGTTTGAGTACCAACACGATGGATCTAGCACCAGTGGTTCTCGAGTTATGACCAAAACAAAAGTTCATGTGACAGATGGATAGATCTCACCGAGACCTGAAGTTTGAGTACCAACACGATGGGTCTAGCACCAGTGGTTCTCGAGTTATGACCAAAACAATAGTTAATGTGACAGATGGATAGATCTCATCGAGACGTTCAGATTGAGTACCAACACGATGGGTCTAAGTCCAGTGGTTCTGTAGATATGACCAAAACTAATGATCACGTGACAGATGATAATTCCGACCCCTCACTCGCATGATCGCATCGCATTTCGCATTTAGATGCTAGCTAGCTAGCTAGCAGCGGAGCGCAGGCGCTATATAGCATTTAGCATTTAGCAGTACCACAGATAAATAGCACATACTTCATTGCTTTGTGCGTTCCAACACAAACGAACCAACAAAGTTTTACGAACGAAACAGCAATGCTAATTAAAATTAAATGTGATTATTGCTTAGCATTTAGCATTAATTTTTATTCATCAGGGCGCTTAGCAGTGCTAAATGCTAACGGGGTATTCATTATGAATTAATTTTGTTAATGCTAAGCATAACAAGACTAATTCCCGGTAGACGCATGACCTAAAGAAATTAATTCCTTTAGAGTCGCTCAAAAGTAAAAACCGGTAGGTACTGGTTGAATGAAAAAAGCGCGATAAACGAATATTGAACGAGGAAACCTGCTGAGGTTGACTAGAAGAAATGTCCTTTGGCAATAAGGCAGAATGCATGAAATATCTGTATACATTTAACATACATATTTATCAATAAACAAAAAAAATTACAAGAGCTAACTGCATCCAACACGATAGTCGACCTATGGTGGGTAAGCAGAAAAGAGCTCTCCATACATATTTACGCCGATGTTTGTTACTGAAATTCAAGCGAAAAATGCTATCAAATTGAATGAAAGTACTTACTCGTGAAAGGTGACTCCATCTGTGTTCAAGTTTGAATTTTTCGACGACTTTTTGCACCAAAGCACTGCACAATGAGGCATTTTGTGACAGACGCGCACGTTCGCTCCGCCTGAGCGGCGGACGGAGACTAAGATCGGTCGCCGGCGCTAGACTGACGCGCTGGCGCGTGTGCGCCGACGCGCGGCTACCCCTGTCCTCCTATGTATAGCGCCTCCAGGCTTACTGACTCGTGTCTTGTCCTTATCCCTTAGTCATCTTTTACGACATGCATGGGGAGAGATGCAGTCTGCATCTCTCCCCAATTGCCATCTACCGAATTATCCAAACATTTTAACTACAAAAGTATGAACCATAGCTTAAACAGACGGTCACCGATAGATGGCGTGGCACGCGAGATACGCGCGAGTACGACCACGCGGTTGCCGCGCACACTCACTATACGTGCAAGTAGGAACATATGGCTACGGAACCCTGCTGTGTGTGAACAACGTTCTCACTTATAATTAATTACTTATGGATACGAAACCCTAAAAATTCATATTTTGTTCGTTCGCTCGTCTTCTAGGCGTTCTTAAACCCCTCATCCTATTACGATGAAACTTTGGAGGATTCTGGGATCTGACAGCAAACAAAATATAGTAATAGATAAAGAATACAATACGCCTTCCAGTCAAGGTGAAGACATATAAATAAATAAATAAATAAATAAATAAATACATAAATAAATAAATAAATACATAAATAAATAAATAAATACATGAATAATTAAAGAAATACTTAAATAAATAAATAACAAAATAAAAACTTTTACGGGAAACCCTCGAAGACGCCACACGAGCACCTCGCCGATCGCCGCGCCCCGCGCCGCAGCAACTAGAAGTAAATAAAAATCTCGTCCATCGCAGTCATATTGATGACAAAAGTGCAGTTTTTTGTTGGTTTTTTGTCAACTTTTAAACGTAAACTTATTGTTTATAGCAAAGTACAAACTTATAATTTGGAGGTTAGTCATATTGATTGATTCAAATTCAATTCAAATCGAGGGAATTGCTCTATGACTCTGGCGGTAGGTCAAGCTCAATGGTCAACCCGGATCGTGGTAGTCTCTCGAGTGGCTAATTATTTTTAAAGTTTGTTTATTTTGTTTTAGTTTAGGTAATTTTAATTTGATAGGTAGTTTTAGTTTCTATTTTATTAATTTGTTACTTTAGTTAGACATTTAATTGCAAATTAGTAAATTCAAATTCAAAATTTATTTATTACCAAAATATACATATTATACAGCCGAAAGTTTCAGTAACTACTTACTGAAAGTTTCGGCTGAACAACAAACTATTTTCTTATAATTAATTACAACAGAAATAGTGGTTAGTTAGTAGTGATTATGCGCAAGGCGCATACGCCCTCCGAACTCACAGTAGTTTACGAGAAACATTAATCTGGATAAACCGATAGATAAATCTGCAAGTTAAAAAAAAAATACTAACATTATTTGGCATAAGTATAGGATTAAGTGATGATCCCATATATTACATGGATCAATGTACTATTAGTCAGCAATGTTTTAACCGTGTTTCCTTTATAATTTGAAAATATATTCAATTGTATACAAATTAAGATATGGCTGCTTATTCGTACGGGTACCGTACAAATAATTTATACAATTAATAATTTTTTTTTTTTTTAATTAATCATAAATTATTTGTCCAGATAGCCGGACAATTAATTATAAATTATTTATCCAGTACCCGTATAAATAGTCACTGCGTTAAGATATATTATTTATTACTGAAACATTTACCTACAAATTATTTAATATAAAATAAAATATTGAGTGAAGTATTCGCGCCGCATTAAATGTTCGCCGAAATAAAATTTTCTAATGGTTTATTTTTTACTGTCTTTTACCAGTGGCTTCGCTCGCGTGAAATTCGTATTTATAAAGAAGAAAGTAAGTAAGCCCGCTACCGTACCTTTATTTCGGCGCGCGGAACAATTCGGTTTGTATGAGAGCCACATCTTAGCGTAACCGGAACTGAATTTTATTTAGCCTATCCTGTGTCCCGTATAGTTATATGTACTTGTACTAAGTTTCATCGAATTCGGATGATCGGTTTTAGAGTTATGGAGGAACATACCTACATACATACATACTACATACATATCCCTATGGTCGTACATCAATATTGCAGTAAGTATAATTAATTACTGGCCAATCTCGGTAGCTCGGTGGTGCTACGTATCGACGTGCGATCGCGAAATTAGGCACACGCGGTCAGAACTTGAATGGATTCGACCGCTGCAGGCTGACCGTGGTTCGGATATTCCACACTCTCCTTACTAGGTGAGCCAGTCGGTACGGTTTGATTAGCCCGTCTGCATTGTGCTACCGATCCGGAAGCACCGAATGAAGGTCGATCGAAGCGGCTGCACTGAAGGAAGCGCTGACATGGCACCTAGTTCACAAAGGTGTGATGGGTTGACATAACTTGGGGGTTTTCTGGTGCACTATCGTCTGATCGGCTCGCTGCTCGTGTCTGGTTCGTTGGTGCCCTCCGATGATTCACTTGTCTCTGAGTCCGTTTCTGCCTCTTGATTTTTGTAGATCTCTTTTGCTTTTTTCATTACCTCGTGGCCTTCTTTCCTCAGTTCTTTCCATTCCTCCTTTGACAGGGTGTAATAAGTGGAAAAAATTTGAATGAGTTTTCGCATTAATTACATAAAAATATAGCGTTAAGCATTAAATAATTCTTCTTCAATATTTATTAAGTAAACTACATACTTACGTTGGAACGTTGGACAACACGCATATGGGACTTAATATTCTTCTATAAATATTAATGTTATGATATGAGCGGTAGTATAGGTTAAATTGTTTGTTAGTAACTATTATAATAATACTTACGTACTGACAAAACATTGTGCCTTGCGAAGTTTGTTTGTCAGGTCTTCACTTGCGGAATTTTCTACATGTCCAAGCGTTACTAGTAGGGTTAGTTAGCGGTTACCTACCTATGGATGATTAAATGATAGAATAACACAATAATTATAATCAATTTATTATTTTATTTTGTGACTAAAATGTTCAGACTTTTTTTATGTCCCGGTTTTTTTCAGGACTTTTCAAATTTCGAAATGGTAACCCTACATGCGAGAGAAAAACTTTTACAAATACATTCATATTGGATCGTACATGTACGCCGTATGTGTTGATGTCTGTGTGTGTGTGTGTGTGTGTGAGCGTCAGCGTGTGTGTGCAAGTCGCACGATCGATTTTTGAATCGTCCAATAAGGAGGCTCCGCCCTTTTCGGAATCTTTTCACGCTCTTCTGTCGAGTCTCTTTCTCCATTTCGCTACTTTTCGTTGCCAAAATTCGGAGCGTCTGAAGGAATTTGAAGTGGCTTACTTTTTTATGCCGCCTCTTTTTATATCTTTTTTAAGGCCCCATAAGCCCTGTGCTGTGGCTGTGAGTGGTTTAGTGGCCCGCTGTCTTCCAGTCCAAAACTTTTATATGTTTTGTTTTGTTTTATATATTCAATCTAATATTTAAATCTAGACCTAAAATAATTTATATTAACTATAGAAATAAATCTAACTATAACTAAAAATAATCGTCCATAGGGACCAATCAATCTAGTTAATATTTAGATATTATACGATTTATTCCTAATTTGTAATTTAATTTAAATTTAATATTTTTAATATGAAGCAAAATTCGAAAATAAATAAATAGCTACCTAGTATACGCTATTCCTTAGGTTAAATTAATTTAAACACACCCGGGCGAGGTCAGAACTATGGGATGGGTGGCCGTTCAACCGTTCAGGTTGATCGTGGTTCGGATTCCACATAAAACTGAAGGTAGGGGACCCTTGTCACCTTACTATAGGTGGTGGTTTAATTGCCCGGGTTGTTTGATGATACCACCACCCACACTGAATGAAAACTCAGTCGAAATGGAATGTATCAGGTAGGTACTTGGACACCGTTGGAGTAACCGTGTCCTACACTGGCGGCCGTGGGCAGGAAAACGGAGTGTGGGAAGACCACCCGCCAGGTGGGACGACGACATCAAGTGCGTCGGCGGAAAGCAGTGGTTCCGTACCGCTGAAGGCCGGCAGGACTGGAGGAAAATTGGAGAGGCGTATGTCCAGCAGTGGACGCTTACACGCTGACTGACGGACTGACTGCTAGTTAGGTAGGACACCGGGTATTACCTATTATAATATTTGGTCTCAATTCGAAAAGTCTAAATACCGACTCACCGTACGTAAGTATCTATTTATTTATTAGATACATTCGTACATGCATAAACATACCACATGATTTATACCGATAATCGGTGTTAGCAGAGTAATCGGTGTTGTGCTTCAAGAACTTATGCAAATTACAGGACAACGCCGACCGCCACTTTTCGCAAATTATTAGAACAGGACAAGTGTAAAAAGCAGACCCACCAGCTGCATGCATGACTCGGTGGAAGGAAAGGACCGCGCCAAGATGGTGGTTAAAAACCTGTCGCCCTTTAGCAGGGAATCGGTACACTTATCCTTTGCCTTTTACGACATGCGCGCGAAGAGATGCAGTGAGGCTACTCTTTGTACCAGCCCCACACACTGCAGCCTACGCAATCATTAGAAAACTGGCCAAGTGCGATTCGGACTCGCACACCGAGAGTTCTGTACCAATACGTAAGCGGGCTAGTTTAAGAGAAAAAGAAAAGTTGTTTTTATGTATAAATAAGGTATGGGTGACTGAGTCGGAGTGGCCAACCAAACCACATGCTCCGACCAGCCAATATCACCTCCGAGGCGGTAGGTGGCATACCGGAGACATACCTGGATTTCTGGCTATAGTGGACTAGAGGAGAACACAACCGAGGCTGCTATGCGGCCATCTTACGTGCAGTACGATGGTACCAACCCAGTCGGCTACAATTTGAGCCTACCACCTAGTAAGGGGCACAGGAAGGGACCTACAGTTTTACACCGGCTCCGAACGGTGAAGCAGCAGGTGTAGGTATGCACGTACATTTTTTTGTCGTAGTGGGATTCGAATTTCGAACCCACGACCAAAACTCCATACATGTACCGCTAGGCAAACGGAGGTTATTATTATGAACGATAAAACGAATATCCGATTCAGTTACGTCCCGATATAAATGCAAACAACATATCTGCGAAAACAACCGCAGTTCAACAGATGCACTCAGACGGACGGACGGGGGGACGAACAGACAGACAGACAGACAGACGACGTAGGCTTAGTAGTGCCGTGTGGGGCCGGTACTTTAAAAGAATAGCCCCACTGCATCTCTCTCCGTGTATGTCGTAAAAGACTAAGGGATATGACTCCCTTCTTATATTACTAGGGTGGTAGGGTTTAACCCGCCCGGGTTGGTACCACCGCACTGAATGAAAGGTCGCTCGAAACGGCTATGTAAATAGTTTGTGTTTTCCGTCCAGTTCAGTGTAGCCGGCACGACCGAAGGAAAGACTGATGGCACCAAGTTCACCCGGTGTTATGGGCTGACATCACGGATGTTGTAGGTGATGTAGCCAACCGTGTCAGTTTCCATAAAAAAAAGGGCTTCCGCGTGGATACGGAACCCTAAAAACGGAATGAAAAATAAAGTAGCTAAGGTAGTACCGAAACGGTAGTTGGAGTCTGGTATTGATTTTTCCCGGCTAAAAGCCTTGGAGAAAATGGAAAAGAAATAAAAAATTGTTGAATACGACCCACCCCACCACGGTGGCACCGCCCATCGCCCGCGGCGAAGAATATCGAATTTCGCACGACTTCTAGAAGTGTCGTAAGTGAAGTCGTGCCGTGTGGGGCCGGTACTTTAAAAGAATAGCCCCACTCTGCATCTCACCCCGTGTATGTCGTAAATTCGTAAAAGGCGACTAAGGGATATGACTCCCTTCTTATATCACTAGGTTGGTCGGGTTTAACCCGCCCGGGTTGGTACCACCGCACTGAATGAAAGGTCGGTCGAAACGGCTATGTAAATAGTTTGTGTTTTCCGTCCAGTTCAGTGTAACCGGCACGACCGAAGGGAAGCACTGACGTGGCACCAAGTTCACCCGGTGTTATGGGCTGACATCACGGATGTTGTAGGTGATGTAGCCATCCGTGTCAGTTTCCATAAAAAAAAAAGTGTCAAAAGAGCTGTCAAAACTGTGTAATGAAATGAGCGTACCTAACCGTCAAAATGCTCTCAATTAAGTGAGTCCATTTTTGTGGGGCGTGGGTAGGTTATTTCTATGGGGGGAAGGTAGTATGCAGACGTTCTCGTCGCAGCGACAAGACGTCTGCGAACATTAGATTGGCCCATACCATACATCACTCCCGAAAAAATATGTTCTCGACGAGACCTGCATATAGTGCAGATTTCACGGACAGCCGCTTCATACGGCGTGTGCGGCGCGTGTTGAACGCACGCAAGTCTGTATCGAGTCGGTGACGCGCGTGTGCAGCATGCCCGGTAGCTGTTATAAAGAGTGACAGTGACAAACGTTGTTGTTTGTTTCGCCTGAGCATGTTATGGCGTGTTAAGAAGCCATGCTGTCACGGATAGGATCGTGTGACGGTGCGGTGGTATCGCGTTCTCGTTCTCGCTTGCCTGCTGGTGATGGGAGTGGGCGGAAAGACGGCAAACGCGCCGGTGGGCGAGCGATGACGTCTTTCTCGCTCGTTCTTGTCATCTGTGGGCGGGTGGGGGCGAGAGCGCGATAGCATCGTCGTAGGGATCGTGTCACGTATCACAATACTGCGTGTGCGTGCACGCACACTTGCAACTTGTGCTAGACGTCGCGACGTCTAGCACAAGTTGCATCGTACGACGTTTGATCTATAAAATAAATATCGATGTCTGCGAACGAATGAATATGAAAAGGGAGCGGGGGGGGGGGAGGGGGGGGGGGGGACGACGACGACGACGACAACGTCACGTGACACCGCGCCGTCGAATGAGGCGCGATGAGGCGAATGGTTCGTCACTGAATAGAACCCAAGGCTGAAAGAAGGTACTCAGGAGAACCCTCCCAATGATGACTGCGTCGTCGCGTCGGTCGAAACGGCTATATAAATAGTTCGTGTTCGTTTATCCGTCCCGTTCAGTGTTGCCGACATGAAATGAAGGGAAGCACTGACACGGCACCTAGTTCACCCGGTGTTATGGGCTGACATCGCGGATGTAGAAGGTATGATGTAGCCAACCATGTCAGCTCCATTTAAAAACATGGCCATTCCGCATAGGTGCATTCTTACATTCTGTTGCGCACACTTTTCCGAAACTTGGAAGGAGCGGTGAGGAAGGGGGGAGAGGGGGGGGGGGGGGGGGAAGTGAGGTGAGGAAGGGGGGTTGGGGGGGGGGGGCGTTCTGAAAAATTGCTGAAATTCTGCTTTATGGCCGTAATATTGGAAATATGTTTTTTTTTACTGCAGCTTTTTATTAAGGGCCCTACCTGATGGCGCGTAATATAAAACCACGCCCAAGGACACTCCTTGTTGCTATAGCTTTGTTAAAGCTTTTGAGCTTCAGAACAAGACTGAAATTAATAATTTTCATTTTTCATTTATTCGATTCAGTCTTAGCGATACCGTCGTCGGTACACTTGAGTTGGTCACAAATTGTATTAACAAATTTTAACAAATATTGCAACTTTCTACTATATGTTCTAGCCTAAGCGATAATACTTGCATCAGACTTGCATCAGGTGAAGGAAAACTTTGTCATATAATACTAATCGCGAGAATAAAACCGGAAAAGGAAGTCGTTACCTTGTAACTTTTATTTTTATTAATTTTATTATGGAAACTGAAACGGTTGGCTACATCACCTACTACATCTGTGATGTCAGCCCATAACACCTTGGTGAACTAGGTGCCGTGTTAGTGCTTCCCTTCAGCCGTGCCGGCTACACTGAACTGGACGGGAAACAAGAACTATTTACATAGCTGCTTCAACCGACCTTTTCGATTCAGTGCGGTTGTGCCTACCCGGCGGGCGGGCTAAACTCTAAGTACCACCTAGTAAGGTAAGAAGGTAAGTAACTACAGTTTTACTTGGAATGCGAACCGCGCTCGCGCCCAGGTATACTATGATCGCAACCGACAGTCGACCGACCGCACCACCTACTGAGCTATAAATTGAATAATCAAATTGTTTTGACATACTTATGGCATTTTATTTTCATAGAAATTAAGCAATCAACTGGGTACAAACTTTACTGAAAGGTAAAGTCAGCTCCGTGTCAGAATAGTCTGTCCGATCACTAGTATTCTTTCAGTTAGTTTGTATGTGTGTAATTCAATAAATATTAAAATATTAGTAGAGCCAGTAAGTATTGTTAGTGTGGCATATCATTACATTACTTAAAAGAATTCAAAATTAACTAACCAAATAAAACTATTTTCTTTAAATTAATGAATAAAATATAAAAAAATAACACAACAAAAGAATTAAAACCTAACCTAACAAACATTAAAATAACTATCAAAAAGGGACGTTTTCAAATGTTCCCAGAACACTCAAGGGTCTACGTCTTTATTCTCGACTTTATTTAAAGGGTAAGCCTTGCCATCCAGCGTGGGTAAGCCGCAAGTGTTCTAGGAACTTTTGAAAACGCCCCTTTTGATAGTTATTTGAATCTAATATAAGTATTAAAATTAATTATAGATATTCTTAGGACCTCGTTCCCGCGCGCGATGGATCCTAGGACGCGGGAGTCTGCTAGCGCCCCTTTCTGTGGTTAGATAAGAAGGGAACGGGCCTACAGTTTTACGTGGAATTCGAACCACTATCAGCGTCAAAGGTCGAACGGTCACCCGACCGCACAGAGACGTGCGAGTTCGTGCGACAGGGACGGCGCTCAACAACTGGGCTGGATCTGGCTCTTTTTACCCGACTACGGCGAAGCCAAAAAGCCCGGTACAGTAGTTATCTACTCTTTCTTAGCATGCATGCATTCTTGACAAACAATTATTTTAAACAAATCGAAATTCCAGATAAAGTACCGGTTTCTTTTCTTATTAATTAATTATTTATTATGTACACGGTGTTGCAATGCAACCCCGACAGTAAAACCCGGAAGATTCGTGGATTGTAGGAATGGGGAAAGATATTCCCCGGAAGCCCGTTCCACACCTTTGCAGTGCGGCACAAGAACGATTTAGAGAATCGTGCCGTTCGAAGTACTCGTCTGTCCACTACAAAGGGGTGTTCCGCGAGATTATGGCGGGTTTGGCGAAGGCGAACAGGAGGAGGAGGGATAAGGGAAGCAATTCCGTCAGAGCAGCGGCCATAGTAGTAGTACCGATAAAACAGGCTCAATGACCCAACGATACACATCTTATTCCTCCTATACAATCCACGGATCTTCAAAAGTACCCACTTATTTACTTCTAGCTTTTGCCCGCGGCTTCGCTCGCGTGAAATTCGTATTTAAAAAGAAGAAAGTAAGTAAGCCCGCCACCGTACTTTTATTTCGGCGCGAGGAACATTCGGTTTGTATGAGAGCCACAACTTAGCGTAACCGGAACAAAATTTTATTTAGCTTATCCTGTGTCGCTTATAGTTAAATGTGCTTGTTACTAAGTTTCATCGAATTCGGATGATCGGTTTAAGAGTTATGGAGGAACATACATACATACATACATACATACATACATACAGAAAATATTTCTAAAAATCATCAATTTAGTCAAGAACTTGAATTTAGTTTTAGCATCATAGTCTATCGTGTGGGGCCGGTACTTACTTAAAAAGAATATCCCCACTGCATCTCTCCCCATGCATGTCGTAAAAGGCGACTAAGGGATAAGGACAAGATGCCGTGCTAAAGGGCGACCGGCTCGCCACCTCTCACCTTGGCACGGTACTTCCACCTAGTCATGCAGCAGGTGGGTCTTCGTGCCTTACTTGCTGCTTGATCGATTTAATCTTGTTCGAATACTTTGCGAAACGTGGTGGTCGGTGTTGTGCTGTAATTGACAAGAGTTCTTGCAGCGCAACACCGGTTACTCTGCTTACCCCGATTGTCGGGATTCAGCGTGTGTGATATGTATGTATGTATGTACATAGAGTCTAAAAACGCAGTATCTCATAAAACAAAGTAATTTACTCCATGACCATCCCTTACAGATTTATTATTAGTATTGATGATATTGATATAGTGCATGATGATGATATATATAAGTCTATGTTCAAAACATCAAGACATTCCCCAGCAGTGACATTAGTTCGCCTTCAATCAAGCCGGACTGGCACCTCCAGCTTGGGGGTGAAGTTGTCTGCGCCGCCGGAGGCTTCCACGTCGATGCTTCCACCACAGTCGCATCGACCCAGTTCGGAAGCATTATAAAAAAGACAATGATTTGATCATTGACTTAGAATGTTTCTATGAATTTATTCCATGTACATAGGCTGTTCCGAAAATTGTTAGTGAAATGAAAAATAGTTAGAATATGAAAAAAAATTATTTACAGCTTTTCAAAATATTTCCCTCCAATCCCTATGCACTTATGCATTCGGGTGAACCAGGTTTCAAAACATTTAAAAAACGTATCTTGCGGGAGGTCGAAAAATAACAGCCGAAATTCTTCGACGGCCTCGTCTGCAGTGTTAAATTTTCGCCCGCGAAGCATTTTTTTTACCGTGGGAAATAAAAAAAAATCGCATGGAGCTAAATCTGGGCTGTACGGAGGATGGGATAACCTTTGTACCCCCGAAGTTGTCAAATAGTCCATGTTTTTACCGGTGTGTGAGCGGGCGCGTTATCTTGGTGAAAAAGAATGCCACGGACGCCGCTCCTTGGGCGCTCGCTATTCAACTCCCCGAAAGCTTGAGGCAGACAAACTTCGCAATACCAATCTTCAGTTCAGCCTGAATCTCCCGATGTGTAATGTGTCTATTCTCCCGCAATAGCCACTCTACCCTATGACGTTTTAATGAGTGACTGCAGTTGATGGTCGGCCGGGTCTGGGGTCATCGTTTAGGTTGTCTCGACCACGTTTAAATTCACGAAACCAATAAGTAACTGTTGCTAACGCAAGAGCAGACTCCCCAAAAGCAGCTTGCAAATTTTCGTGAGATTCCTTGAAGGTTAACCCTAGTTTATAAGCATAGAAAATCATAACACGAAAAGCTTCTCGCGAGACGTCCATTGTTGCAAATAAAATATGAGTGACGGATAACCGTTAAAAATATTTAAAAAAAGAACTACACGTAGGTGGCTAATAATTTTCATCAAGGAGATTTGTATTTAAATTAGCCGTCAAATCAAAATAGTTTCAGGAAAAAAAAAATTTTATTTATTCTGTCGCTAACAATTTTCGGAACAGCCCACGTATTTACCATCTTGTTTACCATATTAGGTATGTAGGTACTTAATTAAGTTTTTATCGTCTAGAAAACTAATTTATTTTCTGCTTATATTAGATATGGTGTACATACAATAATCGTGTAGTTATTGTAAATAATAAATAAGGAAAAACTAATTAAAAAGTAATGCAATTGATTATTCCCGCTTGAGTTTTGACAACTGTCAAAGTAGGCGGTAGGGTAGACATAGACATGCGCATGGTAGGCCGGTTTTATCGATTTATCGATATATCGATCGATAATAATGACAATATTTATATGTTCAGATCTATTGAGAAAGCGTTTGGGACAACTTATGACTTCTGCACTGTTGTATGTACGTGACCACCCAATACTCATGTGGATAGTGTATGATCGTTGTTTTAACTTTCTCAAAATAGTTTTTTTTTCTCATTTGCGACATTGTTTTGTCAATTTTGAGTGATGTTCAACTTTGCATTTTGACGGTGTCGTATTCTAACTAGGCGCGTAGTAACGAGCGAATTTGCCAACTTTCAAATTATTTGATAACTTGTTAGATATTGTATAAATAAATGCATAGCAATAACCTCCGATATGCGTCATTCATAGTCACTCTACCTACATAATAATATACAGGTTGATTCAACAACTATCACCAGCATTATAAGGGTGATTCTGTAGCTCAAATAAACAACTTTTACCTTGGTATTTTTTTCGAAATCTCGAAATTTCATGATCCAAATAAATTTAAATGTGGCTTTAAGTTCCAAAATGGTTATTTGTAACTAACGTCAGAATGGATATGAAATTAAATGAAATATATTTATTGTTGGCTAAGATACAGTAGGTAAGAGACATAAAACTTAGAATTAACACTTCTTACACGCCATAACTAAAACTGAGTAGGAAATAAAAACAAAATTAGAAAATAAACACGTCGTGCAAAAATAATATTTAAAATGTAAGTAGGTATACAGAATAAAACTTAACGACCATAATAAACTAAAAATAAAACTGTATCTTTGCCTAACAAAGGTTAAAATGACTTCCGTCGCTGATTTTAGCACCAGCGTGATTTTAAATTGTGGTTAGGTCGGCAGACGCGAAAATGATTTGACGATATTCGACATGTATTCCTCCACTTTTGTTGATAGCGAGCGTTCTACTTTGTCGTCGTGAGACAAATAAGTACATCTCTTCCTAAAAACAAACAAATAACAAACAGATACAAATAATAATAATAACTAACTAACATTGCCCATAATTGTGTTTCAAACTTGTGTGTGTGTGAGAGAGTGAATGTAGGATGTGGATGTGTAAGGGTCTCCGAACCTTTGAGGGAGTAGTAGGTGCCTACCTATTTACTTTTGCACAGAGAGAAGATAATTTTGCAGCACTTTTTAAGATATACTATACTATAACCGACTGAAGCGTGTTATGCCAATTTTAATTATTTCTTACCACGCTTCATATTCACGGATGCGTGCATATTTAAAACAAGTAGGTACTTGCATTAATTTATTTGTGCACGTATTAATGCACTTGTTTTACTTACATTACTTATGTTTTGCGTACAATGCAACACAATAGAGCAGCCATACTCAAAGTGTGCTCCGCGGAGCCCTAGGGCTCCGCGGAGCCCTAGGGCTCCGCGGAGCCTCTGTGGGGGCTCCGCGAGAATACGAAAAAAAAAAATACAACTCTCCTCTCTGATTCAGCTCGGCTGCGCAGACGAACTCAATACTCTTTTCTATCAAACCTGATACATTATGAAACAGTTTCATACCTCCCATTAGATATTTAATTATTGCTTTTCTCTGTTATTATAATATTATGTAAGTAACTGTTACATTGTAATATGATTATTAATAAAGAATGGCACAAAAACTAATTTTTATTTATTTTAGGGCTCCGTCAAATATTTCTCTTTCTAAAAGGGTTCCGTCACCAAAAAAGTTTGAGAACCGCTGCAATAGAGAATGCAAGTATGTGTAGAAAGCAATCAGTATGTAATCTGTTCGTAACTGGATATTCTTGTGACTGCAACAGGAATTTGAAAAATTGCTCACCGTTTCTACAGAACTAGCTATAACCGCGGCTTCGGGACAATACCTACCACACAAAACGTCTTCGGTAGCTCACTGGTGCGCCTCGGTCGACTGTCATTCGTGTTCATATGCACACCTGGGCGCGGTCAGAACTTGGATGGGTGACCGTTCGACCGTTGCATGCTGACCGTGGCTCGGATTTCACGTAAAACTGTAGGCCCCTTCCTTTACCTTATTAGGTGGTAGGGTCTAACCCGCCTGGGTTGGCACCACCACACTGAATGAAAGATCAGTCGAAACGGCTATGTAAATAGTTCGTGTTTTCATTTCAGTCCCGTTCAATAGCCGACCAAAGGGAAGCACGGACATGGCACCTAGCTCACCAAGGTGTTATGGGCTGACATCGCAGTTGTAGGTGATGTAACCAACCGGGTTAATTTCCATAAAAAATAAGAAGTGCCAGAAAATGTAAGTGAAAGTAAAAAAAAAAAAACAAAAAAAAAAGTGAAAGTTCCATAAGTGTATTGATTGAGTGGTTCTCTAGTTAGGTGCGAACGTACGTCGACACACCAATACCTACATAATGTTTCCCTTTATTACCTAATAAGTAAGTTTGTGTGAGATGATCCGAGATAATATAGACCTACATTATGTATATTATGTAACTGTGTGTTTTCCTAATAAAATAAAATAAATAAATGAACTTAATTGGAACTGGAGAACCTCTTTACTAGAAATACAAATACTCATCTCCGAGGCCATAGCTTGAAGCTGAATGTCACTGTCAGCTCAACAAATCCATGGCGAAACTTCCTGTCAAATAGAGCAGTGGAAATGTGGAACAAACTGCCCGAAGATGTCGTACAAGCACCCACCACCAATTCCTTTAAAAACAGGCTCGACAAACACCTAAAAAAACACCAAACTAAACTAACATCAAAATAACAAAGCACCAGTGAACTTAGACATGAACACATCAGCTTAGGCTGTTCGTTCATCAAATAAATAAATAAATAAATAAATAAATAAATAATACCTACTCATTAGATAGGTATAAATTTTTCGATAGCCATGTAAAATGTAACTGCAGTCTTGATGCACTGTAACGGGTAGCTCACAAACTGTTGGACCGATTTACATGTAGGTACCTACCTAATTTTCACATGGAATGTGGACTATCTCGGTACCTATTATTTTAGGCTATAGGTATCCCAGTATCTCTTTTGACAAACCTATCGGTAGCTTGGTGGGGCAGCACTTCGGAGGCGAATTTCGATGACGTCACAGTTGAGGATGGCCGTGGTTCGGATTCCATCGTAGATTCATATGCCGGCCACAATCTTCGATTCCAGGTAAAACCCAATTTGTAGATTGTAGGTCTAGTGGCCGGATTGATACCAGACCGCACTCAATGAAGGCTGGTTGAAGTAACCATAAAATTAGTTCGTGAAGCCGGCACGATCAAAGGGAAGAACTGACATGGCACCTATATTATCAGTGGGTGGTATGTTGACACCACGGGTGTAGTGTGGGGTGTAGTAGTCTCGTCCGTTTAACATGGAATTCACGTCCAAACATACTGTCCACCAAATAATGATCACGTATTTATTACTTACATACTTATATAAATAATCCAAGTTGGTTGACGGCGGCGACCTACTTGAAATTGTAACGATTGGGTCGCTACAAGCCAACCGTATCTAGCACACTTTTCCACATAATTTCTGATCGACCAAACGACAACTCAAAACCGCAAAAAAACTTTGCGCAATCATTCCAAATAGGTATTATTTTTATCACCTTGGCTAGCCAGCAGCGTACACAAACTCAAAAAGTTCCATTCACTCTGCAATGTTTGTTTGTACTTATCTAATACGGCCCGCACACACAAGCACAGGTTACCAACACAGGCGAATTCAAAATGTGACGAAAGCTGAAATCGGCCAAGTGCGCATGTTCTTCGTTTGAAACGGAAGAATCCGAACGAACGAATAGAACAAATTCCGGTCAAACTTGGAAACAATTCGAATTTCTCAAACATTGTGAACGGGTTATTCTTGAAAATTTTTTTTATAGTATGCGCGAAATGTGGTTTCGAGCCACCCATAAGGTGTCTAGCGACGCCCATGAACATTCGGTTGAATGCGGGGGCTGCGAATACCATGCCGGAAACATCCGGAAACATTCCTAGCTTCCCAAAGATTAACGTGAATCACAATTTTTACATAGATCACTTGTTAAGTGTAGTGTAGTTGTACTATAAACACAATATAAGTAACTACGTGTTACTTATATTGTGTTTATATTGCTGTGTGTATACATTTTTACCAGAGTCTACTTATTTATTTTCAATTCCTGAAATGAAAATGTACATAGATGAATCCGCGTGGCGAACAAAAATCTAAGTATAAGTCACACGGGCAACGTTTTGAAAAATATGAAAATGTTTCATGTTAATGTCTATGAGATATACCTAACCGACGTAGAAAAACAAATTCCATTTACGTGAGAAAACTGTAGGTACCGTAACCGTTATAAAACACGGCTACTTGCGCATAGTAGGTATAACGACGTAGATATGTAGGTACCTATAGTCGTGACGAGAATAAATCAAGTTGCCTAAACAAAATAGATCTATCCTAGAAATGAACGTATAGATGCGCGAAACGATGACTCAGCCGAAAATATGAAATGAATTTTTAGATTATTGATTCTGTAAAGCGAGCCAACCAGCCAAAGCCTGTAGGTTGCCTATAATATCTTTATGTAATACAAAAATTCACATACACACGTAAAATCCATCAGCCATACACAGCGGCTGCGCACACTCGAAGGAATTTACTCACACATTCCCACGCTGCATGGAAAAATAATAAAAACAGCCGTTCACTGCGCACAGTAAAAACTTCAAAATTTGTACTCCCAGTAATGCCAGTTGCTTACATAGAAAAACCCTACGTGATATGATTGCATGCATTTTATTAGTTTTTCGAATGTTTACCTATACACGTTATTAGGTTTTTTTGTCTAAGTAATAAATTAGCAAATAGTTAGGTATAGTTTTACTACAGAAAACCTTGATTAAAAACTTGATTAAAAACACTAATATTTAAAACCAAGTAATACTACTATTTCCCTTACGATGATATTCTTCTTCCATAATGGGTATCACCGATGGTAAGCCAATTTCGTTCCACTACTTCTGTCCCCTTCCCTCTAGTGCGCCCTGAACTATCTCTCTCTGGAAATTTCTTCTGTGTTCGTTCGTAAACTTAGCGGCGCTATGTACCTACTTGAAGTAATTTAAGCTTTTGAAATAAAATTCCATGCAAACCTTTGGTTTACTACGTCATAGGACAAGACTTTTGAAAGATAAGAAGACACAATAATGAATTTATATCCAAAAGCAATTTATTTGGTTTACAGGGCATTAAAGCATAGATACGACACGGGCTGCCGCGGCGTATGCTATACGACGCAAACTCAAAATACGTCAAAAATGACGTCAACACGGCTGAAGTTCGATTTCGAAAACAGTCTCTCATGTTCGCGGGCGCCGGATCGTCGCGCCACGCCGCGCCGCGCCGTGCGCTTTACTTTTTATCAAGAATTTTCCAACTGACTGACTTTTACTAAATAAAATAGTTCATTTCGCATTTTTTGCGGCTGCTACTGGCTTGTGATTCGATTCAAATGTCGATAAGGTTGAAAATGGCTTGAACATACATCACTAGTTCAGTGCTGCCAGTGCATATGATGGAAACTCTCAAAATATTATAGTTTTGTGTAATCACCTAATATTTGACAGTGAGTAATCATTTAATAGTTAATTGAATTTTATTTAGTGTTAAAGTTAATAGATATCGTGTAATAATATAACAAAACATTTAAAATATCTCCATAAATCGTTACTATTTTCCCCTAAAAGCATCCATTTCAACGTAATGGTATCACCATATGAAAATTCTGACAGTTTATGAGAACGAACACACCCGAATAGAGTTATGACTTTTTTATTACATTTTTTTATGAAATTTATACGAAAGTCGAGACTCAGGTATTGATTTTCTTACCGACCGCACTTTCGAAAATTTCGTTCTCGCGCCAGTCACATCTCCTTTCTTTTTTGAGGTGCGAGAGGGATGCGACTTCAAAAAGTGTAGAAAGCGGAGCGATCAAAACATACTTTATTTTATTTTTCCAAAGACGTACAGACGTAGTCGCTCGCGGTGTCAGCTGCCTGAGTGCTTTTAATTAATATTAATTAGGACTTAACAGATTTTTAATCAAACTTGAAACATGGGTTAGATTGTATTAAACTTTTTGCAACAGCTGAGTTTTATATAAGTGTACAAAATGTGAAAATTTTGACTGCAACAGCGGTAATGTACTGAGTGCAGTGCGTTTTTCTAATGCCAGTAATTAGAACTGGTACATTCCGATTGTGAAAGTTTACACAATTTAAATGTTTTTTGTTTGTTTCTATCTATGCTGTTATCTGTGTCGGTGCTAGTGAGTGATAGTGTTTCGTTCCAATACTCTAATAGACTCCCTAATAAGAATGTTTGTTTAGAGCGAGGAATTTAGAAGGTGTTGACCTTTGTTAAATTTTAAGTGAACTTTGAGTTGCGTGTTTTTGGGTAAGGAAACATTATAATGCTAATTTTCATTTATAATTATCCTTTTAAAATATTAATTCACACCAAGAATAGCCCTGGTGCAATGAGATTATAAAATTCTAACCTAATTCCAATTTCGAAATTGGAATTTTTTGTAAATGTCAAATGGCGTTCTATTTTATGAAGTTGTTAAGTCAACTGCAATTAACTATTTGCGTGACCTCTCGTTCATATTTCACTAATTAGAGTGAGATAGATCTACAGATAACAATTTAGGGGAAGAAATTAAGGAATTCTTTAAATGATTGATTAGGTAATATACAATTGAGTTTGTTTACAATACATGTGTTTACAATATTAGTGGCATACTATTTTCAGGTTTCTTTTAGGTTAACTTTTTAATTAAAAGTAGTATGGATGTTTGGTGCTGGTGTGGTATAGGTAATCTAAGTTCATAAACCCTATTTCAAATGGTATTTATTATCTTTGTTTATTACAAAGATATTTATATATAGGTAAACCAATTATTATGGGCAAGACATAGGCTTGCCAGGTGCCCGGGATTTCCGGTATTGTCCCGGGCCAGGCTCCAATGTCCCGTGTCCCGGGCGAAGGGTCTTTTGTCCCGGAGAGTGCAATTCGTCCCGGGAAGAAAAATACTTATGTAGGTACATACCGTCGAGCAAAGAAGTCGAAACGGTGTGGAATCGGTGGATGCAGGTCCCTTCCCTTCTTACCTTACTAGGTGGTAGGGTTTATCCGGCCGGGCTGGTACCACCACACAGAATGAAACGTCGGTCGAAACGGCTAATAGTTCGTGTTTTTCATCCGGTTAAGTGTAGCCGGCAAGGGAAGTACTGACATGGCTAGTTCACCCGGTGTTATGGGCTGACATCGCGGATGTTGTAGGTGATGTAGCCAACCGTGTCAGTTTCCATAAAAAATATGTACGACTGCGCCCCCCTACCTTCCACTCGAAGCCCTGATGCTGTTAAGTGCTCAAATGAGCGACTTCCTTCTTCTATTTTAATGTAGTGTTGCTTAATAAAGCTGTTCGCTATAACAAAAAAAAAAACGCGGACGGTCCGCCGTAAAAGTTAATTACACAAAAAAATATTGGTCTTTCCTTTCTCCACCTTACTTATTTTTTTTATTATTTTATTTTATATTTTATAATTTTGCAAAATTATATTTTTATCCCTTTCACCCCATAGAGACCATGGGTCCCCTCTGCAAGGAAGGAAAAATTCTAGTGCACGATTTAGGATCACGGCTCTGCAGATCCTCGGGTGACTGCCGGGGCCCGGGCGTACCTGCTGCAACGCATCAGCCTGGCGGTGCAGCGAGGTAACGCCGCTAGTGTCATGGGAACTTTCCCCTCGTCAGCCTCTATGGATGAAATTGTTTATCTAGCGAACTGAGGCCGTTGAGGGAACTGCTCTATGACTCTGGCGGTAGGTCAACCCGGATCGTGGCAGTCTCTCTCGAGAGAGAGAGACGAAGAAATCGAGAGAATAAGATAATACTTTATTGCACACAAAACCACTAATAGAGTTTTTTTTTTATGGAAACTGACACGGTTGGCTGCATCACCTACAACATCCGTGAT
Organism: Nematopogon swammerdamellus; assembly: GCA_946902875.1. Classification (NCBI taxonomy): domain Eukaryota; kingdom Metazoa; phylum Arthropoda; class Insecta; order Lepidoptera; family Adelidae; genus Nematopogon; species Nematopogon swammerdamellus. Next base: position 7,824,905 of record OX336348.1, on the reverse strand, counting down.
GTCAGCCCATAAAACCGGGTGAACTAGGCGCCATGCCAGTGCTTCCCTTCATTTCATGTCGGCTACACTGAACTGCACGGAAAACACGAACTATTTACATAGCCGTTTCGAATGACGTTTCATTCAGTGTGGTGGTACCAACCAGGGCGGGTTAAACTCTACCACCTAGTAAGGTAAGAAGGGAAGGGACCTACCTACAGTTTAATGTGGAATCCAAACCACGGTCAGCATCCAACGGTCGAGCGGTCACCCATCCAAGTACTGACCGCGCCCAGCGTTGCTTAACCATCAATAGCGACAGTCGACTGTCTGCACCACTGAGCTATCGAGGCTGACGAGAGATACACAAGACAGAAGATAACATACAGAAGAGCAATAGACATTAACAATACTTCATACAGAAACAAGAGAACAGTAGAGTGCAAAGTCGGACTAATTAATTATTAATTAATAAATGTACAAAATGTGAAGGAGGTTAATTATTTTTAAGGTTTTGTTTGTTTTGTTTTAGTTTAGCGTCAGCCTCGATAGCTCAGTGGTGCAGACAGTCAACTGTCGCTATTGAATGTTTAAGCAACGCTGGGTGCGGTCAGTACTTGGATGGGTGACCGCTGACTGTTGGAGGCTGACCGAGATTCGGATTCCTCGTAAAATTGTAGGTCCCTTCCCTCCTAATCTTACTTGGTGGTAGGGTCTAACCCGCCCGGGTTGGTACCACCGCACTGAATGAAACTTCTGTTGAAACGGCTATGTAAATAGTTTGTGTTTTCCGACCAGTTCAGTGTAGCCGGCACGATCAAAGAGGGAAGCACTGACATGGCACCTAGTTCACCCGGTGTTATGGGCTGACATCACGGACGTTGTAGGTGATGTAGCCAACCGTGTCAGGTTCCATAAAAAAAAAGCTTTTATTTGAATTTGATAGGTAGTTTTAATTTCTATTTTAATTTGTAATTAGCTTTAATTTATAATTTCAATATCTATCTTTTATAAGGAAAGTTAACAGATATTTAGGTATATACATTTGCACAACTTAAATAAAATAAATTAAACAGTTTAAATAGCCAATAAAAAAATTATGAAGGACTGCAGCAGCGGGAGCACAAATGCGTCGATAAGCCTATATCGATCGATAAACATCTATTCGTCTGCTTCTATTCTACTTCGTCGAACGAAGCAAACAGATGTTTATCGATCGATATAGGCTTATCGACGCATTTGTGCTCCCACTGCAGGTAGTGGATATAATATGTCCCGGGAAGGCTAACATGGGATCAATTTCCACACTAGTAGATACATACATAGCGTCACGCCTGTCTCCCGGTGGGGTAGGCAGAGAAAACGAATCTCCACACGCCGCGACCCTGACACACCTCTGCCGCCTCTTCCACTCCCATATTGTTCTTAATGTGTGCTCGTCGGTTACGGGTACTACGCACTTGACCGTTTTTGAGCACATGCCCGATCTGGTCCAGGTACGTGAGTCTGGGGCAGGGATGGGCAAACTTCTTTCTACGCGGGCCAATATTTACAAACATAATGTATGGGGGGGGGGGGGGGGGGGGGCTAGGTTTTTTAATTTTTGGCTATAATACAATTCTTTATTGAAATAAAAATATTTGTACCTATTTTCCGAAATGAAGATAATTATTGACTGATAGGTTTCAACTTTCAACAACATTAAAAGTTCTCTTATTTATATAAAATTTAATTAAATGAACTATCTAACTATAGATATTCGAATCAGGTGTATGTTGCACCATGAAATAGGGAAATATAGGGTGTTAAAACGGCGAGTACATTAATTTCGCCAGCGCAATCCTCATGTTTTTCCTAGACAAAAAAGCAAATAAAGTTTTTCTCTAAAGTGTCTAGTTTTAGAGATATGAATTTTTGAAATGTATGTTTTCGTCTAGTGTAATTTAACGCGCTGTTGCCGCTCCGCACCCTCTGCCTGCCGACCTCCAGTCCTCCACTCACAAAGTTAACCCCCGCCCCTCCCGCTAACACCTCCGTCCGAGGCGCTCACGTCTCACCCGCTCTTCCCGCCTGCGCGCCGCCCTGTTGTCATTAGATCATTTTTACACTAAAATAATCAATTAGTTTGTATGAAAACTGTAACTTTTTATTTAAAGGGAATTCAGAAAAAAGTTACGGGACTTTTTTGTTACTCTTCATTCCAATAATCATTTCCTAAATTTAATGTACTCGCCGTTTTTACACCCGTATATTGATTGCAGGTAATCTATAAAATAGGAACAAAGATTTATTAATTAATATGACAAAGTACACTATTTAATTATAACCGAATGTTTCCGTGATTTATGTTATGTTACTATCTACTTCTGGATTGATGATCGCGGGCCGGATTGCAACCTTTCACGGGCCGGAGATGGCCCGCGGGCCGTAGTTTGCCCATCCCTAGTCTAGGGCGACCCCTCCCAACTAGTAGATACAATTTTATACAAACCTTAGATAACTTTGAGTCGGAACGCAAGAACTTAGTCTGACTAAGAGATATGTTATTGTACCTACAGCAAGTACATTGTGCAATGTTCGTCATTTCTTTGATAGATAAAATCAGTAATTACGAAATACAACAAAGAAGTCCTAATGTAGTCGACATTGCTGAGAAAATTGACAAACTGATCTGGCAGTGGGCCGGGCACATCTGTAGCAGACCCAACAAGCCGGGGTAGACGGGTGCTCGCACGGAGGCCACGTAAGAGCAAACGTAGCGTGGTGCGCCCCCCTGCTTGGTGGACAGATGACCTAAAAAAGGTAGCCGGGATGGATGAGGTGAGCTGCAGACCTAGGGTTGCCAGGTGCCCGGGATTTCCGGGATTGTCCCGGGCTAGGCTCCAATGTCCCGTGTACCGGGCGAAGGATCATTTTGTCCCGGAGAGTGCAATTTGTCCCGGGAAGAAAAGCATGTTTGTACACACGACTTGACGTGGCGCAAAGAAGCCGGCGAACAAAAGTCCAGACGCTGATAAATTAGGTACTCAAACTAGCAACTCACAAGAAATATGAATAATTAATGTAAAGGAAAATTCTACTTTCATTTTAGTGTAGTGTTGCTTACTAAAGTAGTTCGTGATAAGGAAGGTGTGGATCTAAGCTTGCGATGACTTCACCGAACATATCCGGGCCCATCGGCAGTAGAGGAGGGTATTAATCGAGGCCGGGACTAGCGAGTGGCCACTCTAAATTTCCCGCGCATGCTTCACGTTTCGGCTCGCTTCAAGCCCTCGTCAGCTAGTCTGCGTTGACTAGGACGCGGGGAAAGCACCAGTCCCGCTCTCGACCTCCCTCTCTCTACCTATCCATATTCTGTAGGATGCTTCCAGAATGCCGCCGATATCGCCGTAAAAATTGTAACAGAAATTTTTTTCTTACATTTCTCCACCTTATTTGTGGCGGAATTCAGGTAGTAGATATGTCCCGGGAAGGCTAACATCTGATTTGGCAAGCCTAGGCAGACCGCGTGTGGTGGCGCGCCTTGGGAGAGGCCAGCAGTGGACCGATACGTGGTACGATACGATACGAATAATGATGATAAAGTACGCGGTACCAGTTCAGTGTAGCCGGCACGACCGAAGGGAAGCACTGACGTGGCACCAAGTTCACCCGGTGTTATGGGCTGACATCACGGATGTTGTAGGTGATGAAAGCCAAACGTGTCAGTTTCCATAAAAAAAAAAAAAAACTAACGTAAACTAATTAGCAGCCAAGAGAAAGAACCTACGTACATACATACCACACGCCGTATCCTGACAATCGGGGTAAGCAGAGTAATCGGTGTTGTGCTACAAGTACTCTGGTAAATTACAGCACAACACCGACCGCCACGTTACGCAAAACATTAGGACAAGACAACTATCAAGCAGCAAGTAAGCATGTAGACCCACCTGCTGCTTGTCTCATGGTATCTTGTCCTTATCCCCTTTTACGACATGCACGGGGAGAGATGCAGTGGGTCTATTCTTTTTAAGTACCGACCCCACACAGTACTAATTCCGGCAGGTCAATATCCTTCTTTAATTAGGAACTCCAGATCTGGTATGCATACTCCTGCATAGTATTGTTTAAAAAAAAACAACAAATGTTGTTTTTTTTATGCAATCTTGTAAGGATGGCTGGGTCATAGGGCCTAAGGTCATAATGTAGGTGCCATACCAGAGACTTCCCTTTGGATTGGTGCCTATACTGAGAAGAACATAGCCGTAGCTGCTATGCGGCCATCTTAAAGCCAATACGGTGGTACCAACCCAGTTTGGTACAACTTGAGCCTACCACCTAGTACGGGGCAAGGGAAGCGACCTACAGTTTTACACTGGCTCCGAACGGTGAAGCAGCAGGTGTAGGTATGCACGTAAATTTTTTCATCAGAAAAAACTCATTGGTACACGCCGACCGGATTCGAACCGCCGACCTCTCGCATGAGAAGCCGATGCCCAAACCACTCGGCCACCCGCCGCTTGTCTCGGGGGCGGGCTTCGCATGCGGTACAACTTGAGCCTACCACCTAGTACGGGGCAAGGGAAGCGACCTACAGTTTTACACCGGCTCCGAACGGTGAAGCAGCCGGTGTAGGTTATGCACATCGGAAAAACACATTGGTGCATGTCGTCTGAATTCGAACCTCGTACTCTGAGACTAAGAGTCGAAGTGAAGACCGCGCCTACACACATGTAAATCGGTTTAACCATCCTTTACCTACGAGTACACCACTGATTACTCCTACACAGATGTTCTGGCAACAGTGGAACTGGAATATAAACGTGAATTCACGAAATGTTGGCATCCTGTGTCCGTTTCATTGAAAATGTTTCAATCAGCATTATGGGCGCGGTCGATGGTAATACAATATACATACATTCGTTTGTATCCAAGCAAAGTTAACTCTAGACTAGGTACCTACGATTAGTAACTGAATTTTATTAACCCATTGACAACTTGATACTTCAAGTATCTTCTATTCATATATTAAAATTTTTTATTTATGAAAATAAAATTATACTACATTGTAGTAATGGGTGTCTCAATAAGAGTGCACTTTTTAAATAGAGTGTCAATTATGTTGATACAAATTACGTATCAAAGTTTGACGAAGGCTCTTTACACCTGATTCACTTAATTAATAAGTCTTTGTAGTCAGAACTCTCAGCAAAATTGTTAATCTTGCTCTCAAGCTGTGTTTTCGATAGACTATAGGCGGGGTTATTATGTGGCTAGTCACTAAATACTTGTAAAAATATGTATAAAAAAAATACCCTGCGAAGTTTCTTGTCGATTCTTCTTCGTGGGTGTAATCGAACTGGATCGAACAAATTGGGACAAGTTCGAGCGCAGTCTAACTGCCATATGAATGATCAATAAACAATACAACAATACACTACAATAGAGAACTTAATCAAACTGTTGACGCACCCTCGTGGAACCATGTCAAATGCACGATAACCATTCTACTCTAGTGTTTTGTGAGACACTCGGACAGTAACATAGAGTTTGACAGAGTTCCAAAGATATGTGTCCAGTTTGAGTGCGATTGAGTGAAGAGTTTTCATCTTAGCTATGTTCAAATTGATTGGTATTGTGTCTATGTAAGGTGTTCCAAGGTCGATCAGCTGAACGTAAGGCGCTGCGATCAGCCAAAACCACATATGTTCAAAACCACGTATCTTCAAAGGCATGTATCTTCAAAACAACGTAACTTCAAAATCACGTATCTTCAAAAACATGTAACTTCAAAACCATGAAGCATGCGCGCTTGCGCTTTGGCCCCTCTCACTAAGCCACCCATACCGGATTACATACACGAGAGTGTCGGCAGAAGTGAAAACAACACCGTAACATTGCTTAAAAAAAATAAAAAAATTTATGTTAAATTTTGTAGAACGGACAGACATGCATTTGTTACGGAACCCTACATTCATTTTGCAGAACTTAGTAGAATGGACAGACATAAACGTGTTACGGAACCCTACTTTTATTATAAAATAACCGTCGGAGGACCTTGGTTGAAAATTGTAAAATTTAGTAGAACGGACAGACATGCATTTGTTACGGAACCCTACATTCATTTTGAAATAAATGTTAAATTTAGTAGAACGGACAGACATGCATTTGTTACGGAACCCTACTTTCATTTTGCAGAACTTAGTAGAATGGACAGACATAAACGTGTTACCAAACCCTACTTAACAGTTGCACTCCGGGAGTGCCGGCAGATCCCGTGCCACTCTAACTTAACCCTTAATGCAATGACTTAAGGTTTCATTTTAAAAATGATGCTGACGCGATTTCGCGATGTCGCGAGTTATACATTTTTTACCCACCTAAGAAAGTGCCAAGCGCTGCTAAAGAAGTTTTCACTTCAAAAAAAATTATCTTCAAAACCACGTAACTTCAAAACCACGTAATTTCAAAACACGTATCTTCAAAACCACATATCTTTGAATATGTGGAGTGTAGCTTGTAGTGGCTTCACTGAACATACCCGGGCCCACTGGCAGTAGGGGAAGGACTCAATCGAGGACTGGTCTATCCTGGTCTATCCCTAAAAAAAAAAAAAAAAAAAAAAAAAAAAAAAAAAAAAAAAAAAAAAAAAAAAAAAAAAAAAAAAAATCCCTCTAGCCTGCTTGACGTTTCGGCTCGCATCAAGGCCTCACGTATCCTCCAAACAATGTATCTTCAAAGCCAATTATCTTCAAAACCACATATCTTCATAACCATGTATTGTCAAAACCACATATCTTCATAACCATGTATTGTCAAAACCACATATCTTCAATCATCAATCGAGGATGGGACTAACGGGTGGCCACCTAGCTCTCCAGTGTGCTTGACATTTCGGGATAAGGACGAGATGCCGTGCTAAAGGTACGACAGGCTAGCCACCTTTCACCTCGGCGCGGTCCTTCCACCGAGTCGTGCAGCAGGTGGATCTTCGTGCCTTACTCGCTGCTTGATAGTTACCTCGTCTGAATACTTTGCTAAACGTGGCGGTCGGTGTTGTGTCGTAATTTACCAGAATGCTTGCAGTACATACAATACCGATTACTCTGGTTACCCCCGATTGTTGGGATACAGCGTGTGATATGTATGTACATACTTATAAGTGATCGCTAATCAATCAGTCACTTCTACTGGTTTTTCTATGCATTTTTTTATGGAAACTGACTCGGTTTGCTACATCACCTACTACATCGATAATGTCAGCCCATAACACCTTGGTGAACTTCGGTCGTGCCGGCTACACTGAACTGGACTGAAAATACGAACTAATTACATAGCCATTTCACCCGAATTTTCATTCAGTGCAGTAGTACAAACGCAGGCGGGTTAAACCGGTAGGGTTTACCTAGTAAGGTAAGAAGGGAAGGGACCTACAGTTTTACGTGGAATCTGAACCACGGTCAGACTCCAACGGTCGAGCGGTCACTCATCCATCCACTGACCGCGCCCAGGTGTGCTTATGATCCGATCGACAGTCGACCGACCGCACCACTGAGCTACCGTGGCTGAGTTCTGCCGATAATGTTTTCCCTCGAAGCCGACGCGCCATTCTAATAATTTCTAGTCGACTATAGACAATTTGCAATTTAATTGAATGAAAAAACGAGTTAAAAAACACCGTACGCTGCAACCGCCACTCGCTTGCCTTGAATATTGAGTGAGCGGTCTCTGTAAGGGCTTAGCCGGCGGATATTTTTAACCTTATTTTTGCAACGCACTCTTTATTAATTGTGTTTTCGGGTTCCGTCAGCCAGCGACGCTGGCAGGGACCGTTATAAAGTTGGTCAGATGTCCGTCCGTCCGGAAAGCGGAAAGTACCGTGTGGGGCCGGTACTTGAAAAGAATAGCCCCACTGCATCTCCCATCTGTTTAATAGAGGCCCATTCTTATACAGGTTAATAGATCCTTAGTGACTTTACAATAGCGTTAGTAAGGTGCTATAAGGGTGGGACGAGAGCTCTACAGTAGTGACGCGTTATATTAATGCAATATACCACTTTAAGATCTAAAACAACCTGCCGTTAGCACCAATTTGTTTGTTGGGAAGCCTTGCCGCAAGTGTTCTAGGAACATTTCAAAACACCCCTTTGATAGTTATTTTAATGTTTGTTAGGTAGGTTTTAATTCTTTAATTATTAATAATAGTACTTTTTTAAATTAAAACTTAAAATAAAATATAACGTTCGGACGTTCGGCCCAAAAAAATTTCTTTAATTATTGAAGGGAAAAAAAAACCATTAAAGCCACTGAACCCTAAAATCGTATGCCCTCTCCGTGTTTCCACAGCGACAGAGCGGCGTAATGGTCGGATAAGGGAAGGGCATCGCGCCGATACGCCACGCCGCCGCCGCCTATCTGCGTATATATATGAAATTTTGAAAAATATTTTCGTTAGATAGCTCGCTATCTCGTAACTTGAAAAATTTGATAAGCAGTCAAAGCGACCTCATTGATCGGAGGTCAACACGGCGGGGTCTTATCTAAGTTTTTACGTATGTCTTTATGGCCGTTTTGTCTAATTTTGGTTTTGGCTACGCTCTGATAATTAAGTACCTATTCATTTTTTAGGTTACCGTAGCCCGTACGTAAATGGAATAGAATAGAATAGAAACTCTTTATTGCACACAATGGAAAGAAGAACAGTACACGCGTGGAACAAACCAATACAGAAGTGCGCAATGGCGGCACTGCAAGTGATTTCTTCCAGTCAACCTTTCTGACGAATTAAATTTTCTGACGAAAAAATTTACGTACCTACACCTGCTGCTTCAGCGTTCGGAGCTGGTGTAAAACTGTAGGTCCCTTCCCTTGCCCCTTACTAGGTGGTAGGCTCAAATTGTAGCCGACTGCGTTGGTATCTATAACCGTACTGGATGTAAGATGGCCGCATAGCAGCCTCGGCTGTGTTCTCCTCTAGTTCAGTATAGCCAGCAATTCAGGGAAGTCTCCGGTATGGCACCTACCTTCTCGGAGATTATATTGGCTGGTCGGAGCATGTGCTTTGGCCCTTCCGACTCAGCCACGGTTCAATAGATACAGCCCTCGGACAGACAGACAGACAGACGGCGTATCGGATACGGAACCCTAAAAAGCACGTAGTACATGCTTAGTACTAACATATAAAAGGGAAAGTTGTGGAACTCAGCTTGCGATGGCTTCACGGAACATATCCGGGCCCATCGGCAGTAGAGGAGGGTGTCAATCGAGGTCGGGACTAGCGAGTGGCCACTTTAAATTTCCCGCGCATGCTTCACGTTTCGGCTCGCATCAAGCCCTCGTCAGCTAGTCTGCGTTGACTAGGACGCGGGGAAACCACCAGTCCCGCTCTCGACTTCCCTCTCTTTACCTATCCATATTCTGTAGGATGCTTCCAGTGACGTTTTCGAAGCTCTCTCCATATATGAGCTTAGCGTCGATCTTGGGAGCCCTAGATTCTTGAAGAAACTATAGAGCGACTTCGCTGGTAGTCCTTTTGCTCCGACTTCCACAGCGAAAAGATCAGTCTAAAATCCGTTTCTCACAATCCGGTCTACTAAGTTGCAGTACTTGTTAAGTTTGATGTTGTGGTCCTTCGGTATGTTACTTTCCCATTAAACTGTAAGTTCAACAAGTACTACATGCTTTGTCGCTTTTGAGAATATTAGTATATCCGGTCTTAACGCTGTGGTACAGATTTCCGAAGGCATTTGGTAATGCTTCTCATGTGTGTCCATCAACAATTCCCAATCCTTTGCTGCTCCCAAAATCTTTTGGCAGCTTAATAGCTCCAGGTTTCACAAAGTTGACCTTCTGGAAGCCGTTACTGGTTTGCCCTTTCCTGGTCCGTGCAATTGACAGGTTGATGGCCTCTCTGATGATTTGGAGGACTTTATCATGATTCATGACGGTAGGAATACTACTCAAGTAGTATTTAATATATTTTAACGTGTGATGTATAAGTGTTTTTCACATTGTTACAGATTACATGGGGCCCGCGAGAAGCACCGACCAAGATTAAAAATACATTCCAACCTTCAAACATTATTATAAAATAATTCTCAAAAAAAAAGTACCTTGACTTCAACAACAATTGATCACCAAAAGTATCGACCAAAACCTTCGTGTACCTTGACAATTATTCTTCGTTTTTCTATAAATTAATTTATATAAACTTAAAAAATAATAAATTGAAAATCTATAAAAAGAACAAAAAAATAAAGTCTATTGATATTATTAATACCAAAGCGTTTTTTCCACTATATTATTTAATTAATTAGAGATTAAAAAAGAAACTATTTGATTTTAAATTCTAAAACGTGCGTTTATCGCAAACGTAATTATTTTAAAGCGCCGCGACGTTCGTTTAAATGTTTCGGTGTTGCCACTAAGGGAGGGATAGAATAAATATTTAAAAATGTTGCCGCAACAGTATTGCTTGAGATGGAAACATCACCATACGAATGTCCAGAGCATGTTTTCTCAGCTCCTGGAGAAAGGTTTGTATAAATAAATCAATTCATTTATTTACTGGCTTTTGCCTGCGGCTTCGCTCGCGTTAAATTCGTATTTTTTTTTATTGATACTGACACGGTTGGCTACATCACCTACAACATCCATGATGTCAGCCCATAACACCGGGTGAACTTGGTGCCACGTCAGTGCTTCCCTTCGGTCGTGCCGGCTACACTGAACTTGACGGAAAACACAAACTATTTACATAGGCGTTTCGACCGACTTTTCATTCAGTGCGGTGGTACCAACCCGGGCGGGTTGAACCCTACCACCTAGTAAGTTAAGAAGGGAAGGGACCTACAGTTTAACGTGGAATCCGAACCACGGTCAGCCTCCAACGGTCGAGAGCGGTCATCCATCCAAGCACTGGCCGGCTCAGCGTTGCTTAACAATCAATAGCGACAGTCGACTGTCTGCACTGAGCTATCGAGGCTGACATCGGCTACACATAATATGAAAACTGAACGCACTACTTGTACGGCTGTTGTTGCAGAGAGGTTCTGCGACGTGACGCTGTACTGCTCTGCGAGCTTCGGCTCCTCGTTGGGCCGCGACCCCGGAGACGAGACGGACAGCCTTCGAGGGGTGTCGTTACGCGCGCACAGGTTGGCCTATCCTCAACGTTGTATTTTTAGTGTTTTTAACCCCCGACGAAAAAAACGGAGGGGTGTTATAAGTGTGATGTGTGTGTGTGTGTGTGTGTGTGTGTCTGTCTGGGGCATCGTAGCTCCCAAACGGATGGACCGATTTGGATGCGGTTTTTTTTATTAGGAAGCTTGTCTAATCGGGATGGTTCTTAGCTATGTTTGTAATCAAGTAATCAAGTAATTAAGTAATAAAAAAAATAATTATTTTAAAAAGTGGACCGATTTTCATGCGGTTTTTTTAAAAAAGCTTGAAATAAAAGTTAAATTACAAATTTAAAAAACCCCGACCCTTAAAAAGTGAAAAACAAATTTCCGTTTACTTACTTAAAGGAGTCGGGGGACCGCCTATATAAAAACTGCGCGGGAATTTGCATAGCGAGCCCCCGACTCCTTTACGTAAGTAAACGGAAATTATTTTTGACTTTTTAAGGGTCGGGGGTTATTTAAATTTGTAATTTAACTTTTTGGTTTGGTTTTATTATTATCATTCGTAGGCAAATAAATTTTTCACTTGAATTCGTATCTTTCGATATTAACAACAATGAAAAACAATTAAACACAATGGAAACAATGACAAGGGCTGTACAGAACCAGATAAAAGACAAAAACAATTAAGCTATCTTATGCTAATAGACTACTACTAAACTTACCTAATACTAATAATATCTACTTAAATTAGCGTTAATAAACTTGTCAATGTAATTTTTAAAATATGGCACAATAGTATCAAAAGAATTGTAAATTGAATTGGTTCCGTATCCGGTACGGGACCGTATTACTAAGACTACGCCGTCCGTCCGTCCGTTCGTCCGTCCGTCCGTCTGTCTGTCCAAGGTCTGTATCTCTTGAACCGTAATAGGGTAGCCCGTTGAAATTTTCACAGAATATGTGTTATTATATTGGCCGATATAACAACAAATAATAAAAATTTGAAAAAGTAAAAAATTCACGGGGGCTCCCATATAAGAAACCAAAAAGTGTGTGCGCGCGCGCCATCTACCGAATAGAGCGTGAAGCATTTTAACTAATCATGATATTTAACGAATATGAAGCATTTTTTCGTCAGAAAAAACTCATTGGTACACGCCGACCGGATTCCAACTTCGGAGCTCTCGCATGAGAAGCCGATGCCCAAACCACTCGGCCACCCGCCGCTAGTTGTTTGCTGCCCAGCCTCTTGGAAAGGCGGGTGGGCCATTCTCCGCACTGAGACCTCAAGACGGTCCGTTGTATGTTACATCATCCGTGATGTCAGCCCATAACACTGGGTGAACTTGGTGCCACGTCAGTGCTTCCCTTCGGTCGTGCCGGCTACACTGAACTGGACGGAAAACACAAACTATTTACATAGCCTTTTCGACCGACCTTTCATTCAGTGCGGTGGTACCAACCCGGGCGGGTTAAACCCTACCACCTAGTAATATAAGAAGGGAGTCATATCCCTTAGTCGCCTTTTACGACATACACGGGGAGAGATGCAGTGGGGCTATTCTTTCGCGCAGGGTGGTGCTGGCGGCGTGCTCGGAGCTGCTTGGCTCGCTGCTCGGCGCTCACGACGTGGACGGCGGCAGCGGGCCGGCGACTGAGCCGGTGCTCGTGATAGACGGCGCCGAGCCGAGGCACATGCGGGCGCTCCTCGACTACATGTACACCGGCGAGATGAAATAATACCGCGGTGTGTTTGCGCAGGGTGGTGCTGGCGGCGTGCTCGGAGCTGCTCGGCTCGCTGCTCGGCGCTCACGACGTGGACGGCGGCAGCGGGCCGGCGACCGAGCCGGTGCTCGTGATAGACGGCGCCGAGCCGAGGCACATGCGGGCGCTCCTCGACTACATGTACACCGGCGAGATGAAATAATACCGCGGTGTGTTCGCGCAGGGTGGTGCTGGCGGCGTGCTCGGAGCTGCTCGGCTCGCTGCTCGGCGCTCACGACGTGGACGGCGGCAGCGGGCCGGCGACCGAGCCGGAGCTCGTGATAGACGGCGCCGAGCCGAGGCACATGCGGGCACTCCTCGACTACATGTACACCGGCGAGATGAAATAATACCGCGGTGTGTTCGCGCAGGGTGGTGCTGGCAGCGTGCTCGGAGCTGCTCGGCTCGCTGCTCGGCGCTCACGACGTGGACGGCGGCAGCGGGCCGGCGACCGAGCCGGAGCTCGTGATAGACGGCGCCGAGCCGAGGCACATGCGGGCACTCCTCGACTACATGTACACCGGCGAGATGAAATAATACCGCGGTGTGTTCGCGCAGGGTGGTGCTGGCGGCGTGCTCGGAGCTGCTCGGCTCGTTGCTCGGCGCTCACGACGTGGACGGCGGCAGCGGGCCGGCGACCGAGCCGGTGCTCGTGATAGACGGCGCCGAGCCGAGGCACATGCGGGCGCTCCTCGACTACATGTACACCGGCGAGATGAACGTACACCACGTGAGTTGTATTCTATATTATTATCATTTTATTTAAGTAACTGTACAATTTTATATACACGGTGTTAACTTTAATAGGCGACATTCCCGAAAGGCGGTTATTCCGGGTCCCATACTGAAACCGAAAAAGAGGGTATTTTTTTTTGAGCTTTGCTTTTAAAATTTTTAGATTTATTAATAGAAGTTGTAAATTATATAATGATATTTTCCATAGTGTAGACATTTTTAACTCAAAATTAAGTAGTTTTAAGAAACAGTGTTTGTTTGTGTACAGAAATAAATTTGCTGTAGGTGCTTAAAATGTTATTATTAATATACTTATATTTTTTTTGCATATATTTCACTTCTCTTTTTATTATATAAGGCCTATTTTTTTAACTGACTATCCGTAAAGGGGGTGTTCTGTATCGGAAATAGATCATATTTAAATAAAAAAAAGGGGGTTAATATTTTCATATTTTATTAAATATTTAAAAAAACTCGCTTTTACGTATTAAACACCTTTTGCTAAGAAACTATATTTCTATTTCTAATAATTACCGAGATAATAATTGTGAAAGTTTATTAAAGTTTGAATTATTCATACATAACGAACACGCACATTCGCGGCGCGGCGCGGCGGAGGCACCGAGTGCTCCATACATAACATACGTGAGCACGCTCTCCGACTTCTGAACAGCTGATGCGCATTAAATGTGTTTCGAGGCCGTAGTTCAATGACCGCCGCGGCGTGCGTAGCACAGATAATGTCCGAGGTTAAGTAGGTAGGTAGCTACCTACCCAACGCATGTTCGTTATGAATTCAAACTTTAATAAACTTTCACAATTATTAAAATTTTTAGAAATAGAAATTTTAGAAATAGAAACATAGTTTCTTAGCAAAAGGTGTTTAATATGTAAAAGCGAGTTTTTTTTATATTTAATAAAATATAAAAATATTACCCCCCTTTTTTATAATTTAAATATGATCTATTTCCGATACAGAACACCCCCTTTGCGGATAGTCAGTTAAACCAAAATTGACCTTATATGATATTTATAACTGTGTGTTTCCTTAAAATAAATAAATAAATAAATAAATAACTAGCCGGCAGGACTGTACGTGTGTGTGTATGAGCTGTCTGGTTGTTTGTTGGCGCAGTCGCAGCTGGCGTCGCTGCTGAAGACGGCCGAGGAGCTGCGGATCAAGGGGCTCTCGGACATACGGTGGAGCGGGAAGGACGAGCCGCCCGACTCCAAGAGCGGTTCGTTTTTTTCAATTTATATACAGTCAGTCAGTCAGCGTGTAAGCGTCCACTGCTGGACATACGCCTCTCCAATTTTCCTTCAGTCCTCCCGGCCTTCAGCGGTACGGGACCACTGCTTTCCGCCGACGTACTCGATGTCGTCGTCCCACCTGGCGGGTGGTCTTCCCACACTCCGTTTTCCTGTCCACGGCCGCCAGTGCAGCGGTTACTCCAACGGTCGTCGTCTCTTCGGCTGACGTGCCCAGCCCATTGCCACTTGAGCTTAACCACCCGGTATCCAATATCGACTACTTTGGTGCATCGGCGGATTGCCTCGTTACGCACCATATCACGTAGCGTTATTCCAGCATGGCTCGCTCCATTGCTCGCTGGGCAACTTTCAACCTTTGGACAACACCGACCGTCAGCGTCCACGTTTCACACCTGTACGTCATAACCGGGAGGACACACTGGTCATATATACGGGGTTTTAAATTTATATACACTCAGGAAAAACTAAAACCCGACTATGAAAAAGTCTGTTATGAAAAAAAAGCAAGTTGTGAAAATGTGTAACTGAAAAAAGTTAGTTATCTATTAAATCGTTTAACTATGTACACATAAGTTTAATAGGTAACGAACTAAAACTATATTTCGGAATCATAATTTATTATCTTTACTCAATATATTTTGAAACACTAATTTGACTTTTTGACACCATGAGTCCGCTATTTTGAATTTTTAAAATTGTTATATAAGGTATGACCCTCTTGTGAATGAGACCTCCGCCGTCCGCCGTCCCCTCCGCTACCCGCGGAGCTCGGCGACGCTCTGGTTCTCATATAAGCAAGGGACAGTCCGACGTCCAACCTATTCAACGTTCTTGACACTAAAACTTGAGCTCCTCTTTTTCGGTGTAAATGTCGACGTCGGCACTTTGGTTCGCTCGTCGAGCCGGGGGGCCCTGGGCTCGTACCCCGTGTGTCCTTGTGGAGAATACTTCACTGTAGGTACATATTATATTGTGTGTGTTCGGCAGGTGCGGTGACAGCTATAGCCGCGCCGCCAGAGCGCCTGCGCGCCGCCGCCCCCGCTCCCGCCCCCGCTCCCGCGCCCGCACCCGCACCCCACCACGACACCGGCAAGATCGGCGATAAGTTTAACGTCAACGGTGAGCATTTATTTTATTTGTTTATTTCACAGGCTAAGTTACATCTAAATCCGGTTAAAAGTGTTTGTGGTTTTATGGGTTTTTAAATTACCGTGGTTGTTAGACAATATTTTTTAAAACAACACAGCTTTACTCACGGTTCTTCCTGAGCTATGCGGCTCGACGTTTCGGGCCAAGCGAATGGCCCATCCTCATGAGCGCTCTGCCTGGTGCGACGGTTGGCAGAGAATGGGCCATACGCTTGGCCCGAAACGTCGAGCCACATAGCTCGGAAGAACCGTGAGTAAAGCTGTTGTGTTTTAAAAAATAATGTTTGTGGTTTTATCATTATTTTGAATATAAGGTATTTCATTAGTAGGTAACGATACGCTAACTAAGGCGTGTATGTGTTCTCCTCTAGTCCAGTATAGCCAGCAATCCAGGGAAGTCTCCGGTGTATGGCACCTACCTTCTCGGACGTGATATTGGCTAGTCAGAGCATGTGCTTTGGCCCCTCTGACTCAGCCACCCATACCGGATTACATAAAAAATAAAAATTTTGATCACGTTCCCATACCAATTTTTTTTACGATATAAAAAACCTACTCCTCAAACATACCTTGTATTTCACCTTAAAAAGTATATTTTTTATGTCGTACAAAAAAAAAATTGGTATGGGAACTTCTTCTTCTTCTTCTTGATGGGCATTTTCCGCATGTAGGTCTCTCTGTGTGGACCCGTTGTGCGTATCACCCCGGCCTCTATTCCATCCATCCCAGCTCCTTCCAGAAGTCCTGCAGGCGTCCGACGTCCTTGCAGGCCTCTTGGAGTGTCCTCGGGTTTTTGAGGATGGTTGCCCGCTCATTTGCCACCCCCTCGCACTGTAGCAGCACGTGGGATGGCGTTTCTTCAGCCCCCATGCAGCCCCTGCACAGAGGGCTATCTGTTTTACCTATAATGAATAAGTGCTTATTTAGTGGATAGTGTCCAGTTAAGGTCCCTACCACCAATCTGATTTTACCTTTGTTTAGCTGTAGTATACCCTTTGGGAGCTTCCTGTTGATGGTTGGCACCGCCGCTCTTGTCTGCTTGCAGTCATTTCTTTGTGACCATTGCTGTTGGTGTTGGTCTTTTGCATGTCCTCTGATCCATGACCTTAGTTGATTAAACGGGAGGGGCACTATCGGCTCAGGTCCTTCGACCACCCACCCTGCTCCTCTTCTTGCCAGTTCGTCTGCTGCGTCGTTGCCTAAACACAGGGCCGTACCCAGGATTTTGTTTCGGGGGGGGTCAAGGTTCGAAAAAATATTTGTAAACTCATGTACCTACGTTATATAAGGTCTTTAAAAATTAGTTAATAGTACGCTAAGGAGGAGGGGGGGGGGGGGGGGAAGGGTGCTGTATCCGAAATAGATCACTTTTGAAGAACAAAGATTTTTTTTACAGAAATTTTTTTTTTTAAGATAAAATAAAAAAAAAATGTTTTTCCTAATCGTTTCAGTTTCATGCCAGGAACAAAAAAGTCTTCTAATATATAGATCTATTTCTTTCAGAAATTGTGAAAAACCACAATTTTAGTTTTATTAGTATGGGATAGAAAGAATTTCATTTTTTTACCAACTTACACGTGTTACATCATAATGGTAATAAAGACTTTTTTGTTACTGTTATGAAACTGAATCGGTAAGGCTATAAAAATCAACCACCTATTTTTTTATTTAAATACATAAAAAAAAATTACATAAAAAAAAGCCCAAGGGCCAAAAAACATTATATAGGTTTTACTCCCTATATGTTACAGGGGGGCCCTTAGCGTACTATTAACTAATTTTGAAAGACCTATATATGAACAGTGTGCATGTAATGTAGGTATTTCATTAAACGCTCTGTTTCAAAAATGGGTGTTAGCATGAAGGCTGGGCGTGTAGTATTTCATATTCTGAACATCTTTTGTTCCACCACTTGGGGCAAAAAAAAAAGATCTTCACCCTTATATTTCAGGAATAGGTATTTAAAAATGTATGGAGAAAGTAAGAATGTTTTTTCTTTTAAATAAAACATGGTTCTTTGATGTGGGACGCCACTTGTGTTCTCACATTGGCTCCAAGTCACGTTAGGACGTCTTCAAGAGCGGCTGGCGCGGCCGAGGCTGGGCCGGAGAGCCTCAAACGCAACAAATATAGAAATATAATTCAAGATTTCGAATTTGTTGCGTTTGCGGTTGAAACCCTCGGTCCGTGGAGCAGTGAAGCCAAAAGATGCTTGGGCTTCTGCTGGTTGACGCAACTGGTGTCCCGCCATCAAGGGCTTTATGTACTTCATTCAAAGGGTAAGCCTTGTCATCCAGCGGGGTAATGCCGCAAGTGCTATATGAAGATTTGAAAATGCCAGTTTTGATAGTTATTTTAATGTTTGTTAGGTAGGTTTTAATTCTTTAGTTATTAATATTACTTTTTTATTTTTATGAAATAAATAGATTGAGTAAACGATATTTTATTCTATCGAAGAAAGGAAGTCTTTAAGGGCGAGGCCCGAAGGCGGAAGAGGGTTTTTGGTTTACCTGAATCTTCGTGAACGCAGCTCGGCCTTCGGCCTCGCCCTTACTTACTTCTTTTATTTGAGAAAGGTTTATCGTTTACCTGAAAGCAGCTCGGCCTTCGGCCTCGCCCTTAGTTAGTTACTTTCTTTGAGAAGGTTTATCGATTACCTGAACGCAGCTTGCCCTCGCCCTTAGTTACTTACATTCTTCTTTGGAATACGAATTTCACGCGAGCGAAGCCGCGGGCAACAGCTAGTCAATCAATAATCCTGGCATTTGCGGATGATATTACGCTGTTAACCCGCAATCCAAAACAAAATCAGGCGCTTCTTAAGGTGGTGGATGACTATTGTGAATGGACCAAAGGGATGAAGATAAAACCAGCGAAGTGCTACTGTTTGAGCTTAACCAGGAAAGGTTCAAAGTTTACCTCGAGCAATCCAGGTCTGACAGTAGCCGGAAAACCAATCGCAACCGTGGCTGATGAAGCTCCTTTTAAATTCTTGGGCAAAAGGATCACCAGCAGAGGAAAGGAGCATCCTACTGATGATATTGTCCAACTTTTCGAAGAGAGCCTCCGCCAAACTGACAATCTTCCCCTCCTGGGTACACAAAAGGCATGGATTTACGATAACTACCTGACATCAAAACTTTCATGGCCATTTCTCGTCTACGACTTCACAAAGCAAAACCTGACTAAATTAGACTCGTATGTGACCAGATTCCTGAAATCATGGTTTGGACTGGCTCACCCGGCTGACTCGTCAACGCTATACAGATCTCACAATAACTTTGGACTGAACATTAAGAAACCGTCGATATTTTATCAAAAGGCGAGAATAGCCAAACGATGTATACTCAAAGACTCCAATGATAGCGCTATTCAAGCCTTACCCAACACATCACTATCAGATGAACTGGAATCGAGACTCGACTTCTACAAATCATTCCAAGTTGGTACACGCACCAATAGATCTGGATTGGGCATAGAAACAGCAAAGTCTGATAAAGAAATACTGAAAGGTTTTGCTCAGGAGGACATGGAACAAGGCTTCAAACTTCACGCCTTAAACCTAGAAATGCAGAATGATTGGCTAACAGTGGGTGACTTCTGCATCCCTCCTGCATTGAAGTGGAAATCCATAATATACAACTGGTCCCCTGAGCTGCTTAAGTTCTACTTAAATGCATTCCAGCTTACTCTCCCCGACCCGAGTAACCTAGTTAGATGGGGGAAATCTACAAATAGACTATGCCCGTCATGTAAGGAGTTCGTAGGCACGGCCAAACATTTGTTATGCGGATGCAAAATACTACTTGAGCGAGGCCAGTATTCCTACCGTCATGATAAAGTCCTCCAAATCATCAGAGAGGCCATCAACCTGTCAATTGCACGGACCAGGAAAGGGCAAACCAGTAGCGGCTTCCAGAAGGTCAACTTTGTGAAACCTGGAGCCAATAAGCTGCCCAAAGATAGGACTAAACCTTCTTCAATTTTGGGAGCAGCAAAGGATTGGGAATTGTTGATGGACACACATGAGAAGCATTACCAAATGCCTTCGGAAATCTGTACCACAGCATTAAGACCGGATATACTCATATTCTCAAAAGCGACAAAGCATGTAGTACTTGTTGAACTTACAGTTCCATGGGAAAGTAACATACCGAAGGACCACAACATCAAACTTAACAAGTACTGCAACTTAGTAGACCGGATTGTGAGAAACGGATTCAAGACTGATCTCTTCGCTGTGGAAGTCGGAGCAAGAGGACTACCAGCGAAGTCGCTCTACAGTCTCTTCAAGAATCTAGGGCTCCCAAGATCGACGCTAAGCTCATATATGGAGAGAGCTTCGAAAACGTCACTGGAAGCATCCTACAGAATATGGATAGGTAGAGAGAGGGAGGTCGAGAGCGGGACTGGTGATTTCCCCGCGTCCTAGTCAACGCAGACTAGCTGACGAGGGCTTGAAGCGAGCCGAAACGTGAAGCATGCGCGGGAAATTTAGAGTGGCCACTCGCTAGTCCCGGCCTCGATTAATACCCTCCTCTACTGCCGATGGGCCCGGATATGTTCGGTGAAGCCATCGCAAGCTTAGATCCACACCTTCCTAAAAAAATCGAATTCTTTTGTTACACGATTTTTTAGGGTTCCGTGTCCGGTACGGGACCCTATTACTAAGCCTACGTCGTCTGTCTGTCTGTCTGTCTGTCTGTTCGTCCGTCCGTCCGTCCGTCCGTCCGTCCGTCCGTCCGTCCGTCCGTTCGAGGGCTGTATCTCTTGAACCGTAATAGGTAGCCCGTTGAAATTTTCACAGAATGTGTTATTATATTATTATGGCCGATATAACAACAAATAATAAAAAAACCCGACCCTTAAAAAGTCAAAAATTGTAATTTCCGTTCCCTTACGTCGGGTCGAGTCGGGAGACCGCTAAGTAAATTCCCGCGCAGCTCTGAGTTTTTATATTTTATTTAATTAGCGGTCCCCCGACTCCTTTAAGTAAGTAAATGGAAATTATTTTTGACATTTTAAGGGTCGGGGGTTTTTTAAATTTGTAATTTAACTTTTATTTCAAGCTTTTTTAAAAAAACCGCATGAAAATCGGTCCACTTTTTATAATAGTGGATATAATAGCGATATAACAACAAATAATAAAAATAAGAAAAAGTAAAAAATTCACAGGGGTTCCCATAGAAGAAACCAAAAAACCATCTACCGAATAGATTATGAAGCTTTTTAACTAATCACATTTAACTAATATGAAGCATTTCATAACGCCATGTCATGGCGCAAGCCATGACATGGCGATACGGAACCCTCGGTGCGCGAGTTCGACTCGCACTTGGCCGTTTTTTTTTATCTTAACTGCTGTTAGCTACATCACCTGCAACATCCTTAATTTTACCTTGGTTATCTAGGTGCCATGTCAGTGCTTCCCTTCGGTCGTGGCGAAGGGAAGCACTGACATAGCACCTAGTCCGTGCATAATAGTTAGAAATATAAAACACCCCGGTGAAAGAAAACACCTTGAGAGAACCTCGTAAATTCTCTTGGATGTGAATAAAGCTTTGGCTTAAGTTTTTAATTTTAGCTTACTAAGCGCGTCTTGCACCAACACGAGTTTAAAGTTAAGTAGCGAGTTATGGATTTAAACGCGGTTCACACATACAACGGGTGCTAGTTTAACGAGTTAAACTGGTTTATATATTAAATTTGTGTTGGTGCAAGTGGGCCTTAGTATCTTAATTTGTTCATGTTGTGTTTAGCCTTAAGTGTAGATAGTTCTAGCCATGTAATATATATTTTAAAGATTTGTATGTACAGAACGATTCTGTGTGGTTAAACCTAATAAAAAAAAGCTTGACTAGAAGAAATGCTCTTCGGCCTTCCACATCGCAGTAAAATTCATACTTATTTATTTATTTAATCAAATCGGAACTTCTAGCAGACCCCTCTCAAAAAAATTTAAAGAGATAAGTATTGTAAATTAATACTACTTAACACCTGTCTCCCATTGGGCTAAGCCAACGGGCCTCAGTTTGACTTGTATATCGCTTTACTAAATCAAACAGTTTGTATAAAATTTATGAAAATTAATAAGTAGTAATTCTGATTTATGTACTCACCAAATAGATTCCAAATTCACTAGTGTACAACGTCAGTAGGTACATTCACACACTATGAACGTAACGGAATTAAGAATTACGGTGGATAACTAAACCAATCTCTCGCTTTCTTATCTACTACACCTGGTCGTCTGCTTGCGGGGTAGCTAGGAAGTAGGTAGCATTAACCAGATGTTTTGTCTTGAAACAATAGGCGCCTCCGAAACAGCCCGATGTTTATTGCCCCAACCCAATGCAACCTTTGTGTTGTGATTTAGTTGGAAGTTCCCACGGAATTTTAAATTGTTTGTCTGCTCAAAAATATATTTTCTGAACACCGGCCATAGTGGATACCTATTTCGGGGGGGGTTACAACCCCCCGAACCCCCCCCCTGGGTACGGCCTTGCCTAAACACCCACTTCCTCCCGTATGTGGTGGGAACGTGATCAGTATCTGATACACATACACTCCTTAGCGTATCGTTACCTACTTTTGAAAGACCTTATATAGTTTTTGTTTTTTTTTTTTACATTTATTTTTAATCATATAGTTCTTGAGCACTCTTTTATAGGCGTGTAGTGACATAGTTTGTTTTTGAAGCCGTACCCCACGGATAAATTCCACAGGTCCAGCTGGGTTGTATTATGCAGTTGTACCGCAAGATTTTGGATTCAAGCTACAGTTAAAAAACAAAACAATTATTTACTCATGAGCAGGTTTAAATAAACTATAATATTATTTCCGTTGTTAAATAAAAATTACTCATGTGCAGGTAAACTAACAGGTAAAAGGTAAAAGGTAAAAGGTAAAAGGTAGCAGGTAAAAGGTAAATAAACTATATATTATTTCAGGTGTTAAAAAAAATTAACTCATGTGCAGGTTTAAATAAAGGATAATTTTATTGCAGTTCTTAAAAAAAAAAATTACTCCTGTGGAGGTTTAAATAAACTATAATATAATTTAAGATGTTAAATAAAATTTACTCATGTGCAGGTTTAAATAAACTATAATATTATTTCAGATGTTAAATAAAAATTTACTCATGTGCAGGTTTAAATAAACTATAATATTATTTCAGGTGTAAAAAAAATTAACTCATGTGCAGGTTTAAATAAACTATAATATTATTGCAGGTGGACCCCCGCCGCTGATCAAGCTGCCCGTTAAGAACCTAGCGGACAAGATGAGCCCGGGACGCAAGCGGGAGCAGGCAACCGACACAGGGTAACACATCCACCCACACACCTCACGTAGCGTCACGCCTGATTCATTTCATTTCATTTCATTTATTCATTTCAGTCTTAGGTACGATATCGGTATTCTCCATTGTTAATGTTTAGACCAGGGATGGGCAAACTACGGCCCGCTGGCCATCTCCGGCCCGCGAACGGTTGCAATCCGGCCCGCGAACGGTTGCAATCCGGCCCGCTATCATCGACCCAGAAGTGTATAAATTTATTATACATGACTTTATACATTAAATATTGTATATGGTTACATTAAATCTTTGTTCCTATTTTATAGATTCCCAGCAATAAATATAAATTTCCCTATTTCATAGTGCAACACTACCTGATTCGAATATCTACAGATGTTCATATAATTAAATTTTGTCTAATTAAGAGAGCTTTTAACGTTGTTGAAACCTATGATTCAATAAATAACTTTGTTTCGGAAAATACAAATATCCTTATTTCATCAAAGAATTATAACCAAAAATTCAAAAACCTGGCCCCCCATAGATCATGTTTGTAAATATTGGCCCGCGTAGAAAAAAGTTTGCCCATCCCTGGTTTAGACTCTTGCAAATTATCCCTAATTTTGACCACATAGTGAATTATTTGTATTACACGTGGTATACCGTTGGAAAGGGTGTAAACTAGCGAACTTTTTAAAAGAAAATGAAGCTATCCGTTGCTGTCAGTTTTTTTTAAATGAAGAAATTAAGATTCCGTCATATTTTTACTCATTCTCGGGACTTTGGAAGGTCATAAGACCTTTTCATGGTATTAACTTCATCAAATAATATTTTTTCTAGAATAAGGATACATTGTAAAATTTATTTTGTGCTGATGCAATCATAAACAAAAAAGTTACAAGGGTTTAAAGCTGGGATTTTGTTAATTTTCAAAAATAAGGAAAAATAATCGTATCTCGATACCACGTGATGACATCTGACAAAAGGTATCATGGGTCAAAACGTTGCAAACGACCCCACTTACCTACAAAAAAAATTTGTCGGTCGATGTGCCGAACACCCTGTATATCTATCTAAAAATGTGTGTTTTAATGTACAGAGATGGACCAATGCTGAAAAGGCAACGGGTCACTAGCAGAAGCGACCATACCGATGAAGAGTGAGTAATTTATAGGGCTCCGTAGCAAGTTATGCAGGCAGGGGCCCTTAATAAAGTCACTCAGGTGTCTGTCCGTCCGTCTGTCTGAAGTTTTTTTTTATGTAATCCGGTATGGGTGGCTGCGTCGGAGGGGCCAAAGCACATGCTCCGACCAGCCAATATCACCTCCGAGAAGGTAGGTGCCATACCGGAGACTTTCCCTTAATTGCCAGCTGTACTGGACTAGAGGAGAACACAACCGAGGCTGTTATGCTGCCATCTTACATCCCCAGTACGGTGGTACCTACCTACAATTTGGGCCTATAGTGCCACCGGGAAGTTTCCTCTCTTCACATCAATCCACTCCCGGGTACCTTTTTTAGGTTGTCTGTCCACCTAGCCGGGGGGCGTCCCACGCTACGTTTGCTTGTACATGGGCCTCCGTTCGAGCACCAGTCTACCCGTAGTGGTTTTCGGGTCTGCGACAGATGTGCCCAGCCCACTGCCACATCAGCTTCCTAATATTCTTAGCTGTGTCGATTACTTTGGTTTTCTTTGTCGTATTTCGTCATTATGGATATTATCGAACAAAGAAACGCCGAGCGTTGCTCCTTCCAGAACTTACTGAGCGACTTTAAATTAAGGGGGTGCCCATACAAGAAGTCTTTTTTCAACGTTTTTAGGGTCCGTATCCATACGGAAGCCTATTACGAATCCTACGCCGTCTGTCTGTCTGTCTGTCCGTCCGTCCGAGGGCCGATATAACAAGAAATAATAAAAATATTAACATTCATGGGGGGTCCCCATACAAGAAACTAAAAAGCGTATCATCGTACCATCTACCGAAAACAGTATGAAGCATTTTCGATGGCCGCATAGCAGCCTCGGTTGTGTTCTCCTCTGGTCCAGTATAGCCAGCAATCCAGGGAAGTCTCCGGTATGGCACCTACCTTCTCGGAGGTGATATTGGCTGGTCGGAGCATGCGCTTTGGCCCCTCCGACTCAGTCACCCACACCGGATTACATAAAAAAAAAGTAATAATGATATTTTCATTTCATAAAACACGCCATAGATGGCGTGAGTGGCGCTGACCATGACACGGCGATACGGAACACTAGCAGTTAAGGTAGAATGTCTTGCAACAAATTTTCTGATGTCTGATTGGTGAATTTTCAGAGAACGCGAACCGGAGTGGCATCACGGAAATTTGGTGAGACATATTTCAATATTTACTTTATTCAGTATTATTTATTCATCATCCATAGACAGTACACTGCACTCGGATTTGTAATATTAAAAAATAAATTAAATTTATATTATTTATTATTTTTAATTTATTATAAATAATTTAATTTAAAAAATAAAAGTTTATTTTTATAAAATTTTTTATTAAAATAAATTTTATAATTTATAAAATAATTGTAATAATGGTAAAATTAGTAGGTATATCAATTAACATTTAGCATTTTGCCAGTTCGATTATCACAGCGAAGAAGAACTGGCAAGAAACTTTACTGGATTTTATTTTTAATTTTTTACATCCACTTAGGTTACATTTAAAAAAATGTTTGCCACTGCCTACATAGTAGGAGTCATCAATATTTCTAAAAATATCTCACAAATACAACATTTTTTTTTACAATATACTTGCATACCTCGGCCTTCAGCCGTATGGAACCTATGCTTTCCGCCGACGTACTCGATGTCGTCCTCCCACCCGGCGGGCGGTCTTCCCGTACTCAGTTTTCCTGTCCACCCACGGCCGCTAGTGTAGGACACGCTTACTCCAACGCTCGGCGCCTCCTCGGCTGACGTGCCCAGCCTACTGCCACTTGGGGTTGGCCACTCAATGTCCAATATCGTCTACTTTGCTGCCTTGGCGGATTGTCTCCGCTTTGCGGAAAGGCCGGGAGGGACTGGAGGACAGTCAGCTTCGGTAGCTCAGTGGTACGGTCGGTCGACTGGTGTTAAACAACCCTGAGCGCTGTCAGTACTTGGATGGGTGACCGCTCGACCGTTGGAGGCTGACTGTGGTTCAGATTCCACGTAAAACTGTAGGTCCCTTCGTAGGGTTTCGGTAGGGTTTATCCTGCCCGGGTTGATACCACCGCACCGAATGGAACGTCGTCAGTCGAAACGGCTATGTAAATAGTTCGTGTTTTCCGTCCAGTTCAGTGTAGCCGGCACGACCGAAGGGAAGCACTGACACGGCACCTAGCTCACCAATGTGTTATGGGCTGACGTCACGGATGTTGTCGTAGGTGAAAAGCCAACAGTGTCAGTTTCCATAAAACAAAAAACACCACCCATGTTATCATAATGACACCACCAACATGTTCCTCCAACCAGCAGGACATAACGGCGGAGAAGGTGGGCGCGTGGGGCGCGGGCGGCGAGGGGGAGAACAGCCGCGGCTCGTGGGAGAGCGGAGCGGGGAACTCGGACGAGGACGAGTGGGCGGACGCGCCGCACGACATGGCCTCCTTCCTGCACACGCGGCTGCAGGTCGACGGCGACAACAGCGGAGGTGCGTTCCGTGCGGTGCGCGTAACACGCGATGACGCGATAACCGTGCACTTATTATTTCGAAGTTATCCTTCTTTATTGTGGGTACTTTTGCGATGCTGCCCAATAGATAAGCGGAAGAGCGAGGGGGGGGGGGGAGGATGAGGAAGAGGGGGGAAGATAGGGGGGAGAGGGAGAGGCCGCCCAGAGCCCATGCTCTGACCATCCAATATCACCTCCGGGAAGGTAGGTGCCGTACTGGAGCCTTCCTTTTTGGATTGCTGGCTATACTGGGCTAGAGAAGAAAACAGCCGCGGAAGCTGCTATGCGGCCATATTGCGTCCAGTACGGTGGTATCAATCCAGTCGGCTACAGTTTGAGCCTACCACCTAGTAAGGGGCAAGGGAAGGGACCTACAGTTTTACACCGGCTCCGAACGGTGAAGCAGCAGGTGTAGGTATTTGTATAGGTCCATTGGACCTCCCGGCGACCATCCTCCGCCACAGAATACATGAATAGTACTAACGTACAGAAGGATCACTCTGCAAAGGCACACAAATAAATAGCTACTCTTGCAAAGACACAATAAAGTGCAATTCAGCTCGCACAGCGCTGCTTGCCTAAAATTATATTCACCTATAACACGCGTTACTACCTTTCTATCGCGTAATTCTATCTCTTCTGACTCGGCACGTTTCATTGAATTGGCCCGTCAAGCCAGGCGCGCCGATGTACTTGTAGATATACTCATATTCTCAAAAGCGACAAAGCATGTAGTACTTATTGAACTTACAGTTCCATGGGAAAGCAACATACCGAAGGACCACAATATCAAATTTAACAAGTACTGCAACTTAGTAGACCGGATTGTGAGAAACAGATTCAAGACTGATCTCTTCGCTGTGGAAGTCGGAGCAAGAGGACTACCAGCGAAGTCGCTCTACAGTCTCTTCAAGAATCTAGGGCTGCCAAGATCGACGCTAAGCTCATATATGGAGAGAGCTTCGAAAGCGTCACTGGAAGCATCCTACAGAATATGGATAGGTAGAGAGAGGGAGGTCGAGAGCGGGACTGGTGGTTTCCCCGCGTCCTAGTCAACGCAGACTAGCTGACGAGGGCTTGATGCGAACCGAAATGTGAAGCATGCGCGGGAAATTTAAAGTGGCCACTCGCTAGTCCCGGCCTCGATTAACACCCTCCTCTACTGTCGATGGGCCCGGATATGTTCGGTGAAGCCATCGCAAGCTTAGCTCTACACCTTCATATCTAAAGCACAGATTACTTAATAGTACTTCGTAACAGATAAATCACTCCATAGAAAATTTTCCTACCTTCGGGCTTTAATAGCCTACTGCTTCACGTCGCCAATCGCTGCGTGCGAGAATGAACGTTTTTTTTTTTTTTTTTTTTTGTGCTTGCACCATCTGCAATCGGAATGTGACCATAAGCAGATTTTCTGTGTGAGGTTGGTCGTGTGAGTCGAGTCATCCATTGATTACCCTCCTCGTATGTCTGGTCCTCTACGTGCTTATTTATGTCCTTTCCTCCAGTGCAAGGATGTGATAGCGCTTTAGCCTATTGGTGTAGCTTCTCTCGATCAAAAGATCGGAGGCCAGTCTGTTGGGATGCGTCGCCAGTCGTTTTTTATACTTTTTGTTGAATTGTCTGATTTCATCCTTGACTGTTGGCATTTCCAGGTAATCGTGGACTTCGGAGTTTTTTGTAAACCAGGGAGCTCGTGCAATGTCTCTTAGAATTTTGTTTTGGAATCTCTGAAGGATTTCCACGTTACTGTTGCTGGCTGTCCCCCACAGTTGTATCCCGTAGGTCCATACTGGTTTGATTATCACCTTGTATAGGAGGAGCTTGTTGTTGAGACTTAGTCTGGATTGCCTGCCCATCAGCCAATTCAGATTGCTGTACCTTATGGCGAGCTCGTTTCTCTTCTTTTTTATGTGCTCCTTGTAGAGCTGTTTCCGGTCCAGATACATGCCAAGGTAACGCACCGAAGTCTGGTGTGGCAGCACCTCGTTGTTGAGAGTGACACTAGGGCAGTCCCCATTTCTGAGGCTGAATGTAATGTGGTTGGACTTCGCTGCGCTGACCTTCACTCTCCAGCGTTTGAGCCACAGATCTACTTTATTCAAGTGGGACTGGAGTAGTTCGGAGGCCTTAGCGGGCTCCTTGTGAGTTGCAAGTGCTGCCGTGTCATCTGCGTAGGTAGCTGTCAAGACATTTTCGCTTTCGGGCAGGTCAGCCGTGAACAGGGTGTAAAGAACTGGCCCAAGCACCGATCCTTGAGGGACCCCAGCATTTATTTCGTAGAAGCGTGATGTGACTTCCCCCACTTTGACTTGGAAGATTCTTCCGGCCAGGTATGACTTCAAGACCGCGTAATAGGTGTGTGGTAGTGTTTTTTTTAATTTGTATAGCAGGCCTTTATGCCATACCTTGTCGAACGCCTGTTGTACATCTAAGAAGACAGCCGAGCAGTATTGTTTCGTTTCCAGTGTTTGTCTAATTTTTGCATCTACTCTGTGAACTTGTTCAACAGTGCTGTGTTCTGACCGGAATCCGAATTGGTGCTCGGGTATTAAGCCTTCGTCTTCCATTATAGGCTTCATACGTTTCAAGAGTAGTTTCTCAAAGAGCTTTGACAGAACTGGCAATAGGGTGATTGGCCGGTATGATGAGACCTCGTGTATTGGTTTTCCTGGTTTGTGTATCATTATGATCTGAGAGACCTTCCAGATCTCTGGGAAATAACCAGTTCTCAGAATGCTGTTGAAAAGTACTGTGATGAGAATGATGCCTTTTCTGGGTATTTCTTTGAGTAACCTTGGAGTTATGAGGTCGTATCCAGGGGCTTTGTGAGAATCCGAGTCTCTTATGACAGCTATTACATCCTGTGGCTTGATGGGCTTTATTGGTAGACTCATTTGTAGGTCACTCTCTAGGTAGGCGTCTATTTCCTTTTCCCAGTTATCGTTTTCCGCCTCATCATTCTGGGTGAACACTTTACTGAGGAACACCGCAAATGCCTCTGCTTTATCTTTTTCGCTCCTTGCCCATTCACTGTTGTCAGGTAGTCGGATGGCGGCCGACCCAGTTTGCGGTCTTTTCAGATATTTTGTCGCTTTCCACAAGGAGTAGTCCGTTCTCTGGCAAGGCGATAGAGATTCAATGTAATGCTGAGTAGTATCATCCTGTATTTGTTTCAGGAGTTCTCTTAGTGTTTTTGCAGCTTTGTTGAGGTTGAATTTGTCATATGGGTTCTGGGTTGCCTGCCAGATGCGCCTCAGCCTTCTCTTTTCCCTCAACAACTTATTGACCTCTGCCGGGTAGTTGCGGCCGTACTTCCTAGATGTTTTATCGGTAGGAGTGGACTTCCATGCAGCCACTTGAATTAGATTTGTAAATGATCTAGCTGCTAGCTCCACATCAGTTGGCGTTTTTAAACAAATGTTTAGATTTATGTTATCGTTAATGTGATCTCTGAACGATTCCCAGTCAGTTTGTTTGTTTGATAAACTTTCCCTTGGTTCTACTTCTATGATTGCAGTACTTATTGTGGCAATGATGGGGGTATGATCAGAAGAGCCATCTAGGTTGCTTTCTATAGAAGTGTACAGGCTGGACATACCCTTTATGACGAAGAAGTCTATCAGGTCTGGGGTTTTATTAGGATCTGTCGGCCAGTACGTCGGTTGAGCTGCAGTCAAGACATTTAGGTTTATTTTATTTATGGCCTTTTTAAGTTCTCTTCCTCGGGTTAATGTTAGTCGAAACCCCCAGTGTACGTTTTTGGCGTTCCAATCCCCACCAGATATAAATCTGTTGCCCAGTGTTTCAAAATAGACTTGGAACTGATTATCACTGATGGTGGGTCTTGGCGGACAATATATGGCAGAAACAGTTAAGCTGCCCTGCCAGTCTTCTACAGCAATAGATGTTGCCTGAAGGTGGTTCGTTTTGTATTCTGGCAGAGCGTGATGCTTGATGGAATCTCTTATTATTACCGCAGAGCCAGCATGGCCAGTACCATCTGGGTGGTGTGTAGCGTATGTACAGAAGCCCTTTATACGAAACTGGGATCTGATTGTTAGGTTCGCTTCAGAAATTAAAAGTATGTCTACTTTATTATGGTGAATAAATAGTTCAACTTGGTCCTTATTTGGCAAGAGACCATTGATGTTCCATTCTGCTATGCGAATCGAATGCACTTTATTTTACTAGTTTATTCACCAGAGTCGTCAACAGCCCCATTAGGGAGCCGAGTTGTTGGAGCAGCATATCTATTTTCTCAGCTTGCTTCGTAAGTAATTTTTCTACCACATTTGAGAAGTCTTTTGATGTGGTTTCTTGTGAAGCTGCCTGTGCATACGTTCTGCGATTTGAGCCTCTCCTTTCTTGATCCTCTTTGGCCGTTGTACTCCTTGGAGCGGAGGTCTCTTCTGTGTGAGATTTATTTCCTGGCACAGTTCCTTTTGCTGAGTGGTTTTTCCACATTTCTTTGTTCAGCATTGGTTTGTTTGATTTCCTTTTTTGGATCTCTTGGTAGACTTTGCAACCCTTATAGTTAGCTGGGTGCTCACCGAGGCACAGAGCACATTTTGCTGGTGAGTTTCGATCTTGTTTAGTGCATTCTGTTGTTTTGTGATCTAGGGCGCATTTTACACACCTGAACGGTCGCATGCAGTTGTTTTTGGTGTGCCCGTATTGTTGGCACCGAGTGCACTGTACAATGCCTGTTTTCTTTTTTGGGTCCTCAATGGTGACTTTCTGATGGTATATGTACTCTATGTTTTTAGCTTCCCGGTTTTGAGAGCTCGGCTCGAGGTTTACAAAAAATGTAGACAGTCTGATTTTTTCAGGTCCATATCGAGCATTTATAATTTCCCCTCTAATCCTGTTACCAGTCTTCTCAATTGCATCTTTAATCTCTTCCAGAGGTGTTGAATGGTGGAGATTTTTTATTACAATTCTGAACGGCCGGTTGTCTTTGGGCGTGAAAGTGTGTCCTATTAATCCTTTCTTCCTCACTAAGTCCATCAGCTTGTGATAAGATTCTGTGGTAGTGCAGTTTATTCGGAGTTGCTGCTTAGTAACCACTTTGTAGTTGTATTCAGTCGGACGCAGGACTGTGTTTATGAGGTCTGACAGTTGTGTTAGATCCTCAATGCCATACAGGAATAGCGGTGGTGGCTTCGGGCCGCTTTTTTGTTTCTTGGATTCATTTTCAGGAGAGATCACGTTACCGTCGTCGTCCAAGTTGAGCTGCGAGAATCTATTTCCACCGTCCTTTGTGGTTTGCTCTTTACTAGTGCTGGGATTTGGCCACCTTTTTCTTTTTTGTCTTAGCATTGGCTGCTTCTGCCAGTCTACTGGAGGTGATTTATTTGTATGTTTGTCCGCGTGCTCTTGTTCAGTGGTCCTCGGAATAGTTAAATCCCCCATTGAGTGGCTTCTGGCGTGGAACAGGAATAAGCCTTTGTGGAAGGTTTGTTGGACCAGTTTACTATGTTTTGGCCCTCTTTTCGGATCAGTATCATTGGCACTTGAATGAGCCATCTCTCTTTCTGTGTCATCGGTAGTACATTTTTCTCCACCAGGCCCGGTAACCTGGTAGAGCCGGGTCTTAGCCGGATCGCATTCGTCGCTAACTTCCTGGCGAAGCACAACATTGCCCCCCCCAGAATACGTGGGGCAGCCTGAGCTAATCTCAGGGAGGGATTCACCGGCGTGGCCGGTACCCTCCTGGGGTAGTTTCTCTTTTGTTGTTCTCGTCATGATGTCGGTAGGGTCGTAGCTACAGCGGGGCCCCATGCCGCTGTACGGTTTTATTTCGGAGTTGCCTTCTCCTAGCCTAGCTTTTTACTCTCCGTGGGTGACGAGCCTAGGCCGCCCGGGGTTTATTTAGTGGTTATTTAGTTCCACATGGCGTCCATAGCCCGCCTCACTACAAGTAGTAAGGGAATCAGGTTAATTCACCGCCGCCTGATATTCGGCGTTGCCGTTCGTTTCGCACCACCCAGGGGACACGTGTAGGGCTGTGAAAGGTATTTCCTACGGACGTGAACAGCTTCCATCCCCCTGGGAATGAACGTTAACGATCGAGTGTAAAGTGGTTATTGCTTTGCAGCTGCGCGCAGTTGCGTGGGCGAGCGTCTATGTATACTTCGCGCGGCTGACGAATTTCCACTGAAATAGACCGCCGGCGGCCCGTCGTCGGGCGGTAGGTAGTTAGCTCGCGCAAGTACATAGAGTGCGCGAGGCCTGCCGCCTGCCTAAAGTGCGGAGTGCGCGTGGCCTGCTGCCGCTGAAACTAACCTGTGACTGAATTAATTCTGCCAACAGACGAGGAGCAACTGGACAACGGCTTGAGACTGGACGGCAAAGCGGAGATAAAGCCGGAGGTGACCGTGAAGCCGATCAGCCAACTGATGCCGGCCAATCGCACTCCGCCCAGAAGTGAGTCTTACTTTAGATTCATACATTTATTTATTTACTAGCTTTTGCCTGCGGCTTCGCTCGCGTTAAATTCGTATTTAAAAAGAAGAAAATAAGTAAGCCCGCTACTGTATCTTTATTTCGGCGCGCGAAATAATTCGGTTTGTATGAGAGCCACATCTTAGCGTAACCGGAAGTGAATTTTATTTAGCCTATCCTGTGTCCCGTGTAGATAAATGTGCTTGTACGAAGTTTCATCGAATTCGGATGATCGGTTTAAGAGTTATGGTGGAACATACATACATACAGAAATGATTTCTAAAAATCGTAAATTTAGTTTTAGTATCATACAGAGAGTCTGCAAACCCAATATCTCAAAAAACAAAGCAACTTACTCCATGACCATCCCTTACAGATTTATTATTAGTATATATATATGATGATATGATGATGATGAATATATGATGATTGATGATGATTTATTTATTTATTTTAGACGGGCAGCCTAGGCTGATACGTCTAAATCCAGTTAAAATGTGTTGTTGGGCACGTAACTCAGGTGTGGACTGTATATTTTCACCCGTTCACTTGAGCTGCCAGTCTTAGCAGAGCGGTTACAAGGGCCGGAGACAGGAAACCTTCTTTCTCGCTTTCGCACGATTCGGCGACCGTCTCGCTTTTACACGACCGACGCAGACGGGCGTGCGGCTCGGCAGCGTCACTCGCGGGGGTCGTTCGCGGGTGGTGCGATCGGTCGACCGGGTGTGCTTAACTTCTTCTCGGGCGGTACGGCGACCGTCTCGCTCACTCGGCGACGCGGCGACGGTCTCTCTCTCTCGCGGCCGGCGCAGACGGGCGTGCGGCGCGGAGAGATCACTCGCGGCGGTCGTCACGGGTGGTGCGGTGGGTCGACCGCAGGTGTGCTTCACTTCTTCTTCCTCGACCGTTACGCTAGGGCGCAGGGAGGTGGTGTCCTTCCTCGACCGACACGCCACGTGGCGTAGGGAGGTAATCCTCGACCGTAACGCCACGGGGCGCCGGGAGGTGGTGGTGCGATCGCTCGACCGTGCGCCGCGGGGCGCCGGGAGGTAATCCTCGACCGATACGCCGCGGGGCGCCGGGAGGTAAACGTAGCGAAGCGTTTAGGTAAAAGAAAAGTCGTGGGTGGCTTTACGAAGCCACGCACTGGATAACACCCGGGACGTGCGTGGGTGGAGCACTCGCCGCGAGAAGAACCGTCCGATCGGCCGAGGCAGTCGTTCCGCTCTGAAGACTCTCTTCCGACTGTTCGCTCCTCGGTCGACCGGTGCGCCGAGCTCAGGCTCCAGGCGTCTTCTCTTCGTGGTGTTGCGGCGAATACTAACTGAACCGGCCGAAACGCGCTATCTTTATACACGCGCGGGCGCGCCGTGCGCCGTGAGAGGTGCGGAGGCTGCGATATCTCTCCGTCAGTCTCCGCGCCGACCAATCACAGCGCTCCGCGCCCGCGGCGCGCCCCGGCTCGGCTCATTTTCCTAATGATCGCGGCGAGTGCACACCTCCCGTCTGTCCCGAATGAAACCCAGTACGCAGCAACATATTTATTTTCAGTAAAACTTATATCTAATTCTATCTATCTTATAACTATGCCTACCTATCTTATCATATTTTTACCTATCTTAAGCTAGATTTACCTATCTTAATCTAGCTGTATCTATCTTAACTAACTTCCATATCTTAACTATCTTAATCTACGATTTGGTATATATTTATTTACTTATGTTTAACTTATTTATCTTATATTTACATCTTAAAATTACCTAAACTAAGCTATGCCGGCCGCTTCCTACTTTCTCATGCTACGGGGTGACGACGTGCGCGTCGTGTCCCAGGCCGGGGTACGTCGTCGCCGCTCCGGCTGGCCGTCGTCCTGAACATTCTCCCGCCGTCGCTCCCTCGGCGATCTCCAAAGTCGGAAGGACGACGCTCCTCTTGATCGGCCGGCGCAGCAGCTTGTCTCCCGGGCAGACGTCCACGACGCGTACGGCATCGTCTCTTCCGGGGCGGATGGCTTCCACCCTGCCTCGTAGCCAGGTCTTCCGCGGCCGGCTGGGGTCGGCGACCAGGACTCTTCCACGACGCTCCCGCCGGTGTTGTGGTAGGGGCGGGCACCCCGGCTCGGCTCGACGACGGCGATGACCACGTCTTCCTCCGCAGGCGCTCGTCCGCTGTGGCGAGGCTCCCGCCGGTGTTGGAGTCGGTTCTGGCGCTCTCGCGCCCACCGGAGGGGCAGCTCGTCCGCCAGTCGTGGTGCGCCTGCGTGCAGTGCTGTGGCGCTGTTGTCATCGGCGTCTGTCTGGGGTGGGGGCGGACGTCATGGTGTCGGTTCGCCTCCGTGCACCAGTCTCTCCATGTCGGCAGCGCGGCGAGCGGCGCGCAGAGGCGCGCGGCGGTGGCGGCGTCGGGCGGCGCGCAGTGGCGCGCAGAGGCGTCGGCGGCGGGCGGCGCGCAGTGGCGCGCAGCGGCGTTGGCGGCGTGCGGCGCGCAGTGGCGCGCGGCGGCAGCGGGCGGCGCGCAGTGGCGCGCAGAGTCGGGCAGCGCGCAGTGGCGCGCGGCGGCAGCGGGCGGCGCGCAGTGGCGCGCAGAGTCGGGTGGCGCGCAGTGGCGCGCGGCGGCGGGCGGCGCGCAGTGGCGCGCAGCGGGCCAGGGTGCCGCGTTCTGCGGCTGGGCGTAGCGACTCGCATGCGGCGAGTCGCTGGCTGGTGGTGCAGACCCTTGCGCTGCTGTAGAGTGCGCCGCCGGCGAGTTCGGGCGCGGCGGCGCGACGACGTAGGTAGCCGCGATCGGCGGCTGGGCGGGGCGGCTCGCGGTCGGCGAGCCGCGGGCGGGCGGCGAGCCGCGGGCGGGCGGCGCAAACCATTGCACCGCCTCGGAGTGCGCCGCCGGCGAGTTCGGGCGCGGCGGCGCGGCGATGTAGGCAGCCGCGGTCGGCGGCTGGGCGGGGCGGCTCGCGGTCGGCGAGCCGTGGGCGGGCGGCGAGCCGCGGGCGGGCGGCGAGCTGCGGGCGGGCGGCGCAAACCATTGCACCGCCTCGGAGTGCGCCGCCGGCGAGTTCGGGCGCGGCGGCGCGGCGATGTAGGCAGCCGCGGTCGGCGGCTGGGCGGGGCGGCTCGCGGTCGGCGAGCCGTGGGCGGGCGGCGAGCCGCGGGCGGGCGGCGAGCTGCGGGCGGGCGGCGCAAACCATTGCACTGCCTCGGAGTGCGCCGCCGGCGAGTTCGGGCGCGGCGGCGCGGCGATGTGATGGGCCACGGTCGGCGGCTGGGTGCCGCGACTCGCGATCGGCGAGCCGCAGGCCGGTGGCGCAGTCCAGTGCGCCGTTGCAGAGTGCGCCGCCGGCGAGTTCGGGTGCGGCGGCGCTGCGGCGGATGGCGCGCAGTGGGGTGAGGCGGCAGCCGGCGCGCAGAAGGGCGCGGTGGCGGCCGGCGCGTAGCGACTCGCAGTCGGCGAGCCGCTGGCAGGTGGCGCCGTCCATCTCGCCGCTGCAGAGTGCGCCGCCGGCGCGCTCGGGTGCGGCGGCGCGGCGGCGGATGGCGCGCGGAAGGGCGCGGAGGCGGCCGACGCTGAGGCGGCCGGCGCGGAGGCGCCCGCAAACGCGATGGCGTTGGCGCAGCGATGCACCGATCGTGCTGTCGAGTAGGCGCAGCGCTGTGTGGGCTCGGCCTTCGATGTCCGGCAACCGTGGAGCACCCAGCCCAGCTGGGTCTGCGAAGCAACCGGCTGGTCGCGGCGGCCGCACTTCATCTCCCGCGAGACTATCAGTGGCCAATTGTCCTGGCCAATGAGTAGTCTCGGGCGTGCGTCCGTGTATGCCAGCATTCCGGCGAGCTCCGCGAGGTGGTCGCAGCCCTCCAGACATTTCTTCGTTATGGTCTGGGGCGGGAAGTTGAGTCGGTCGACGGTCCTTGCACCGACGAGGTCGTGCACAGTTGTCTCGTGTCTTCCGCGGATGCGCAAGTCGAGGCGGCGCGACGAGTTGCTAGCGACGCGTCCGCCGCCGATGCCCACGACGTGCAGCGGCTCCGTCGTGCCTTGCGCACCCAGCAGATCGGCTACGGCGACGTCCAGCATCGTAACCGAGGACCCCTCGTCGAGAAGAGCGAAAACGTCGACGACGCAGCCGCTCGGCCCGCTCAGTCGCACCGGGACGATCTTTAGTAAAAACGAGTCCGAGTGGGCGGCGGCTGTGACCGCGGTGGCGGCCGTCTCTTCATTTCTTCGTTCGTGGTGCAGCAGCCGGTGGTGGCCGAATGTGCAGCCCTGCATCCCACACGGCTTTGCCTTGCATTTCGTGCGACGATGTTTACTTTTGAGGCAGCGAAAACACATTTTGCCTTCCTTGGCCTGCCGCCAGCGGTCGTCCGTGTCGGCCTCGATAAATTTGGGGCACGACAGAAGATAGTGTGCCTCAGCGCACGTCGAGCACTTCGGCATCTCGTCGTCACTGGCTTCTTCTTCGCTGGCGGTGTAGGCCTTCTCAGCTGGGCGGCGGTCTCTGTTGATGCGGCGGTTCTCACTCGTCGACACATCAGTAGCTGCGGCGGCGTCCGGGCGGGCGTACGCGCCGCACTTGCGGGCTTCTTCGTTGAGAAAGGCCGCCATCCTCGATAGTGCGGGGCCGTCGTCGCTCGCCCGGTCTTCATAATCAAACCACCGGGCCTGACGCAGCGGCGTCAGTTTGTCGACGAGTAGCCGCATCGTCTCGGGGCTGTGCAAATATTGCGGCCGGCCAAGGGCTTCGACCGTAGCCACAATATTATGCACTCGGTTTGCAAACTCACTCATATCGTTCGGCGAGTCCTTCGGTTTAGGTAGGCTTCTCAATTTGTCCATTTCCCCCAGCACGAGGAAGTCTGGCCGTCCGAAGCGCTGCTCCAGTGCCGCTAACACGCGGCTGGGTTCCGGCGCCGACAGCATCAGGCTGTAGGCGGCCTCTTTCGCCTTCCCTCGTAGGCAGCGTCGTATGCGGGCCGCGTTCTCGCCCGGCGAGAAATAATGTTCTGTCTCGCGGTACGCGGCGACGAACTGTAGCCACTCTCCCGCGGAACCGTCGAAATACGGCAGCTCTTGAAGGAACTTGGGTGGGGCGGGCGGTCGGTTGTGCTCCGCTCGTCCCAGCGCAGCGGCGAGCATTTCCACCGTAATCGTGGCGGCGGAGAGCGGCGCGGTCGGGTTCGGTGCGGCGGCGGCGGCGGCGGCCGGCGTGCTGAGGTGTGCGGCGGCGGCCGGCGCGCGGAAGGGCGCGGCGGCGGCGGCCTGCTCGTAGAGATGCTCGGTAGCGGCGGGCAGCGCGCGGAGGCGCGCAGCCGGCTGCTCGTACGTGTGTGCGGCGTCGGGCGCCACGCGGAGGGGCGTGGCGTCGGTGGCCGCGGCGGGGGCAGCGAAGAGGGGAGCGGAGGCGGGTGCAGCGGCGGGCGGCGCGCGGAGGGGCGCGGCGTCGGAGGCTGCGGCGGGGGGCGCGTAGAGGGGGGCGGCGCCGGCGGCAGTGGTGGGGGCCGCGTAGAGGGGCGCGGCGGTGGTGGTGGTGGGGGGTGCGCACAGGCGGGCGGCCGGGTCCGCGGGCGCGGCGGTGCTCGCGACGGCGAGCGCAGCGCGCGGAGCGGGGTCGGTCGCCTCCCGCCGGTGTAGGTCCGCTTGCGTGTTCACCCATGATGCTACCAGTTCACTTCGCGCCGTCTCCTCTCTATCCTCCTCGTCCGACGAATCTTCCTCGTCGCAGTCGCGGAGGCGCGATTCGGCAATCTGGCCTGCCAGCCTCGCTTCTTCTCTGGCTTGTCTCGCCTCTTCTCTGGCTTGTCTCGCCTCTTCTTGCTTCGCTCGCAGCAGCTCTCTTTCGATTGCACGGCGACGCATTGACTTAGACGAGCGGGCAGAGTGGTTGCTTCGCCCGTCCTTGTCGCTGCGCGCGGTCGCTACTGTCTCTAGTGCGGTTGCGTGAGAGCTGCGGCTCGGCGCGCGCGCGTCGCTGTGAGTGTGCGCGCGGGCCGGTGCGCGCGCGTCGCTGGCTGCGCGCGCGCGCTCGCGTACGGTTGAGTCCGTCGCGATCGGCGTGGCCGTCGTTTCGTGTGACGACCACGTCTTGATCTCCGTCTCCATACTCGTCGGAGGCGCACTTGTTGTCGGCTCCGTCGTCTGGTCGGCGCCCGGTTGCAGCTGCGGTTCGGTCGCCTCTGCGCTCGGGGGCAGCACTCGCTGCTCTGACGGAGTCGGCACCGGCGTGGTGCGCCCTCGCCCGTTGCTCTGGCTCCGTGTGACTGGCATCTCCAATCCGGCGAACGATAGGACCAATGTTGGGCACGTAACTCAGGTGTGGACTGTATATTTTCACCCGTTCACTTGAGCTGCCAGTCTTAGCAGAGCGGTTACAAGGGCCGGAGACAGGAAACCTTCTTTCTCGCTTTCGCACGATTCGGCGACCGTCTCGCTTTTGCACGACCGACGCAGACGGGCGTGCGGCTCGGCAGCGTCACTCGCGGGGGTCGTTCGCGGGTGGTGCGATCGGTCGACCGGGTGTGCTTAACTTCTTCTCGGGCGGTACGGCGACCGTCTCGCTCACTCGGCGACGCGGCGACGGTCTCTCTCTCTCGCGGCCGGCGCAGACGGGCGTGCGGCGCGGAGAGATCACTCGCGGCGGTCGTCACGGGTGGTGCGGTGGGTCGACCGCAGGTGTGCTTCACTTCTTCTTCCTCGACCGTTACGCTAGGGCGCAGGGAGGTGGTGTCCTTCCTCGACCGACACGCCACGTGGCGTAGGGAGGTAATCCTCGACCGTAACGCCACGGGGCGCCGGGAGGTGGTGGTGCGATCGCTCGACCGTGCGCCGCGGGGCGCCGGGAGGTAATCCTCGACCGATACGCCGCGGGGCGCCGGGAGGTAAACGTAGCGAAGCGTTTAGGTAAAAGAAAAGTCGTGGGTGGCTTTACGAAGCCACGCACTGGATAACACCCGGGACGTGCGTGGGTGGAGCACTCGCCGCGAGAAGAACCGTCCGATCGGCCGAGGCAGTCGTTCCGCTCTGAAGACTCTCTTCCGACTGTTCGCTCCTCGGTCGACCGGTGCGCCGAGCTCAGGCTCCAGGCGTCTTCTCTTCGTGGTGTTGCGGCGAATACTAACTGAACCGGCCGAAACGCGCTATCTTTATACACGCGCGGGCGCGCCGTGCGCCGTGAGAGGTGCGGAGGCTGCGATATCTCTCCGTCAGTCTCCGCGCCGACCAATCACAGCGCTCCGCGCCCGCGGCGCGCCCCGGCTCGGCTCATTTTCCTAATGATCGCGGCGAGTGCACACCTCCCGCCTGTCCCGAATGAAACCCAGTACGCAGCAACATATTTATTTTCAGTAAAACTTATATCTAATTCTATCTATCTTATAACTATGCCTACCTATCTTATCATATTTTTACCTATCTTAAGCTAGATTTACCTATCTTAATCTAGCTGTATCTATCTTAACTAACTTCCATATCTTAACTATCTTAATCTACGATTTGGTATATATTTATTTACTTATGTTTAACTTATTTATCTTATATTTACATCTTAAAATTACCTAAACTAAGCTATGCCGGCCGCTTCCTACTTTCTCATGCTACGGGGTGACGACGTGCGCGTCGTGTCCCAGGCCGGGGTACGTCGTCGCCGCTCCGGCTGGCCGTCGTCCTGAACATTCTCCCGCCGTCGCTCCCTCGGCGATCTCCAAAGTCGGAAGGACGACGCTCCTCTTGATCGGCCGGCGCAGCAGCTTGTCTCCCGGGCAGACGTCCACGACGCGTACGGCATCGTCTCTTCCGGGGCGGATGGCTTCCACCCTGCCTCGTAGCCAGGTCTTCCGCGGCCGGCTGGGGTCGGCGACCAGGACTCTTCCACGACGCTCCCGCCGGTGTTGTGGTAGGGGCGGGCACCCCGGCTCGGCTCGACGACGGCGATGACCACGTCTTCCTCCGCAGGCGCTCGTCCGCTGTGGCGAGGCTCCCGCCGGTGTTGGAGTCGGTTCTGGCGCTCTCGCGCCCACCGGAGGGGCAGCTCGTCCGCCAGTCGTGGTGCGCCTGCGTGCAGTGCTGTGGCGCTGTTGTCATCGGCGTCTGTCTGGGGTGGGGGCGGACGTCATGGTGTCGGTTCGCCTCCGTGCACCAGTCTCTCCATGTCGGCAGCGCGGCGAGCGGCGCGCAGAGGCGCGCGGCGGTGGCGGCGTCGGGCGGCGCGCAGTGGCGCGCAGAGGCGTCGGCGGCGGGCGGCGCGCAGTGGCGCGCAGCGGCGTTGGCGGCGTGCGGCGCGCAGTGGCGCGCGGCGGCAGCGGGCGGCGCGCAGTGGCGCGCAGAGTCGGGCAGCGCGCAGTGGCGCGCGGCGGCAGCGGGCGGCGCGCAGTGGCGCGCAGAGTCGGGTGGCGCGCAGTGGCGCGCGGCGGCGGGCGGCGCGCAGTGGCGCGCAGCGGGCCAGGGTGCCGCGTTCTGCGGCTGGGCGTAGCGACTCGCATGCGGCGAGTCGCTGGCTGGTGGTGCAGACCCTTGCGCTGCTGTAGAGTGCGCCGCCGGCGAGTTCGGGCGCGGCGGCGCGACGACGTAGGTAGCCGCGATCGGCGGCTGGGCGGGGCGGCTCGCGGTCGGCGAGCCGCGGGCGGGCGGCGAGCCGCGGGCGGGCGGCGCAAACCATTGCACCGCCTCGGAGTGCGCCGCCGGCGAGTTCGGGCGCGGCGGCGCGGCGATGTAGGCAGCCGCGGTCGGCGGCTGGGCGGGGCGGCTCGCGGTCGGCGAGCCGTGGGCGGGCGGCGAGCCGCGGGCGGGCGGCGAGCTGCGGGCGGGCGGCGCAAACCATTGCACCGCCTCGGAGTGCGCCGCCGGCGAGTTCGGGCGCGGCGGCGCGGCGATGTAGGCAGCCGCGGTCGGCGGCTGGGCGGGGCGGCTCGCGGTCGGCGAGCCGTGGGCGGGCGGCGAGCCGCGGGCGGGCGGCGAGCTGCGGGCGGGCGGCGCAAACCATTGCACTGCCTCGGAGTGCGCCGCCGGCGAGTTCGGGCGCGGCGGCGCGGCGATGTGATGGGCCACGGTCGGCGGCTGGGTGCCGCGACTCGCGATCGGCGAGCCGCAGGCCGGTGGCGCAGTCCAGTGCGCCGTTGCAGAGTGCGCCGCCGGCGAGTTCGGGTGCGGCGGCGCTGCGGCGGATGGCGCGCAGTGGGGTGAGGCGGCAGCCGGCGCGCAGAAGGGCGCGGTGGCGGCCGGCGCGTAGCGACTCGCAGTCGGCGAGCCGCTGGCAGGTGGCGCCGTCCATCTCGCCGCTGCAGAGTGCGCCGCCGGCGCGCTCGGGTGCGGCGGCGCGGCGGCGGATGGCGCGCGGAAGGGCGCGGAGGCGGCCGACGCTGAGGCGGCCGGCGCGGAGGCGCCCGCAAACGCGATGGCGTTGGCGCAGCGATGCACCGATCGTGCTGTCGAGTAGGCGCAGCGCTGTGTGGGCTCGGCCTTCGATGTCCGGCAACCGTGGAGCACCCAGCCCAGCTGGGTCTG
Source organism: Nematopogon swammerdamellus (assembly GCA_946902875.1). Taxonomy (NCBI): domain Eukaryota; kingdom Metazoa; phylum Arthropoda; class Insecta; order Lepidoptera; family Adelidae; genus Nematopogon; species Nematopogon swammerdamellus. The sequence goes on along the minus strand of OX336348.1, from coordinate 7,781,980 downwards.
CGAAGCAACCGGCTGGTCGCGGCGGCCGCACTTCATCTCCCGCGAGACTATCAGTGGCCAATTGTCCTGGCCAATGAGTAGTCTCGGGCGTGCGTCCGTGTATGCCAGCATTCCGGCGAGCTCCGCGAGGTGGTCGCAGCCCTCCAGACATTTCTTCGTTATGGTCTGGGGCGGGAAGTTGAGTCGGTCGACGGTCCTTGCACCGACGAGGTCGTGCACAGTTGTCTCGTGTCTTCCGCGGATGCGCAAGTCGAGGCGGCGCGACGAGTTGCTAGCGACGCGTCCGCCGCCGATGCCCACGACGTGCAGCGGCTCCGTCGTGCCTTGCGCACCCAGCAGATCGGCTACGGCGACGTCCAGCATCGTAACCGAGGACCCCTCGTCGAGAAGAGCGAAAACGTCGACGACGCAGCCGCTCGGCCCGCTCAGTCGCACCGGGACGATCTTTAGTAAAAACGAGTCCGAGTGGGCGGCGGCTGTGACCGCGGTGGCGGCCGTCTCTTCATTTCTTCGTTCGTGGTGCAGCAGCCGGTGGTGGCCGAATGTGCAGCCCTGCATCCCACACGGCTTTGCCTTGCATTTCGTGCGACGATGTTTACTTTTGAGGCAGCGAAAACACATTTTGCCTTCCTTGGCCTGCCGCCAGCGGTCGTCCGTGTCGGCCTCGATAAACTTGGGGCACGACAGAAGATAGTGTGCCTCAGCGCACGTCGAGCACTTCGGCATCTCGTCGTCACTGGCTTCTTCTTCGCTGGCGGTGTAGGCCTTCTCAGCTGGGCGGCGGTCTCTGTTGATGCGGCGGTTCTCACTCGTCGACACATCAGTAGCTGCGGCGGCGTCCGGGCGGGCGTACGCGCCGCACTTGCGGGCTTCTTCGTTGAGAAAGGCCGCCATCCTCGATAGTGCGGGGCCGTCGTCGCTCGCCCGGTCTTCATAATCAAACCACCGGGCCTGACGCAGCGGCGTCAGTTTGTCGACGAGTAGCCGCATCGTCTCGGGGCTGTGCAAATATTGCGGCCGGCCAAGGGCTTCGACCGTAGCCACAATATTATGCACTCGGTTTGCAAACTCACTCATATCGTTCGGCGAGTCCTTCGGTTTAGGTAGGCTTCTCAATTTGTCCATTTCCCCCAGCACGAGGAAGTCTGGCCGTCCGAAGCGCTGCTCCAGTGCCGCTAACACGCGGCTGGGTTCCGGCGCCGACAGCATCAGGCTGTAGGCGGCCTCTTTCGCCTTCCCTCGTAGGCAGCGTCGTATGCGGGCCGCGTTCTCGCCCGGCGAGAAATAATGTTCTGTCTCGCGGTACGCGGCGACGAACTGTAGCCACTCTCCCGCGGAACCGTCGAAATACGGCAGCTCTTGAAGGAACTTGGGTGGGGCGGGCGGTCGGTTGTGCTCCGCTCGTCCCAGCGCAGCGACGAGCATTTCCACCGTAATCGTGGCGGCGGAGAGCGGCGCGGTCGGGTTCGGTGCGGCGGCGGCGGCGGCGGCCGGCGTGCTGAGGTGTGCGGCGGCGGCCGGCGCGCGGAAGGGCGCGGCGGCGGCGGCCTGCTCGTAGAGATGCTCGGTAGCGGCGGGCAGCGCGCGGAGGCGCGCAGCCGGCTGCTCGTACGTGTGTGCGGCGTCGGGCGCCACGCGGAGGGGCGTGGCGTCGGTGGCCGCGGCGGGGGCAGCGAAGAGGGGAGCGGAGGCGGGTGCAGCGGCGGGCGGCGCGCGGAGGGGCGCGGCGTCGGAGGCTGCGGCGGGGGGCGCGTAGAGGGGGGCGGCGCCGGCGGCAGTGGTGGGGGCCGCGTAGAGGGGCGCGGCGGTGGTGGTGGTGGGGGGTGCGCACAGGCGGGCGGCCGGGTCCGCGGGCGCGGCGGTGCTCGCGACGGCGAGCGCAGCGCGCGGAGCGGGGTCGGTCGCCTCCCGCCGGTGTAGGTCCGCTTGCGTGTTCACCCATGATGCTACCAGTTCACTTCGCGCCGTCTCCTCTCTATCCTCCTCGTCCGACGAATCTTCCTCGTCGCAGTCGCGGAGGCGCGATTCGGCAATCTGGCCTGCCAGCCTCGCTTCTTCTCTGGCTTGTCTCGCCTCTTCTCTGGCTTGTCTCGCCTCTTCTTGCTTCGCTCGCAGCAGCTCTCTTTCGATTGCACGGCGACGCATTGACTTAGACGAGCGGGCAGAGTGGTTGCTTCGCCCGTCCTTGTCGCTGCGCGCGGTCGCTACTGTCTCTAGTGCGGTTGCGTGAGAGCTGCGGCTCGGCGCGCGCGCGTCGCTGTGAGTGTGCGCGCGGGCCGGTGCGCGCGCGTCGCTGGCTGCGCGCGCGCGCTCGCGTACGGTTGAGTCCGTCGCGATCGGCGTGGCCGTCGTTTCGTGTGACGACCACGTCTTGATCTCCGTCTCCATACTCGTCGGAGGCGCACTTGTTGTCGGCTCCGTCGTCTGGTCGGCGCCCGGTTGCAGCTGCGGTTCGGTCGCCTCTGCGCTCGGGGGCAGCACTCGCTGCTCTGACGGAGTCGGCACCGGCGTGGTGCGCCCTCGCCCGTTGCTCTGGCTCCGTGTGACTGGCATCTCCAATCCGGCGAACGATAGGACCAATGTTGGGCACGTAACTCAGGTGTGGACTGTATATTTTCACCCGTTCACTTGAGCTGCCAGTCTTAGCAGAGCGGTTACAAGGGCCGGAGACAGGAAACCTTCTTTCTCGCTTTCGCACGATTCGGCGACCGTCTCGCTTTTGCACGACCGACGCAGACGGGCGTGCGGCTCGGCAGCGTCACTCGCGGGGGTCGTTCGCGGGTGGTGCGATCGGTCGACCGGGTGTGCTTAACTTCTTCTCGGGCGGTACGGCGACCGTCTCGCTCACTCGGCGACGCGGCGACGGTCTCTCTCTCTCGCGGCCGGCGCAGACGGGCGTGCGGCGCGGAGAGATCACTCGCGGCGGTCGTCACGGGTGGTGCGGTGGGTCGACCGCAGGTGTGCTTCACTTCTTCTTCCTCGACCGTTACGCTAGGGCGCAGGGAGGTGGTGTCCTTCCTCGACCGACACGCCACGTGGCGTAGGGAGGTAATCCTCGACCGTAACGCCACGGGGCGCCGGGAGGTGGTGGTGCGATCGCTCGACCGTGCGCCGCGGGGCGCCGGGAGGTAATCCTCGACCGATACGCCGCGGGGCGCCGGGAGGTAAACGTAGCGAAGCGTTTAGGTAAAAGAAAAGTCGTGGGTGGCTTTACGAAGCCACGCACTGGATAACACCCGGGACGTGCGTGGGTGGAGCACTCGCCGCGAGAAGAACCGTCCGATCGGCCGAGGCAGTCGTTCCGCTCTGAAGACTCTCTTCCGACTGTTCGCTCCTCGGTCGACCGGTGCGCCGAGCTCAGGCTCCAGGCGTCTTCTCTTCGTGGTGTTGCGGCGAATACTAACTGAACCGGCCGAAACGCGCTATCTTTATACACGCGCGGGCGCGCCGTGCGCCGTGAGAGGTGCGGAGGCTGCGATATCTCTCCGTCAGTCTCCGCGCCGACCAATCACAGCGCTCCGCGCCCGCGGCGCGCCCCGGCTCGGCTCATTTTCCTAATGATCGCGGCGAGTGCACACCTCCCGCCTGTCCCGAATGAAACCCAGTACGCAGCAACATATTTATTTTCAGTAAAACTTATATCTAATTCTATCTATCTTATAACTATGCCTACCTATCTTATCATATTTTTACCTATCTTAAGCTAGATTTACCTATCTTAATCTAGCTGTATCTATCTTAACTAACTTCCATATCTTAACTATCTTAATCTACGATTTGGTATATATTTATTTACTTATGTTTAACTTATTTATCTTATATTTACATCTTAAAATTACCTAAACTAAGCTATGCCGGCCGCTTCCTACTTTCTCATGCTACGGGGTGACGACGTGCGCGTCGTGTCCCAGGCCGGGGTACGTCGTCGCCGCTCCGGCTGGCCGTCGTCCTGAACATTCTCCCGCCGTCGCTCCCTCGGCGATCTCCAAAGTCGGAAGGACGACGCTCCTCTTGATCGGCCGGCGCAGCAGCTTGTCTCCCGGGCAGACGTCCACGACGCGTACGGCATCGTCTCTTCCGGGGCGGATGGCTTCCACCCTGCCTCGTAGCCAGGTCTTCCGCGGCCGGCTGGGGTCGGCGACCAGGACTCTTCCACGACGCTCCCGCCGGTGTTGTGGTAGGGGCGGGCACCCCGGCTCGGCTCGACGACGGCGATGACCACGTCTTCCTCCGCAGGCGCTCGTCCGCTGTGGCGAGGCTCCCGCCGGTGTTGGAGTCGGTTCTGGCGCTCTCGCGCCCACCGGAGGGGCAGCTCGTCCGCCAGTCGTGGTGCGCCTGCGTGCAGTGCTGTGGCGCTGTTGTCATCGGCGTCTGTCTGGGGTGGGGGCGGACGTCATGGTGTCGGTTCGCCTCCGTGCACCAGTCTCTCCATGTCGGCAGCGCGGCGAGCGGCGCGCAGAGGCGCGCGGCGGTGGCGGCGTCGGGCGGCGCGCAGTGGCGCGCAGAGGCGTCGGCGGCGGGCGGCGCGCAGTGGCGCGCAGCGGCGTTGGCGGCGTGCGGCGCGCAGTGGCGCGCGGCGGCAGCGGGCGGCGCGCAGTGGCGCGCAGAGTCGGGCAGCGCGCAGTGGCGCGCGGCGGCAGCGGGCGGCGCGCAGTGGCGCGCAGAGTCGGGTGGCGCGCAGTGGCGCGCGGCGGCGGGCGGCGCGCAGTGGCGCGCAGCGGGCCAGGGTGCCGCGTTCTGCGGCTGGGCGTAGCGACTCGCATGCGGCGAGTCGCTGGCTGGTGGTGCAGACCCTTGCGCTGCTGTAGAGTGCGCCGCCGGCGAGTTCGGGCGCGGCGGCGCGACGACGTAGGTAGCCGATCCGCAGATCGCAGATCCGTAGCCGCGATCGGCGGCTGGGCGGGGCGGCTCGCGGTCGGCGAGCCGCGGGCGGGCGGCGAGCCGCGGGCGGGCGGCGCAAACCATTGCACCGCCTCGGAGTGCGCCGCCGGCGAGTTCGGGCGCGGCGGCGCGGCGATGTAGGCAGCCGCGGTCGGCGGCTGGGCGGGGCGGCTCGCGGTCGGCGAGCCGTGGGCGGGCGGCGAGCCGCGGGCGGGCGGCGAGCTGCGGGCGGGCGGCGCAAACCATTGCACCGCCTCGGAGTGCGCCGCCGGCGAGTTCGGGCGCGGCGGCGCGGCGATGTAGGCAGCCGCGGTCGGCGGCTGGGCGGGGCGGCTCGCGGTCGGCGAGCCGTGGGCGGGCGGCGAGCCGCGGGCGGGCGGCGAGCTGCGGGCGGGCGGCGCAAACCATTGCACTGCCTCGGAGTGCGCCGCCGGCGAGTTCGGGCGCGGCGGCGCGGCGATGTGATGGGCCACGGTCGGCGGCTGGGTGCCGCGACTCGCGATCGGCGAGCCGCAGGCCGGTGGCGCAGTCCAGTGCGCCGTTGCAGAGTGCGCCGCCGGCGAGTTCGGGTGCGGCGGCGCTGCGGCGGATGGCGCGCAGTGGGGTGAGGCGGCAGCCGGCGCGCAGAAGGGCGCGGTGGCGGCCGGCGCGTAGCGACTCGCAGTCGGCGAGCCGCTGGCAGGTGGCGCCGTCCATCTCGCCGCTGCAGAGTGCGCCGCCGGCGCGCTCGGGTGCGGCGGCGCGGCGGCGGATGGCGCGCGGAAGGGCGCGGAGGCGGCCGACGCTGAGGCGGCCGGCGCGGAGGCGCCCGCAAACGCGATGGCGTTGGCGCAGCGATGCACCGATCGTGCTGTCGAGTAGGCGCAGCGCTGTGTGGGCTCGGCCTTCGATGTCCGGCAACCGTGGAGCACCCAGCCCAGCTGGGTCTGCGAAGCAACCGGCTGGTCGCGGCGGCCGCACTTCATCTCCCGCGAGACTATCAGTGGCCAATTGTCCTGGCCAATGAGTAGTCTCGGGCGTGCGTCCGTGTATGCCAGCATTCCGGCGAGCTCCGCGAGGTGGTCGCAGCCCTCCAGACATTTCTTCGTTATGGTCTGGGGCGGGAAGTTGAGTCGGTCGACGGTCCTTGCACCGACGAGGTCGTGCACAGTTGTCTCGTGTCTTCCGCGGATGCGCAAGTCGAGGCGGCGCGACGAGTTGCTAGCGACGCGTCCGCCGCCGATGCCCACGACGTGCAGCGGCTCCGTCGTGCCTTGCGCACCCAGCAGATCGGCTACGGCGACGTCCAGCATCGTAACCGAGGACCCCTCGTCGAGAAGAGCGAAAACGTCGACGACGCAGCCGCTCGGCCCGCTCAGTCGCACCGGGACGATCTTTAGTAAAAACGAGTCCGAGTGGGCGGCGGCTGTGACCGCGGTGGCGGCCGTCTCTTCATTTCTTCGTTCGTGGTGCAGCAGCCGGTGGTGGCCGAATGTGCAGCCCTGCATCCCACACGGCTTTGCCTTGCATTTCGTGCGACGATGTTTACTTTTGAGGCAGCGAAAACACATTTTGCCTTCCTTGGCCTGCCGCCAGCGGTCGTCCGTGTCGGCCTCGATAAACTTGGGGCACGACAGAAGATAGTGTGCCTCAGCGCACGTCGAGCACTTCGGCATCTCGTCGTCACTGGCTTCTTCTTCGCTGGCGGTGTAGGCCTTCTCAGCTGGGCGGCGGTCTCTGTTGATGCGGCGGTTCTCACTCGTCGACACATCAGTAGCTGCGGCGGCGTCCGGGCGGGCGTACGCGCCGCACTTGCGGGCTTCTTCGTTGAGAAAGGCCGCCATCCTCGATAGTGCGGGGCCGTCGTCGCTCGCCCGGTCTTCATAATCAAACCACCGGGCCTGACGCAGCGGCGTCAGTTTGTCGACGAGTAGCCGCATCGTCTCGGGGCTGTGCAAATATTGCGGCCGGCCAAGGGCTTCGACCGTAGCCACAATATTATGCACTCGGTTTGCAAACTCACTCATATCGTTCGGCGAGTCCTTCGGTTTAGGTAGGCTTCTCAATTTGTCCATTTCCCCCAGCACGAGGAAGTCTGGCCGTCCGAAGCGCTGCTCCAGTGCCGCTAACACGCGGCTGGGTTCCGGCGCCGACAGCATCAGGCTGTAGGCGGCCTCTTTCGCCTTCCCTCGTAGGCAGCGTCGTATGCGGGCCGCGTTCTCGCCCGGCGAGAAATAATGTTCTGTCTCGCGGTACGCGGCGACGAACTGTAGCCACTCTCCCGCGGAACCGTCGAAATACGGCAGCTCTTGAAGGAACTTGGGTGGGGCGGGCGGTCGGTTGTGCTCCGCTCGTCCCAGCGCAGCGACGAGCATTTCCACCGTAATCGTGGCGGCGGAGAGCGGCGCGGTCGGGTTCGGTGCGGCGGCGGCGGCGGCGGCCGGCGTGCTGAGGTGTGCGGCGGCGGCCGGCGCGCGGAAGGGCGCGGCGGCGGCGGCCTGCTCGTAGAGATGCTCGGTAGCGGCGGGCAGCGCGCGGAGGCGCGCAGCCGGCTGCTCGTACGTGTGTGCGGCGTCGGGCGCCACGCGGAGGGGCGTGGCGTCGGTGGCCGCGGCGGGGGCAGCGAAGAGGGGAGCGGAGGCGGGTGCAGCGGCGGGCGGCGCGCGGAGGGGCGCGGCGTCGGAGGCTGCGGCGGGGGGCGCGTAGAGGGGGGCGGCGCCGGCGGCAGTGGTGGGGGCCGCGTAGAGGGGCGCGGCGGTGGTGGTGGTGGGGGGTGCGCACAGGCGGGCGGCCGGGTCCGCGGGCGCGGCGGTGCTCGCGACGGCGAGCGCAGCGCGCGGAGCGGGGTCGGTCGCCTCCCGCCGGTGTAGGTCCGCTTGCGTGTTCACCCATGATGCTACCAGTTCACTTCGCGCCGTCTCCTCTCTATCCTCCTCGTCCGACGAATCTTCCTCGTCGCAGTCGCGGAGGCGCGATTCGGCAATCTGGCCTGCCAGCCTCGCTTCTTCTCTGGCTTGTCTCGCCTCTTCTCTGGCTTGTCTCGCCTCTTCTTGCTTCGCTCGCAGCAGCTCTCTTTCGATTGCACGGCGACGCATTGACTTAGACGAGCGGGCAGAGTGGTTGCTTCGCCCGTCCTTGTCGCTGCGCGCGGTCGCTACTGTCTCTAGTGCGGTTGCGTGAGAGCTGCGGCTCGGCGCGCGCGCGTCGCTGTGAGTGTGCGCGCGGGCCGGTGCGCGCGCGTCGCTGGCTGCGCGCGCGCGCTCGCGTACGGTTGAGTCCGTCGCGATCGGCGTGGCCGTCGTTTCGTGTGACGACCACGTCTTGATCTCCGTCTCCATACTCGTCGGAGGCGCACTTGTTGTCGGCTCCGTCGTCTGGTCGGCGCCCGGTTGCAGCTGCGGTTCGGTCGCCTCTGCGCTCGGGGGCAGCACTCGCTGCTCTGACGGAGTCGGCACCGGCGTGGTGCGCCCTCGCCCGTTGCTCTGGCTCCGTGTGACTGGCATCTCCAATCCGGCGAACGATAGGACCAATGTTGGGCACGTAACTCAGGTGTGGACTGTATATTTTCACCCGTTCACTTGAGCTGCCAGTCTTAGCAGAGCGGTTACAAGGGCCGGAGACAGGAAACCTTCTTTCTCGCTTTCGCACGATTCGGCGACCGTCTCGCTTTTGCACGACCGACGCAGACGGGCGTGCGGCTCGGCAGCGTCACTCGCGGGGGTCGTTCGCGGGTGGTGCGATCGGTCGACCGGGTGTGCTTAACTTCTTCTCGGGCGGTACGGCGACCGTCTCGCTCACTCGGCGACGCGGCGACGGTCTCTCTCTCTCGCGGCCGGCGCAGACGGGCGTGCGGCGCGGAGAGATCACTCGCGGCGGTCGTCACGGGTGGTGCGGTGGGTCGACCGCAGGTGTGCTTCACTTCTTCTTCCTCGACCGTTACGCTAGGGCGCAGGGAGGTGGTGTCCTTCCTCGACCGACACGCCACGTGGCGTAGGGAGGTAATCCTCGACCGTAACGCCACGGGGCGCCGGGAGGTGGTGGTGCGATCGCTCGACCGTGCGCCGCGGGGCGCCGGGAGGTAATCCTCGACCGATACGCCGCGGGGCGCCGGGAGGTAAACGTAGCGAAGCGTTTAGGTAAAAGAAAAGTCGTGGGTGGCTTTACGAAGCCACGCACTGGATAACACCCGGGACGTGCGTGGGTGGAGCACTCGCCGCGAGAAGAACCGTCCGATCGGCCGAGGCAGTCGTTCCGCTCTGAAGACTCTCTTCCGACTGTTCGCTCCTCGGTCGACCGGTGCGCCGAGCTCAGGCTCCAGGCGTCTTCTCTTCGTGGTGTTGCGGCGAATACTAACTGAACCGGGAATCTGGAATCTGCATCTGTAAAAAAGGTATTAGTCGTAAGACTATCACACCGCTACCGGTCTTTTTTGCGCGGTAGACCGCGCGAGGCCTGCCGTCACTTTGTCCGCCCTATATAAAATAGGGCAGTCGCCGTGGCCGGCCGGCTGGCGATTTAGTAGCGGCCACTTTGTCCGCCCTAAGTTAGGGCGGTCGCAGTGACCGACTGCTGGCTAGGGGTGAGCGGCATCGAAGCCGCTCTGCTGCTGGCACGTTCTGCAGTCTCTCGACTGCTGCAGCTGCCTGTGGTGTGGAGAAAGGCGAATGAGTCGCGAATGTAGGTCGAACCGCCTGCTTGCTCGACGCTTGCTGGAAGAAAACATGTCCGCCAGTTCGATTATCACAGTGAAGAAGAACTGGCAAGAAACTTCACTGGGTTGCTTCCTGGACGCCGGCGGCTGCGCGGCGTGGAGGCTCTGGACCTGCGAAGTTAAAGGGATGTGTTAGTATCGACAGGGGGCGCCTGGTCGATGGATCCCGCAGTCGGTAGTCGCAAGCGCTAGCGATCAGCGGGTTGTCGTGTCGGTACGCCCCCTTGAAGAAGCCCGTGGACAGCTTCTGGAGATACTCCTCCAGCGGTGCTATCCCTAGGTCTCTGTGCAGGTTGGCGTTTCTATGGTACCAGGGCGCACCTGTGGCGATGCGCAAGAATTTGTGTTGCCTGACCCTCACCTTGTTGATGAGTCCTTTGGCCGCATGCGCCCACGCCGGTGAGGCGTAGGTCATGACAGGTCTGATGCAGGTTTTGTAAATTGTCAGCTTATTTCTAAGTGACAATTTACTTTTCCTGTTCAACATGGGGTACAGGCGGCCACAAATACTTGCGGCTCTAGCGGTCACGTTTTTGATGTGAGTCGCAAACGTGAGCCTTCTGTCCAGCGTGACGCCCAGGTACTTCACCTCGGCGACCCAGGGTATGGCACCGCCGAAGATCTGCACCTGTTTGGGAGGTAAAATCGGCTTATTAGTCCGGCTAAAGATGATGGCCTGACTCTTGTCAGGGTTGACCTCGACCCTCCACTTTCTGAACCAGTGTTCGAGAGCGGAGGCGGCCTGCTGCAGCAGCTTTACGATGCGCTGGATCGGTCTGCATCTGTAATAGAGAGCGGTGTCGTCGGCGAACACTAACTGAACCGGCCGAAACGCGCTATCTTTATACACGCGCGGGCGCGCCGTGCGCCGTGAGAGGTGCGGAGGCTGCGATATCTCTCCGTCAGTCTCCGCGCCGACCAATCACAGCGCTCCGCGCCCGCGGCGCGCCCCGGCTCGGCTCATTTTCCTAATGATCGCGGCGAGTGCACACCTCCCGTCTGTCCCGAATGAAACCCAGTACGCAGCAACATATTTATTTTCAGTAAAACTTATATCTAATTCTATCTATCTTATAACTATGCCTACCTATCTTATCATATTTTTACCTATCTTAAGCTAGATTTACCTATCTTAATCTAGCTGTATCTATCTTAACTAACTTCCATATCTTAACTATCTTAATCTACGATTTGGTATATATTTATTTACTTATGTTTAACTTATTTATCTTATATTTACATCTTAAAATTACCTAAACTAAGCTATGCCGGCCGCTTCCTACTTTCTCATGCTACGGGGTGACGACGTGCGCGTCGTGTCCCAGGCCGGGGTACGTCGTCGCCGCTCCGGCTGGCCGTCGTCCTGAACATGTGTTGTTTTTGTCATTATCTTGGATTTTTTTTTATTATTTTTTTATTTAATTATCGTTCTTGAGCACTCTTTTTGAGATTATATTTTATTTGTTAGATATTTATCTAGTTTATTTTTGAATTGGTTGGTACTAAGTGCGCTTATTACTTCCTCTGGAAGTTGGTTCCAGTCGTCCACCACTCTGTTTGTTATAAAATGTTTGCGAGTATTGCTGTTAAAGATTGTTCGACTTAGTTTCATGCTGTGGCCTCGAAGATTCAATAGATTGAGATATTTATTTCGCCGTCACGAGCGCACGGTGTCCCCTCCGCTACCCGCGGAGCTCGGTGACGCTGGTTCTCATACAAGCATTGGACAGTCCGACGTCCCAACCTCTTCTAACGTTTTTTTTTTTTTTTTTATGTAAACCGTTATGGTTGGCTGAGTCGGAGGGGCTAAAGCGCATGGTCCGACCAGCCAATATCACCACCGAGAAGGTAGGTGCCATACCGGAGACTTCCCTGGATTGCTGGCTATACTGGACTAGAGGAGAACACAACCGAGGCTGCTATGCGGCCATCTTACATCCAGTACGGTGGTACCAACCCAGTCGGCTACAACTTGAGCCTACCACCTAGTACTAATTCGAGGTAACTTGGCAACGACTAACTTATTCGTCTACTTTTGGACACCATTGTCGAAATAAGTTCGGCTTTTAAGTACCGTCCCCAAACGGTGCTGGTATTGTTGTATATTGTATATTGTTGTATATTGTTGTATATTGTTTATTAAGCATTCATTAGACAGCATGACTGTACTCGAATTTGTTACAATTTTTTCTATCCAATTCGATTACACCCACGAATAAGAACCGGTAAGAAACTTCGCAGGGCTTTTTTTTCATAATCATTTTTACAAGCATTTAGTGACTATCCACATAATAACACCGCCTACAGACGATTGAAAATACAGCTTGAGAGCAAGATCAAAAACAGATTTTGACGTGATGACGTCATGTCTTATAAATTGATGAACACCGGCTGCACGCACGAAAAAGTGTCACGTTCCATCTGAGCCTGTGTGTGCAAGCGAGAGCGCGTAACAAGCGATAGAGAGGCACAATCGGTATAGTCAAAGTTACCATGGAAACGTCTTAAGAAGTAAAACTGTCAAGATCAGACTACAGAAGTTTATTGATGGCCAGTCACAAGATCATTAATCTTTCTACTGGAAATAGAATTACTGATCTTTGCTCTATGTACTACGATTATTCCACGTCATCACGTAAAACTATCGTCCGTAAACCGACTTTACAGACAACCAATTTGTTGTTTTGTTTTTGAAGTTCTGACTGCAAGGACTTATGTTGGTTCTAATAAAGCGAATTTGGCAGCGAGCAACGCGTCCAGTGCGGCGGGCGCGGGCGCGAGCGTGCTGACTGTCGGCCGGCTGAGCGGGCCCAACGACCCGCGCTTCTCCGACGTCATCAAGCTGAACGAGTACCTGCTGCACGGCCGCCGGCCACAGTTCTGGGAGGAGGAGTACGTTCGGCGGGTGTGTATACTTTCGGCGAGAGCTTCTAAAGCGTACTGTGTGGGGTCGGTACTTAATAAGAATAGTCCCACTGCATCTCTCCCCTATAGTCCCACTGCATCTCTCCCCGTGCATGTCGTAAAAGGCGACTAAGGGATAAGCGGCCTGCAGACACCCCGGTCGACTTGTGGCTTTCATGGAAGACATAGGCTGACTGGGGTAGCTGGAGACTGCGGGGTTTTGCACGAAGGTCCCCAACCAAGCGGGATTAGTTTGCAGGCCTAGAGCCAACCCCAAACCAAAACAACAACAACAACAACAACAGCTTCTAAAGCGTCACTGGAGGCATCCTACAGAATATGGATAGGTAGAGAGCGGGACTGATGGTTCCCCGAGTCCTAGTCAACGCAGACTAGCTGACGAGGGCTTGCCGCGAGCCGAGACGTAACGCATGCTGGAGAACTACACAGAGCGGCCGCTCGCTAGTCCCGCCCTCGATCGACACCCTCCTCTACTGCCAATGCGCCTGGATATGTTCGGTGAAGCCATCACAAGCTTAGTTCCACACCTTCCTCCCTTCTTACCTTACTAGGTGGTAGGGTTTATCCCGCCCGGGTTGCTACCACAGCATTGAACGAAACGTCGCGTCGAAACGGCTGTGTAAATATAGTTCGTGTTTTCCGTCCAGTTCAGTGTAGCCGACATGAAATGAAGGGAAGCACTGACGTGGCACCTAGTTCAACAAGGTGTTATGGGCTTACATCACGGATGTTGTAGGTGAAGTAGCCAACGTGTCAGTTTCCATAAAAAAAAATTGTGGTTTTTAGCTTTCCCGTACTTACCCCAAAAGAGAAATTGAACTCTTATAGGACCACTCTCTTGTCTGTCCGTCTGTCTGTAGGTCTGTCACAGCTTATTTACTCCGAATCTATTGAATGAAAAAAGTAGAAGTTCGGGTGTAATTGAACGAATTTAGATTTTGGGAGTGCATTTTGGGGGACAAATTAAGAATTAAAAAAATTGGTTGTCTGTAAAGTCGGTTTACGGACGATAGTTTTACGTGATAACGTCAATATTTAAATTTTAAATCTTTTCCGACCGGCCAGATGCGCTTAATATATTATGGCACGAGTAACCTCCTTTCAATTTGTGCTGCCCTGGTACTTTAGAACCAGAGAGATAAATGTGTACAAGCCGACGCTTGGGCCGATTGTGCCTCTCTATCGCTTTTTACGCGATCTCGCTTGCACACACAGGCTCAGATGGAACGTGACACTTTTTCGTGCGTGCAGCCGGTGTTCATCAATTTATAAGACGTTATCACGTTAAAAAAAAAAAATTATTTCGAGTTTCTCATTTGATCTTTCAATGGAAAAAATAAAGAAACTGAGCACCCTTTTGGTGTCGACGTTGGGTTTTTGAGAGCCCATCGGTTCTCAAAATCGTTTCCTTGTCGCACCGCTAGGATGTGGAACTGTCTTCCCGTGTGAGTGTGTTTTCAAAATCCTTTAACCTGGGTGGCTTCAAACGTTTTAATAAAAAGGCTAGACAGCCTAGCGACAGTCCGTAAATCTGCTGGCATGGCACCTAACTAAGCGTGGTTTTGTAAGGGGACGTGTTTTTGGCTCTGTCGACTGCACCATTGGTCCCTCGACACAGTCAACATGGATGGGTTGGGTTTAAATGAAAAAAAAAACAAAATAAGAGAAAAAATTATACCTTCATTCTCGGCAGGTGATGGAGGCGGTGCGACTGAAGGAGCTGGAGATGAAGCAAGCGGCGGAGATCCTCGGCGTGAGCTACGGCACGCTGTACGGCCGCTACCGCGACGTCTACGGCTGCATCAACAGACCTTATCGGTAAACATTTCACTATCTGTGATGGAGGCGGTGCGACTGAAGGAGCTGGAGATGAAGCAAGCGGCGGAGATCCTCGGCGTGAGCTACGGCACGCTGTACGGCAGCTACCGCGACGTCTACGGCTGCATCAACAGACCTTATCGGTAAACATTTCACTATCTGTGATGGAGGCGGTGCGACTGAAGGAGCTGGAGATGAAGCAAGCGGCGGAGATCCTCGGCGTGAGCTACGGCACGCTGTACGGCCGCTACCGCGACGTCTACGGCTGCATCAACAGACCTTATCGGTAAACATTTCACTATCTGTGATGGAGGCGGTGCGACTGAAGGAGCTGGAGATGATGCAAGCAGCGGAGATCCTCGGCGTGAGCTACGGCACGCTGTACGGCCGCTACCGCGACGTCTACGGCTGCATCAACAGACCTTATCGGTAAACATTTCACTATCTGTGATGGAGGCGGTGCGACTGAAGGAGCTGGAGATGAAGCAAGCGGCGGAGATCCTCGGCGTGAGCTACGGCACGCTGTACGGCCGCTACCGCGACGTCTACGGCTGCATCAACAGACCTTATCGGTAAACATTTCACTATCTGTGATGGAGGCGGTGCGACTGAAGGAGCTGGAGATGAAGCAAGCGGCGGAGATCCTCGGCGTGAGCTACGGCACGCTGTACGGCCGCTACCGCGACGTCTACGGCTGCATCAACAGACCTTATCGGTAAACATTTCACTATCTGTGATGGAGGCGGTGCGACTGAAGGAGCTGGAGATGAAGCAAGCGGCGGAGATCCTCGGCGTGAGCTACGGCCGCTACCGCGACGTCTACGGCTGCATCAACAGACCTTATCGGTAAACATTTCACTATCTGTGATGGAGGCGGTGCGACTGAAGGAGCTGGAGATGATGCAAGCGGCGGAGATCCTCGGCGTGAGCTACGGCACGCTGTACGGCCGCTACCGCGACGTCTACGGCTGCATCAACAGACCTTATCGGTAAACATTTCACTATCTGTGATGGAGGCGGTGCGACTGAAGGAGCTGGAGATGAAGCAAGCGGCGGAGATCCTCGGCGTGAGCTACGGCACGCTGTACGGCCGCTACCGCGACGTCTACGGCTGCATCAACAGACCTTATCGGTAAACATTTCACTATCTGTGATGGAGGCGGTGCGACTGAAGGAGCTGGATATGAAGCAAGCGGCGGAGATCCTCGGCGTGAGCTACGGCACGCTGTACGGCCGCTACCGCGACGTCTACGGCTGCATCAACAGACCTTATCGGTAAACATTTCACTATCTGTGATGGAGGCGGTGCGACTGAAGGAGCTGGAGATGAAGCAAGCGGCGGAGATCCTCGGCGTGAGCTACGGCCGCTACCGCGACGTCTACGGCTGCATCAACAGACCTTATCGGTAAACATTTCACTATCTGTGATGGAGGCGGTGCGACTGAAGGAGCTGGAGATGATGCAAGCGGCGGAGATCCTCGGCGTGAGCTACGGCACGCTGTACGGCCGCTACCGCGACGTCTACGGCTGCATCAACAGACCTTATCGGTAAACATTTCACTATCTGTGATGGAGGCGGTGCGACTGAAGGAGCTGGAGATGAAGCAAGCGGCGGAGATCCACGGCGTGAGCTACGGCACGCTGTACGGCCGCTACCGCGACGTCTACGGCTGCATCAACAGACCTTATCGGTAAACATTTCACTATCTGTGATGGAGGCGGTGCGACTGAAGGAGCTGGAGATGAAGCAAGCGGCGGAGATCCTCGGCGTGAGCTACGGCACGCTGTACGGCAGCTACCGCGACGTCTACGGCTGCATCAACAGACCTTATCGGTAAACATTTCACTATCTGTGATGGAGGCGGTGCGACTGAAGGAGCTGGAGATGAAGCAAGCGGCGGAGATCCTCGGCGTGAGCTACGGCACGCTGTACGGCCGCTACCGCGACGTCTACGGCTGCATCAACAGACCTTATCGGTAAACATTTCACTATCTGTGATGGAGGCGGTGCGACTGAAGGAGCTGGAGATGATGCAAGCAGCGGAGATCCTCGGCGTGAGCTACGGCACGCTGTACGGCCGCTACCGCGACGTCTACGGCTGCATCAACAGACCTTATCGGTAAACATTTCACTATCTGTGATGGAGGCGGTGCGACTGAAGGAGCTGGAGATGAAGCAAGCGGCGGAGATCCTCGGCGTGAGCTACGGCCGCTACCGCGACGTCTACGGCTGCATCAACAGACCTTATCGGTAAACATTTCACTATCTGTGATGGAGGCGGTGCGACTGAAGGAGCTGGAGATGATGCAAGCGGCGGAGATCCTCGGCGTGAGCTACGGCACGCTGTACGGCCGCTACCGCGACGTCTACGGCTGCATCAACAGACCTTATCGGTAAACATTTCACTATCTGTGATGGAGGCGGTGCGACTGAAGGAGCTGGAGATGAAGCAAGCGGCGGAGATCCTCGGCGTGAGCTACGGCACGCTGTACGGCCGCTACCGCGACGTCTACGGCTGCATCAACAGACCTTATCGGTAAACATTTCACTATCTGTGATGGAGGCGGTGCGACTGAAGGAGCTGGAGATGATGCAAGCAGCGGAGATCCTCGGCGTGAGCTACGGCACGCTGTACGGCCGCTACCGCGACGTCTACGGCTGCATCAACAGACCTTATCGGTAAACATTTCACTATCTGTGATGGAGGAGGTGCGACTGAAGGAGCTGGAGATGAAGCAAGCGGCGGAGATCCTCGGCGTGAGCTACGGCCGCTACCGCGACGTCTACGGCTGCATCAACAGACCTTATCGGTAAACATTTCACTATCTGTGATGGAGGCGGTGCGACTGAAGGAGCTGGAGATGATGCAAGCGGCGGAGATCCTCGGCGTGAGCTACGGCACGCTGTACGGCCGCTACCGCGACGTCTACGGCTGCATCAACAGACCTTATCGGTAAACATTTCACTATCTGTGATGGAGGCGGTGCGACTGAAGGAGCTGGAGATGAAGCAAGCGGCGGAGATCCTCGGCGTGAGCTACGGCACGCTGTACGGCCGCTACCGCGACGTCTACGGCTGCATCAACAGACCTTATCGGTAAACATTTCACTATCTGTGATGGAGGCGGTGCGACTGAAGGAGCTGGAGATGAAGCAAGCGGCGGAGATCCTCGGCGTGAGCTACGGCACGCTGTACGGCAGCTACCGCGACGTCTACGGCTGCATCAACAGACCTTATCGGTAAACATTTCACTATCTGTGATGGAGGCGGTGCGACTGAAGGAGCTGGAGATGAAGCAAGCGGCGGAGATCCTCGGCGTGAGCTACGGCACGCTGTACGGCCGCTACCGCGACGTCTACGGCTGCATCAACAGACCTTATCGGTAAACATTTCACTATCTGTGATGGAGGCGGTGCGACTGAAGGAGCTGGAGATGATGCAAGCAGCGGAGATCCTCGGCGTGAGCTACGGCACGCTGTACGGCCGCTACCGCGACGTCTACGGCTGCATCAACAGACCTTATCGGTAAACATTTCACTATCTGTGATGGAGGCGGTGCGACTGAAGGAGCTGGAGATGAAGCAAGCGGCGGAGATCCTCGGCGTGAGCTACGGCACGCTGTACGGCCGCTACCGCGACGTCTACGGCTGCATCAACAGACCTTATCGGTAAACATTTCACTATCTGTGATGGAGGCGGTGCGACTGAAGGAGCTGGAGATGAAGCAAGCGGCGGAGATCCTCGGCGTGAGCTACGGCACGCTGTACGGCCGCTACCGCGACGTCTACGGCTGCATCAACAGACCTTATCGGTAAACATTTCACTATCTGTGATGGAGGCGGTGCGACTGAAGGAGCTGGAGATGAAGCAAGCGGCGGAGATCCTCGGCGTGAGCTACGGCCGCTACCGCGACGTCTACGGCTGCATCAACAGACCTTATCGGTAAACATTTCACTATCTGTGATGGAGGCGGTGCGACTGAAGGAGCTGGAGATGATGCAAGCGGCGGAGATCCTCGGCGTGAGCTACGGCACGCTGTACGGCCGCTACCGCGACGTCTACGGCTGCATCAACAGACCTTATCGGTAAACATTTCACTATCTGTGATGGAGGCGGTGCGACTGAAGGAGCTGGAGATGAAGCAAGCGGCGGAGATCCTCGGCGTGAGCTACGGCACGCTGTACGGCCGCTACCGCGACGTCTACGGCTGCATCAACAGACCTTATCGGTAAACATTTCACTATCTGTGATGGAGGCGGTGCGACTGAAGGAGCTGGAGATGAAGCAAGCGGCGGAGATCCTCGGCGTGAGCTACGGCACGCTGTACGGCCGCTACCGCGACGTCTACGGCTGCATCAACAGACCTTATCGGTAAACATTTCACTATCTGTGATGGAGGCGGTGCGACTGAAGGAGCTGGAGATGAAGCAAGCGGCGGAGATCCTCGGCGTGAGCTACGGCCGCTACCGCGACGTCTACGGCTGCATCAACAGACCTTATCGGTAAACATTTCACTATCTGTGATGGAGGCGGTGCGACTGAAGGAGCTGGAGATGATGCAAGCGGCGGAGATCCTCGGCGTGAGCTACGGCACGCTGTACGGCCGCTACCGCGACGTCTACGGCTGCATCAACAGACCTTATCGGTAAACATTTCACTATCTGTGATGGAGGCGGTGCGACTGAAGGAGCTGGAGATGAAGCAAGCGGCGGAGATCCTCGGCGTGAGCTACGGCACGCTGTACGGCCGCTACCGCGACGTCTACGGCTGCATCAACAGACCTTATCGGTAAACATTTCACTATCTGTGATGGAGGCGGTGCGACTGAAGGAGCTGGAGATGAAGCAAGCGGCGGAGATCCTCGGCGTGAGCTACGGCACGCTGTACGGCCGCTACCGCGACGTCTACGGCTGCATCAACAGACCTTATCGGTAAACATTTCACTATCTGTGATGGAGGCGGTGCGACTGAAGGAGCTGGAGATGAAGCAAGCGGCGGAGATCCTCGGCGTGAGCTACGGCCGCTACCGCGACGTCTACGGCTGCATCAACAGACCTTATCGGTAAACATTTCACTATCTGTGATGGAGGCGGTGCGACTGAAGGAGCTGGAGATGATGCAAGCGGCGGAGATCCTCGGCGTGAGCTACGGCACGCTGTACGGCCGCTACCGCGACGTCTACGGCTGCATCAACAGACCTTATCGGTAAACATTTCACTATCTGTGATGGAGGCGGTGCGACTGAAGGAGCTGGAGATGAAGCAAGCGGCGGAGATCCTCGGCGTGAGCTACGGCACGCTGTACGGCCGCTACCGCGACGTCTACGGCTGCATCAACAGACCTTATCGGTAAACATTTCACTATCTGTGATGGAGGCGGTGCGACTGAAGGAGCTGGAGATGAAGCAAGCGGCGGAGATCCTCAGCGTGAGCTACGGCACGCTGTACGGCCGCTACCGCCACGTCTACGGCTGCATCAACAGACCTTATCGGTAAAAACTACTAGAAAAGAGTATTTCGTGTTTTTAGTGTGCTCGCTCTCATCGCGAAAGAGCCGCAGCATACAAGCTGAGCTGGCTCCCTTTTCCTCCTAGCCCATGTGTATAATGTACTGTATTACTGATGTGAAGAGGAAATTCACGCTATTCTATTCTATTCAATAGATGTTCCATGGAATGCTATGTATGTACAGTGGTCTCGATCTGCCCGCAGGATGAAAGACTTCTGGACGGAGCAGGGCCCCGCGGAGGTGCTGATGCGGCTGCAGCGCGGCGAGTGCACGCTCGGCGCCGCCGCCGAGGCGCTGGCGGTCTCGCCGCACAACCTCGCCACCTACCTGTCGGGGCTGCAGCCGCCGACCACTATACAGCTCGACGACGAACCCGGTACGTAGCGCAGATATTATTTTTTTTTTTATGAAAACTGACACGGTTGACTACATCGCCTGCAACATCCGTGATGTCAGCCCATAGCACCGGGTGAACTTGGTGCCACGTCAGTGCCTCCCTTCGGTCGTGCCGGCTACAATGAACTGGATGGAAGACATATTTACATAGCCGTTTCGACCGACCTTTCGGTGCGGTGGTACCAAGCCGGGCGGGTTAAACCCTCATCATCAGCCTGTATCGGCCCACTGGTGGACATAGGCCTCTCCCAAGGCACGCCACCACACGCGGTCTTCCGCTCTTCTCATCCATCCACTCCCGGCTACCTTTTTTAGGTCATCTGTCCACCTAGCCGGGGGGCGTCCCACGCTACGTTTGCTTGTACGTGGCCTCCATTCGAGCACCCGTCTACCCCATCGGTTGTCGGGTCTGCGACAGATGTGCCCAGCCCACTGCTACTTCAGCTTGCTTATTTTCTTAGCAATGTCGACTACCTTAGTTCTTTGACGTATCACGTCGTTGCGGATTTTATCAGTCAAATAAATGCCGAGCATTGCTCTTTCCATAGCTCGCTGAGCGACTTTAAATTTGAGGTTAAACCCTACCACCTAGTAATATAAGAAGGGAGTCATATCCCATAGTCGCCTTTTACGACATACACGGGGAGAGATGCAGTGGGGCAATGCTTTTTAAGCACCGACCCCGGGCTATAAGGTAGGTATGTATTTAGTCAAAGCATTTATCTCCTCTGGCAGAGTTCGAGCCGATCCCGATAGAGGGCGAGCCCGTGTCGGACGGCAGACAGAAGAAGTGCTTCGCAACGTCGTCGCAGGCGCCGCCGCCCTGCCCCATCAAGAGCATGAGGAAGAACGTCGCCGCCGCCGAGAAGGCGGTCAAGAAGGTATGACACACCGGCAGACCCCGCGTTTATATTATTAGCAGATATATAGTACTCAGCAGTAGGTCATGAACATCGAGCTTTAGGAAGAGACAACATCCGGGCGTAGAGCGTCGTCTCTGTCGCGCGAACTCACACGACGTTCTATAACCGGATTGTCTCTTTCTAAAGCTCGATTTGCATTACTTACTGCAGGGTACTGTACGTATTCGTGCAACCGAAAGTCGTACACATCGCTGTCTACAATGAGTTGTTTGTCGCGACACAGATCCTGATCGGCTCGGATGTCTACAATGAGTTGTTTGTCGTAAGACAGATTCTGATCGGCTCGCTCTCTACAATGAGTTGTTTGTCGCGTCACAGATCCTGATCGGCTCGGATGTCTACAATGAGTTGTTTGTCGTAAGACAGATTCTGATCGGCTCGCTCTCTACAATGAGTTGTTTGTCGCGACACAGATCCTGATCGGCTCGGATGTCTACAATGAGTTCTTTGTCGTAAGACAGATTCTGATCGGCTCGCTCTCTACAATGAGTTGTTTGTCGCGACACAGATCCTGATCGGCTCGGATGTCTACAATGAGTTGTTTGTCGTAAGACAGATTCTGATCGGCTCGCTCTCTACAATGAGTTGTTTGTCGCGACACAGATCCTGATCGGCTCGCTGTCTACAATGAGTTGTTTGTCGCGACACAGATCCTGATCGGCTCGCTGTCTACAATGAGTTGTTTGTCGTGACACAGATCCTGATCGGCTCGCTGTCTACAATGAGTTTTTTGTCGCGACACAGAACCTGATCGGCTCGCTGTCTACAATGAGTTGTTTGTCGCGACACGGATCCTGATCGGCTCGCTGTCTAGAATGAGTTGTTTGTCGTGACACAGATCCTGATCGGCTCGCTGTCTACAATGAGTTGTTTGTCGCGACACGGATCCTGATCGGCTCGCTGTCTACAATGAGTTGTTTGTCGTGACACAGATCCTGATCGGCTCGCTGTCTACAATGAGTTCTTTGCTCGTGACAGGGCCTGATCGGTTCGCTGTCTACAATGAGTTGTTTGTCGTGACACAGATCCTGATCGGCTCGCTGTCTACAATGAGTTGTTTGTCGTGACACAGATCCTGATCGGCTCGCTGTCTACATTGATTAGTTTGTCGTGACACAGATCCTGATGGGCTCGCTGTCTACAATAAGTTGTTTGTCGCGACACAGATCCTGATCGGCTCGCTGTCTACAATGAGTTGTTTGTTGTGACACAGATCCTGATCGGCTCGCTGTCTACAATGAGTTGTTTGTCGTGACGCAACACAGATCCTGATCGGCTCGCTGTCTACTATGAGTTGTTTGTCGCGACACAGATCCTGATCGGCTCGCTGTCTACAATGAGTTGTTTGTCGTGACGCAACACAGATCCTGATCGGCTCGCTGTCTACAATGAGTTGTTTGTTGTGACACAGATCCTGATCGGCTCGCTGTCTACAATGAGTTGTTTGTTGTGACACAGATCCTGATCGGCTCGCTGTCTACAATGAGTTGTTTGTCGTGACGCAACACAGATCCTGATCGGCTCGCTGTCTACAATGAGTTGTTTGTTGTGACACAGATCCTGATCGGCTCGCTGTCTACAATGAGTTGTTTGTCGTGACGCAACACAGATCCTGATCGGCTCGCTGTCTACAATGAGTTGTTTGTCGTGACACAGATCCTGATCGGCTCGCTGTCTACAATGAGTTGTTTGTCGTGACACAGATCCTGATCGGCTCGCTGTCGTCCGACAACGAGGACAGCATCCCCGTGTCCATCATCAACCAGCGCGAGACTCGCTCCAGCAAGCCCGGCCAGCTCGTGAAGCCAACTCCGCGTATGATTACACCTTCACTTTTTTACTTTCTCTGTGGCCATATTTCTTATGTTTAAATTTTTTTTTAAATTTCATCCATAGGTAGGTAACCTACGTTTGGACATGACGAAAATTCCGCGAAGAAGGACTGACAAACAAACTTTCGCAAGTCGCAATGACACAAAATCAACCCTTGTTAAGAAAACCTAGTGCACAGTGCAGTGCAGTGCAAAGTGTCAGAAAACGTGATCATAATCATTTTATTCCTCACAAAAAGACAGCCCAAAGACACAGCCCTTACACGCGCTGAACGGCGCGCTTTCGAGATAGAGTTACGCGACAGAAAGAGAAGCGAAATGTAGGTGGCTATCGTGGTTAGGTATGCAGCTCTGTGCGAGTCAATTTGTACTTTATCGCGTCGTCGCAGAGTAGCTATTTCTTTGTGAGTGTTTGTACAGAGCAGCTTCTGTACGGAGTACTCTTTTCTATTCTGTGCTTATGGGCTGACATCACGGAGGATGTAGTAGGTGATTTAGCCAACCGTGTCAGGTTCCATAAAAACAAATTATAAATGAAGAGTTGGAAAGCATGTTTGTGTTAAATTTAAAGAGGTCACAGCTTGAAACTTAATGTAACAAGCTTCTCAACCGAAGCAAGAAAACACTTCCTGACTAACAGAATCGTAAACAGCTGAAACAAGCTGCACGAGGAAGTTATTGAAGCACCCTCAATAAACACATTCAAAAATAGGCTTGACAAGTACTTAAACATCGAAGAAATATAACAAATAGCAACAGCAGTGATAATCATAGACATGAACACATCAGCATATTAAGCTGCTAGTTCATTAATAAATAAATAATAATGTTGTCTCTGTTCCAGCGAGTACGCTATCGACGGCGAGCCGGGGGCACGCCAGCTCGGACTCCGGCTCCGGCGCCGCCTCGCCCTCCAGCCTGATGCGCTCGCGGCCCGACCTCACCATAGTCGCGTCCTCCACGCGTCACGACACGTGATAGTTTGTCGCGCGCGCCTCAACCGACATCCTGCTCTTGTGTTTGCGCTTTTTTGCGGGGAGCGTGAAGACGTGCTGTGTGCGTTTCACCGGCATCTACCCCACTGGCCCACCGGACTGTAGTACCAGATGAGCCATTCTCATAATGGGTTTTTAAATTACCGCGGTTGTTAGACATTCATTTTAAAACAAAACAGCTTTACTCATGGTTCTTCCTGAGCTATGTGGCTCGACGTTTCGGGCCAAGGGTATGGCCCATCCTCATGAGCACTCTGCCTAGTGCGACGGTTGGCAGAGAACTATTTCTGAGTTCTCTGCCAACCGTCGCACTAAGCAGAGATTCTTGAAGAGACTGTAGAGCGACTTCGCTGGTAGTCCTCTTGCTCCGACTTCCACAGCGAAGAGATCACTCTTATATTGAACGTCGACGGGCGTACAGCATCTGGACGTATTAAGGTTGAAAAAACTGAATCGGAGAGAAAAATGCTACCTAGATGTTTTACTCCAAATGACCTGGTGAAAAGTGCACGGTACGTCCACGCAACCCCAGTGTGTGTCGCACGATGTTTGCTTTGCTCTCATTGGCCGGCGTCGCGGCCGTAACTCACTTGCAATAATCCTGGTTGGTTGAAAATTTGTGTCTTTGTATGAAATTGTCTCAATTTGCAATAACCATGATGAGACCTAGGGTTTTTTTATACTAAACCTAAATCATAAGATTGGCAAAATTGAAATTAATTTACAATCATCCGGATTTTTTGAATATATAGATAATTGTAATTGTTTGTAATAAACCTATGTAGGTTTATTACAAACAACTAGATCTTAACAAAAACCCTGCCACATATCCATATATTTGAGAAACGGGCCATTTGAAATTTGCCATTCAGTAAATCCCAAGATTTTATAGTCTGTTCATTTTGCGAAGACATTTGCGAGAATTTCGCAAGCTTTTCTTGCCTATCCCATTTGAATTTGCCCTCCTCCAATGCAATACGACAATGTCTCAGAAGCGAAACGAAAAAAACATGTTTCTCAAAGCGGCACTTTTGACGTTATCCTTTTGGGGGAATACATACTATATGTCCAGATCACTATAGCTGCGTCGGTAACAGACGGACTGACCGTGCCAATGAAACTAGCCTCCCGTAAGTTTTACAGGACGACAACCGAGCCAGTGTGCAGTGAAAATGTGATGTGGCGAGACTCGGTTGCATTGGAAGGTGTCGAACTGAGCTTGCGATGGCTTCATGGAACATATCCGGGCCCATCGGCAGTAGAGGAGTGTGTCGATCGAGGTTGGGACTAGCGAGCGGCCGCTCTGTGTAGTTCTCCAGCGTGCGTTACGTCTCGGCTCGCATCAAGCCCTCTTCAGCTAGTCTGCGGTGACTAGGACGCGGGGAACCACCAGTCCCGCTCACGACCTCCCTCTCTCTACCTATCCATATTCTGTAGGATGCCTCCAGTGACGCTTTTGAAGCTCTGATATTTGTGATTCCCGCCATTTTTTGCCGGGATTTCCGCAAATGTCTTCGCAAAATGAACAGACTATTAGGTCCCATATTATGACAGTTGACAGAGGGCAAAGTAAAAACGCAAGGTGCTCTAGAATGACTTTGTTCCTACCGTGTCGTTTGTTCAGTATGTTTCATGTTTCGATGTTCATCGTCTAGTGTTTGCACTCTAGACAATCAACTGAACCAACGCAGCCGTTGTCTGTTAGAAATGTTTCTATATCTATCCCACTCGCACTCGCGCGCTCAGCCGCTGTGTCGGGTGATGACATAGAGGAATATTTGTCGGCTTTTTTTTATTGTTTTGAAAAAAAAAAATTAAGTATGCTTATAGTTATTTCAATCAAAAACAAAAACTAAAATGTGTTTCTTGTATTTATTGAAATATGGATACATTATAAAAAAAAAAACATGCAAATAAAATTTTTTTTTTATTAATTTATTATTAATAAAGGAATAATTATTCTATATTACTAGATATAATATTATATTGCTTATGAAGTTAGATATGAACTCGTGTAAAATCAATACGAAAAAAAATGATATTATAACGTTGAATATTTAAGAATAAGGTATCGTTTATATTTTTTAAGTGTGTTTATTTTTTAGTTTTATCCCATTCGTGTTGGTGAGTATTTTTGACCATATTTATCATAAAACTGGCTTTATTTTATAAATCATGCTAAATATATAAAACATTATAATATAATGTTTTATATATTTCGCAGTTTATATTATATATAAACTGTTAAAAGTTATGCGTGTTTGTGTTAAAAACTCACCAGAAAGTAAGCCTTTTATATCTATATAGAAATGTTAAACTTTATATACCTATAGATTAAACAAACACTAATTTATATTCTTTAAAGAATTATACTGTGTTCACTCGTAAAGAAAATTATTTCCTTTAAGTTTATGTTAGGTTAATAATTTCGTTACAGTGTTTTTTTTTTATCGACTTTTATATTTTACGCAATTCTTTTGTTGTAAGAATTTTACTCGAGACGATCAATTTTTTATGTAATTTTTTTTTAATACGGTAATATTGATGTAAGCATATACGTTTATTTTTAATTAACATACGTATGTTTATCCTCCCGTTATTAAGGATAGATATAAACAAAAATATATAAATATAATAAACATAGATGTTTAAACAGAATTGTAAAAAATATACCCACTCAATAGGTATCCCACCCATCGTAAAGTAAATAAATATATGAACATATAAATTAAATATAGTTTCACACGCATTAGATGTAATATATGTAGAAAGTATATACAGAAGAAAATATAAAATTTTTCTTACACATAGTTTGTTATTCGAAAACATACACCTAGTATAGAAAATTGTTTTCAAGTTCTATTTTTTTTTCTTTATATATCGTCCCTTTCCCACATATTATGTATCATTGTATCTTATTTTTTACTCGAACACTTTTTATTGCATAATTTGCTTATTTAAAAAAAAGTGTGAAATAAAAAATGATAATGACTTTATTTATTATTTTAAAAAAACACGCTTGAGAGAAAAAACTATAAAAAAATTATTTATTTTATCTTGCTTAATAAATATAAAACAAAACACATGAACATATGCAATATGTAATGTATACAAGTGGATTCATTTCATAATAGCTATATTTATATGTGTGAGAAAGGAACAATATGAAAGAAAAGAAAAACTTAAAAAAATTTTTTTTGGCACCTTTGACCATTGTTAAATAAAAAGTGTATATACCTACATGCATAATGTCTCACCACGATATTATGCGTTATATTTAGATTAGTGGAAATAAAGTAAAGTTTAGTTTATTTAGGTTATTACGAAATATAACTATTGGTTTCCAAACTATTAATTTATACCAAAATTTTCACGCAATATGAAAAGAGTTTTTTCTTTAAGAATTAATATAACTTTGTTGTTAATTATATTGTATACCTAAGCTATATGTTAGTAGTTTTATTACTCACTTTTATTTGTATCTAGTTTTTTAAATTGACAATTTGTGATCAAAATGAGAGTTTTTCAATGTCGGTTTCCTTATGTCAGTGGTGTCCGACTGGTTTCACCTTAAGAGCTACCTTCCATATTTCTGTCAAGCCCAGCGTGCGCCTTCAAGTAGGGATGTATGACGTTTACCTATTTTAACAATAAAAAATACACTTTTTGAAAACGCTGATCCTTCGATCGTGCATGAAAAATTATTGTCCTGTGTCTGTAATTACTTAGAAAATTTGTATTTTGACACAATACATGATTCCTCTTGACATTTTCACGAATATAATATGTTAGTCGTAGCGTTTATTTAAAGACATTGTTTTAATGACTCAGTGAGTGTGCAACTAAGTGTGTAATGTTTTTCGTCATCTATTATGTTAGTATACAACTACAGTTTGAATTGTTTAATTACTTTCATTTTATAGCCGGTGCCTTGGCCAGATTTAGTGACACACAAATCCATATGGGAAAAATTGCGTTAAAAAATTCTATTCACGGTACCTATCCCTTGCCTATGAAAAAATTAACTTTAAGGAAAAACCCTTTTTACATTTCGGTGTTCTCGCATTTGAATGTGTTTCGCATTTGAAAAGAATAACAGCATAGGTTCATAAGGCAATAAATTTTTTTAGTTAAAAAGTAAAAATTTTCCTTTAAAATCACGAATAAGCACACTGTTAAACACTTTGGTCGTCACATTGACACCGTCAACACTTCGTTGCATTCTTTCTCGCTGCAATTCTCAAATCTCTCTTGATTGTAAGCGCCAGGATGACCCGCGTGATTTCTGCAAACATTTATTACAGCTCGAATTCTTGTATGTTAAGTCTTTTTTATACTATAGGGCTTGTAATAAACCTTTAAAATCAGTATTGGAACGTCCAAAAGTCGGAAAATCTGGTTGGCGTTCCACATGACAAGGGTAAAATTGTGTTCATTTTGAATATGACCAAAATGCCTTTTTAAACTAACACATGCATTGTTCTCAACACCAGAATGTATGGAGGCAGTTTTTTTCGTAAATGTTTTTTACAATATGAACAACAAATTTTTTACTTGAATGTTTTATAAACTTAAAAAACAAAATAAAAAATTTAATTTTTTTTTCTTCTATGTTCTCTGTCTGGCTAAAGCGCCGGTTAGCGTAGGCTGTAGCACCCGAGTGGTATGCCAGTATTATATTCTGTGGAGTCTGTCTGCCGCTCGCGATGCACGGCGTGATGTTACGGCTCGCTGACTGATCGTTATTTATTAAGATTTTCTGTTAGCGTAATCTCAATGCTGCTGGTTTCATAGTCTGTAAAATTTGGCATGATTAGAATGACATCTGTCAAAGTGCCTCGAATAATGATAATTAATGAAATAAAAATACTTAAATATTTCTTCTGTTTAATTTCATTAGCCTACAGTCATTGACAATATTACTAACGCAAGGACACGTCCATACGATAGTAAAACGAACTCAGTGAATGCCCTCACTCCAAAGTGGTCAAACCGCATAGTAAGATCGCGTAAAATGCAAAAGCATTATTTTTGACCACCACTTTAGTGAGGACGAAAGTGGCGGTCAAAAAATAATGCTTATACAATTATTAATTCAAACTAGTCTCAAATTAAGTCATTTGCCAAATAAAAATAATCGAAATATAACATAATGTGATTATAGTATGCAATATGCAGTTTCAAAAAATTTTTTTTTTTGTTTGTCATTTTACGCATTCTTACTACGGTTTGACCACCACTTTAGTGAGGACTTTATTGAGTTTGTATACGAGCCGTTCTGTGTACAAAGTCTCTCTATGTGATTTGCTCATTCCCTCCGTCACATTTTCGGAAATACAACAGCCTCAACATTAGGTTAGGGTTAATGTAAAGATTTAACCCAATTCTTTATATTAACCCTGGTTATTTTTTTTTTAAACCACCAAAGCTGTTTTGACGGAGTAAATGAGCGGAGACTTTGTACGCGGAACGACTCGTAGTTCGTATGGGCCCGTCGTTACGTTAGTAATATAAGTCAATGCCTACAGTCCCGTTATTACATGAATTACATTTTCAGAACACTCAGATTCAAGAAATAGACACAATATGTCGATTAGGCCAATCCCTATGGTAACTAAATGAGCACAATTTGATGAATTTTGACAGCTGTCATTTTACGCATCTCACATTTTACGGTTTAGGAGAATTTTGTTATTTACTAGCTGTGTCTGCGGCTCGCTCGCTTTAAATTCGGAATTAATACGTTTTAGTTTATTCATTTGATCTAATTCAGTGACGCATTATTTAAATATGCAATTAATTAATATTTTTCCTTGGCTTCGACAACTTTTCGCCCCTACTGCTTAGTCTCTACTTAGGATGGCTTGATGCTGTATAGCCTGCAACCATGTGGTGATAATTATTAGTCCAGTATGCCACCGCTGACGGTTATGACGTAACAGCTATCGGTACCGTCGACAAAATAGTCGGATAGACGAATGCTCCCGCCACCAGGTGTTAAACTGAACTGTCGTTACTTCGTATTTCAGGCATAGAATTAATATGTACTACCATGTAATAATAATTCTACGTAATTAAGTGACATGACTAGTGAAGCTAGCGCACACGTCATAGTCATATTACTATTCCTTTTTTTACTCGTATTGGCATTTGAACACAACAAATGTTAGTAATAAAACAAATAACACAAAAAAAAACAAAATTCGTACACGCGCGAGGGGTAGGTAGCTCAATTACACGTAAAATACGGGCGTGTCTACGCGGTATTATATTCCTTGGCTACGCGACAGCGATACTAACGCTACTGAGCTAGGCGTCAGCGGGTGTGGCGTGAGGCGTGATGTGCGGAAGCGCGGGCTGAGGTAGCGGCAAACCAGCAATAGACAAGTAATATGTAGGTACGATTACATTAGTGAAAACAGTTTGCAAATCGGTTCAGCCCTTGTTGACTTATTAAAAACGAACTTTCTGTCTGTAGGTAGTTTTGCATAGCTCGTGCACGAAGTTTTCACCGACTCTCCAGATTTTTATAGATATATTATATACCTAGCTTATATAACATCTTTATCTTGTTAACGCGAGCGGAGCCACGGGCACAGATGTTATTAATATTGGTTAAGAGTTAAGACGCTTGACCAGCAGTCATACATAGTTCGTTATAAAAGGCCGAAATAAATATAGGTAATTTTCTTTTGACATTATATTAATTTACTGTACTATGTATGTCTACGTAATTCTTTTTATTTATCAAATACCTCGTAACATAGAGGAAAGGAAAAGGTAGTTATTTTACGTAGAACAGTGCACCATTACAAAATTTCCGCCATTGTCTAATTTTTTTTATGGAAACTGACACAGTTTGCTACATCACCTACAACATCCGTGATGTCAGCCCATAACACCGGGTGAACTAGGTGCCATGTCAGTGCCTCCCTTCGGTTGTGCCGGCTACACTGAACTGGACGGAAAACACGAACTATTTACATAGCCGTTTCGACCACCGTTTCAGTCAGTGCGGTGGTGCCAACACGGGCGGGTTGAACCCTACCACCTAGTAAGGTAAGAAGGGAAGGGACCTACAGATTTACGTGGAATCCGAACCACGGTCAGCCTCCAACGGTCGAGCGGTCACCCATCCAAGTACTGACCGCGCCCAGCGTTGCTTAACAATCAATAGCAACAGTCAACTGTCTGTACCACTGAGCTATCGAGGCTGACAGAAACGCTGTCCGAGGTGATAACTCCAACAAGGCTCATAAATAAAAAAAAAAATCATATAAATCAGTCCAATTAGTGCTAGCAGGGGTATGAAAACTATTTCGAAGCTTATCTTTTAAGAGTCTGTATACCCCCAAATTCTAATTTCGCCTACTCCGCGCCACCAAACGCTCTATCCCGCTCATACACTATGCTTGCGGTCACGCGAAGTCAAAGCGATTTTGGTTAGGGTGAACTTAACTGTTGGACTCTTTGCGTAATAAAATTGTGTGCAAAATGAAATCCTGTAAATCCTGCATTTACAGGGTTGCTAACATGTGAAATGCACTCCCACCTGCATCCTTTCCTCTAATGTACAGTCTGGGGTCCTTCAAACATAATGTGAAGGTGCACCTAGCCGACCGACATGGTATTCGCAGCCCCCGTAAATATCCGAATGCCCGTGGGCGCCGCGCCGGCCCGCCGCCGTCGCCTGGCCGTCGGACTACACTAACGCAGAGTAGTCTGGCGCGGCGCGGCGCGGACGAAATGTAGAGCTTCCCATAAAAAAAAAATGGAGTGCAATGTTTATGTAATTTGTTTCTTACTGTAAAAATAATGGTTATTTTGAAAATGTAAAACGCATATAAATACATAAAAATCAGTTATTGTGCAAAGTTTCATGATCTAACTTTATCTAAATTTATTTATTGAATACTAGCGGTTTTATGTACGATTTACGGTACTTTGAATGTTTTTCTATAATATGGAATTGTTTTTCCCAAACATCTAGCATTACTGCTCAACTTTACCATAAATTTATTACAGAGTTATTGTGGCAGTATTGTTGGTTGATATAACAGAGCACCACCATGCGAAGAAAATGTGAGATATTACCGACTCTTAATTTAATAATAGGGAAAATAGTATCTTGTGGAGGGTGGCACGGCGCGGCGCGGCGCCGGGTGGCGCGGCCGGAGGAATCGCTTCACGTTATCGCTATGGCTATAAACTCAACGGTGTTTTTTGGTTGTTGTTTGTTTAAATTTTTTGTTTAGCACTGTATTTGTTTTTACATATAACATTCTAACATTCAATGAAGAAAATTTTCCACCTAAACGCCTAAATGTTTCAATCTTTAGAATTTTTCTAAAAATATGAACTTTATGAAATTACTTTCGAGAAAAAAACTTTTTTATTTTTTCCTCGAAGGTAATTACAGAAAATAAAAAATAGTGAACAACCCATATAATATTTGTTGTTATAAATATATACTTACATAGAAGATATGTGTACCTTCCTGAAATTAGAATGAATACTATAATGTGTATTTTACTATAATATATTGTTATAAATAAACATATAGACGTAAGCGGAGCATATGTAGCATAGAACGTTGTTTAATACAAATTCAAATATAAAAAAATGTATATTAAATAGTTGTTTTATTCCTGTCTTTGGTACGTTGGCGAGGTTTCACGCACGAGAAGCATGCCGCCTTCTCGAACGAGAAAACTCGCATTCGTGAAGCGTTCGTGGAACTGTTTACACTATTCCACATCTCGTTCGAGCTCGTCTGTGTTTCTCTGTTTTGACAGTTGCAAAAATGGAGTCTGTAGACGAAGGTTTGGCGTGTATTGGTACAATTTTAGCGTTTATTATTTCACGGCGTTTGATAAGAAACAAAATAAAAAAGAAAAAACAGAAAAGATCTTTTTTTTATAGAAACTGACACGGTTGGCTACATCACCTACAACATCCGTGATGTCAGCCCATAACACATTGGTGAACTAAGTGCCATGTCAGTGCTTCCCTTCGGTCGTGTCGGCTACACTGAACTGGACGGAAAATACAAACTATTTACATAGACCTACAACATCCGTGATGTCAGCCCATAACACATTGGTGAACTAGGTGCCATGACAGTGCTTCCCTTCGGTCGTGTCGGCTACACTGAACTGGACGGAAAATACAAACTATTTACATAGGTAGCCGTTTCGACTGACCTTTCATTCAGTGCGGTGGTACCAACCCGGGCGGGTTAAACCCTACCACCTAGTAATATAAGAAGGGAGTCATCTGAGATCTATGTGGATAAGGAAATGGATAAGTATATTATATAAAGATAACTCAATCTTTGTCCATGGTGCCGTAAACAACCAAAAACCACTAAGAAAACTTTTTTGCACCAACA
Source organism: Nematopogon swammerdamellus (assembly GCA_946902875.1). Lineage (NCBI taxonomy): Eukaryota > Metazoa > Arthropoda > Insecta > Lepidoptera > Adelidae > Nematopogon > Nematopogon swammerdamellus. The sequence continues at coordinate 7,748,619 of OX336348.1, read as the reverse complement.
AACTTCGTGCGAGACGCTCCTCTCGAACGCCAAGTAATAAACATGCATGAACTCGTTCGCGCGCGAACGACGCTGCGTTCGTGCACGCATGCGAGCTTGCGAGAACTGTCTACACGGTGCCTGAATGCGTTCGAGAAGCATTTCTCGTGCGTGAACTCTCATCGTGTCAACCAGGCATAAAACTGTGCCCGCGGCTTCGCTCGCGTTGAATATTTGAAAAAAGTACAATTTGATTTTAACATTTTTCATTATGCCAATACATTGGGAAACAACTGGCAAAAAATAATCTACAAATTATTATTTTTTTATATTTTCGTCTTTGTATTTTTCCAAATTTTCAGCGACGGACGGAGAACTGACAAAGCTCGTCAGTGCCAGTTCTCCGCGGCACTAGCTCTAGGTCTCGAAAACCTGAAAATGAAAAAATACGTTGGCTTGCGCGGCCACTTCGAATTCCTGGCCTTTGCTGTGGAAACACTTGGCCAGTTCTCCGCGGCACTAGCTCTAGGTCTCGAAAACCTGAAAATGAAAAAATACGTTGGCTTGCGCGGCCACTTCGAATTCCTGGCCTTTGCTGTGGAAACACTTGGCCAGTTCTCCGCGGCACTAGCTCTAGGTCTCGAAAACTTGAAAATGAAAAAATACGTTGGCTTGCGCGGCCACTTCGAATTCCTGGCATTTGCTGTGGAAACACTTGGCGTGTGGTCACCCGACGCAAGGAATTTCGGAAACGACCTAGGAAAACTCCTCATCGATAAGTCTGGTGACCGACGCGCCAAGTCAAAGAATATAATCGCCAAGTCTTTCTTCTTTCAGCGGATAGGGCTAGCCATTCAAAGTGACAACGCTACCAGGGTATTGGGTACTGTGGCCACAGATTACTAAATAGTTCTGTGGCGGAGTCGGGCTGAATTGGAGGAAATATTTTACTTACAGTAGGTTTACTGTCAGTAAAATATAATAATTATTGTAGTCTTTATTTAAGTAGGTACATAATCAAAGTTTGGTTATTTTAATTTAGTTTAATTTATTTTAATCGCTGTTTGAACTAAAATACAATTTATTGCAAAATAAACATAAGTAGGTAATATTAACTTCATAGTACCTATGTTAAATTTTTCAAGTAGTTAGGCATGTTCTAAACAGAAAGCACATTTACTTTTTTTTATTGCTGCCGAACCGGGTGTCCCTTCTTGAGGCCGTAGCCTCAGGCGCAGCCAATTTCACCCCCGACGCAGTCCAGCTTGGAAGCGGACTAATGTCCCCAGCGACATCTTTAAATCCCCCAGTGGGGGATTTAAAGACCCCTGCATTGTAGGAATAGAAGAAGAAAGAAAGAATGTTTATTTTCCCTATTTTAAAGTACCTACTTCGTGAGTATAAATACAAGTGAGAAAAAAAAAGATCTGGTACAGCCTATGCCGCGCCGCGACACACCAGCTCAGGGTCTATTCTTGTAAATTCTGACAGCGGAATCAACGCTGTTGTGGCGCTGAGAGCCACTTTAGTAAGTGGCTGTCAGCGCCACAACAGCGCTGATTCCGCTGTCAGAATTTACAAGAATAGACCTGCAGTACTGAGGCTGTGTGAGCAGCGCTGATTATGATTTTAAGCCAGTCCAGTGTGTCAGCCAGTTAGGTGTATACAGTGGTGGATCCAGCATGAAGACTTTGGGAAGGGCTCAAGACACAAAAAATACACAGGAGCGCGTGAAAAAAAATTTAGGATCGTGGATTGTCGGTACTGTCACCTATAGGTATCCGAATAGGTAAATACATTCGGAAGCCCATACCACACCTCTGCAGTGCGACTCAAGAACGATTTTTAGAATCGTGCAGTTCGAAGAACTCTTCTGTCGACTACAAAGGGTTGTTCCGCGAGATTATATGGCGGGTTTGGCGAACACGGAACAGGCGGAGTATGAATGGGGGAAGCGAGTTGGACTTTGCCAGTTCTGCTGCAATACATGTCTGGGTCGAACATTGGCGTATCTAGGGTTATTTTCCATGGTGGGCCCGGCCCCTGAAAAGCGATTGCCGATGAAGCCGAAACCCGATGTACCTACGCAATAAAAGTAGGTAATTTGAACTTGAAGTGTTTCATCGTTGAAGTGTTGATTAAGCCGTATTTCGACCATTGAATTCGGAAAGTTTCTTTACGTATATAAAATTAAACAAAAACATTTTTTTAAAGTGTTTATTTTGATTACCTGGACGGAAATGGAATTTTATGTTGATTCCTCAGCTGTAGATTATTTAAGTGTTATTGTGTGAAATTATTTAAGTGCCCACCCTAGAATTTTGGGTTGGCAACCCAACATCCTGGGGTGGGCACCAGACACTTCTGGGGTGGGCCGTGCCCAACCGGGCCCCCCTCTATATACGCCAATGGGGTCGAACAAGGTCGCAGAATAAACCGCGGAGCATGATCAAACATCTCTAGGGAAGCCATGTGACATGAGGGTCCGGTCGCGGCGCCACTTGCAGACCCTGTCCGAGCAGGCGATGCGGGACCAGGGCTCGTCCGTGTACATCTTCTGCCCGTTCGGGTAGGCCTGCAAAGAGCAATATTAAAAAAAAACCACTTAAATTTGTACTATCTCCGTCAGTGTGAAGTCAATAGCTAAAAAAGGTTTTTTGACTTTTGAATGGACAAGATAAACTGTAATTCATATGTACTTAATTTATACTTTTATGTATTCGCCTCTCAACCCGAGCCCCGAGCCGAGCGTTAATTCATTAATCACTTCATCGACAGTTTTTTTTATGTTATCCGGTATGGGTGGCTGAGTCGGAGGGGCCAAAGCACATGCTCCGACCAGCCAATATCACCTCCGAAAAGGTAGGTGCCATACCGGAGACTTCCCTGGATTGCTGGCTATACCGGACTAGAGGAGAACACAGCCGAGGCTGCTATGCAGCCATCTTACATCCAGTACGGTGGTGGTATCAACCCAGTCGGCTACAATTTGAGCCTACCACCTAGTAAGGGGAAGGGAAGTTTACTGTAAGCGTTAGTGTCATAACCGCGAATGCCATTAATTTCATTACTAATATTGTTACGAATCAAACATACAGAAAAGATTTCTAAAAATCGTAAATTTAGTTTTAGTATCATACATAGAGTCTACAGACGCAGCTCGTAAAACAAAGTAACTTAGCTCCATGACCATCCCTTACAGATTTATTATTAGTATTGATTCATACTGATATCATAGTCATATTACATTTATTGAGATGCATATGAGTTGTTGCTGACTGGTGTGACGGTAGGTGGTGCTTACGCAAAAGGCAAGGGGTTATTGCATACGAACAATCTCTTACCCCCCTTCCTAAGAGATAGAAGTTGCGGGAAGAGAATAATCGCGCAGCAAGGTGGCCTAACCTAGTCAGTCAGTCAGTCAGCGTGTAAGCGTCCACTGCTGGACATACGCCTCTCCAAATTTCCTCCAGTCCTCCCGGCCTTCAGCGATACGGAACCACTGCTTTCCGCCGACGTACTTGATGTCGTCGTTCCACCTGGCGGGTGGTCTTCCCACACTCCGTTTTCTTGTCCACGGCCGCCAGTGTAGGACACGGTTACTCCAACGGTCATCGTCTCTTCGGCTAACGTGCCCAGCCCACTGCCACTTGAAGAGCTTAGCCACCCGGTGTCCAATATCGACTACTTTGGTGCGTCGGCGAATTGCCTCGTTGCGCACCATATCACGTAGCGATGTTCCCAGCATGGCTCGCTCCATTTGCTCGCTGGGCAACTTTCAACCTTAAAGAGTCCACGTTTCAAACCCGTACGTCATAACCGGGAGGACACACTTATCATATAATACGGGTCTTTAAATTTTGCGGAAGGTCAGCAGGTCTATTCTTGTAAATTCTGACAGCGGACTCAGCGCTGATGTGGCGCTGAGAGCCACTTTAGTAAGTGGCTCTCAGCGCCACAACAGCGCTGATTCCGTTGTCAGAATTTACAAGAATAGACCTGCAGATCTCAGGACGACTTTTAGCTTTCCAAAGTCAGCCCAACCCAGTTGAATTCCTCTCTCCTAACACATTTGGAAATATGCCCCGTGCGTAAAGGATGGTAAAGTAAAACGTACCATATCCACGCCACTGACGACGTACTCAACGCCACCCTTGGTGAATAGGAATTCGAACCGCATCCTGCGCGACGAGAAGATGCAACGCACGCGCTGTATATCCGGTATGTAGTAGCGGTAGTCGCCGCACTGGTACGAGATCTTACTCTCGTACTGCACGGACTCGGGGAAGTCTGGGCGGGGGTTTATTCTGAAAGAAAAAATAAATCGTTTTTTTAGGGTTCCGTATCCGCCTTACGGGACCCTATTACTAAGCCTAGGCCGTCTGTATGTATGTCTGTCTGTCCGAGGGCTGTATCTCTTGAACCGTAATAGTTAGTCCGTTGAAATTTTCACAGAATGCGTGCTATTATGACCGATGTATCAACAAATAATGAAAAATAGAAAAAGTACAAAATTAAGGGGATTCCCATACAGGAAACGTGTATTTTTTTCCATGTTTTTTTTTTGTGGTGCGAAAACCTCGGTGCGCGAGTCGAATTCGCGCTTGGCCGGTTTTTTTAACTGTTATGGAAACTGACACGGTTGACTACATCACCTACAACATCCGTGATGTCAGCCCATAACACCGGGTGAACTAGGTGCCGTGTCAGTGCTTCCCTTCATTTCATGTCGGCTAAACTGAACTGGATGGAAAACAAGAACTATTTACATAACCGTTTCGACCGACGACGTTTCATTCAGTGGGGTGGTACCAACCCGGGCGGGATAGACCCTACCACCTAGTACGGTAAGAAGGAAAGGGACCTACAGTTCTACGTCGAATCCGAACAATGGTCAGCCTCTAACGGTCGAGCGGTCACCTATCCAAGTACTGACCGCGCTCAGGTTGCTCAACAACAGTCGGCCGACCGCACCACTGAGCTACCGCGAGGCTGACACTTTGTGTCTCTTTCTCTCGACTCGCTCAAAAGCTCGGCAAGCATTATTTGCCGGCGGGAAATGTAGGTACTAACTTGTAAATACACTGTGTCTCGCTCCACTCGTTGGGGCTGCAGTACAGACCCTGGGCGTTGTCCAAATGGAACACCTCTGAGTGTGGCCCCACGTACGTCGACTCACCGTGACGGTGGAAGAAACCACCAAATTGGAATACACCTGCGGCAAGAGGAATTTGTATAATTTCATCCACATGTAAGTATATACCAGACGGCATATAACTTGAAGCAGTTTGCGCAGGTAGGGAAGTGTATTATTTGCCCAACAAACAAATTGGTGCTAACGGCAGGTCGTTTTAGATCAGTGCTACTCAAAGTGTGGTACGCGAACCCCCAGGGGTTCGCCATTTGATGGTAGGGGGTTCGTGACTACATTACTACAAAAAGATGTCTTTAATTGATTTTTGGGCAGCTAGCAGACAGGAAGAATAATTCCGAGCTCTGACGCAAAGCCGTGAATTTTCTTTTACCCTTCGCAAGAACATACCTTTGTGAGAGTTGGTTTTAACACCTGGTAATGATAAAAACTAAATATAGAAATCGACTTGTTAAACCTTTTTTATTAAATTAAAAAACCTTGCTAGAATGTATTTTTCCTCTTTTCCTTTCCTTTCGGGGAGGGGAGGAGTTGCGTTAGGGCAGGGGTTCGCAGTCGTTTCGAAACCTTACTAAGGGTACGTGGCATCATAAGCTTGAGAAACCCTGTTTTAGATCATAAAACGGTATATTGGATTAATATAACGCGTCACTCTTGTCCCATCCCTATAGCACCTTACTAACGCTATTGTAAAGCCTATATTAGACAGCTCTTATAACGCCTGTCGTTAACACCTTAATCACAGATTACTAAATAGTTCATTCGTAACAGATAAATCACTGCATAGAAAAAGTTCCATACCTTCGGTTTTAATAGCCTACTGTTTCACGTCGCCAATCGTTGCGTGCGAAAATGTACCTTAACGATCAAGTGTAAAGTGCATTATTGCTTTGCAGCTGCGCGCAGTTGCGTGGGCGATGGGGGTAGGTACGAATTTCTACTGAATTACACCGCCGGCGGTGCACCGGGCGGTAGGTAGTTAGCGCGCGCAAGTACATAGAGTGCGTGAGGCCTGCCTTAATGTTAGTTGGGTGGGAGCGAACAGTGCGCGCGCGCGGTGCGGAGGGCGGCGGCGGGCGACTGGCAAACTAATCAAGCGGTCTGCAGGCGCTCTCCCCGCCGTCGCATCCCGCGCCCACCACCAAATATACCCTAAAATCGGCTACTGCACTGATCCAAGTTATATGCCGTCTGTTATACAGATATTCTCTAGAGGCTAGAGTCTAGCCTATCCTGAAACACCCTGTATATAATAAAATAACCCAACTTCATCGAGATATTGTGTACTTTTACTGCACTCGGACAGAGCGCTATGTCCCATCGAGTTGAAGCCATCGAGCCGCAACTGGAGTTATAGTCTATCGCGAGCCGCCGACGACGCACTACGTCGCTACACGCGCAGTCCGCGTTCAACCGCCTGCCTCACACATGAGACTGCGTCTGACTCGAATTTCAAGAAGTGTGTGTGTGTCAGTTTTATATGTAAAACTTCATCTATCAGCGCAGATCGATAGCTTTTTGAAAACACGATTTGACTAACTTCGCTCGATAGAAAAAAATCATGAACATGCCTCTGAATTTAGTTATAAAAACGTATTTAAGGCAACGTGACCAAAATAAAAATTGAAAAAAATAAATTTTATTTGTTGAATATTATATCTAATCCGTAGCTAGATATGTTAGAAACTTTTTTGTTTCGAACCTTAGTTTTGGAATAAAAAAATAAAAACCGAATTTTTGATTGATTGATTGTCCTACTCCAACCAGTGAAAGCGGGCGGCGGCGCTTGAAAGAGGAGTACGCACGTCGTACGGGTTGAATACGGGTTGACAGGGCCTTAACACTCGGCATACTGTATAATAATTATTACAAGGAGTATGTCTCGATGCCTACCTTTGTAGGTGTAGCAGCTTGGTTTTCTCGTGCTGTCGAGTAAATCCTGTACGTCTTTCTGGCTGTGTGCCGACACCACGTAGTAGGCTGTGCCCAGGCATTTGAATTCTGTGAACAAATCGTTATAAATTTCTATGTTAGTAGGTATTAAGCGTGACGGTACAGAGCCCCAGTAAATTATGCACATCGAGCTTCAGAAACTAAAATTCGTCCTGAGGTCTGACCTTCCGCAAAGACCCGTATATATGACCAGTGTGTCCTCCCAGTTATGACGTACGGGTGTGAAACGTGGACTCTGACGGTCGTCGTTGTCCAAAGGTTGAAAGTTGCCCAGCGAGCATTAAGGAACGAGCCAAGCTGGGAATATCGCTACGTGATATGGTGCGTAACGAGGCAATCCGCCGACGCACCAAAGTAGTCGATATTGGACACCGTGAGGCTAAGCTCAAGTGGCAGTGGGCTGGGCACGTTAGCCGAAGAGACGACGACCGTTGGAGTAACCGTGTCCTACACTGGCGGCCGTGGACAGGAAAACGGAGTGTGGCAAGATCACCCGCCAGGTGGGACGACGACATCAAGTACGCCGGCGGAAATCAGTGGTTCCGTATCGCTGAAGGCCGGGAGGACTGGAGGAAAATTGGAGAGGCGTATGTCCAGCAGTGGACGCTTACACGCTGACTGACTGAGCTTTAGAAATAGACATTCCGGTTGTAGAGCGTCGTCTCTGTCGCACAGAGGCGTGCGAGTTCGCGCGACAGGGACGACGCTCTACAACCGGATTGTCTATTTCTAAACCTTGATTTTTTTTTATGGAAACTTGGTTTTAGATTTTTATAATACTATAATATTTGGTACGTAACTAGGTAGGTAAAAAAAAATCACATATTTTACATAATATTTTGACTTTTATTATGGACAAGCTGTGCCCGCGGCTCCGCCCGCTCTCATATTTCACTTCACTGCTAACCTCATAAGCTATTTAGCGTGATAGTAAGTAGCCTATAGTTGATGGGAAGAATCAAGCTATCCGTAGAATTTTGTTTTATTAAAATAGGTTCAGTGGTTCTCGAGTTATAAGCGGACAGACAGACATACACTCAGACACTCTGACGTTGGATTTTATTATAGGTAAGGAAACTGACACGGTTGGCTACATCACCTACAACGTCCGTGATGTCTATTTCATGGGGAGTGTTCAGAGGAGCTGTTTAACGCGAATCCGCCGTCCCCATTGCACCTCCGCACTACGCGTACTGGGCAGGGGATGCACCCCTATTCAATCGACCTATCACCAACCGGTTCTGAAGGTCTTTTATTCACAGAACCGGGAAAATGTGGAACGCACGAACGCACTCCCTGCCCATCTAACTTCCTCCCAAGTAAAGCCTGGGGTTTTTCAAAAGGGGCGTGAAAAGGCTCCTGTCAGGCCGGCATGGCATTCGTAATCGCCGTGGATCACAGAATGTCCATGGGCAAGTTACGAAACCCTATCCTGAAACACCCTGTATATGGATACACAGGTTGTCTAACGACTTAAGTAGGTATTTAGTCTAGCTAGAGAGATACTTACCTAATACTCTTCTTGATGTACTTACCGACCGAGAACATGAAAACATTTTATTCCGTACATGAAAGACGAAACTTCGCTCCGCAAAATGGGCCCACCTGCCTGCCTTAGGCACCTACCTGTAGGTGAAACGCATGTGGGAACATGCACGATAGAGTTCCCAGGTTGCTGGCTATACTGCGCTAGGGGAGAACACGTGGCTGGTGCACTTCATGAATGATGAGTGTCATTGCATTTTGACGTGAATTCACCAAACACGCCGACGACGCCGCCGACACAGCCCGGCCGGCGCGGCGGGTTGGTGTCGGTCGGCGGCATTAGTTTAGAGCAGAGGTTCTCAAACTTATTACGTCTACCGCCCACTTTGAGAATCAATTATTTTTAGCGCCCGCCCCCCAAAAGTTCTTACATAAATTATCAGTGCATTTTTAACATTGGAAATGTTTAATGGATCGATTTTGCGTTATACACAAAAATGCTTATAACTTTGTTGATATAAGGGTTACGAGGGTCACTGAGGGCTCAATCGACGCAGAATTTATCGAGACGTATTTGGTGATATGAGATTTTGAAAATGTCAAAATATTTTTTTTGAAAAATAAAAAAAAACAAAAAATTTCGGAAAAAGTAACAACCATTGCATATCAACCACCATCCATCACCAAAAATAATAATAAAAATAATAAAAAATACAAAATTATAATAAAAAATTTATATCTATGATCATATATTATAATTAATCAACTGACGACGGCCCATAATGGGCCGAAATATTTTATGGTTTTTCATATTATATAGTAATAATTATAGGAAATATATCTTTTTTCCACCAGTCGAAGTTAAAGAGAGTCTCGGGGCGTATTTTTATCAGTTTTTTAAGTGCTCCTTTTCAACGGAAGAATAAAAAGGATTTTTCTTTCAAAATTTTGCCAAAATGTGTATCGAAGCCGTGAAAAAAAAAACAATGAATTCCGATAAGAAAAACATCAATAACGCACCATGCGTTGTATTGTGACAGTGAGGAGGTTAAGAACAAAACGTCACAAATCCACTTTAGGTTTTTTTTTCAGAAAACACAAAAAACCTAACTACGCTAAGCCATTACAGAAATATTTATTTTAATTTCATATAAAAATACTACTAGTAGAGATCATTCGTATCATACAAAGATTTAAAAAAATTGTGCAGTAGATTAAGGAATACATGGATTCAAGTTTTGGATTTGTGCCTTTTTGTACTGGAATAATAATTTGTATATGGATTTGTTACTTTTTCTTCACAAGTATATGGATATGTGCCCCACAAAATTACGAAAATAATTGAAAATTTTACTTTTAGAACCACAGGGCGGCATTATGCACCGAAATTGGTTTGGATTTTGTTGCCTTTTTGATGTAAAGTGATCTAAGAGGAAATTAGTGTACATTTGTTCGGATTTGTTACCTTTTAAACCAAATGCCACTTTTTGGTAGCTAAAAGCAATCGAATTTGAGTACATTTTGATAATTAAAAGGTGTGGAATCGATGCAATTCAGCATTTTACATTAAAAAAAAACTAAAACTGTCTAAAGTGGATTTGTGACCTTTTGTTCTTAACCTCCTTCTAGTATATGAAAAAAAAATCGTTTCTATCGGAAATGCTTCCTTTTTTACAGCATCGATATCGACCCCGAGTAACTAAACTGATTGCTTACCAGGACTGACGTACACTCCAAAAGGCACCCTCAACTTGGCAGCCTCGGTCCTGGCGGCCGCCGCGTCCAGCTTCTTCCCGAGAGTGATCAGGTCCATGTACATGAGTGTTTTGTCCATCGCGACGATCAGCCGCTTCAAATCTCTCGTGTGCTCTTCAATGAATGGAACCAATCGCCTCTCGGAACCCCTGAGCACTTCTAAGCGCTCTTCCTGTGAATACAGCCGAAAACATTTGAGAAAATATTTTGAAAAAAACCAGCCAAGTGCGAGTCAAACTCGCGCACCGAGGGTTCCGTATCGCCATTCGCCATGTCATGGTGATTGCCACTAGCGCCATCTATGGTGTGTTTTATGAAATGCTTCATATTAGTTCAAATTCATGAAGTTATTTTTTATTATTTGTTGTTATATCGGCCATAATAAAATAACACACATGCACTGTACATACTTATTTGTGAAAATTTCAGCAGGCTACATATTACGGTTAAAGAAATATAGCCCTCGGACAGACAGACGGACAGACAGACAGACAGACAGACGGCGGCGTAGCGTAGGCTTAGTAATAGGGTGTAGTACGACGGACTGATACGGATAAAATACATAAAAAAAATATAAAAAAACTTTTAAGTTAAACGGTTTTATTAAAAAAAAAAACTAGAAAAAAAAACACCAGCTGTACAAAAAACTAGAAAATAATAAGGACACAAGCCTGGGCCTTCTTAAGATTTTACGTCTGGGTAAGAAGTCGTGCAATACTAGCGTGCTGTCTTCTCATGTCGGATGCCAAAGGGCACATTGTGTCGCTGCGTCAGCGGAATAAATAATAAATTGAGACTTTTAACAGTATATTTTAAAAAGGTGGGGCCCATGTTATTTATTACCCATATTATACGCCCCACGTTTTTATATTAGTCTGTTAAAAGTCTCAATTTATTACTTATTCCGCTGACGCAGCGACACAATGTGCCCTTTGGCATCCGACATGAGAAGCCAGCACGCTAGTATTGCGCGATTTCTTACCCAGACGTAAAATCTTAAGAAGGCCCAGGCTTGTGTCCTTATTATTTTCTAGTTTTTTGTAAAGCTGATGTTTTTTTTTCTAGTTTTTTTTTTAAATAAAACCGTTTAACATAAAAGTTTTTTTACCTATTTTTTTATTTACTCGTTTTTAGTTTGATTTTTGGCTCGTATCATTGATTACTGACTCGTGGATTACGCAAACTCCTCATCCTTTCCAACTCTCTCATTGCATCTTTGTTACTCGGTTTCTTACCTGTCAATTTCTCACAATCAAGCTCCTCAATACATATCCCTTCTAAAGACTTTACGCGACTCAATGCAACATACACTTGACCCTCCTCAAATACTAAACTGTTCCATAATTAAACTTTGCTGGAAACTGTATGGCTTTAGGATGGATAAGGTGTCCGCCGTCCCTTTCAAAATCAATTTGAACAGATGGTATGTCTGTTTCATACATTTGCGTTCGACTAGTATGGGACACTCGTCCAAACAAACCAAATGAGCCCAAACTCGAGGGGGTTACTAGTAACGTTTGAATAGTTCCACTGTACACCTCCTGACTCTATCATCAGACCCTCGTCACCAAGTGTATTGGTAGAAGTATGGGACACTCGTCCAAACCAACCAAATGAGCCCAAACTCGAGGGCGTTATTATTAACGGTTGAAGAGTTCCACTGTACACCTCCTGACTCCATCATCAGACCCTCGTCACCAAGTGTATTGGTAGAATTACGGGACACTCGTCCAAACAAACCAAATGAGCCCAAACTCAAGGGGGTTACTAGTAACGATTAAAGAGTTCCACTGTACACCTCCTGACTCCATCATCAGACCCTCGTCACCAAGTGTATTGGTAGAAATATGGGACACTCGTCCAAACCAACCAAATGAGCCCAAACTCGAGGGGCTTACTAGTAACAGTTGACGAGTTCCACTGTACACCTCCTGACTTCATCATCAGACCCTCGTCACCAAGTGTATTGGTAGAAGTATGGGACACTCGTCCAAACCAACCAAATAAGCCCAAACTCGAGGGGGTTACTAGTAACGGTTGAAGAGTTCCACTGTACACCTACTGACTCCATCATCAGACTCTCGTCACCAAGTGTATTGGTAGAAGTATGGGACACTCGTCCAAACCAACCATATGAGCCCAAACTCGAGGGGGTTACTAGTAACGGTTGAAGAGTTCCACTGTACACCTCCTGACTCCATCATCAGACCCTCGTCACCAAGTGTATTGGTAGAAGTATGGGACACTCGTCCAAACCAACCAAATGAGCCCAAACTCGAGGGGTTTACTAGTAACGATTGAAGAGTTCCACTGTACACCTCGTGACTCCATCATCAGACCCTCGTCACCAAGTGTATTGGTAGAAGTATGGGACACTCGTCCAAACTAACCAAATGAGCCCAAACTCGAGGGGGCTACTAGTAACGGATGAAGAGTTCCACTGTCCACCTCCTGACTCCATCATCAGACCCTCGTTACCAAGTTGAAATTATCATAATATTGTATTGTCACAAGAACTCAATGTGTGTGCAAAGTTTCATAAAAATCGGTTCAGTAGAAGTAGTTGAAAAAGTTGTCGCAAGATTTGAAACAAAGATATAAACAAAGAAACAAAAAAACCGTTTAATATATGGAGTCAAGCTAAATATAATAATAATAATAATAAAAAAATAAAAATAAAGTTTAATTAATAAAACCGTTTAAAAAGGATCAGCTGCCGCACGCACCGTTATTATTTATTATATGCCAAATGTTTTGAGGTGATGTATTAGTATGGAAACCAGCTATGTTATTATTAGCTCTGGTACAGACCTGCGTGCGGGGTTCGCGCACATGCTCGTTGACATAGAGCTCGGGTACATACCTTCGTGCGGGTCTCGCGCACATGCTCGTTGCCATACAGCTCGGGTACATACCTTCGTGCGGGTCTCGTGCACATGCTCGTTGCCATACAGCTCGGGCACAGTCTTACGTGCGGGTCTCGTGCACATGCTCGTTGACATATAGCTCGGGTACATACCTGCGTGCGGGTCTCGCGCACATACTCGTTGACATAGAGCTCGGGTACAGACTTACATGCGGGTCCCGTGTACATGCCCGTTGACATAGAGCTCGGGTAAATACCTGTGAGCGGGTCTAGCGCACATGCTCGTTGACATAGAGTTCGGGTACAGACCTGCGTGCGGGGCTCGCGCACATGCTCGTTGCCATACAGCTCGGGTGCATACCTGCGTGCGGGTTTCGTGCACATGCTCGTTAACGTACAGCTCGGGTACAGACTTACGTGCGGGTCTCGTGCACATGCTGGTTGACATACAGCTCGGGTACAGACCTGCGTGCGGGGCTCGTGCACATGCTCGTTGACATACAGCTCGGGTACAGACTTACGTGCGGGTCTCGTGCACAAGCTCGTTGACATAGAGCTCGGGTACATACCTGCGTGCGGGTCTCGTGCATATGCTCGTTGCCATACAGCGCGGGTATATACCTGCGTGCGGGGCTTGCGCACAAGCTCGTTGACATACAGCTCGGGTACAGACCTGCTTGCTGGGCTCGCGCATATGCTCGTTGACATACAGCTCGGGTACAGACCTGCGTGCGGGGCTCGCGCACATGCTCTTTGACATACAGCTCGGGTACAGACTTACGTGCGGGTCTCGTGCACAAGCTCGTTGACATAGAGCTCGGGTACATACCTGCGTGCGGGTCTCGTGCATATGCTCGTTGCCATACAGCGCGGGTATATACCTGCGTGCGGGGCTCGCGCACAAGCTCGTTGACATACAGCTCGGGTACAGACCTGCTTGCTGGGCTCGCGCACATGCTCGTTGACATACAGCTCGGGTACAGACCTGCGTGCGGGGCTCGCGCACATGCTCGTTGACATACAGCTCGTGTACAGACCTGCGTGCGGGGCTCGTGCACATGCTCGTTGACATACAGCTCGGGTACAGACTTCGTGCGGGTCTCGTGCACAAGCTCGTTGACATAGAGCTCGGGTACATACCTGCGTGCGGGTCTCGCGCATATGCTCGTTGCCATACAGCGCGGGTATATACCTGCGTGCGGGGCTCGCGCACAAACTCGTTGACATACAGCTCGGGTACAGACAGACCTGCTTGCTGGGCTCGCGCACATGCTCGTTGACATACAGCTCGGGTACAGACCTGCGTGCGGGGCTCGCGCACATGCTCGTTGACATAGTTCACGTATTGTCGCAGCATCTCGTACTTTTTCTTGGACTTCTGACCTTCGTACAAGTTTTCCGGCACGTTCATTGGCCCCTGCTGAGAATTGGCAGGTGGATCCTGCGTATCCAAATAGTTGTTTATTATTTATTGAGCATATCCTTAATGTGAACTAGCATAGTCACAACTATAGTTACAAGTATAGTTACTAGCATAGTTACAACTATAGTTACTAGCATAATCACAACTATAGTTACAAGTATAGTTTAATAGCATTTACAGAGCGTTCACTTTAACTTGTCCCTTCAAGTGAGCAATTTCAATCTCTATTGCCGAAAGCATAACGATTACCGCAAGGGACAAGTCGCTGTCGCTATTGAATGTTAAGCAACGCTGGGTGCGGTCAGTTCTTGGATGGGTGACCGCTGACCGTTGGAGGCTGACCGAGGATCGAATTCCTCGTAAAACTGTAGGTCCCTTCCCTCCTAATCTTACTTGGTGGTAGGGTTTAACGCGCCCGGATTGGTACCACCGCACTGAATGAAACGTCGGTCAAAACGGCTATGTAAATAGTTTGTGTTTTCCGACCAGTTCAGTGTAGCCGGCACGATCAAAGGGGGAAGCACTGACATGGCACCTAGTTCACCCGGTGTTATGGGCTGACATCACGGACGTTGTAGGTGATGTAGCCAACCGTGTCAGTTTCCATAAAAAAAAAACATAGTTACAGAGCGTTCACTTTAACTTGTCCCCTGAAGTGAGCAATTTCAATCTCTATTGCCGAAAGCATAATGATTACCGCGAGGGACAAGTTACGTGAAACAGACTGTACAACCTATAGTTATAGGTATAACTACTAGCATATTCACAACTATAGTTACAAGTGTAGTTACTAGCATAGTTACTAGGAAGTATAGTTACTAGCATAATCACAACTATAGTTACACGTATAGTTTAATAGCATAGTTACAGAGCGTTCACTTTAACTTGCCCCTTGAAGTGAGCAATTTCAATCTCTATTGCCGAAAGCATTACGATTACCGCGAGGGACAAGTTACGTGAAACAGACTGTACAACCTATAGTTATAGGTATAGCTACTAGCATATTCACAACTATAGTTACAAGTGTAGTTACTAGCATAGTTACTAGGAAGTATAGTTACTAGCATAATCACAACTATAGTTACACGTATAGTTTAATAGCATAGTTACAGAGCGTTCACTTTAACTTGCCCCTTGAAGTGAGCAATTTCAATCTCTATTGCCGAAAGCATTACGATTACCGCGAGGGACAAGTTACGTGAAACAGACTGTACAACCTATAGTTATAGGTATAGCTACTAGCATATTCACAACTATAGTTACAAGTGTAGTTACTAGCATAGTTACTAGGAAGTATAGTTACTAGCATAATCACAACTATAGTTACACGTATAGTTTAATAGCATAGTTACAGAGCGTTCACTTTAACTTGCCCCTTGAAGTGAGCAATTTCAATCTCTATTGCCGAAAGCATTACGATTACCGCGAGGGACAAGTTACGTGAAACAGACTGTACAACCTATAGTTATAGGTATAGCTACTAGCATATTCACAACTATAGTTACAAGTGTAGTTACTAGCATAGTTACTAGGAAGTATAGTTACTAGCATAATCACAACTATAGTTACACGTATAGTTTAATAGCATAGTTACAGAGCGTTCACTTTAACTTGCCCCTTGAAGTGAGCAATTTCAATCTCTATTGCCGAAAGCATTACGATTACCGCGAGGGACAAGTTACGTGAAACAGACTGTACAACCTATAGTTATAGGTATAGCTACTAGCATATTCACAACTATAGTTACAAGTGTAGTTACTAGCATAGTTACTAGGAAGTATAGTTACTAGCATAATCACAACTATAGTTACACGTATAGTTTAATAGCATAGTTACAGAGCGTTCACTTTAACTTGCCCCTTGAAGTGAGCAATTTCAATCTCTATTGCCGAAAGCATTACGATTACCGCGAGGGACAAGTTACGTGAAACATACTGTACAAGTGTACAACTGTAGTTACAAGTATAGTTACTAGCATAGTCACGACTATAGTTACATACAAGTATAGTTACTAGCATAGTCACAACTATAGTTACAAGTATAGTTACTAGCATAGTTAGAAGTATATTTGCAAGGTCTTACCGAATTATCTTCCATTAACCCTACTGCGACGTTCAGCGGTATTATTGCCTGAAACTATAAACAAATATAATTTTAGTTTTTATGTAGATATTATATTTGATACAGTCTTTCAAATTCTTATTATTAATCTGTGGACGGTGTATGCACAGGCCACAATTGCTTGGTTTTTGAAAATATGATAAGAAGATCGTCGTTCGAAACAAATCACTCTTGAACACTTGCTTTTGATTGAAAAAGTATTCGATTCGATACTCGATAAAGTAGATTACACGTCAATGATACGTTATTGTTACACGTAGATTTCTTCCTATTTTGTCATTTTTACGAGAATGTCTTTGGCTGCGATACAACTGCGATATGCAAATTTTAGGAGAAAACCAATGACGTATCATGAAAACGAGATTTTTGCAATTTTCAAAAATGTATTTCTGAGAAACGAGGCCACACAGAAAAAAATATAAAAATTGATCACGAAAGCCAAGAATAAAGATAACTTTATAAAAAAAAATTGTACCTACTCAAAAATACTTTCTCTGTGCTTTATTTTGTAAAAGTAATATCCATCGACATCTATCAATGGTAATATCACATTTTATTTGCTTGTCCCTTATATGAAAAAAGTCAAATTTACCCCCGTCAAAGAGATTCTTTGACCCCCGTCTTCCAAAAATTAAGGTTTTTCTCCCTGTTAATTCTGTCCACCTTCTATCTTTACTTTTTTATAATCCGCGTATTATTTTGGTTCTACAGAAATTTATTATTCAAAATAAATTAAAAATATAGGTTCACAGTCATCTAATTTCATCTTTTTTATTTTCTTATAATAATGTGTTGACTAGTAGTCATATTTTTAGTCATTATTCCCTTTGATTATTCCTATATTTGGAATTCGCTTGGATCTTACAACTAACTATAAAGTCAAGAGACCACTTGCCATTGGGAAGGAAAAAAAAAAGTCCCGTCAAGAGAGAAAACACCAGTATAATATTACTTTCGATAAATTCATTCCGATGCTTTCTGCAGCACTCGCCGCCGCAGCGAAACTGAGCACCCTTTTGTTGTTGGCATTGGGCTCTTGAGAACCATTGACTTAAAAAAATTATTTCTATGTTGAGAACCCATCGGTTCTCTAAATCGTTTCTTTGTCGCACCGCTAGTGTGTGGAACTGTCTCCCGCCGAGTGTGCAGCTAAACAGCCTAGCAACAGTTCGCAAATCTGCTGGCATGGCGCCTCACTGAGCGTGGTTTCGTGAGGAGAGGGGTTTTTGGCTCTGTCAACGACCATTGGTCCCTCGACACAGCCACCCATGTTGGTTTACACAAAATAAAATCTGGAAAGGGGTCACTTCGGCGAGTGAGTAACGCCGGTGCAAGGGCTGTTCAATGTAGCCAGCACGGCACGACCAAAGGAAAGACTGACATGGAACCTCGCTGACACTGACTGACTGACTGACTAACAGTTACTCTGGCATACCTACCTACACTTTATTTATTTATAAAGAGCATCAAGTAAAAGTCTATTTATATGTTTGTTTGTGCACTCATCCATCACACTAACTTGAATGGAGTTTTCCGAAAAATATCGGATATACACGGTGAATAAAAAACCTGTCGAACACCTGAAGGCAGGAAGTACAGTTTCAGATACTGAATCGGATAAGCTAGTTTTTTTTTCGGAATTTATATGAAAATATGCCCTTTTTCATTACTAAGTATCAAGATGTCTTTAAATAACTAAATTATGTCTGCATGCCATCATAGCAGTGATGTGAAGTTAAACTCTACTACCATATGTCTTACAAGCTGTGCCCGCGGCGCCGCCCGCTCTCATATTTCACTTCACTGCTAACCTCATAAGTCATAAGCCATTTAGCGTGATAGTAAGTAGCCTATAGTTGATGGGAAGAATCAAGCTATCCGTAGAATTTTTTTTTATTAAAATCGGTTCAGTGGTTCTCGAGTTATAAGCGGACAGACAGACAGACACTCAGACAGAAAGCAGACGTTGGATTTTATTATAGGTAAGGAAGCACGTGATATCAGTTTTCTAGGTACCTACCTAGGTAATATTCTAAAACTTATTAGTTATACAAAATAATAGTTTGTTGCACACTAACAGACCTCAAAGCACTTACCGACTTCATTTTCAGCACACAAGACAAAAAAATATTAAAATCGGCAAATTATTTTACAAAGAATTTCACTAAAGACATAAGAGCACGCTGTCTGCCTTTCACTTCAATGCCGACTCAAGATAATAATTTATGTATGACACTGGCGGCGAGCCGCGCCTCCGCGCCGCGCCGCCGCGCCTCCGCCGCGCCTCCTAGAGAATTTTGCATTAGAATTAAAAGGTCGTGATACTAATTATATTTTTTAATTGAAAAATTTTGTCCGAATTAAAAAAAAAAACTAGCCTATCCGATTCAGTGCCTGAAACTGTACTTCCTGCCTTCGGGTTTTCGACAGGTTTTTTGTTCACCGTGTATAAGGTCTTTCAAAATTAGTTCATAGTACGCTAAGGGGGGGTTCTGTATCATATAGGGAGTAAAACCTATATAAATGTTTTTGGACCTTGGGCTTTTTTTATGAAAAATATTTTTTTTATGTATTTAAATAAAAAAATAGGTGGTTGATTTTTATAGCCTAATCGATTCAGTTTCATAACAGTAACAAAAAAGTCTTCATTACCATTATGATGTAACACGTGTAAGTTGGTAAAAAAAATCAAATTCTTTCTATTCCATACTAATAAAACTAAAATTGTGGTTTTTCACAATTTCTGAAAGAAAGAGGTCTATGTGTTGGAAGACTTTTTTGTTCCTGGCATGAAACTGAAACGATTAAGAATTTTTTTTTACATTTTACATTAAAAAAAAAAATTTTTTTATAGAAAAGAAAATCTTTTTTCTTCAAAAGTGATCTATTTCCGATACAGAACACCCCCTTAGCGTACTCTGAACTAATTTTGAAAGACCTTATATTTGTACCTATGATGCCATGCCACTCTTCTTAAAAAGTCTTTCTGCGAGACAGAAATACGATTATTTATTTAATAAATAACAAAAAAGTAATACTAATAACTAAAGAAATAAACCTACCTAACAAACATTAAAATAACTATCAAAAGGGGCATTTTCAAATGTTCCTAGACAGAAATTGTCGAGTGTTAATAAATATTTTCATTTCATTTATTTTCATTTCATTTCATCCATATTCCTACTTCAATCTTAATTATTATTTTGCCATTTTTAAATAAAGCAATCGATGGCCACAGGTAACATTTTTTATCTCACTTTACCTATTCTAGTACTTATTTAATACAGTAGTGTAGGACGTCTACATGGTTCTTTATTATTTATGAGGTGGCAAAGTAGTGTAGCACACCAAATAGAAAAAAATCTGTCAAGTGCGAGTTTTACTCGCGCACGGAGGTTTCCGTATCTATATCCGCTATCAATAATATCCGCCTATCTTTTCTCTTTCAACAATGCAATATATAAAAGCCTGTGGCGCCATCTATTATTCAGTAGCGTGACTAATTTATTTTTCGCACGTTTGTTGTATGGGAGTCCCCCTTAATTTTTAACATTTTCTTTTTTTGTTATTTGGTGTTATATCCGCCATAGTAACACATATTCTGTGAAAATTTCAACGGGCTACCTATTGCTACGCTACGGTTCAAGAGATACAGCCCTCGAACAGACGGACGGACGGACAGACAGACGGCGGCGGAGGCTTAGTAATAGGCTTCCTTACGGGATACGGAAACCTAAAAAAGGGCTATAATTATTTTAGAAACAAAATTTGCAATTTACTTACCAAAACAATGATTGTCGCTATACATTTTGCAGTCATTCCTAGTAGCGCAGCAGTGAACCGTATTCGTAAGTACCAATTGAAGTAAAAGTAAAAAAATAAATAAAAATAACGAAGTAAGTACCTAGTTATTACATTTTTGTAGGTTCGTGCAATAAAGATTTATAGCATTTCTAATTTGATAAACTACAAGGAATCGAAATGTTAGAGTTAGGGTTGCCAACAACTCTAACGGGAAAATTCGGGAGGAAAAACAATACTGCATGCATACATACATACATACCACACGCTTGTATCCCACACAATCGGGGTAAGCATAGTAGTCGGTGTTGTGCCGCAAGTACTCTTGTAAATTACAGCACAACACCGACCGCCACGTTTAGCAAAGTATTAAGGCGAGGGATAATCCACCCGACTCTGCTCTGCCAGTAAAAAAGGGCCTAAGTCAAATACGTTTTAGCCATTTTAATGTGAAAACCATATAAAAATTTGAAGCTATTTAATATTTATTCTTTTTAAAGAGTCGATAGCGTAAAAGGCGACTAAGGGATAAAGACAAGATGCCGTGCTGAAGGGCGACAGCCTCGCCACCTCTCACCTTGGCACGGTACTTCCACCAAGATCGATTGAATCTTGTCCGAATACTTTGCGAAACGTGGTGATTGGTGTTGTGGAGTTCTTGCAGCACAACACTGATTGTCGGGATTCAGCGTGTGTGATATGTATGTATGTATATATAGAGTCGATAGCTTCATTTTGGTGTAAGTAAATAATATCCTTACTGTGAATGAAATGAAGGGAAGCACTGACATGGCACCTAGTTCACCCGGTGTTATGGGCTGACATCACGGATGTTGTAGGTGATGTAGCCAACCGTGTCAAGTTTACATAAAAAAAAAAAAAAAAAAAACCATGGACGAACCATGATATAATCTCCTTTGAAATCTTTGAACGAGATTATCATCTACTTGCTTCAGGACACCATTATCCAGTAAGTACACAAGAAGATGAAGAATAAAGAGTTCTAAGCGCAGGAAAACAGCGCATGGGAACTCCACGTGCCAGGTGGGACGACGACATCAAGTACGTCGGCGAAAAGCAGTGGTTCCGTACCGCTGAAGGCCGGGAGGACTGGTCCGTCTCTGTCGCGCGAGCTCGCACGTCTCTGTGCGACAGGGACGACGCTCTGCAACCGGTTGTCTCTCTCTAAAGCTCGACTCGCATTATTTTCTGCCGGGGAATGTACTTGGCACAATCTGTCTTTTTTTTATGGAAACTGACACGGTCGGTCGGCTACATGACCTACAACATCCGTGATGTCAGCCCATAACACCGAGTGAACTTGGTGCCACGTCAGTGCTTCCCTTCATTTCGCGCCGGCTACACTGATCAGCAGGTCTATTCTTGTAAATTCTGACAGCGGATTCAACGCTGTTGTGGCGCTGAGAGCCATTTACCAAAGTGGCTCTCAGCGCCACAACAGCGCTGATTCCGCTGTCAGAATTTACAAGAATAGACCTGCCGCAGGTGTATTCTTGTAAATTCTGACAGCGGAATCAGCGCTGTTGTGGCGCTGAGAGCCACTTTGGAAGTGGCTCTCAGCGCCACAACAGCGCTGACTCCGCTGTCAGAATTTTACAAGAATAGACCTGCTGGACGGAAAACACGAACTATTCGCATAGCCGTTTCGACCGACGACGTTTCGCTCAGTGCGGTGCGGTCTCGGTTCTTACTTATTGTAGGAAATAAATAATATATATTTTTTTGTACATATATCGTTGATTATATGCACTTGTAAATTGATTATGATTAATGTGTTACTTAATGCATGTACATGTTTACCTTGGCCCTTGACTTAATAAATGGCTTTTAATTATTATTATTTATTATATTACTAGCGTTTGCCCGCTGCTTCGCTCCCGTGTAATTCGTAGTTAATAATTTCACTTTTATTTCAAGCTTTTAAAAAAAAACGCGTCCACTTTTAAAGATAATTATTTTTTTTATTACTTATTTACTTGATTACTTGATTACAAACATAGCTAAGAACCATACCGATTAAACAAGCTTCCTAATAAAAAAAACCGCATCCAAATCGGTCGATCCGTTTGGAAGCTACGATGCAACAGACAGACACACCCTTGTTTGCTCAGTCCCGAAAGCGAGGCGGTCTGTGTTTAGTTGTTGAGAAGCACGAAAACGAGGCCTTAGTGATACAACGGTATTTCACAATGTTTTGTGTCTCTATGTGATGTAACTTGAATATAGGTATACGACAATCTTTCCCGTTTCTCGATAGATGGCGTATTGCATGAGATATTGCAATTTTCAGAAAAGTGCTAACACACCCGAATCCGAGGCGTGCACGAAAGCGAGGCTGGAGCCTCGCTTTCGTCATTTTCAACAGATTTAGAGTGTGTATGAGAATTTTTTTAAAACGCCTCGCTTTCGGTATTTTATTTTACCTGAATCCGAGGCGGTCTCACTTTCGTATATTGAATCGCATGTGTGTATTACCCACCTCGGATTTGGAGTGTATGAAATTATTATTTTTAGTTATCTGTTTACTTTTTATGTTTTGTTGTCGGTCTTGGGATATGGTCTCGCTTTTATATCTATCTTTTATATTAATAAAACTATAAGCCCGCCTCAATCATCATCGCCCAGCCTAAACCGCAAGACCTAGAAAGCTGAAATTTAGAACACAGGTTTATTTTACAACTCAGGATTTTTGGATTTTCAGATTTTAAGGGATGGAAATGAGGGATGAAATTTTTTATGGGAGTATCGATTTTTTTAAAGGTAGGAACTTGAAAATTTTAATTGTAGCTACTCTTCATAAAGAAATGATAACGTGTTTTAGCGTTTTAGAATTTTCAGATTTTAAGGGGTGGAAATGGGGGATGAAAATTTGTATGGGAGTATCGATTTTTTTAAAGGCAGTAACTTGAAAATTTTAATTTTAGCTACTCTTCATAAACAAATAATGACGTATTTCAGAGTTTTTAAATTTTCCGATTTTAAGGGGTGGAAATCGGCGATGAAATTTTTTATGGAAGTATAAATTTTTTTATACATAGGAACTTGAAAATTTTAATTGTTTACTTATCACAAATAAGTAATGATGTGTTTCAGCGTTTTTGGATTTCATATTTTAAGGGATGGAAATGGGGGATGAAAGTTTTTATGGGATTATGGATTTTTTTAAAGGCAGGAACTTGAAAATTTTAATTTTAGCTTCTCTTCATAAACAAATAATGACGTATTTCAGGGTTTTTGGATTTTCAAATTTTAAGGGGTGGAAATCGGGGATGAAATTTTTTATGGAAGTATAAATTTTTTTATAGATAGGAACTTGGAAATTTTAATTGCAGCTACTTATCATAAATAAATAATGACGTGTTTCAGGGTTTTTGGATTTCAGATTTTAAGGGATGGAAATCGGGGATGAATTTTTTTATGGAAAAGTAATTTTTTTTATAGATAGTAACTTGAAAATTTCAATTATAGCTACTTATCATAAATAAATAATGACGTGTTTCGGGGTTTCTGGATTTTCAAATTTTAAGCGGTGGAAATGGGGGATGAAAATGTTCATGGGAGTATTGATTTTTTTAAAGGTAGGAACTTGGAAATTTTAATTGTAGCTACGCTTCATAAACAAATAATGACGTATTTCAGGGTTTTTGGATTTCAGATATTAAGGGATGGAAATCGGCGATGAAATTTTTTATGGAAGTATACATTTTTGTATAGATAGGAACTTGAAAATTTTAATTGTAGTTACTTATCATAAATAAATAATGATGTGTTTCAGGGTTTTTGGATTTCAGATTTTAAGGGATGGAAATGGGGGATGAAAATTTTTATGGGAGTATCGATTTTTTTAAAGGTAGGAACTTGAAAATTTTAATTGTAGCTACTCTTCATAAACAAATGATGACGGGTTTCAGGGTTTTTTATTTTCAGATTTTAAGAGGTGGAAATGGGGGATGAAAATTTGTATAGGAGTATTGATTTTTTTAAATACAGGAACTTGAAAATTTTTATTTTAGCTACTCCTCATAAATAAATAAAGACGTATTTCAGGGTTTTTGGATTTTCAGATTTTAAGGGGTGGAAATCGGGGATGAAATTTTTTATGGAAGTATAAATTTTTTTATAGATAGGAACTTGAAAATTTTAATTGTAGGTACTTATCATAAATAAATAATGACGTATTTCAGGGTTTTTGGATTTCAGATTTTAAGGGATGGAAATCGGGGATGAATTTTTTTATGGAAAAGTAATTTCTTTATAGATAGTAACTTGGAAATTTCAATTATAGCTACTTATCATAAATAAATAATGACGTGTTTCGGGGTTTCTGGATTTTCAGATTTCAAGGGATGGAAATGGGGGTTGAAAATTTTCATGCGAGTTTAGATTTTTTAAAGGTAGGAACTTGAAAATTTTAACTGTAGCTACTCTTCATAAACAAATGATGACGTGTTTCAGGGTTTTTGAATTTTCAGATTTTAAGGGGTGGAAATGGGGGATGAAAATTTGTATAGGAGTATTGATTTTTTTAAATACAGGAACTTGAAAATTTTTATTTTAGCTACTCCTCATAAATAAATAAAGACGTATTTCAGGGTTTTTGGATTTTCAGATTTTAAGGGGTGGAAATCGGGGATGAAATTTTTTATGGAAGTATAAATTTTTTTATAGATAGGAACTTGAAAATTTTAATTGTAGGTACTTATCATAAATAAATAATGACGTATTTCAGGGTTTTTGGATTTCAGATTTTAAGGGATGGAAATCGGGGATGAATTTTTTTATGGAAAAGTAATTTCTTTATAGATAGTAACTTGGAAATTTCAATTATAGCTACTTATCATAAATAAATAATGACGTGTTTCGGGGTTTCTGGATTTTCAGATTTCAAGGGATGGAAATGGGGGTTGAAAATTTTCATGCGAGTTTAGATTTTTTAAAGGTAGGAACTTGAAAATTTTAACTGTAGCTACTCTTCATAAACAAATGATGACGTGTTTCAGGGTTTTTGAATTTTCAGATTTTAAGGGGTGGAAATGGGGGATGAAAATTTGTATGGGAGTATCGATTTTTTTAAAAGCAGGAACTTGAAAATTTTAATTTTAGCTACTCTTAATAAAGAAATAATAACGTATTTCAGGGTTTTTAGATTTCAGATTTTAAGGGGTGGAAATCGGGGATGAAAGTTTTTATGAAAGTATAATTTTTTTTTATAGAAAGGAATTTGAAAATTTGAATTGAAGCTACTCATCATAAATAAATACCGCCTCTCTGTGGGGCGACACCCGGGCGACTGACGGACTGCTTGACTCATTCAATGAATCCGCGGAAGGAAGGAAGGGACCGGAGCGGGTCCGGGGTCGGTGGCGCGTGCGCTCCCCACACATATATTTACAAGGTAACAATAATAATGAAAAGGTCTCAGATTCGGTAATTATAGCATAGATTAGGATACACACTAAACACACTTACACACACATTACACACTAAAAAAGCGAGGCGGTCTCGGATTCGTGTCCGATGGATACACACTTGCGACTGCAGCGCCACCTATGGCATACACACTGGAACTACGTATTTTTAGACATTTTCATACACACTTACACAACCTGCCAAAACTACCAAAAACGAGGCGTAAAATTTGATCTGCTCTGATTGGTCCGTCAAATATACGTTTTCTGACCAATCAGGGGTCGCTGATTTCAAATCTGCCATTAGAATTTTCGTGTCAAATCCGAGGCGGTCTCGCTTTTGACGGCGCCTCGGTTTCGTTAGTGTGGACGGACGAAACGCCTCGTTTTAGGGAGTGGGCAAACACACCCTCACACACACACACACACGTCAAACTTATAACACCCTTCCGTTTTTTTCGTCGGGGGTTAAAAAGAAGAAAGGAAGTAAGTAAATAATAAAGAAAGAATGCCGAGCTGCGTTCCTGCGTTACCTTTATTTCGGCGCGCCAAACAATTCAGTCTGTATAATTTTTTTTTTTTTTTATTGAAACTTGACACCGTCGGTTACATCACCTACAACATCCGTGATGTCAGCCCATAACACCGGGTGAACTTGGTGCCACGTCAGTGCTTCCCTTCGGTCGTGCCGGCTACACTGAACTGGACGGAAAACACAAACTATTTACATAGCCGTTTCGACCGACCTTTCATTCAGTGCGATGGTATCAACCCGGGCGGGTTAAACCCTACCACCTAGTAATATAAGAAGGGAGTCATATCCCTTAGTCGCCTTTTACGACATACACGGGGAGAGATGCAGTGGTGCTATTCTTTTAAAGTACCGGCCCCACACGGTACAGACACACAGAGACACATCTTGGCGTAACCCTCGGCGTAACCGCTTGTACTAAGTTTCATCGAATTCGGATGATCGGTTTAAGAGTTATGGAGGAATATACCTACATACATACAGAAAATATTTCTAAAAAATCGTCAATTTTGTTGTAGTATCATACATAGAGTCTACAAACGAAGTAATATCTCATAAAACAAAGTAACTTACTCCATGACCGACCATCCCTTACTTACAGATTTAACATTAGTATTTTGTATACTTGTTTACGCTATTAGCCGGCCGACTGAGTTTTCCGGGATGCATGATTCCGGGAGACTTTTGAAACATGGAGTCTTGTCTTCAGAGTCTTGGATGGGTGACCGCTCGACCGTTGGAGGCTGACCGCGGTTCGGATTCCACGTTAAACTGTAGGTCCCTTCCCTTCTTACCTTACCTAACAGGTGTAAGGGTTTATCCCACCCGGGTTGGTACCACCGCACTAAATGAAATGTTGGTCGGAAGGGCTACGTAAATAATTCGTGTTTTCAGTCCAGTTCAGTGTACCCGGTATCCCGGATTCAGATCCGGGATAAGCCCCGATTCTGGGAGTGTTTGCATTTTCAGGAGTGTTTGCAACCCTTGTTATGTTGTGCGTATACATTGCGAAAACTCTAAGGTTTTTTTTTATGTAAACTGACACTGTTGGCTACATCACCTACAAGTCTACAACATCCGCGATGTCAGCCAATAACACATTGGTGAACTAGGTGCCATGTCAGTGCTTCCCTTCGGTCGTGCCGGGTACACTGAACTGGACTGAAAACACGAATTATTTACATAGCCCTTTCGACCAACATTTCATTTAGTGCGGTGGTACCAACCCGGGTGGGATAAACCCTTACACCTGTTAGGTAAGGTAAGAAGGGAAGAGACCTACAGTTTAACGTGGAATCCGAACCGCGGTCAGCCTCCAACGGTCGAGCGGTCACCCATCCAAGTTCTGAACGCGCCCAGGTGTGCTTATGATCACGGGCGACAGTCGACCGATCGCACCACTGAGCTACCGACTCTGACAAAAGAGACTGACTCTTCCCAACACTCAGACAGACGTTGGGAAGGGAAGGGGCCTACAAGTTTACGTGAACCACGGCCAGCCTCAACGGTCGCCGGGAACATCCAATGTCCTCAGAGAAAGAAACAAGGTGCTTCACACTCTATTCGGTAGATACACTTTTACACGGTATATACGCATACACTTTTTAGTGTGTTCTATGGGAACCCCCGTGAATTTTTTAATTGGTCTTATTTTTATTATTTGTGTATATCCTCCATAATAAAATAACACATATTCTGTGAAAATTTCCACGGGCTACCTAGGTATTACGGTTCAAGAGATACAGCCCTCGGTCGGACAGACAGACAGACGGACGGACAGACAGACAGACGCCGTAGGCTTAGTAATAGGGTCCAGTACCGGATACAGAACCCTAAAAAAAAGATGTTCAATTTTGTAATAGTAGTGAGTGACGTAGAGATATATAATTACTTCCGTATAACCTATTATAATTTATAATATATTATTTATCAACAAATTACGCTTAATTACCAATACACATAAAAAGAGTAAATACAAGATAATGCATACCTAAGTAAATTCAATAGAATAGGTAATTACAAGATAATGAAATGAATGAATTACATATAAATAAATATAAACCACTTCTTCATCTCAGCAGTGGCGGTGCTAGACCAAATGTAGACGTCAGCGACATCAGCTTTGCGAGGCCTCTTTCATTTCCCAGCCAGAAAGAAAACTATAAATAGAATGAGACTGATGGTGTATGTGTGTGTGACGGAGGTTACACGCTCAGTTTGGTATCAGTTCAGTCCATCAGTCTGGTTAAACTGACTGAGACTGACCGTTTAATCTATTGACCGATGGACTGATGGAGCAGACTGATGGATTTTAAAATATTTTGATAATTTTCGTCAGTCTAGCCAGGGCAGACTGATGGCAGACTGATAGTGCGAATGCATTTTACGTCTGGCGTCAGTCTGGCGTCAATCTGGTCGTGACCAAGGTCACGGACTGAACTGATGCCAAACCTAGCGTGTAACCTCCGTCTTATTATCGCGGACTGAACTGATGCCAGACAGAGCGTGTAACCTCCGTAGAGTTTTATTGCTAGTCAAATGTTGACAAAAATGAAATGAACAATCACAAATTAAAATAAATAACCCAACAAGAAATTAGCCCAAAGTGGGCGAGCATACTTTGATGAGAATTTTTGGGATCGCGCGATCCCAAAGGGAGTCAGCTAGGGCAAACGAATTTTTGCGAGGCCCCCTCATGCGCGAGGCCGTCGGCGGTCGCTGACGTCGCCGACGCCTAGCGCCGCCACTGTATCTCAGTATTTTAATTTAATATCATCACATCACTATTATAATAAGAACATGCCATCTACGTAGCCATTGAGGAAGGAAACACTGGAAATACATACCTACTAATGCAAGGTGGTGGGCAACTCTCGCTCACGGCATATCGGAGCAGCAGGGTCGCTTAGTGTGCGGAACAGTGGCGGGGCATCAACTTAATTTGATGTGGGCAAGAGAAATTTTGCGAGGCCCTCTCAATTTTGCCAATACTCAATACATTCAGCAACATCATCAAATCGCAATAATACAACCACTGTATTATTACAATATTCACTGCCTCTGTCCTGCTTTCCCATCTTGTGTCTAATATAGTCTTTATAGTAAGCTTTAGTTTGCTCTTTGATTAAGTCTAAGCATGTTTACTGCTGGGTCTCTTTTTAATAGATCTAGCTGAATATTTTTGATGAATCAAAGCTGCATGAAGTTCTAGGCGCGAGGCCCCTCGGGCAGCGAGGCCGTGGGCGGTCGCCCACGTCGCCCACGCCTTGCGCCGCCTCTGGTGCGGAAGAAAAGAGAGAGGGAAGACGACGAGAAGTGACTATTCCTGCGACACTGCGAACATCGAGCAAATATATATATTCGGAAATACGGTCGCACCTTCGGTCGAATGCACATATTTATTTTTAGGGTCCCGTATCCGTCGTACGGGACCCTATTACTAAGCCTACACCGTCTGTCTATCTGTCTGTCCGAGGGCTGTATCTCTTGAACCGTAATAGGTAGCCCGTTGAAATTTTCACAGAATATGTGTTATTTATTATGGCCGATAAAACAGCAAATAATAAAAATAAGAAAAAGTTAAAAATTCACGGGGCGCGCCATCTACCGAAAACAGTATGAAGAATTTTAACTAATATTAAGCATTTCATAAAACACGCCATAGATGGCGTGAGTGGCGCTGACCATGACATGGCGATATGGAACCCTCGGTGCGCGAGTTCGACTCGCACTTGGCCGGTTTTTTATAAACAAGTTTGTCCGTCAAGTTTGTTTAGAAGATCTTCATTTATGCCCCAGATAACACACATCTGTATTTTGGGATTATAAAAAGTTAAATTAAATTTTTTTTTTTTTTTTTTATGGAACCTGACACGGTTGGCCACATCACCTACAACATCCGTGATGTCAGCCCATAACACAGGGTGAACTAGGTGCCATGTCAGTGCTTCCCTTCATTTCATGTCGGCTACACTAAACTGGACGGAAAACACGAACTATTTACATAGCCGTTTCGACCGACGTTTCGTTCAGTGCGGTGGTACCAACCCGGCCGGGATAAACCCTACCACCTAGTAAGGTAAGAAGGGAAGGGACCTACAGTTTAACGTGGAATCCGAACCACGGTCAGCCTCCAACGGTCGAGCGGTCACCCATCCAATCACTGACCGCGCTCAGCGTTGCTTAATAACAGTTGACTAACCAACCGCGCCACTAAGCTACCGAGGCTGACGAATTTTCTTATCCCTTAGTCGACTTTTACGACATGCGACGGGGAGAGATGCAGTGGGGCTATTCTTTTTAAGTACCGACCCCACACGGTACAATTACAGATTTATAAAAACCCCTGACTTTTAAAAAGTCTAAAATAATTTCCGATTTCTTCAAAATTTTATAAAACCCGATTTAAAAAAACCATGGAAATAACAAGGACAATTTGATCGAAAATGCTGCAGTCGGGCTAGCTGTCTGTTCAAATCCTTCCACACGCCCTACAACATTTTCGACCAACTTGTTATTTTCCTTAGTTTTTCACAGTCGGGCTTTATACTTGCTTTGCTATGTGCAACGAGCGTTCCAAGAGCGACCGGTTTCGGCAAGGTTAGCCGACGCATGCGCTGACTGTTCGAGGCGATACGCATTGCCAGCAGGGTTGCCAGAGGCTTCAGTTGAAAAAAAAAAACCGGAAATTTTTATCAAAGGCCCTTTGATTTTTCAGGTACAAATGTTTTAGAAAAACCGGCCAAGTGCGAGTCGAACTCGCGCACCGAGGGTTCCGTATCGCCATGTCACGGCTAGCGCCACTCAAGCCATCTAGATGGCGTGTTATGAAATGCTTCATATTAGCTTAATGTCATGATTAGTTAAAATGCTTCATAATCTATTCGGTAGATGGCGCGCGCGCATACACGTTTTGGTTTCTTCTATGGGAACCCCCGTGAATTTTTTACTTTTTCTTATTTATATTATTTGTTGTTATATCGGCCATAATAAATAACACATTTTCTGTGAAAATTTCAACGGGCTACCTATTACGGTTCAAGAGATACAGCCCTCGGACAGACGGACGGACGGACAGACAGACGAACGGACGGACAGACAGACGGCGTAGGCTTAGTAATAGGGTCCCGTACCGGATACGGAACCCTAAAAAAATCAAAGGGGGGCTTCAGTTACTCTTTCATTTTGAAAATGAAAGTTAGATAGAGTAATAAACAAAAGGCAGCAGGCAATTTACTGAGAGTATATTATGGTTGAATTGATCGAACTGAAAGCGACCCCAGTAAGATTAGTAGAACAAAATAAATATTTCAGTTATATGAAGAAAAACCGGACATTTGAATGTCCGGTTTTTCATATTTTGCAGACCGGAAGCAAGTCTCAAAAACTGGACCGACTGTCCGGTCTAAAACCGGGCATCTGGCAGCCCTAATTGCGAGTGACTCGCTTGCAGGTTAATTACTTGCGTTCGGGCTGCAGATTGCACCGCGCGCGTGCGCGACGGATGACCGGGCACGCAATAACCGGAGAACTCAAAATAATAGACCGTTTATCAACACAATATTATTGTTTATTAATATTTTATGTTTTATATGTTAGTACTAAGCACATACTCGCTTTATACAACGTGTCCCAAAACTCAACGTCAAGCGGAAACCAGGGAGTAGGCCAGTTTATGAATACCCAGGGAAAAATAAGAAAAAAAGCCACAGTTGCACTCCGGGGGTGCCGGCAGAAGTGAAAACTTTTTCTATTTCCGAAAATAATTCTTAGGTGGTTATAAAAAAAACTTAACACCCTAAAAAAATTTAAACACCATAACATTGCTTAAAAAAGAAAACAAAAGAAAAAAAAAACAAAAAAAAAATTGAGGGATTCGAACCCATGGTCAAAAAATACAAATCCTACATTCTTACCATTGAGCCACGAAATCACATAAACGACCAAACGAATATCGGATTCCCACTGTCACTGAGAGACGAACAGAATTGATCCCGAGCCACTCGTAACTTAACCCTTAATGCAATGGCTTAAGGTTACATTTTAAATAATAAAAATAAATCTGACGCGGACGCGATGACGCGAGTTTAACATTTTTTACCCACCTAAAAAAGTGGCAAGTGCCGCTAAAGAAGTTTTCACTTCAAAAATTCGAGTCATTTGTTTTTTATTAACCCTTGACGAAAAAAACGGAGGGGTGTTATAAAGTTTGACGTGTGTGTGTGTGTGTGTGAGGGTGTGTGTGTGTGTGTGAGTGTGTGTGTCTGTCTGTGGCATCGTAGCTCCCAAAGGGATGGACCGATTTGGATGCGGTTTTTTTTATTAGGAAGCTTGTTTAATCGGAATGGTTCTTAGCTATGTTTGTAATCAAGTAATCAAGTAATTAAGTAATAAAAAAAATTATTATCTTAAAAAGTGGACCGATTTTCATGCGGTTTTTTTTTAAAAGCTTGAAATAAAAGTTAAATTACAAATTTAAAAAACCCCCGACCCTTAAAAAGCCAAAAATAATTTCCGTTTACTTACTTAAAGGAGTCGGGGGACCGCTCAGTAAATAAAATATAAAAACTCAGAGCTGCGCGGGAATTTACTTAGCGGTCTCCCGACTCCTTTAAGTAAGTAAACGGAAATTATTTTTGGCTTTTTAAGGTTCGGGGGTTTTTTAAATTTGTAATTTAACTTTTTGATATGAGCATTTTTGAAAAACACTCTCGTACTACTTTTTTAGGTACTACGACTTTGGAGTCGTAGTACCGGTTAAAATTTTTTTTACAATTAATTAGCAAATTTGCATTTGCAAATTAATTGTTAATTTTTTTTTATTGGTAGCCTAAATAACTCTGCTATTGATCAGTATCCCAAATAAAACCAAAACGCCCATAGTTTTATCACAAAAAATATTCAGTTTAATTTTTTTCTGAAAAAAGAAATGACTTCGATTTTTTTCTTCTCATTTTTCCCTGGGTAGTCATATTAAACGGGCCTACTCCCTGGTTCCCGCTTCACACTGAGTTTTGGGACACGTTGTATAGGTATATTTTTAATTACAAAAAATGCAAAGCGAAAATCATTGGAAAAAATACATCGCGGCCAGGATGGCTTGAGCCGCCAATGCGATAACCAACTACGCCACAGGGCCGTGACTTATTATCTCCAAATTTTCGTCCTTTTGTGAAGTTGAAGTTGAAGTCTGAAGGTGCACTTCAGACTTCAACTTCACCTTGCAGACCCAGGTTCGAATCCTGGCCGGGATGTATTTTTTCCAATGATTTTCGCTTTGCATTTTTCTAATAAAAAATATTATAGTTTATTATTTATTGAGTTAGACTGCGCTCGAACTTGTCACAATTTGTTCTATCCGGTTCGATTGCACCCACGAAGAAGAAGCGTGAATAAATAAATTTTCTCCGTGCGAACTTTAATTTCTCGTGAAAATGTCTGATTTAATTTCATTCATTTCGTAAAATGAATATAGGTAACTATTATTTTACTAGATAGTTTTTATAAAGAATAACCCCACTGCATCTCTCCCCGTGAATATCGTAAAAGGCGACTGAGGGATAAGGCAAGATCTCGCGCTAAAGGGTGACAGGTTAGCCACCTCTCACCTTGGTGCGGACCCGCCATCGAGTCAAGCAGCAGGTGGGCCTTCCTTCGTGCCTTACTTGCTGCTTGATAGTTATCTTATCCGAACACTTTGCTAAACTTCGTCGTCGGTGCTGTGCTGTAATTTACAAGAGTAGTTGCAGCACAACACCGATTATTCTGCTTACCACAACTGTCGGGATACAGCGTGTGGTATGTACAAAAATTCGCCTCGCGAATAAAAGCTTGTGGCGCGAACTACTTATTGTTCGCAGCGCAAACTTTCGTTCGCGGGGCGAATTTTTGTACATACCACAGATTTATTTTTATTATTTAAAATGTAACCTTAAGCCATTGCATTAAGGGTTAAGTTACGAGTGGCTCGGGATCAATTCTGTTCGTCTCTCAGTGACAGTGGGAATCCGATATTCGTTTGGTCGTTTATGTGATTTCGTGGCTCAATAGTAAGAATGTAGGATTTGTATTTTTTAACCATGGGTTGTCCAAATTTTAATATTTTTTTTTCTTTTGTTTTCTTTTTTAAGCAATGTTATGGTGTTTAAAGTTTTTTTTTATAACCACCTAAGAATTATTTTCGGAAATACAAAAAGTTTTCACTTCTGCCGGCACCCCCGGAGTGCAACTGTGGCTTTTTTTCTTATTTTTCCCTGGGTATTCATAAACTGGCCTACTCCCTGGTTCCCGCTTGACGTTGAGTTTTGGGACACGTTGTATAAAGCGAGTACGTGCTTAGTACTAACATATAAAACATAAAATATTAAACAATAATATTGTGTTGATAAACGGTCTATTATTTTGAGTTCCCCGGTTATTGCGAGCCCGGTCATCCGTCGCGCACGCGCGCGGTGCAATCTGCAGCCCGAACGCAAGTAATTAACCTGCAAACGAGTCACTGGCAATTAGGGTTGCCAGATGCCCGGTTTTAGACCGGACAGTCCAGTTTTTGAGACTTGCTTCCGGTCTGCAAAATAATGAAAAACCGGACATTCAAACGTCCGGTTTTTGTTCATATAACGCAAATATTTATTTTGTTCAGAACATTTTAATACTAATCTTACTGCGGTCGCTTTCAGTTCGATCAATTCAACCATAATATAGTCTCAATAAATTTCATACTGCCTTTTATTTATTACTCTATCTTACTTTCATTTTCAAAATGAAAGAGTAACTGAATCCCCCCTTTGATTTTTTTAGGGTTCCGTATCCGGTACGGGACGGACTGTCTGTCTGTCTGTCTGTCCGTCCGTCCGTCTGTGTGTCCGTCCGTCCGTCTGTCCGAGGGCTGTATCTCTTGAACCGTAATAGGTAGCCCGTTGAAATTTTCACAGAAAATGTGTTATTATGGCCGATATAACAACAAATAAGAAAAATAAGAAAAAGTAAAAAAATCACGTGGGTTCCCATAGAAGAAACCAAAAAGTGTATGCGCGCGCGCCATCTACCGAATAGATTATGAAGCATTTTAGCTAATGACATTTAACTAATATGAAGCATTTCATAACACGCCATCTAGATGGCGTGAGTGGCGCTAGCCGTGACATGGCGATACGGAACCCTCGGTGCGCGAATTTACAAGAGTAGTTACAGCACAACACCGATTACTCTGCTTTCCACAACTGTCGGGATATAGCGTGTGGTATGTACAAAAATTCGCCTCGCGAATAAAAGCTCGTGGCGCGAACTACCTATTGTTCGCAGCGCAAACTTTCGTTCGCGGTGCAAACCTTTGCTCGCAGCGCGAACTTTCGTTCGCGGTGCAAACCTTTGCTCGCAGCGCGAACTTTCGTTCGCTGTGCAAACCTTTGCTCGCAGCGCGAACTTTCGTTCGCGGTGCAAACCTTTGCTCGCAGCGCGAACTTTCGTTCGCGGTGCAAACCTTTGCTCGCAGCGCGAACTTTCGTTCGCGGTGCAAACCTTTGCTCGCAGCGCGAACTTTCGCTCGCGGTGCAAACCTTTGCTCGCAGCGCGAACTTTCGTTCGCGGCGAGAACTTTTATGTATATTTATTGGTATATTGTATTATATATATTTAGTAATTTATATGTAATAAATAACACACGTATGGCTTTTATTTAACTAGCATATACTTACTTATGTATAAGTATTCTTATTTTTTCTTTAATGTCACGTTTTCCATTTTATATACATATTTATAATAATTTTATATAATTATAAAACAATATACCTATACAAAATTAATACAAAGAGAATAAAATTAAAATATAAAGTATTCTTATTATTATTTTATCTTCAATTTTCCTTACATTCCACTATATCAATCTAATCTCAAACATCCAAATGTTGGCTGTAAGAAATCTCTGTAAGGGATAGGTCCGCCTTTGTACCTTATGTAAATTTTCTAATGCACCTACTTATTCAAATTCAAATTCAAATATTTTATTGTACACATTTAAATAACATTTTATGTAAACAGTTTCATTATTACAGTTAAATGTTTACTGGAGCAAATAAAGCTATCTATCTAAATTACTTTGATACACTTTGTTTTCTTTTGGTGCAAATTGTGTGCACGAACGCCAAACGTTTTAGACAAGGTAAATAAGCCCGTTCGTATTGCTACAACCTTTCCTGGGTAGATACACAGCATCGAATGAAGGTCACCAGAAATGGCGATGAAAAATTGTACGTGTTTTTATTTTCCGGCCAGATTAGTTCACACGACAGACGGGAAGCACTCACGTGGCACTTAGTTCTGACAGGAAAAAGGACATTGCAGGTGATGGATGATCCAATAAGAGCTGCCAAGTGCGAGTCGAACTCGCGCGGAGATGGTTCCGTACCGTTCATTTTTCTGGCCCCATTCCGCCGATGCAAAACATGCGAACAATGAGCGTTTTGGCTTATATTGTGTGCCATTTGTTAGAATAATTTTCGAAACCAATTTTTTTTTCTTTTCAATAAATATATATGAATTATAATAACATGCTTAGTGATTTTATATCTTACAAGCTGTGCCCGCGGCTCCGCCTGCTCTCATATTTCACTTCACTGCTAACCTCATAAGCCATTTAGCGTGATTGTAAGTAGCCTATAGTTGATGGGAAGAATCCAGCTATCCGTAGAATTTTGTTTTATTAAAATCGGTTCAGTGGTTCTCGAGTTATAAGCGGACAGACAGACAGACAGAAAGCAGACGTTGGATTTTATTATAGGTAAGGATAAACTTATATATAACATGTAACTTTGCAAAAAAAAAAACACGACAGAGGACCATAAAATTACGTTTTTTTAGAAGAAATTGTTAAGAAAATCAAGACGCCTTCATAGAAAATATTCTGGAGAAATAAAAGAAAAAGATGACAACGATTATTTTTTGTCCTGCTTGATTTTTTAGTTTTTGTATAGGTTGACCCTGGAAAAAGCTGCTAAAACACCATGTTAGCAATTTTTTACGACAAGGTGGGGTTTGAAAGGGGTTTGTTAAGCAAATAAGTCACATTTTTAGTACTCTTTATTCTTGGCTTTCGTGATAAATTTTTATACTTTTTCTGTGTGGCCTGGTTTCTGTGAAATAAATTTTTGAAAATTGCAAAAATCGCGTTTTCTCCGAAAAATTTGCATATCGCAGCCTTAAGACTTCGAATTTTTGTTTAGGTTTCGTATATACGAAACTATTAAGAGTCTAGCTAGAGAGGCGTCGACCACATTAGCACCGACCCACATTCCACTTTCCTCCCATTCGACCGGGGCTGCAGCGACTACAGCCGTCTCCACCAAGCGGCGTAAATACGGCTGCGTTGCCTATGTTTTCGTGGCGTTCGCCGTCGAGACCCTCGGTGCGTGGGCACCAGAATCAAAAGAGTTCATCGACAAGCTGGGCGATATGCTTGTCGACAAGTCTGGTGACCCACGTGCCAAGGCTCATCTCGTATGGTTAAAGCAATGACGCGTAGTTGCAGTATCTAAGAGGGAGCCGGATGGCATATTTCCAAAGTCTATAGGGTGAGTTGCTCTGATTGGTCGATGCCAGTTTGGCGGGAAATTTAAATTTCGGAAGTATTTGAACTGCACTATGTGAGTTTTCTCCGTATTGGTGGTTTAAAAAAAATTACATTAACCTAACCTAATGTTGAGGCGGCGCATGTCGTTTTTGTTACGTTTGTATTTCCGAAAGTAAAGCTTTTAGGTGGTGACACGATGCGAATTTCCCGCCGTGTTTGCTAAGTTAACTAGTAAAATATTCTATTATAACCTACACTCGTCGAATCATCAAACACGCTTGATTAGGTTTGCCGCGCAAATCGCGCGGAAGTTCGGGCCGCTGAAACAACGTGTCTTTGCCTACTTCGGCGGCCAATCACAGCAAACGGGGCCTCACATAGCCATCATAGTAGTCAACGTACCATTAGGCGACGACACACACAGGATTTCTTTTGCTTTGCGGAGATCGGAGTGTCAACCTAGTCGACCTTCGAGTCGTCTTTAGAGTTATCAACCTAATTGAAAGGACTTTTGATTGTTTTGATTGACACGTTTGTATAGGATGCTATTCCCTGAGATACAAACATTCTTTTCTAATGTAAACTGTGGGACAATTCAACATAACTGACAATTTCCTGTAACTAAATAGTAATAAAAATAGTTCTTTTTCAATGAAATCGTTATTGACTGATGTAAAGTTCATCACTAAGAACGCTATACTTAGAATAGGCGGTCAACTTAGTCGATCTACGAGCACCCGTTCTACTCGTGCCCGCGACTGTGTCGACGGCCTTAGGAGCTCAATCTCGCAGTACGAATTGGCGACCGAATCACTTTCGTTTCTGCGGTCGCCGAGTTTGCAGCGAACCTGAACTGCTAAAAAAATAAGAAACCTCCCACACAAGGTACGCCTGCTAGGTAGCGCCTCCCTAAGTTGCGCTTGGTTAATAAGAATGTAATTCAGATCCTCCTTGTTTTGTAGTAATGTTTGTGTCTACGGCTAACATTTTTCTACGAATTGCTGACTCAATGTGCACATTTTTCTTCTATCTAACTGCTTGTAATTTCAGCTTGCACTCCACTACTAGGCTGTACTTGCCGTACATAATGTTCTTGTGTTCCCCACCTACTAAGGAATGGTAGAAATTAGTTATTTGTACCTTGTGGCAGGGCCGTCGCCATTAGTGAGAACTGCATGTATTTTTGGC
Organism: Nematopogon swammerdamellus; assembly: GCA_946902875.1. Taxonomy (NCBI): domain Eukaryota; kingdom Metazoa; phylum Arthropoda; class Insecta; order Lepidoptera; family Adelidae; genus Nematopogon; species Nematopogon swammerdamellus. Next base: position 7,709,369 of record OX336348.1, on the reverse strand, counting down.
GCGGCCATATTGTGACTTTGAAAAGAAAAGAACACATTCTATTGAGACATTGAGAATTGCTACCAATAATTTTTAATGTATATGTTCATGAGAGCGGAGGTAGTAGCCGGGCCACTAAGCCATATAGGTGAACCTGAAAAGCCGAACTCTCACTAACATTTTAATTCTACTGATTGGAAAGTAAAGAAAAAAAAAACAAGTAATACTTTCAGGTATAAAATTTATTTCCAAAAGACAATATTCTCAAGGTCACCTTACTCACTTTATTCTTTCTTTTATTTATAATGAATAAATTTACCTATTCCCTGTATTGGTTGTGTTTGAAAATTGCTTGATGTGAAAGGCGTGCGTGCCGGGCCCTGAGCATGTAGGAGGGCCGCGCCGCACTATATTTGCCGATGCTATCTACTGCTACTGTGTCTTAGTTATTGTGTTTTACTTCGCTATGTGATGCTAAATTAAATTATGCTTACTGCTTATGATGTGAATATTGGTGCTTGTGTATTGCGCTCTAACGCTTAAACCACCTTGCTTTACATGTTTAAATATATAATATCACCCTGCTAATGCTGGTCTTATAACCAACATTGCAGTGGGAGCTTGGTCGGGGCTGGCGAGCTTGGCTGAGCAAGCTTGATCGGAAAGTGTGAGCTTGGCTTGGGCGAGCAAGTCACGCTAACTCTCACTCCCGCCGCCTCGCTGAAGGCGTGGGGCCGATTCGAGCCGATCCCGCAATGCTGACTATGCGGCTACCCTCCTGATCGCTCTCGCCCGAGTCTGGCCTACCTGACCCCTGACCGATGTCTACTCCGAGTGCGACTGGCGGCCGAGCCACTCTCACGGCCTACAAGCGACCACTCCCTGCTAACCTACGCTCTCTCCGGGACTTCTAGTTTTCTTCCCCCTCCCCCTACTCGCTTCTCGCTTCCGGAGCTACGACTACCTATAAGATAAGTAAATTATTAAACTGCGATGTAAGAATCTCGGATCAAGACTAATTCTACTGAACTATTGTAGTACTGTACAATGTTGAATCCGCTTCACGGATAAATATAATCTACTGAACTATTGTAGTACTGTACAATGTTGAATCCGCTTCACGGATAAATATAATCTACTGAACTATTGTAGACTGTACAATATTGTAATCCGCTTCACGGATAAATATAATCTACTGAACTATTGTAGTACTAAATAAAAATAACTATGTTTCGGTAAGGTACCTACTCTTTTATTGCCTACTATTAATACCTACCGAACTATTTGCACGGCGACTGGAACGGCTTCACCGAAGTCGGCCGGGCGAACGTGGCAATTGGCACTCCCCGGTGCGGGATTCGTAAGTTTCCAGTATCATTTTATGGCATCCACAGGGACACTTAAAAAAAAATTGTTAATACATTTCAAATCAAACTTTGCAATTCACTGCTGTAAAGAAATTGATAGCCGATGATTCTTACATTGCTTTCCTTACTACTATGCTTCTTCATTTTACTGCTGTTTATTGCTTTATATTGCTTGTTCTGCATGTTTCTTTTTGTGCATGAATATTTAACGCAAGTGCAACTTACCTACTTTCCACTAGCTCCAAGCGCCTCTCCTAGGACCCGCGGGATGCTATATCTACATAATCATTCATTTCGATTCCTCCCTATAGCTAGCTTGCTGCGCCGAAAATCGAACTAGGCGGGACCTGCAGGCGTTCTGCAAGCGGAACCACGAAATTAAAAAAAAAATAACTCTGACGTTTTATTGCCAGCTAGTGCTGACGTTTAATGTAATTCTCTCCCTACTTCTTTATTTCATCTATGCTGTTCTCTGACTGATAGTGTGTGTTTCCAGCTAAGTGTATTTGTGTACAGTTAAATTGGCCCTACGCCGAGTCGCGTTTACAGCGCCCGGGATACTACCCCGGGTGACGACGATCTCACTCCCGCTGAAAATCGTACACAAGTGGAAAGACTACCTGGCCTTCCTAAAGACCTGCTTTGCTTCCTAAAAAAATGTAACTGCCTCTACGCAGGTCACGGGCACCGTTCCCAGGCCCTAGGTCCGCTGTATGGTGGCCTCTACCCCATGCACGGCCTCCTGGATTCGGGCGCCACTGATTGTGTTGTGGGCACAGCCTACTCGCCCTACTCTCCAATCTACGGGCACCGTTCCCAGGCCCTAGGTCCGCTGTATGGTGGCCTCTACCCCATGCACGGCCTCCTGGATACGGTCGCCACTGATTGTTTTGTGGGCGCAGCCTACTCGTCCCCACTCTCCGATCTAGGCTATTCGTGCCACCCCGATTGCGCCGTTGAGGCTCAAGCGGCTAACGGCACGCATTATTGGAACGTGGAGTTCCAAAGACTTTAAACTTACTCCTTACTAAGGGTCTATCTATATTAACCAAAAAAATAATAATATTTTTTTGCTACTACTTACTATTAACCAATTCTGTTATAACGTTTTATTGGTTTTTTTTTATCGATGGCTTCTGATTTGCGAACACGCTATTGTTGGCGAGTCCCATCTGGTAATTCTTAATTGTTTAGTCTATCTTAGTGTCAGATCAGTGCGGATAAATAGGTAGACGTTTGAATATAGGTTCCTAAGTGTTATGTGTTTTTCTAAATTTGTTTGTACCAGGACTACAACCTGCAATGGTACATTTATCGAGTAGATCTTAAAAACAAGATCGACCGGTCCACCAAGTTTGGTTTACTAGAACAAAAAGGTGGTACTCGAGATGGACATTTCAATTTCGACATTAAATTCTACATTTAACTTTGCAGTCCATTATTACCGGCGGGAATGGGAAAATGTTTCGGCAATTGGGTTTAACAGCTGCAGTCCTATCGGTGAGTTTTGTCAAGGCCTACTACAAATTCATTACTCCGTCTGCCCTGCAGCTAAATTCTTCTCAAAATTTTTTTTTGTAGCTTCAACTTGCTAGGTTGTTTCATTTCGGACTAGAATCAGAGCCTGGGGCTTGCGGGGCGCCGGACAACTTCGCTGACAGGAGTTGCCCGGCAAGAATGCAAGGGGGACTTGCCCTATTATAACTAGATAGGCAAGTCTGGAATGCCAGTGATGAATGGAAGGACTTGAATGTTAGATGATGGCCGCTAGGAACCCGTGCGGTCTTGTAAGCGCTTTTGTATATAGTAGGTAGGCTTAGAATTATTGTTTTGAGCTTAAAGTTCTCACTACTTGACTAGGTGTTCTGTCGGAAGCTATCCGCCACCTCTCGCTATGCTGTCGGGCGACGTACCTCTGCCGGCCACTACTGGCGTACGTTGTCCTACACCTCGTCTGACCCGTTCGGATGCCCGTCTACTCGTTACGCCATCCGTTCTACCGGGCTGACTTAACTAAAACGCTACGGAGCGGTAACAGTCGTCTCTGGGATCTTCTAGGTTCCTCGGCTGGAACTCCGAAAAAAAAAAGAAAAAAAATAAGCCACTGTAAATAAAACGGGCTATACCGTCACCCTGCCTACTACGGCTATATTTAAAAAGAGAGTCATCTGACTTCCTTACTATGTGCTACGGATACTAGTATTCTCGTTCTAAGCTATTACTACATTATAATTTTTTTTCTTTTCTATAGTTAGCTAATTCTTCGGTTATCCGTACTGATCAACCTTTATGTAGTTCTACGTCTATCTTCACTGCTGTTGAGTCGCTAATTTGTGCAACAAACTCTTATACTTCCTCCCGTCACTTCCAGCTGTGCTGGGATCTAACTAGTTAGTGCGAACCTGGTTCGGCGCCCGGGCCGGGCGCGCGTCGTCACTGACGTTCAACGCTTCCTGAGAGGGGAGGCACTGACACGATGCGAATTTCCCGCCGTGTTTGCTAAGTTAACTAGTAAAATATTCTATTATAACCTACACTCGTCGAATCATCAAACACGCTTGATTAGGTTTGCCGCGCAAATCGCGCGGAAGTTCGGGCCGCTGAAACAACGTGTCTTTGCCTACTTCGGCGGCCAATCACAGCAAACGGGGCCTCACATAGCCATCATAGTAGTCAACGTACCATTAGGCGACGACACACACAGGATTTCTTTTGCTTTGCGGAGATCGGAGTGTCAACCTAGTCGACCTTCGAGTCGTCTTTAGAGTTATCAACCTAATTGAAAGGACTTTTGATTGTTTTGATTGACACGTTTGTATAGGATGCTATTCCCTGAGATACAAACATTCTTTTCTAATGTAAACTGTGGGACAATTCAACATAACTGACAATTTCCTGTAACTAAATAGTAATAAAAATAGTTCTTTTTCAATGAAATCGTTATTGACTGATGTAAAGTTCATCACTAAGAACGCTATACTTAGAATAGGCGGTCAACTTAGTCGATCTACGAGCACCCGTTCTACTCGTGCCCGCGACTGTGTCGACGGCCTTAGGAGCTCAATCTCGCAGTACGAATTGGCGACCGAATCACTTTCGTTTCTGCGGTCGCCGAGTTTGCAGCGAACCTGAACTGCTAAAAAAATAAGAAACCTCCCACACAAGGTACGCCTGCTAGGTAGCGCCTCCCTAAGTTGCGCTTGGTTAATAAGAATGTAATTCAGATCCTCCTTGTTTTGTAGTAATGTTTGTGTCTACGGCTAACATTTTTCTACGAATTGCTGACTCAATGTGCACATTTTTCTTCTATCTAACTGCTTGTAATTTCAGCTTGCACTCCACTACTAGGCTGTACTTGCCGTACATAATGTTCTTGTGTTCCCCACCTACTAAGGAATGGTAGAAATTAGTTATTTGTACCTTGTGGCAGGGCCGTCGCCATTAGTGAGAACTGCATGTATTTTTGGCGCGGCCATATTGTGACTTTGAAAAGAAAAGAACACATTCTATTGAGACATTGAGAATTGCTACCAATAATTTTTAATGTATATGTTCATGAGAGCGGAGGTAGTAGCCGGGCCACTAAGCCATATAGGTGAACCTGAAAAGCCGAACTCTCACTAACATTTTAATTCTACTGATTGGAAAGTAAAGAAAAAAAAAACAAGTAATACTTTCAGGTATAAAATTTATTTCCAAAAGACAATATTCTCAAGGTCACCTTACTCACTTTATTCTTTCTTTTGTTTATAATGAATAAATTTACCTATTCCCTGTATTGGTTGTGTTTGAAAATTGCTTGATGTGAAAGGCGTGCGTGCCGGGCCCTGAGCATGTAGGAGGGCCGCGCCGCACTATATTTGCCGATGCTATCTACTGCTACTGTGTCTTAGTTATTGTGTTTTACTTCGCTATGTGATGCTAAATTAAATTATGCTTACTGCTTATGATGTGAATATTGGTGCTTGTGTATTGCGCTCTAACGCTTAAACCACCTTGCTTTACATGTTTAAATATATAATATCACCCTGCTAATGCTGGTCTTATAACCAACATTGCAGTGGGAGCTTGGTCGGGGCTGGCGAGCTTGGCTGAGCAAGCTTGATCGGAAAGTGTGAGCTTGGCTTGGGCGAGCAAGTCACGCTAACTCTCACTCCCGCCGCCTCGCTGAAGGCGTGGGGCCGATTCGAGCCGATCCCGCAATGCTGACTATGCGGCTACCCTCCTGATCGCTCTCGCCCGAGTCTGGCCTACCTGACCCCTGACCGATGTCTACTCCGAGTGCGACTGGCGGCCGAGCCACTCTCACGGCCTACAAGCGACCACTCCCTGCTAACCTACGCTCTCTCCGGGACTTCTAGTTTTCTTCCCCCTCCCCCTACTCGCTTCTCGCTTCCGGAGCTACGACTACCTATAAGATAAGTAAATTATTAAACTGCGATGTAAGAATCTCGGATCAAGACTAATTCTACTGAACTATTGTAGTACTGTACAATGTTGAATCCGCTTCACGGATAAATATAATCTACTGAACTATTGTAGTACTGTACAATGTTGAATCCGCTTCACGGATAAATATAATCTACTGAACTATTGTAGACTGTACAATATTGTAATCCGCTTCACGGATAAATATAATCTACTGAACTATTGTAGTACTAAATAAAAATAACTATGTTTCGGTAAGGTACCTACTCTTTTATTGCCTACTATTAATACCTACCGAACTATTTGCACGGCGACTGGAACGGCTTCACCGAAGTCGGCCGGGCGAACGTGGCAGTGGTTATAAAAAAAAGTAAACACCCTAAAAAAAATTAAACACCCTAGAACATAGCTTAAAAAAAAATTGTGGGACTCGAACCCATGGTCAAAAAATACAAACCCTACACCGTACCACTGAGCCACGAAATCACATAAACGACCTAACGAATATCGGGTTCAGTAGGTTCGCTAGGAGTGCCGGAGGCGGAGCCAGACGAAATTTAAATTTCCCGCCAAACAGGCATCGACCAATCAGAGCACCTCACCCATAGACTTTGGAAATATGCAGCCGGCCGGATAGCTCGCGGTCAGGGTTGCCAGATGGTTCAGATAAAAAAATCCAAGTTTTTACATCAAAGGGGGGTTCAAGAATAAACTTTTCATGACTTATGAGACCGAACGTCCATGGGCGTCGTTAGACACCTTACGGGTGGCTTGGCGCAACATTTCGCGCTTTTTATTTAAAAAAAGGCAAATTAGTTACTGCGAAAATCTGGAAGGTTCTTCCCAAGAGTGTGTTCTGTAGCCTGGGGTCAAGAACAAATGTTCTTGCCTGGGGTCTTGCCTGGGGTATTAGCCTGGGGTCTTGAAAAGACGCGTCAATGCAGCACGCGCCGGTTGGCAACACTGCGCCAAATCTCTATAGATTTGATGTTGCGAAACAGTAAATAAATGTATGATAGATATGATATGAATCGATATTTAGCAAATACGAAAATACCGAAGTATGAGAGCATACTTCGGTCTTTTCGTCATACCGAACACCGAACACGGTGCTGAATTACCGAACAGTTCGGTAAAAAACTGAACACCTGGCAAGCCTGCTCGCGGTATTTGAGCTCCCGAAGTGGTGTGCAACCGCCCCGTGCAACCCGAACTGAGCCACCTGGGGCGGAAGTAGGGGGGTGGGGTGAAGAAAAAAATTTCGTCGCGAGGCAGCCGATTGAAATAGCGGTTGCCTGAAAGTGTGTACGCTGTTTATATAATGAAATTTTAATGCCATCCCTGCTGGTGCGGCCGCGTACGCGAGCGACGAAAAAAAAATGGTGTCAGGCAGCCGCTTGAAAATTGGCATGCTTGTTCTTCATCACATCACATACAGACTGGAAACAAATTGCAATCCGCCCCGGTCGGTCGGTTATCGCTCCGTCAGAGTGGGAAGCCGGAAATAATTCAATTTTTCGAGCGGTGGTGGACGAGAATTAATCGGATCTCGAATCGGATGGCATTTGTTTTTTGAGTCTTGCATTTTTTTTATCGAAACTGACACGGTTGGCTACATCACCTACAACATCCGTGATGTCAGCCCATACCACCGGGTGAACTTGGTGCCACGTCAGTGCAATAGCGTCTTTACCATAAGGGCACGGGCCCAGGGCCTCCGACATCAAGGGGGCCCCCCGGGGCCTCCTTGATGTCGATGAAAAAATTTCCGCCGCTCGCATTTGTTATCTATCATAGGTAGGACGCGCCAACAGTTGGCGCTAACAAAAAAAAAAAAACTCGATCGTTTAATTCTAATAAATAATTCAGTGAATTGAGTATAGTATCAGCTGTCTCAAAGCTGTATTTAGAAACAAATTTTATATGTATATGGCAGCTTAGACGCCAGAAAATTATCTGATACCCGATAGAAATAAATGATTCAGTGGCTTCCCATAAGTTTAATAAACACATTAAAAAAATTACTTAAAAAAATGATTTTGTAGTTTTGATTTTTTTGATTTTTTTGATAATGAGTACCTATGAACAATGAGAGTACATCGGAAAAATTGGCCCCGTAAGCTAACAAATTCACTATTTTTATGTAGAAACGCATTTAATTATTGTAAAAAAATTTTTTTACTCGCTCTAATAATTTTTATACCTAATAGCGTTCTTTTATCATCATGATATATACATATGTGTATTAATACTTTAAATAAAGATTTAAAGTGAAAAAATGGGGTGAGAAATTTTTAGCACCTAATAGATATATGTCTTCGCGCCGAAGGGCCCACAAATTGTTTTGTGCCCAAGGGCCCCTGCTGCATGGCCTAAGACGGCCAAGTCAGTGCTTCAGTGTATGATGTGACGAACAATATACACAAATGAATGCCATCCCTCTCCCATGAAACTTCATCCCCCTGTGGTCACCCCTACAAAAGCGAAATTCGTCAAATTGGAATACGCGCAATAAAATGTTTTGCAATCAATTGCCATTGGACAATTTTCGCGAAATTCAATATTTCATGGCATGATGGGAGAGGGATGGCATTTGTGCATATCGTTCTTCACATCATTCACCGATTTGGATGCGGTTTTTTTTTATTAGAAAGCTGGTTTAACCCGGACGGTTCTAAGCTATGTTAGTAATTAAGTAATGAATATGAAGTACCTAATTATGAAGTAATAAAAAGCCCCAGTTGCATTCCGGGAGTGCCGGCAGAAGTGAAAACTTTTTGTATTTCCGAAAATAATTCTTAGGTGGTTATAAAAAAAACTAAACACCCAAAGAAAATTTAAACACCGTAACATTGCTTGAAAAAGAAAACCAAAGAAAAAAAAACAAAAAAAAATTTGGGGATTCGAACCCATGGTCAAAAAATACAAATCCTACACTCTTACCATTGAGCCACGAAATCACATAAACGACCAAACGAATATCGGATTCCCTTGATTCGCTTTCGGCTTTACTGTCACTGAGAGACGAACAGAAATTGATCCTGAGCCACTCGTAACTTAACCCTTAATACAATGACTTAAGGTTACATTTGAAATAATTAAATAAATATGTCGCTTTTTCGATGAGGCTACAGATCTGACGCGAGTTTAACATTTTTTACCCATCTAAAAAAGTGCCAAGCGCCGCTAAAGAAGTTTTCACTTCAAAAATTACGTCTCACGGATGTTTTTTTTTAAAGCTTGATATAAAAGTTTAATTACAAATTCCGACCATTAAAAAGTCAAAAATGATGTCCGCTTACTTAAAGGATTCGGGGTACCGCTAAGTAAATAAAATATAAAAACTCAGAGCTGCGCGCGTACCTATTACTTACCGGTCGGTCCTCCGAGTCATTATTTTTAACTTTTTAAGGATTGGCTGGTTTTTGTTAAGTAAGTTATGTAATTCGTTGCCCTCCTCCAAGGGTAGCGAGATGACTATCACTTTAAAAATTGCCAAATACCAATTACAGTAAAAAAATCATTTATAAACCGGAGCAGCGCCATTTATGTTAAATTCTTTTCCGCTCTCGATATTTTCAACGAATCACTCAGGCATTGCGAAAGAGCAGCTATCGGTACAGTAGAGTAGGTAAGTGAGACAGACGACTGCCGAAAGATAATTCTGTAAACCCTCACAGAATTATCTTTCGAGATATCCGTCTACATGGTTTCTTGTATAAGTGAGTCGTATAGTTCCAGAACCCGCCAAATCCATTTCTCTAAAAAAAGTAGTTATAAACTGTTTCGAATAAAGTATTAAAGTTGTCACTTATCTGTTAAGACATTATGTTCCTAACACAGTTCAATCCAGAGTGAATCGCAAATAAAAATTAACATTCGTTTCATTCAGCTCCCTCGTAGTTTGAATGGGCGGCTATTTATCGAGGTATAGTTTTTTCGTCTTACTGTAAAATCGTCCTAAACGGAGTTGGCGGGTTCTGGAACTATACGACTCAAGTACTATAGTAAGTAAGTAGTACCGTAAGAATAGCCCCACTGCATCTCTCCCCGTGCATGTCGTAAAAGACAACTAAGGGATAAGGGCAAGATGCCGTGCTAAAGCGCGACAGGCCCGCCACCTCTCACCTTAGTACGGTACTTCCACCGAGTCATGCAGCAGGTGGGTCTTCGTGCCTTACTTGCCGCTTGATCGATTTAACCTTGTTCGAATACTTTGCGAAACGTGGTGGTCGGTGTTGTGCTGTAATTTAGCAGAGTTCTTGCAGCACAACACCGATTACTCTGCTTACCCCGATTGTCGGGATTCAGCGTGTGTGATATGTATGTATGTATGTATTAATCAGTATTAAGTATTATTATGTGAAGGTGCACCTAGCCGGCTACAGTAGCCGGCCGACATTGTATTCGCAGCCCCCGTAAATATCTGCGTTAGTCTGGCGCGCGCCATATGTCGTGCTTCCCATAAAAAAAAATCTTTTCTAATTTTTAACAATCAAACAATTTGAGTATGCATTTATTTTGTTTAATTTAATAATGACTGTTGGCTTTAATGAGTATGTAAAGGGTGCGGCAGTACAACTTTCTTTTTTCAAAACGTTAAATTATAAATTTAAAAAGCCAATAAATTATTACAAAAATAATATAATAGGGCCATCAATACTTCTCTGATCTGTGGGTACATCCACAGATCTGTGGGTACATGTTTGTAACCTAAACCTAACCTAATTTAACGAAATTATTAACAAATTAATATTAAGTTAAAATATATCTCTTAAAAAGCTTGAAATAAAAGTTAAATTACCAATTAAAAAAACCCCGACACCATCAACAACCCTTAAAAAGTAAAAAATATTTTCCGCTTAGTTAACTAAAGGCGTCGGGGTAAAACCTAGTAATTTTTTTAATTATCGGTCCCCCGACGCCTTTAATTAACTAAGCAGAAATCTAGATAAGATACGTAATTTGAACTTGTAATATAATAATTTAGTTAGTTTATAGGTATACCTACATAAATTCGTCTATACATATAATAAAATCGTAGACTTACCGTGTCTGTACATTAAATATTTTTGCAAAACTATAACTGGGGGACGGAAGGAATAAGTAATAGAACGTAAAAATATAGTTTTTGAAATTTTTGTCTGTTTGTCGGTTTTTTGGCTTGTTGGTTTGTTGGTTTTTTGTTTGTTCGTTTGTGCGCGCATCACGCAAAAACCACACATTGGATTCAAAATGTAATTACTAAAAAATATGAAGCTTTATTCCGAGTAACATTTAGTGTTTATTTCATCAAAATCAACCCACAGAATCAAAAGATATGAATTTTTTAAGTTAAGTTAGAAAATATCTTATAGCACCACGCCATCACCGCGCCGCAGCGCTGCGTCGTCGTCGCTCGCAACGCCACCCCGCCGCCGCGCCGCGCCGCGTCGCGCGGAACTTTAGTTTAGTGCAAAGACATTTTAGTGTCATGAAAAAGAAACACGGCTGTAGAAATTTCGTGTGTGCAATTTTTATCTGTTTTTATTTTTATAATTGTTTATATTATTAAATTAAATAAAAAAACAAATATGTTTTATGATATTTCGACAAATTTGTGGTCTTCAGATAAAATGGTTTATATATTTAATAAGTCAACTAATGAATGACAGATGGCGTTGTTATCTGGTAATTACATTTATTAGTTCTTTTATCCTTTTATTTAATTTTTAGGGTTCCGTATCCGGTACGGGACCCTATTACTAAGCCTATGCCGTCGGTCTGTCTGTCTGTCTGTCCGTCCGTCCGTCTGTCTGTCCGAGGGCTGTATCTCTTGAACCGTAATAGGTAGCCCGTTGAAATTTTCACAGAATATTAATAAGTCAACTAATGAATGACAGATGGCGTTGTTATCTGGTAATTACATTTATTAGTTCTTTTATCCTTTCATTTCATTTTTAGGGTTCCGTATCCGGTACGGGACCCTATTACTAAGCCTACGCCGTCTGTCTGTCTGTCTGTCCGTCCGTCCGTCTGTCTGTCCGAGGGCTGTATCTCTTGAACCGTAATAATAGGTAGCCCGTTGAAATTTTCACAGAATATTAATAAGTCAACTAATGAATGACAGGTGGCGTTGTTATCTGGTAATTACATTTATTAGTTCTTTTATCCTTTTATTTAATTTTTAGGGTTCCGTATCCGGTACGGGACCCTATTACTAAACCTACGCCGTCTGTCTGTCTGTCTGTCTGTCGGTCCGTCCGTCTGTCTGTCCGGGGGCTGTATCTCTTGAACCGTAATAGGTAGTCCGTTGAAATTTTCACAGAATATGTGTTATTTATTATGGCCGATATAACAACAAATAATAAAAATAAGAACTTAACTTAAAAAAATAATATCTTTTGATTCTAATTAAAAAACACCAACACATTTGAATCATACTAACGAACGGACAGACAGAGTCACGTTGCGTTTTATAACAGGCTGAGAAAGTTCAAGTCACGCGGACGTAGTCGCGGGCACAGCTACTTTTGTAATAATTTCCGTTTATTCACTTAAAAAAGGCGACTAGTGAAAATGTAAAATACATTCCAAAATTTATCGTCTTCCTGAACGCACCTCGGCCTTCGGCCGTGCCCTTTGTTACTTACTTTCTTCGAGAAGGTTTATAGTCTTCCTGAACGCAGCTCGGCCTTCGGCCTCGCCTTCAGTTACTTAATCTCTTCTTTGAAATACGAATTTCACGCGAGCGGAGCCGCGGGCTCAGCTAGTTTATTTATATGGATGCTATTTATCATGTAAAGTGAATGCAAGAGTAATTATTGTTAGTCAGTCAGTCATTGTCAGAAAAGTGCCATGTCATTCTTTCCTTTGGTCGTGCCGGCTACATTGACCTGGAGGGAAAACATGTATAATTTGTATAGCCGTTTTCTTCGACCGACATTCGTTCAGTGTTCGTGTACCAATCAAAACGGGTTGATCCCTTCCAGATAAATATGTACATAAAGGGATGAAACTACAGTTTCAAGTGGAATCCGAACCACAGCCAGCCGAACCACGGTCGTACGGCTACCCATCTAAAGTCTGACCGCACCCTGGTAGAAAATATTTTTTTTATGGAAACTGACACGGTTGGTGGCTATATCACCTACAGCATCCGCGATGTCAGCCCATAACGCCGGGTGAGCTTGGTGCCACGTCAGTACTTCCCTTCGGTTGTGCCGGCTACACCGAACTGGACGGAAAACACAAACTATTTACATAGCCGTTTCGACCGACCTTATATCCATATATGACCTTACATTAAAAAAATATATATATAATTGCTTCATAAAATGCGTTTTATTACATTTGAAAAATTTCTAATAATTACGGTTCCAAAGATACAGCAGTAGGACAGACAGACAGACAGACGGCGTAGGCTTAGTAATAATATGCTTCCGTACTCCGTCCGTACGGGATACGGAAACCTAAAAAAACTATATCTGATGAGTAAATTTTGTTTACTTTATTTAATTTTTATTGTATTATTATTAGTATTAAGTTTGTGACATTCTTCTTCCCTGGTTGCTATTGCTACCCTTATATGTGTTCATAATAATTCAGGTTGACTGGCAGAGATTGCCGTTTGTAATAAGTACGTACGCCGCCTTTTGTACAATTTTGTATTGGAAATCAATAAAGTATATACATATTTATAGGTTCATGTTTAGTTTTATTTTGTTAGATAGGTAAGTTTTGTTTTAGGTTAGTTTTAGTTAAGATATTTATTAATTTTTTGATTACTTAATTGCTTGAAAAATAAATATTTTCTTCGTGATTAAATAAAAAAAGTTTAAGGTAGGCACTGCAAGATTTTAAAATAGTTCTAAAATATATGTTTGATGCCTGCTGTAAAAAAAAAGTATATTCTATTGAATCAGTGGTCAGTGGTCAGTGGTTCTCAAACTTTTTTGGTGACGGAACCCTTTTGGAAAGCGAAATATTTGATGGAGCCCTAAAATATACAAAAATTGGTTTTTGTGCATTCTTTATAATAATCATATTACAATGTAATACTCGATGTAATAGTTACTTACATAATATTATAATAAAAGAAAAAACAATAAATAAATATCTAATGGGAGGTATGAAACCGTTCCTTATTTTTCATCAATTGGTTGATATCAGGTTTGATAGAAGAGAGTTGGTTGAGTTCGTCTGCGCAGCCGAGCTGAATCGAGCCAGAGAGGAGAGGTGTATTTTTTATTTTTTTCTCTCGTGTTCTCGCGGAGCCCCCACAGAGGCTCCGCGGGGCCCTAGGGCTCCGCGGAGCACACTTTGAGTATGGCTGTTCTATTCTATTATATATAAGTATGTGTACCACTGTCTCTGCCTACCCCTTCCTCGTTTGTTGGTACGTAGGAAACCGAAGTGAGTATGACATTGTTTTACAGACATAATAATATCTTTAGCTAATAACAAAAACAAGTTAGCAAGTTAATGCAAATATTTCTACATATATACGGACGCGAGCGTTCCGGATGACTGTGCAGTTAATTTCTACTATATTTCTTTCATATCGGTTAGTGCACTCTTAGCGGTGAGTCGTGTGTGAGGAAAATTAAATATAATATAGATTTTTTCACTTTTTCATTGTAGGAAAGTGTAATTAATAAGTACCAGTGTATTTACGCCAATAATAATTTTATTAAACAAAACAAAAACAACAACAAAAATTTTTTACAATACAAAAGTGCTTATTTATAAGTATTGTTTGCTTTAAACTAAAAAGAAAATTCAATGTTTTTCTAAGAAAATTTTCAATTAGTTTCAAGGCATCATCGATGATGGCATGACTTTTTTTGTGTGTCGCATGTTTTTAATCGTGTACAAAAAAGTGTGTTTCGTTTTAGATTTTAATAAAATTAAAAAAAATATATACCTTTGACTTGAGAAGGTTGTGTCCTTGTGTTGTGCGTTGTTGTCCTAAAATATTTGTACATACTGAATTATTGTACTAATAAATACTAAATTATAAAAATAATAGTTATCAATAGAACTAATAAAGCTAGGTATCTAAAACGATAAATATCAACAAATATAAACAACAATTACTTTATTACAATCATTATTAGATGCGATGCAATGTCTTGGATGAAATTGTAAGGTAAGTGATATCTTAATTATACAATATGGTCACAAATAGGACCATTTAGATAATATTCAAGCGGCAGGTAGCCTAGTGCTGGGCGTCATCGGCTTCTCTTGCGAGGGGTCCGAGGTTCGGATCCGGTCGGCGTGAACCAATGAGTTTTTTCTGATGGAAAAATTTACGTGCATACATACACCTGCAGCGGGAGCACAAATGCGTCGATAAACCTATATCGATCGATAAACATCTATTCGTCTTCTTCTATTCTACTTCGAACGAAGCAAACAGATGTTTATCGATCGATATAGGCTTATCGACGCATTTGTGCTCCCACTGCTGCTGCTTCACCGTACGGAGCCGGTGTTAAACTGTAGGTCCCTTCCCTTGCCCTTTACTAGGTGGTAGGCTCAAATTGTAGCCGACTGGATTGGTACCACCGTACTGGATGTAAGATGGCCGCATAGCAGCCTCGGTTGTGTTCTCCTCTAGTCTAGTATAGCCAGCAATCCAAAGGGAGTCTCCGTTATGGCACCGGCCTTCTCGGAGGTGATATTGGCGGGTAGGAGCATGTACTTTGGCCCCTCTGACTCAGCCGCCGCCACACTCAATACCTTACATAAAAAAACCAAAAATACCATCTCTCCCCTTGCATGTCGTAAAAGGCGACTAAGGGATAAGGACATGGTGTCGTGCTGACGGGCGATAGGTCAACCACCTCACGCCTTGGCACGGTTATTCCACCGAGTCATGTAGAAACAATTTGTATACCTACCTCTAATCTGGCCACCCAGTTTTTTTTTTTTTTTATGGAACCTGACACGGTTGGCTACATCACCTACAACATCCGTGATGTCAGCCCATAACACAGGGTGAACTAGGTTCCATGTCAGTGCTTCCCTTCATTTCATGTCGGCTACACTAAACTATACGCTATACGCGGTGTTGCAACCCCAACCGTAAAACCCGAAAGGGGGTGATTCTGTACGTGAAATAGAACAACTTTTGTTTTACGACTTTTTTGTTTGAAGAAAAAAATTTTTTTTTTCTCCATACATTTTGAGAATAGATAGGTATTTATTTGTATGGAAAAAATATTTTTTTTTTGTTTCAATAAATTTTTTTTCTTCGCAGAAGTTGTTTAGTTTCACATAATATAGAATAACCCCCTTATGTCAGTTTAACATATTACGGGGGCAACTGCAACACCCTGTATAATAGATTGAGTTAATAATATACTATTATATACATGTATCAATTAAAGTGTGGCAAGCAGGAAAACATAATAACAAACCAAAGAAAATAATTTTCTCGACAATTTACATCCGGTACTGGATAATTGATTTATTGGACAACTATTTGCGGACTAAACCGTCGTCGGACCATCGGACTACAGGTCCCTTCCCTTCTTACCTTACTAGGTAGGTGGTCGAGTTTACCCAGGTTGGTACCACCGCACTGAATGAATAGTCGGTCGAGAAGGTTAAATGTAAATAGTTCGTGTTTTCCGTCCAGTTCAGTGTATAAGTATACCTTCAATTTCAAGTCGGCACTACACTGAACTGGACGGAAAACACGAACTATTTACATAGCCTTCTCGACCGACTATTCATTCAGTGCGGTGGTACCAACCCGGGTAAACTCTACCACCTACCTAGTAAGGTAAGAAGGGAAGGGACCTGTAGTCCGACTTGAAATTAAAGGTAAGCACTGATATGGCACCTAGTTCACCCTGTGGTGTTATGGGCTGACATCACGGATGTTGCAGGTGATATAGCCAACTGTGTCAGTTTTCATAAAAAAAAGATACAAAGCCATAAATATTCTTTATTAAAAACATAATTACAATAATATTATTAAAAACATAAAGGAAAAAATACAACAGAGTATAAACAAACTAATAAGTAAATTAAAAAAACAAAACTCTTCCATGAAGCAGCATTCCCCCGCTGAATGGGCAGATACAAAGTGTACCGATTGTGAAAAAAAAAAAACAAAACCGGCCAAGTGGGAGTCGAACTCGTGCACAGATATTAGCGAGGCTATTAGTTAAAATTCATGATTAGTTAAAATGCTCCATACTCTTTTCAGTAGATGGCGCGCATACACTTTTTAATTTCTTGTATGGAGACCCCGTGAATTTTTTACTTTTTCTTATTTATTATTATTTGTTATTATATCGGCCATAATAACAAATATTCTGGGATAATTTCAACGGGCTACCTATTACGGTTCAAGAGATACAGCGCTCGGACAGACAGACAGACAGACGGCGTGGGCTTAGTAATAGGATCCCGTACGACGAATACGGAACTCTAAAAAGAGTAGTCAGACTCTTAAGAAATGCTCCATCGCTGTTCACAGAAGTGAGGACACTCAGCCGCAATGGGGTCGAGCTGGGCCGTGGCCGCAGCGGCCGCGCTCCTCGCATGGTTCGCGTGGCTGTGGAAACGTCTACCGGACTACAAGCTGGCAAGGGAACTCCCCGGGAAGCGCTGGGCAATGCCCATCCTGGGACATACATACCTATTCTTCGGATATGCGCAAGAAAGTACGTACTACGTCAATAGATAAGTTTTGCGACACGCAAAAAGTAAACAATATACAGGGTGTATTTTAATTGACTGCGTTCCTTTCAGGGGGATGTTCTGTATCCTAAACTGAGTAACTTTTGTTCTACAGCTTTTGGAAATTGAAAAAAAAATCACTTTCTCCATACATGACCCAACCTCCAAATGTATGGGGAAAGTTAATTTTTTTTTTGGAAACTCCAACAGTTGTAGAACAAAAGTGGCTCAGTTTAAGATACAGAACAACCCCCTAAAAGGAACGCAGTCAATTAAAATACAACCTGTGTACTTACAATTTATATTATCTATATATTTTTTAAATACTCTACACTACATCATTCTCTACAAAAATTTTCATCCGCCTAAGCCAGTCCTGGAAACATTTATTCCAGTCTTCCTCCGACAGGTCAGAAATGAATTCGTAGGCAGGCACCGCTTCTTCGGCACTTGAAAAAAACCGGCCACGTGCGAGTCGAACTCGCGCACCGAGGGGCCAGTACCTACTCCCGTACTCCCGTATCGCCATGTCACGGCTAGCGCTACTCACGCCATCTAGATGGCATGTTATGAAATGCTTCATATTAGTTAATATCATGCTTCATAATCTATTCGGTAGATGGCGCGCGCTCAAACACTTTTTGGTTTCTTCTATGGGGGTTCCCCGTGAATTTGTTACTTTTTCTTATTTTTATTATTTGTTGTTATATATGCCATAATAAATAACACATTTTTTATGAAAATCTCAACGGGCTACCTGTTACGGTTCAAGAGATACTCGCCCGGTTCAAGAGAGCCTGACCGACAGACTGACGGACGGACAGACAGACGGACGGACGGACGGACAGACAGACAGACAGACATACAGACAGACAGACGGCGTAGGCTTAGTAATAGGGTCCCGTACCTGATACGGAACCCTAAAACAATTTAAACTTATCTCATCCTTTATGGTGGGGAATAAAAAGAAATCTCAAGAAGCTAAGTCGGGACTCGGGACTGTAAAGTGGATGAGATAAAGTTCCAATACCAGATTCTTGAATAAAAGCCTTTGTTCTGAGGCAAGATTGTGAAGACGCGTTGTCGTGGTGCAGCACCATTCCCCGGAGCCCGGTCTTTGGTCGTCTCCCCTGCACAGCTTTGATAACTTTTGGCAATGCGATTGTAGTATACCATTCTGAGTTAACCGACCTACAATTCTCTAGCATTGATGTTGCAAAATGTCTTCGCCGTGAAAAAAAAAACTGGCCACCATTTTTTTGCCAATGTTTCACGGTCTTTGAAATTTTTTTTGGCAAAGAACTGACCATTTGGAACCATACCGACGAACGCTCTTGCTTTCCGGATCACATTGAACTATCCATGTTTCTTCCCCAGTAATGATTTCAGAAACACGTCTAGATCTCCCATTTTCAAAACGTAAATGAATCTCACGGCACGGCACCAATCTACAAGGCCCTCTTTTTCCGCTTCGGAGAGCAAACGAGGTGTCCAACGACAACACAAAGCTTCCTCATTCCAAGATGTGGTAATCTGGTGTGAACACTAACCGAACTGATGCCTAAGATTTTATCTATGTCCCTGTATGTAATTCGTGGGTCATCCATCTCCCACTAGCGTTTCAATAGTCCACACATTTTCTGCAGTGACTGCTGTTGGCGAGCGTCCACTTCTGTGATCATCTTCAAGGCTAGTTTTTCACCTTTTAAATTAGTTACACCAAAATGGTTGCCCGAGACGGTGCAGAAAAAACCGGCCAAGTGCGAGTCGGACTCGCGCACCGAGGTTTCCGCACCTCAAAAAAAAAACATTGAATAAAAACACGTCTCTTGTATGGGAATCCCCCTTAATTTTTTTTCTTTTTCTATTTTTTATTATTTGTTCTTATATCCGCCATAATAATTTTCACACATATTGTGTGAAAATTTCAACGGGCTACCTATTACGGGTCAAGAGATACAGCCCTCGGACAGACAGACGGACGGACAGACAGACGGACAGACAGCGGAGGCTTAGTAATAGGCTTCCGTACAGGATACGGGAAAACCTTCACGGTTTACAGGAAAACCTAAACGAAAATCCTAAGTCTTACAGTTTTCACGGAAAACGGAATGGTAGGTACTGCCCAACTAACATTATTGTGTTAAGAAGACAGGCGTTATAGTGACGCGTTATATTAATTCAATATACCACTATTTAAGATCTAAACAACCTGCCGTTTTGCACCAATTTGTTTGTTGGGTAAACGCTCTCCACGCGAGTTCGATTCGCACTTGACCGCTTTTTATTTTGACAATAATTAACATTATGTTCGCAGGTATATTTAGCCGGATGCGTTCGACCCTGGACACAGAATTCACCCGGCTTCCGTACTCCAAGTTCTGGTGCGGACCCCAATTGGTGGCCATCGTGACGGACGCTTCCTGTGTTGAGGTCGGCATTTCATTTATTTACTTACAGCTTTTGCTCGCGGCTTCGCTCGCGTAAAATAAGTATTTAAAAAGAAGAAAGGAAGTGAGTAAGTGTTGCTCTCTGTTGTTCAGTGAAGCCGACATGAAATGAAGGGAAGCACACACACGGCAAGGCAAGGTGTTATGGGCTGACATCGCGGATGTTGTTGGTGATGTAGCCAACCGTAACAGTTTCCATAAAAAATACATTATTGGCATTATCTAAAGCAGTATTTTGGGCCGATATAGTTTCTGCGGCGGCGCGGCGCCCGTGTGTTCTTTTTTTTTATGTTGAAATAGTTGATAGTTCAAGAAAATTAATAATTCGTGTAGTTTTGTAAATTGGTACAGTTATACCTTGTGGTATCCAGATGAACATACTAAAAGTCCTCAAGTGTGGGGGGTGTGCTAATGGGGCTGTTGAAGGTACCTTTTTTCAGATTTTTGCTCATATCTCGAATATCTGTACGAATAGCATTATGATTACTACTGACAAATGTTTCTACATAAAATTTCCTGCAAATTTGATCATATATTGATCGTACTATGAAGTAATGTATTTATTTGAATGTGATGATCACATTGTTGTTGTTGTTGTTGTTGTTACAGAGGGTGATCTTCAACCGCACGCTGCTGCACAAGGGAGACCTGCTCCACGCGGCGGATAGGGTTGTCGGCAACGGCATGCTCTTCGGCTCCGGTTAGCGTGCAATTTGTTGTTGTTGTTTTGTTGTTGTTGTTGTTTTTCGTGTTGTTGTTGTTTGTGTTGTTGTTGTTGTTATGGTTTTTGTTGTTTGTTGATGTTGTTGTACACGAATGAGCTTTTTCTGACGGAAAAAAATAGTGCATATCTACAGCAGTTTCTTCATATTTCGGAACCGGTGTAAAACTGTATGGCCCTTCCTTTGCCGCTTACGAGGCCGCTACGTGCCAGGACAGGAGGACACAAAAATGTGCAGCGTGATGCATTGCGTTGATCCAAAATAAGTTATTTTGGCCTCCCCTTCACATCAAGTTAGGACCAACTTACCCTCGACATTTATACTACATCGTAGTATGTTACTTGCTTACTAACAAAATCAAATAATGACTTGATAAAATTTCTTATCAAATTTGACGATGGCACTATACACCGGAATTTTTACATAATAATATATACTTCACAAGTTGTGAGAATCACATGATAAATAAATATAATTAATGATGCGACATGAATGTAACTAGTTATGCGATAACGACATGTGGTGGTTTGTGTGTGACAGAAACCAGTAGTATTTGGGTATATAAATTCATACAATTTCATAGTAAAAATGTTTTCACTGCTGCATCTGTCACAAATCAGCACATGCGTGTCTAGGCAGAGGCAAACATTTTTGTAAATTAGACTAAGTATACATTGAAAAAAATTCCAGTAAAGTTTCTTGTCAGTTCTTCTTCGCTGTGATAATCGAACTGGCGGAATGTTACAATGTACATATGACAAATCTGAGCGCAGTGTACTGCCAATAGATGCTAAATAAACAATAAACAATAAACAATAAGTTAGGTAGGTAGGACTGATGAAACAGTGTGTCAAGGCTGAAGAAGGTGAATGTTTTAAATACATAGGTGCGAAAAAAATTCCTGCACTTTCTGAAGCGAAACTGAAGGAATAAATGTTTTGTAAAAAGTTATAATTTTTATTGCATGATTTAGGAGCGGAGGTCAAGAGGCGTCGCCGAGGGATTCTGCCAAGCTTCAAGATGCGAATGCTGGAGCAGTACCTGGCCGTCTTCTACAGAAACTCCACACTTCTGCAGCAGGTCAGTTCTAGAAGGTCGTTATTTTTCACATTAAAGCGATGCTTTTTATTTAAGGCACGATTGCAATGGGGACCTAAATCATAAAAAGTTAAAAGTCACAAAAGTGCGAACGGAAGTTGCAACGCTCCTCGTCGGCTGGGCAGCTCGTGGTGCTGCCTGAGCGCCATCTATGAGAGTTTTTTGAAGTCTATTTACCTATGTTACCTAAGTTCAGTACAGTGGTAAAGAGACAATCCGGTTGTAGAGGTTGTTGTTATTTCACACGTCAATTGCGTTTCTCAAATCTCAAGTATGCCACCATGACATATAAGGTCCGTTGTTCAATTCAATAAATATTTTTCCTTTCTTTTCCAAATTTAAACAAAATGTACCTATACTATATAAGGTGTTTCGTTAGTCATGTGTCATTAACTTCCGGAGGGTTACATACGCACTCAAATAAACACTTTACGTAAGAAAAAAACATATTTTTATATGACCATTTTTTGTCCTAACAAAAAAATTTAATCAAATAAGTAGCTGTAAAAACCAATCATAGTGACCTTGTGACTTGACTTACTTACAACAAACAGCTGTTCTGCGTTTGAACATAGTACGGTCATTGACCCCGTACAATGCAAGTTACCTACTGTTACACAGAGGTTAATGTTTAGGTAGCAAACAAAAGTAATGCTAAAAGCATATAATAGTTTTTTGCGTAACGTGTTTATTTGAGTGTGTATGTAACCCTCCCGAAATTAATGACATGACTAACGAAACACCTTATATATTCTTTAAACCTATATTATCTTTATGTTTTGGTGATACTAACTTTACTGGTTTAGGTGTTATAGACTAGAAATAATTTTCTACGTATCAATATTGTAACTGTTTCGTTTCGCTAAAAGTTTAAAATAAAATAAAAAATAAATAAACAAAGCAAACATGACAACGGTTGCTTTAATCGCTTCAGGTGTTGAAGGAGAAGATCGTGGAGGGTGAGGACTTCCACCTGGAGGAGATGATACATCACTGCTCTTTCGACGCTGTCAACGGTAATATTTCCTACCATACCGCATCGGGGTAAGCAGAGTGATCGGTGTTGTGCCGCACGGACTCTGATAAATTGCAGCACAACACCGACCGCCGCGTTTAGCAAAGTTTAAGGACGAGATAACTATCAAGCAGCAAGTGAGGCACGAAGGGAGCACCCGTCAACCTCAGCGGTTGTCGGGTCTGCGACAGATGTGCCCGGCCCACTGCCCACTCCCACCCACCCACCACACCGCCCAAGCGATACATACACACAGCGGCGGGTGGCCGAGTGGTTTGGGCGTCGGCGTCTCATGCGAGAGGTCCGGGGTTCGAATCCGGTCGGCGGTTTGTACCAATTAGTTTTTTCTGACGAAAATATTTACGTGCAGTTACCAATCGGTTATGCAGATCTTTCCTCCACAGAACCGGTAAACTCTGGAACGCTCTCCCTGCCCACATATTTCCCCTCAAGTATAGTCTCGGGTCCTTCAGGAGAGGCGTGAATGGGCACCTGTCAGGCCGGCATGGCTTTCGCAACCCCCGCATGCGACCGAATGTTCACGGGCGTCGCTAGACACCTTATGGGTGGCTCGGCGTCACAGGTCGCGCTTGCTATTAAAAAAAAAAATACCTACACCTGCTGCTTCATCGTTCGGAACCGATGTAAAACTGTCTACAATGTAAATCTGTTCCAAAGTCCAAGTTGGGTTATATTGCTCAAAAAGGTCAAGTGCATAGTATCCGTAACGGACGAACATGCATGGAGAACATTATGAGAGCGGAAGAGGCGGCAGAGGTGTGTCAGGATCGTGCAGCGAGCGGAGATCCGTTGTCTCTGCCTACACCACCGGGAAACAGGCGTGACGGTATGTTGGGACATTTCACGCCTAACAGACGTTTGTCAGCCTCAGTAGCAGTGGTGCGGTCGGTCGACTGTTGATAAGCAACCCTGAGCGCGGTCAGTACTTGGATGGGTGACCGCTCGACCGTTGGAGGCTGACCGTGGTTCGGATTCCACGTAAAACTGTAGGTCCCTTCCCTTCTTACCTTACCTAGGTGGTAGGGTTTATCATTATCCCGGCCGGGTTGATACCACCTCACTGAATAAAACGTCGTCGGTCGAAACGGCTATGTAAATAGTTCGCGTTTTCCGTCCAGCAGGTCTATTCTTGTAAATTCTGACAGCGGAGTCAGCGCTGTTGTGGCGCTGAGAGCTACTTTTGGAAGTGGCTCTCAGCGCCACAACAGCGCTGATTCCGCTGTCAGAATTTACAAGAATAGACCTGCAGTTCAGTGTAGCCGACATGAAATGAAGGGAAGCATTGACATGGCACCTAGTTCACCAAGGTGTTATGGGCTGACATCACGGATGTTGTTACTTGTTAGGTGATGTAGCCAACCGTGTCAGTTTCCATAAAAAAAAAAGTTTTTTTTCAGAAACCACACTCGACGTCCGCACGAAGTGTCTTCACGGCGACAACGCCGGCATGGTGCGTGACCTCATCGACATCTACGGGTTGCTGTTCGAGGACATCATTAAACCGTGGCGGTACCACGGCAAGAACGCGCTGCGCCGCCTCGGCTTCGTGTTCCGGGCTGATGAGATCTGTGACATGCTGGATAATCACATCGGCGAGGTGAGTAGGTACTTTAGGGTGCTTTAGGTACCTACTTACCTTTTTAAATTTTTTTTTTTATGGAAACTCATCCATCACCTACGAACATCCGTGTTGTCAGCCCATAAGACCGGGTGAACTAGGTGCCTTAGGTCCCTACGAAGTTGCATTGGTTCTAGATCGCGGGAAACTTCAGGGTCACCCACTAGTCGCATGCATACAAACATACATGCATAGCGTCACGCCTGTTTCCCGGTGGGGTAGGCAGAGACAATGGATCTTCATGTGCCCCAATCCTAAGACACCTCTGTCGCCTCTTCCACTCTCATAATTTTCTTCATTAAACCTCGTCAGTCACGGGTAGGTCCTTCCCTTCATTTCATGTCGGCTGCAGTGAAGTGGACGGGAAACACGAACTATTAACATAGCCGTTTCGACCGACGACGTTTCGTTCAGTGCGGTGGTAACAACCCGGGCGGGTTAAACCCTACCACCTTATAAGAAGGGAGTCATATCCCTTGGTCGCCTTTTACGACATACACGGGGAGAGATGCAGTGGGGCTATTCTTTTAAAATACCGGCGGACCCACACGGTACCTTTTTGATTTTTTTTTTTATATTGACAAATTTCTTTTCGATCTCTTCAGTATAGTCCCCGATTTCCAGCGAGAATGCGAAATCGCCCCTGGTGTCGTGAGTTTTTAGGGGGTTTATAGTTAGTTTAGTTCCGTCCAGTTCAGTGTAGCGAGCACGACTGAAGGGGAACACTGACATGCGTGATCAGTATTAGCAGCATATAGAACCATTTCTGGTCCCATTAATTTAACAAGAATAAAATAGTTTGACAAAGTTCTATTCATCGGTATTCTTTTACGGTATTTTTTTTATGCAAACTGACACGCTTGGCTACATCACCTACAACGGCTACAACATCCGTGATATCAGCCTATAACACCTTGGTGAACTAGGTGCCATTTCAGTGCTTTCATTTGGACGTGCCGACGCGACGTTGCGAAATTAAATGACAATCAAATTGTATTTATTTACTCATCATAATACTTTGCATTAATAGTTAATATCCTTTTAACCAAATTTCTTTATTATTTTTTTAAGGTACTGAAGCGTAAGAAAACGTATTTCCAAAACGAACGCATGAAGAATGGAGGACCGGCAAACATAACGACTGAACAAAACGACACCATTGACAAAAACGGTATCCAAAATGGCGCCGTGACCATTGGTGGACATAAAACTGTCACAGCTGAAAATGGCGGAAACAAAACCGCCACAGCTGAAAATGGCGGAAACAAAACCGCCACAGCTGAAAATGGCGGACATAAAATCGTCACGTCCGAGGTCGACAAACACGAAGTGGAGGCGTTTCAAAATAGCCAACGCGGAACCAACACGTTTCAAAAAAGCAATCATAACGCGACGATACTTCAAAATGGCGGACACAACGTCGTCGAAGCGTTTCAAAATAACGGACTAAAAGACCAAACGTTCCAAAATGGCGGTCACAAATACAAACCGTTTCAAAATGGCAAAATTGTGGGCGAGCTGGACGCAGACTGTCAAAGCGACGGGACGATGTCAACTCTAGAGTTTATGCTTCGTTCGGAATTCGAAATATCTGATGACGATCTCATTATGGAAATGAAAAACATATTCATGGCGGTAAGTTCTCGGAGGGAATATTTTCAATACAAACAATTATGTAATTGCTTTCTACACGTTAGCTCCACTGCATCTCTTCCCGTGCATATCGTAAAGGGCAACTAAGGTATAAGGAAACGATGCCGCGCTAAAGGGCGACAGGCTAGCCACCTGTCACCTTGGCGCGGTCCTTCCATCGAGTCATGCAGCAGGTGGGTCTTCGTGTCTTACTTGCTGCAATACTTTGCTAAGCGTGGTGGCGTTGTGCTGTAAAGAGTATGTATGTCTTGCAGCACAACACCGATTACTCTCCTTACCCAGATTGTCGGGATACAGTGTGTGTTTTTTTATGGAAACTGACACGGTTGGCTACATCAACTACGAACATCCGTGACGTCAGCCCATAACACCGGGTGAACTAGGTGCCATGTCAGTGCTTCCTTTCATTTCATGTCGGCTAAACTGAACTGGACGGAAAACACGAACTATTTACATAGCCGTTTCGACCGACGTTGAGTTCAGTGCGGTGGTATCAACCCGGGCGGGATAAACCCATCACCTGCTAAGGTAAGAAGGGAAGGGAGTGGAATTCGAACCGCGGTCAGCCTCCAACGGTCGAGCGGTCACCCATCTAAGTACTGACCGCGCTCAGGGTTAATTAACACAGTCGACCGACCGCACCACTGAGCTACCGAGGCTGACATTAGTTACTATTAAAAAAAATACGTACACGGTGCGCATTTCGCGACAGACGCGACAGAACTTGCAATTAGTTTTTTTTTAATTTTTTTTATTTATGGAAACTGACACGGTTGGCTACATCACCTACAACGTCCGTGATGTCAGCCCATAACACCGGGTGAACTAGGTGCCATGTCAGTGCTTCCCCCTTTGATCGTGGCGGCTTCACTGAACGGCCGGTCTATTCCTGTAAATTCTGACAGCGGAATCAGCGCTGTTGTGGCGCTGAGAGCCACTCACCAAAGCGGCTCTCAGCGCCACATCAGCGCTGATTCCGCTGTCAGAATTTACAAGAATAGACCTGCTGGTCGGAAAACACAAACTATTTACATAGCCGTTTCGACCGACGACGTTTCATTCAGTGCGGTGGTACCAACCCGGGCGGGTTAAACCCTACCACCAAGTAAGATTAGGAGGGAAGGGACGTACAGTTTTACGAGGAATCCGAACCTCGGTCAGCCTCCAACGGTCAGCGGTCACCCATCCAAGTACTGACCGCACCCAGCGTTGCTTAACATTCAATAGCGACAGTTGACTGTCTGCACCACTGAGCTATCGAGGCTGACAAAGGAGGTTTGTCTAATGCAGCTGTTCCCAAAAGGTGTTCCGCGGAACGCTGGGATTCCGCAGAAGGGTCACAGGGGTTCCGTGGGTTACAACCGGAAAAAGCACAAAACGCTCTCCCTAATCAAAAACGTGTAACATGTTTTTAATTTCAAACTATAGTCTTGCTATTAAAATCAAACATGATAATCCGCCAACAATTTAGTATCAAAAATTAGGTATCAGATCACATCAATTTAATTTTTATGTTCACAATAGCTAGTTAGCTTTATTAATTGACTTGGTGTTCCGCCAACAGAAGGACCATCATGCAGGCCGACTTTTAGAAATCCTCGTGGGTGCTCATGCAAATTTTTTATTTTACTTTATCCACTTGTTTTTAATGACATAGAAGAGAAGAAAAGAAGATAGATAAGTATAAAATCCTAGATTGAACAATCATCATCATCATCAGCGTGTTGCTGTCCACTGTTGGACATACGCTTCTCTAATTTTTCCATTGACTTATATATTACTAACGTTATCACTGAATTTTTCTCTAATTCTCCCGGCACCCGACAGCATGGTTTCGCGAAACATTCGCACAATGTTTTGCATTTCACGCCGAATTTACACCTACCTTCTCGGAGGTGATATTGGCCAACCATACTGGATTGCAAAAAAAAAATCTATCGTCGTGGGTGCTCCGCACCCATGACTCATCGCTCGTGGGTGCTGGAGCCCCCAAGCACCCACGGAGTCGGCGCCTATGAGGACCATCATTTATGGTTCCGTAGGCGAAAATAATTGGGAACAGCTGGTCTAATGTATACGTTTTATCTGTTTTCAGAGCTCGGACACGGTAGCCCAAATTTGCTCCTTTCTGTTCAAAATGTTCGCTGTACATCCTGAATACCAGGTACGTACCTATGTAACTTGTTCAAAATTGTAATAAAATAGTTTTAAACTAACAATTTAAAACCAATACAAGAACGAGTAACTCTTACTTAACATAAATACAAAACACCGGCCAAGTGCGAGTCGAACTCGCGCGCCAAGAGTTCCTTATGGCCATGTCATGGCTAGCGCCATTCACGCCATCTATGGCGTGTTATGAAATGCTTCATATTAGTAAAATGTCATTAGTTAAAATGCTTCACAATCTATTCGGTAGATGGCGCGCGCGCATACACTTTTTGGTTTCTTCTATGGGAACCCCCATGATTTTTTTACTTTTTCTTATTTTTATTATTGGTTGTTATATCGGCCATAATAACACATATTCTTTATGTTTTTTTATCGATACGCGAGACACTTGGCGCCGTCAGCATGGATTGTTGAGCCGACGACGCCCAAAAGCATTCGTTTTAGAACGGGGGCTGCGAATGCCGTGCCGGCGTGACAGATGCCTTTTACGCGTCTCTTGAAAAATCCTAAGTCATACACTGAAGGAAACACATCGGGAGGAAGTGCATTTCAGAGTTTCGCAGTGCGGAAGTTAAAAGAAATAATGGAGCGCTTAGTCCGCACTTTAGGCAGCTCTACAGTATAGGGATGCATACGGGATGTTACGCGTGGACCTATGGTGAAATGGTGAAGTCGGAATCACTTCATTCACTCATGAATCAATCATTCACCGTTGAACAGTCGATAGAACACACTTAGTGAAGCTATGTCTCTACGGAGCTGCAAAGGTTCAAGTTCTGTGAAAATTTAAACGGGATACCTATTACGGTTCAAGAGATACAGCCCTCGGTCAGACGGACGGACGGACAGACAGACAGACGGCGGCGAAGGCTTAGTAATAGGGTCCCGTACCGGATACGGAACCCTAAAAATGTAGCTAACATCACCCCCTCCAGGAGCGCGCCTACGCCGAGGTGCTGCAGGTGTTGGGAGCGACGCGGCAAACTCCCACAGCCGCGCAGGTGGCGCGGCTGGAGTTCCTCGAGCGATGTCTGAAGGAGACGCTGAGGCTGTTCCCGATCGCGCCCTTCATACCCAGGAAGTGCGAGGAGCCGTTGCAGCTGGACGGTAAGAGCGAAAAAAAAGCCTAAGGTTGCACTCCGGGAGTGCCGGCAGAAGTGAAAACTTAAACATCAACGTTGTGCATTTTTGAATATTTTAGTATGGTTAGGGAATAATTTCGCACGAATTGTTTTATTTATCAGTATAAAAGTACTATCATTTATGTGGTAAAATACAATATTCATTTATTGCGCTATCGTAGACAAACATGACAATTTATATTACATAAAAAATTTAACACTACAGAACTATTATAATTATTTTACATCAAAAAGTTTATTTCTCAGAAAAATCAACTTTCATCTATAATTTCAACGAATCTTACGATTTTTCAATCAGGCTACGGAACTGACGCGAGTTTAAAATTTTTTACCTATCTAAAAAAACTGCCAAGCGCCGCTAAAGAAGTTTTCACTTCAAAAAAACCGGCCAAGTGCGAGTCGAACTCGCGCACAGAGGGTTCCGTCAGAGGCGGCGCAAGGCGCGGGCGACGTGGGCGAACGCCTACGGCCTCGCAGCCCGAGGGGCCTCGCGCCTCGAAAGCTCATGCAGCTTTGAATCATGAAAAATATTCAGCTAGATCTATTAAAAGAGACCCCGAGTAAACATGTTTATACTTAATCAAAGGCAAACTAAAGCATACTATAAAGCCTTTATCAGACACAAGATGGGAACGCAGGACAGAGGCAGTGAAGGCTGTATTATTGCAATTTGATTATGTTTACTTTTATCGACGAAAGGTATGCTGACAACAATGTTTGATTTGATCAGTATACCGGAAGTCCATTTCAACACTGAAAATCCATAAAATCCATTCCACCAGAGAGAGCCTCGCAAAATACATCTTGCCCACATCAAAAGGTCTTGCCCCTCCACTGGGTTCCGTATCGCCATGTCATGGTCAGCGCCACTCACGCCATCTACATATGTATCAGTTACAATGCTTCATACTCTTTTCGGTAGATGGCGATACATCGGTAGATACACTTTTTATTTTCTTGTATGGGGACCCACGTGGATTGTGTACTTTTTCTTATTCTTTATATTTGTTGTTATATCGGCCGTAATTAAACATATTCTGTGAAAATTTCAACGGGCTACCTATTACGGTTCAAGAGATACAACCCTCGGACAGACAGACAGACGGCGTAGGCTTAGCAATACAATTCCCTTGCCCCTTACTAGGTGGTAGGCTCAAATTGTAGCCGACTGGATTGGTACCACCGTACTGGATGTAAGATGGCCGCAGCCTAGCCGGCATGACCGAAGGGAAGCACTGACGTGGCACCCAAATTCACCCGGTGTTATGGGCTGACATCACGGATGTTGTATGTAGGCACGAGTCAGTAATGTAGGTGATGTAGCCAACCATGTCAGTTTCCATAAAAAAAATGCTAAATGTTAAATGTTAATATGACGATTTCGAGTGCAGTGTACCTAGAATGCGTTTCATCAAAGAATTCCCTTCGCCTTTATGTTGGCTTCACTGTTTCTCTGTCAAAAACTGCGTTGAGCGTTGCTATGTGTACAGATTTAACCGTAATTATCAGTATTTACCGTATTTAATATACGGTAAATACCGATTACATTATTAGGTAATATAACCTTCACAATCTGGCAACACCACAGAGCATCGAATACCGCGCGCGCCTCTCCTAGAGACGCCCTGAGCGCGATTTCCCTACAACGCCGTTGAAGCCTGTGGGCGTGGCCTATGACTTATTACATATGTGTGTTGTGCGTGTGCATTTGTTTTGTGCGTGTGCTTGCTCCTCTTTGTGTGTAGTGTCGATACTAACACACACACACACACATACGAAGCGCTAGCGGCACTGCGTCCAGTTATTGGGTTTAAAATATTATCGCTTAGGCTTAGGGCGTCTCTAGGAGGGGGCGCGCGCGGTATTCGATGCTCTGTGGGCAACACTAATTTAAGCACTACCAACATAACGGCGAAGGTAATTCTTTGATGAATCGCTCTATACCGCCACGCCCTAGTAGTAGGTATTATATTCTTTGATACCGCCTGTGGGTGATGGATGTGCAGGGCCGGATCTAGGGGGGGGGCGGGAAGGGGCACTTGCCCCGGGCGGCAAGATTGGGGGGCGGCAAAATCACCCCCATAAACATAAAGATAAATTGTAAATTACTTATAAAATATGTCTTTGATTTCGATTCAATAAGAATGCTCGCGAAATAATTCGTGTAATGGTACAGGAGCGGAGGCGTTGATACGGACGGCTGAGGGGGCAGGGGGCGGCGCAGCGGCTAGTCTAGTGAGCGAGCGTCGCCGCCGCACCGCCGCCGCCGCCGTAGCGTAGTCGGTCGGTCGGCCGAACGAGCGGCATACGTTCGGCAGGGGCGGCGGCGGCGGCGGTAGAGCGGTATATACCCGCTCCGCTCGCGCGCGTGGTTGGATCGCACGCACGCCCAATCAGTTCTATTTATATTTTTAGAAAAAAAGATACTATCTATTTTTAGAAAAAAGAATGAACATAATCACTCAAATGGTTTTCGAGATAATTGTTTTAAAGTCTCTAAAAAGGAACCTTGAAAAAAATATTTTTTGTACATTAATAATTGGAATTTAAATTTCAAACTACCAAATTCACTTTACAAAGGATGTAGATTAGATCAATAACATACATTTTTTGAAGAAGTTAACATGACTACTTTTTTAGGTACTTATATCGAAAAATTTTGATTTTTTTTTGTATGCTATGATTTTCCCAGGTATGTGAATGCCTTAATATCGGCGTGCGCGCCTATATTAATTGGTGTGAAATTGATTGATATTGATATGCCGATATTAAAAGGCACGCATCGCCATAGGCCAATCCAGTCAGTACTTATTTTGCTTGTATACATTCAATAAAAAATTTAATTATTTTTTATTTTTTATTTTATTGATTCCTGTATTTCATTTTTCCAAACATTTCTTTTTTAATACCGATATACAGGGTGTTTCAGGATAGGCTTGAGAAACTTCAGGAATAGAAAGTACTCATTATTAGAAGAAAAAAATTCTTATCACTCTAATCGAAATTCCGTACTTCTTTTTCATACAAAAATTGGAAATTATTATAAAAACTCGATGGACAGTGAGTGTGGGGAGGTGCTTTCTAGGTCTAAGTATAGCAATGACCTAGTCTAGTCCCCTTTTTTTCTTTTGATGTCATTTAATTTAAATTGTTTGGAATTTACCTACATGCAGTTCAATTCTACTAATTAAAAATAGCTATTCAGTAATTTAATTTTTACTTAATAAAAGCAGATGTTAACCGTCCACCAAATCTCGATGAAACGATTTTCACCAACAAAAATGTATGAAATAAAAAAAAAATCGAACCCTAGAGTGAAGGCGGTGCTAAAGAAGGCTACACAAATCACAAAGGATATGATCGACTCATGTTTTCTTTCATGCATCATTTTTGCTTGCTTTAGCACCGCCTTCAACTCTAGGGTTAGATTTTTTTTTATTTCATACATTTTTGAAGGCGGTTTTTTATATTTTTTTAAATAGTTTTTTATTTCACAGTTTTTTTTTAGTAATTTTTTGCTATTAATGTACTCGGCGAATCGCTCGGCCTTCGGCCTCGCGATTTCGCCTCGCTTTCCAATCCGAACTTGACCAAATTGAAATGGCAATACACGGGAAGCACCAGCTTTCAAATAAAAAAAGAATCATCAAAATCGGTTCACCCAGTCGAAAGATCTGAGGTAACAAACATAAAAATACAGTCGAATTGAGAACCTCCTCCTTTTTTTTAAGTCGGTTAAAAAAGATGTAAAATATATTTTTTTTGCATTTTGCGACAATTTAAGCTTTGAGTTATGATTTTTTTTTATGTAAACCAACATGGGTGGCTGTGTCGAGAGAGATGGTACTGTCGACAGAGCCAAAAAACCCCTCCCCTCGCGAAACCACGCTCAGTGAGGCGCCATGCCAGCAGATTTGCGGACTGTTGCTAGGCTGTCTAGCCCGTTGAAAAGGATTCGGGAAAAAGACTCGCCAAGAGACAGTTCCACACCCTAGCGGTGCGACAAAGAAACAATTTTGAGAATCGATGGGTTCTCAAAAGCCCAATGTCAACAACAAAAGTGTGCTCAGTTTCTCTGCGACGAGTGCTGCGAAGATAGGTTGGATGGCAAGGAATAAGGGAAGCAAGTTCCTCCGAGCAGCGTCCATGATAGTACCTGTAGAACAGACTAAGTGACCCTACAAATCATCTGTGACTGAGAGACTCCAGATCATCAGTCAGTTTCGGGTCTCCCACCAGACGGACGGCTCGGCGCTGTATTGTACTGATTATGAGGCAGAATAAATACTCAATGAAAAATGTTTACGCCCGTACGCGCCAACCATTGTATAATGTCGAATTGAATGTGCATTTTTTTCATTAATCTAAAAAAAATGTCCCCTTTTCGATATTTTTTTTAACATAGGTAATGTGTTTTCTAGTACCAATACTATGTTTTCCAAACCTCGAAAAAATATTCATACCTTTTTGGCATTAGTAGGTATTAGTAAAATTGACCTAGCTAGAATAACCCCCTTTCCTTCGGGAATGTAACCCATTTTACTATAAAAATAAACGAGAGCAAAAGGGCGGCATTTTAAAATTTTGCACCCCCTCCAAAAATATGTAGATCCGGGGCTGTGGATGTGTAAAGAATAAAGTAACTTGGCCTTTCCAGACAAAGTGACACTGCCCGCGGGCGCAACGCTCCTCGTCGCCGCGTTCTGGCTACACCGCTCCCCGCGGCACTGGAGTCGCCCCGACGCGTTCTACCCGGACCACTTCGCGCCGCACGCGCAGGCGGCGCGGCACCGAGCCGCCTTCCTGCCGTTCAGCGGCGGCGGCCATTCTTGTATTGGTAAGAAAGAAGTGTTCTAATTAACAGGTTGAAGAGTACGTATATCTCGGTCAAATTCTGCGGCTTGGTAGACAATGTCCGCTAAAGGAGGTCGCGAGACGAATTCAACTGGGTTGGGCTGTCTTAGGAAAGTTAAAATTCGCCCTGAGGTCTGACCGTCCGCAAAATTTAAAAACCCTTATATATATCCAGTGTGTCCTCCCGGTTATGACGTATGGGTGTGAAACGTGGACGCTGACGGTCGGTGTTGTCCAAAGGTTGAAAGTTGCCCAGCGAGCAATGGAGCGAGCCATGCTGGGAATATCGCTACGTGATATGGTGCGTAACGAGGCAATCCGCCGACGCACCAAAGTAGTCGATATTGGACACCGGGTGGCTAAGCTCAAGTGGCAGTGGGCTGGGCACGTCAGCCGAAGAGACTACGACCGTTGGAGTAACCATGTCCTACACTGGCGGCCATGGACAGGAAAACGGGTGTGCGGGTGCCAGGTTGGACGACGACATCAAGTACGTCGGCGGAAAGCAGTGGTTCCGTACCACTGAAGGCCGGGAGGACTGGAGGAAAATTGGAGAGGCGTATGTCCAGCAGTGGACGCTAACACGCTGACTGACTGTTCTAATTATGCCTTTTTCCCACAGAGCATCAAATACCTACCGCCCGCGCCCCCTACTAGAGGCGCCCTAAGCGATGATATTTGAAACCCAATAACCGTACGCTGAGCTGCTAGCGCTTCGTATGTGTGTGTGTGTGCGCTAGTATCGACACTACACACAAAGAGGAGCAAGTTAGGCACACGCACAACACACATATGTAAGTCATAGGCCACGCCCATAGGCTTCAACTCCGTTGTAGAGAAATCGCGCTCACGGCGCCTCTAGTAGGGGCGGGCGCGCGCATTTCATGCTCTGTGCCTTTTCCCCTTACTAGTTCGGTCAGTCGTTCAGCCTTTATACGCCCACCGCTGGGCGTACGCCTTTCCCAAGAACGTTAGAAGAGGTAGTCGACATTGGTAAGAAAATTAGCAAGCTGAAGTGGCAGTGGTCTGGATGCTGGGCACATCTGTCGCCGGTCTGCGACGATCAGCGTCGCAAGCGGCGGGTGGCCGAGTGGTTTGGGCATCGGCTTCTCATGCGAGAGGACCGAAGTTCGAATCCGTTCGGTGTGTAGCAATGAGTTTTTTCTGACGAAAAAAATTACGTGCATACCTACACCTGCTGCTTCACCGTTCGGAACCGGTGTAAAACTGTAGGTCCCTTCCCTTGCCCCTTACTGGGTGGTAGGCTCAAATTGTAGCCGACTGGGTTGGTACCACCGTACTGGATGTAAGATGGCCGCAAAGCAGCCTCGGCTGTGTTATCCTTTAGTCCAGTATAGCCAGCAATCCAGGGAAGTCTCCGGTATGCCACCTACCTTCTCGGAGGTGATATTGGCTGGTCGGAGCATGCGCTTTGGCCCCTCCGACTCAGCCACCCATACCGGATTACATAAAAAAAAACACCCGACAACCGCTCGGCTGGTCTGTTTTACAGATACTATCACGGACGCTGCTCTGCGGAACTAGCATCCCTTATTCCCTGCCACCCGTCCTATCTCCGCATGACTCGTCGCAGAGAGACTCAGCACCCTTTTGTTGTTGACATTGGGCTTTTGAGAACCCATCGGTTCTTTTTCGCACCGCTAGAGTGTGGACCTGTCTTCCGGCGAGTGTATTTCCTGAATCCTTTAACCTGGGTGTCTTCAAGCGTCGTATTAACGGGCTAGACAGCCTAGCAACAGTCCGCAATCTGCTGGCATGGCACCTAACTGAGCGTGGTTTCGCGAGGAGAGGTGATTTTGGCTCTGTCGACTGCACCATTGGTCCCTCGGCACAGCCACCCATGCTGGTTTACAAAAAAAAAAAAATTACAAGCAAACGTAGCGTAGGACGTAGCCCCTGGGCTAGGTGGACAGATGACCTAAATAAAAAGGTAGCCGGGAGTGGATGGATGAGGTGAGCGGCAGACCGCGTGTGGTGGACCGCCTTGGGAGAGGATTCTGTCCAGCAGTGGACCGATACAGGCTGATGATTAATTGATATAGTGCGACAAGGCTTGAAATGAATGTGGATGACGTTTGTGGGAGGGCGCTGCTGCAGCATTAGGGTTGTCAATTTATTGAAAATTTCCTTACACTAGGGGAAAATATCGC
Organism: Nematopogon swammerdamellus; assembly: GCA_946902875.1. Taxonomy (NCBI): domain Eukaryota; kingdom Metazoa; phylum Arthropoda; class Insecta; order Lepidoptera; family Adelidae; genus Nematopogon; species Nematopogon swammerdamellus. The sequence continues at coordinate 7,673,000 of OX336348.1, read as the reverse complement.
TGCAAAAGAAAATGCATTTATAGTAGGTAAGGTAGGTAGGTACTTACTTATTTTTAATTTTATGTATTGAATGTTAGGTAGACTTGCTCACTAATAAAATATCAGATAGACTTCGATTTCTGCTAACACCACAAACTAAGAAGAGATACTAACGTTATCGTGAACGGGTGAAACGCGAGATGGTCATTTGGCAACACTGTGGCGGCGTTAGTTCAGCTGTCAGACACGTTCATTTCAAGCCATGTCGCACTTTATGTTCCCTTATCTTCTAGAAATCGCTAAATGTTTTATAAAAATTTCAGGTCAACAATATGCGATGACCTTCATGAAGATCATAGCAGCCACAACGCTTCTCGAGTTCAGAGTTGAGCCAGCCGACAGCGACTATGTCGCCTGCCAACTCGAGCATGCTGAAAGTGCTCAAAAGGGCGTAAGCAACAATGGCGTTCCACAAAATGGCGGAATAAAATCGGCCATGACCTTGAACAGCGGCCATAGTGGAAGCGCGTGTCGAAATGAAACTGCAATCCAAGATGGCGGAGCTGTCAACGAAGATAACCTCAAAAACAATTGCACTAATAGAAAAGTTGTAAACAAATCAAATGGAATTGTATCTAATGCCTTTAAAAATAAGGTTGATAATAAGTTATGCCAGAGAGTTCACTGTACGGGAAGATATATTCCAGATGATTACGTTTCCAAAATGAATCTCTCGTCGGATATTAGTGTGCGGTTAATTGGGGGGATTGATGTTAAAATGTACAGGAGAAATGACCATTAGGAATAAGAGGTCCTTTTAGCGACTAGACGTGAGAGCGCACCGTGCGAAAATGCACTGCAGCGCAGCGGCACGGCGCGTCAACTTTCGCTATCCCTCACGCGGCGTCCTACGTGAGCGAAGTCAACGCGAATGCGGTGCGGCGCGGTGCGACGCGAAAATGTCAAAGAGCCGCGGATACTTCGCAGAGGTTCCATGATGGAACAAATGAGAATTTTTGATTAGCAGTAGTTCCGTAAATTTTGTAAACGGAACTAACGCGAATTTTATTTTTCTCACTAATTTCCAACTATTTATTTATTTTCCAACCGCTTGAAGTGGCCTACGTGACTACGTGACGGGAACGCGGTGACGCGGTGCGGCGCGACGCGACGCGTAGCGAAAGCGGTCAGTTGGTTTGATATTTTCGCGCGATTTGGACGCGGTTTGAGCGAGCTTACGTGCGCGGGAAAACGGCGCCGCCTCTCCGCCGCGCACGTAGGACAGCGTGGCCGCGTCGCGTTCAATCGCGAAAAAAGCGTTAAAAATTAAATTAAATATGTGTAATAGGTGCGAGGGGGTAGCCGCTGGAAACGCGTGTAATATATAAACATTTCGATTAACCTGAGAAATCTAAATACTTCACTATACTCTGTTCGGCCAGAGTTGACAGTGACTCATCACAGGTTACCGCGCCTCCCAACTCCCGAGGGAGTGAATGCGCTTTTACATAGCTAAGTCTTCGTTTGTAAGTCGCTCGACATGGATGCATGCGTTTGTTGTTGCCGTCGCGTGTACAACGCAATTCTTAACGTAATTTATATACATTGTTGCCAGTATTCCGACTTAAGAGACATTCCGAATACTATCAATCAAAAGTATTCCACCCCAATTTGTATAAAAAATTTCCCAGAATAATACGAATCTCGGTAATTTTTTTAAACATTATTAAAGGAATTTAACTATAATTAATTATTTATACATTATTTCTTCACAAACTTTATTACCTAATATATTTTACCACAAGGATTAACTCTGATAACAAAAGTGCATTCTGTTCGCACCGATTCAGAGAATTCGCCTCTATGTAAACGCTCATTATTTGCGATGAGTCACTGTCAACATTGTCCGAACAGAGTATAGGCACGCGGCCGAAACATAACTAAAACTTGTCATCTTGAAATGTAATTTTCGCTCTCAGTTTGACTTCAGTGAGTGAGCGAGAGCGACAAGCCCGAACATATAAATATATAAAAATATATAAAAAAATATTTAAGTACTAATTTTAATTAAGTACCCAATAAATAAGTAATAGGGTAGGTATTTTATTTTCATGTGGATTTATTTTTAATAATATTAATTTAACACATGTTATTAAAGTAGGTAATTGTGTCATTTATTAGATAATACAATTTCATGAAGTTCAAAATAATTGTAAAAAAGTTGGTCAGAATTTGTATGAGCACAGTTGGTTTAAAAAAAAATGTATACCTACCTACTTAGGTTAGTAAATAAAACAACTAAACTCTTTATATATAATAAATTTCTTTAATATCCACATTACTGATTATACAAAATCTTACAAATCCCCTTATTCTAAAACTAGGAATTTAAAATAAAATTATTGTTTAACATTCTCGTATTTCATATAACAAACATACACATTGTGTTCCATCCAAGGGAACTATGCCTTGTATGTAACACATATTGTATATTGAGCTCAAAAGAGTCCTTCATCATACTTTATGACAACAAAATACTCTTAAAACCAACGACATTCTACTTTCTGGACGGGCCCTCGTCGTACATTTGACCGGTAGATAGGTGCGATTGGAGTTCTTCTATATATTGCCAATATTTAAAACAGCGTAAGTGCGCGAGCGCCTCCTACATCACGTTACGTTTCCGCTCTGTGAACGTCGATAGAGTAAGGCGGTTAATTGGCAATTTGATACGTATAAGGGAGACAACGATTGGAGAGTGTGCTGAATGCTCACAAATAGCGCGCCTCAATTTGGTGCGTTGTATGCCACTTCCCGATAATTTTTAATTCGTTGCTTAAAACTGCTTCGAGAATTGTCTATAGAACTCCAAGACTTATTTAGAAAAAAAATTCTGGGGGTAGGAGTTCGCACTCCTGCCGCTTTTCTTTAAACGTGGAATCACCGCGGCACGTGGAGAATGCATGTATGTATGTTCTCTTGATAAGCAATGTCCAAAAATATAAAAACAATCTGGTTGTCATGGTTACTCTTGAAATTTATTGAAAAAAAAAAATAATTCCTCTAACTTTGATGGATGATGAATTGATGATAGATATGTAGATAACTCACTGTATAATAATAATAATAATATATTTTTTTAATTTTTCTTTTTTTTATGGATAACGCGACATGTGGCTTCGTTTCACCGATAAGTAGGTGTCTAACGATGCCCATGGACATTCTGTGATGCACGGGGATTGCGAATACCATGCCGGCCTGACAAATTATTAATTTATTATTGTTGTATTTGCGCCACCTTCCTCATTTTGATGATGTACGTGTTTTGTATGTGCGGTACTTAGAAACTGAGCATTACCATTGTCCCGGTACATGTTTCGTGACGTTGACGTCATAAGTTAGATTACATGCATCCCACCTCTTGTACCATATGAGTAAGATGTGATTCCACGTCAATATTTCATCCTTCCTTACCTATAATAAAATCCAACGTCTGCTTTCTGTCTGAGTGTATGTCTGTCTGTCCGCTTATAACTCGAGAACCACTGAACCGATTTTAATAAAACAAAATTCTACGGATAGCTTGATTCTTACCATCAACTATAGGCTACTTACTATCACGCTAAATGGCTTATGAGGTTAGCAGTGAAGTGAAATATGAGAGCGGGCGGAGCCGCGGGCACAGCTAGTACATTATAAGCACGGGATGGACGTCGTGTGTGAAGACTGCGCCACGTATAAATCCGTTGTCTCTGCCTACACCTTAGGGAGACAGGCGTTGTGCTATGTATGTAAGATCTTTTTGAGCTCAATAGATGATTTTAATATTACTTCCGTTGCAACCGTGTCACGCAGACGCTCAAAAGGAATATTACTCGTGGCGAATGTGATGGCACCGAGACCACAGATTACTAGTTACTACAGGTCGGTTAACTAAAGCTGGCACGTACACAGTACTCACACCAATGCAATTGCCCGCGTGCGAGTGAGACAGATCGGGTTTTCGTGATGCGTATGCAGTGCGACGTCTCACTCGCACGCGGGCAATTGCATTGGTGTGAGTACTGTGAACGTGCCAGCTTTAGTTAACCGACCTGTACGGCCGAAACTCTAAACTCAATTGTCACCTGTAAACCTAACGTCAAAATGTATGTGAGAAAATTCTCCGAGACGACGACGTACCTAGTCACGTCTCGCTCTCCGCGGAAATGAAGAGCGAGATAGGGTATGCCGTCACATCAATTTGACGTTAGTTGACAAGTGAGTGTTGTAAAGTTCTGGAAGATCCATTCCGTGGGCAGTGAGTCCCTGGTGAAAGGCGAATAAACTTTTTTCAAACGGAGAAGACAGCGCGAATTCATTACGGCGCAGGCTGAGCAATCGAGCGCAGTGCGCGCGTTTATATGGTGAATTTTGTAGTTTTTGCTTGTTTAAAAATTATTAGAATTTGTTTTTTTTTTCAAATAATGCTCCTTTTAGTGCCTAGAAAATTTAATTCCCTATACAATGACGTAAATTTTATTCCAAAATAATTTCAGTGTTTAGTACTTAATATCCAGATTAAAATATTTTTTTTTTCATATTATGCACTTCATAAAACAAAATTTTTGTTTGAAGTTTTAAAAAATATAACAATTTTCGTTTAATGTCCTATAGAATCCTCTTAACACTGTTTTATCAACATTAAAAACAGTTCTGACATCAATTCAGAATTATTTTACGGAAACCAGCCCGCGCCGTGCCGAGGTGCCAACACAGTGCAGTCGAGACGGAGCCAAATTCGCCTCGTTCGGCGAGGTGCCACACCGGCACATTTGAACTAAACTTCAATAGTAGAGCCTCGATAATCCGTACTCAGTCTAATCCGAACGCCTCTATAGTCCGAACAGCGCCAAGTGACCCCCTCTCGCTGACGAATCTAGGAATGACGTATCTTTTATTTATTGACGATTCTCCTACTCCAAATGTCAAGAAAATACCCCACTCGCGAGCCGTATCAGCACTAACACTTGCTTGGACTGGGCTGACGAAAATGACCTCTCGTTATCCGAAAAGATGATGCTACGTAATTTGAGGGACAAGGCTTTTTATTTGTCAATAAATAGAACCCGCGAGACTAAAATAGATCAGTATATAACTAATAAGTAACTGTTTTTGGTGTATTTTATGATTCAGAAGGTCAATCAATATATTTTTTCAAAGCACACAGCTGCTTTATTGAATTTGTCTATCTAACATACTATAATCCGAACGCTTCGTGAGTCCGAACAGGGGTAGCTTTTTGGTAGTTCGGATTGTCAAGGCTCTACTGTAATACAATGTTTTTTATATTTAATTTTCATATTAAAGTTATTTTCTAGGAATGCTTACACCATATTGTTCCGTTCACATCCCGCACAATATCATACATTTTCGTCGGCAGCTCGCGAATAAACCAATCATTATATAAGGTGCTTCGTTACTTATTTATGTCAAAAATTTCGGGAGGGTTACATACGCACTCAAATAAACACTACGTAAGAAAAAAACATATGTTTATAGGAGCATTTTTTCTCCTAACAAAAAAATCAAATCAAATAAGTAGCTGTAAAAACCAATCATAGTGACCTTATTTACAACCAACAGCTGTTCTAACGGTCATTGACCCCGTACAATGCAAGTTACCTACTGTTACATACAGGTTAATGTTGAGGCAGCACACATGTTTTGTCAAATTTCTCGAAAAGTAATGCTAAAAACATATAATATTTTTTTGCGAAACGTGTTTATTTGACTGTGTATGTAACCCTCCCGAAATTTTTTACATTAATAACGAAGCACCTTATATTGTACTCTTTTCTCTGTCTGTGCCATCATTTTTACTATGCTAAGCCGTAAACAGTCATATATACATATTTTATTCATTTTCATACACCTTAGGCTTAATTCACACAGAGATGGCAACACTCGACCCGGGAAACGCTGAGCGGTCTCGCGAAACTTTAGCCTTTGCATCCCCATGCAAGAAAGGTTTTTTTTTTGTGGTGCGGAAACCTCGATGCGCGAGTCTTACTCGCACTTGGCCGTTTTTTTTTTAATAACCCGCACTTCTATACTTCAAACAGAACACGTTTAACGAATGAATGGTCGCAATTTAAAAAAATAAAACCTATTCTGTACATTTTTTAAAATTTGTAACCTCAAAATGTTTGGAGATTGTGACTTTTTATTTTTTTATTTTATTCCCTAAGTTTAGTTTGATGACCATCCATTCCACGCGGGCGATAAAAAAAACACTCTCTATAATTATTAAAATGCAACTTTAGATTTATTAAAATATCATATAAACCTGATGCTTGTTCGTAAATTGAATGCGTTATTGTCATAAAAATATTTAAAAATTAAACTACAAAATAAAATAAATTAGTTACTTAACTTTAAACAAGTTTGTGCTGATGAAATAGTGTAAATAAATTAACATATAAATGTTTGTAAAATTAATATTGTTAAAAAAAAAACATATTTTGCTATCCCGTTATTCCCATATCAAAATTCATCAGACGTTTCGAAATTAAACCGTGTCGGTCGGTCTGAAATACTTGACGCCGAAGCACTTAGAATTATTTTAGACCTCAAAGTATGTTAGAGCTAAATAATTTAAGACATTTTAATGTTTTAGATCTCAAAATAATTAGATTATTATTTTATAATCTAATTATTTTTAGATTATTATTAGACCTTAAGGTGCTGAACAGACGACGTTCTTTTTGAGCGATCGAGAACGTAACGTTTTTTTGAAGATATTCTCGTCAGCACTGAAATTGTTCTAGCTGTTTTTTTATACGCTGCGTATGCGATGCTTCATATATAATTTAGTATTGTCAATTTTCACATTTAAAAAAAGAACGTCGTTCGTTCAGATCAGAAAACATTATAAACCTGAAACTATTTTAGACCTCAAAACATTATCGACCTCAATACATTATAGACTTCAATACATTTTAGACCTCAAAGCATTATGGACCTCAATACATTTTATGTCAAAACATTATCGACCTCAATACATTATAGACTTCAATACATTTTAGACCTCAAAGCATTATGGACCTCAATACATTTTATGTCAAAACATTATCGACCTCAATACATTTTAGATGTCAAACAATTATCGATCTCAGTACATTTTAGAACTCAAAACATTATTAATCTCATGACATTTTAAGTAGACCGAAAACAATTTTAGACATCAAAATATCTCAAAATAAATCCCAAGCATTTTAGACTTCACAAAATTTCAGAACTTAAAACATTTCAACCTTAAAACAGTTCGGATCTCAAAACATTTTAGACCTGATCGCATTCAGACCGACCGTTGCCCTCACAACAAGCGAGCGACTGTGATGGAATTTTTGTGCATAAACATATCAACATATGACACTTTAGACCCAGCCATACCTCATACCACAACACAAGCCGGTCTACAACCGGTCTAGAACGGTCCCTGTATACTTGTAAATGTCCCCGACATACTGGACCCCGAAGAAAAAAAAAACTACCGCATTGTCTTGACTTTGCATTTGCTTTATTGACGAGGCGGACTTATCGAAGAATGCAGTGTCCTCCAGTCTACCGTGCACGCAGCAATGCATTAATCACTACATTGCTTGGATCATAATGGTTAGGGTAAGTTACTTATTTTTGTATTGGCTTCAAATCCGTGTAGCTCGTTAGCTGTACGGAGTCACAAGCTGTGCGACATCATTATCCTGTCATGGGACTGGGCACTACACCTATATATTTGTGTTATTCTAAGCAAACTATCTATGTATACCGCGCCTCATGATTGAGAAATAAATGTTTTAATTTAATTTAATAGATTTTTGTCAAAGAACACAAAAGTAGAAGTGGAGCGATGACACGTTGTGCATGCCACAAGTAAGCTAAGCCAAGGGATTAATTCGAATGTGTGCCAAGAATTATCATTTAGTAGCTAATAAATTAAATGTGTAAAAAATTTGTGGCTATGTAAATAGTTCGTGTTTTCCGTCCAGTTCAGTGTAGCCGACATTAAATGAAGGGAGGCACTGACACGGCACCTAGTTCACCCGATGTTATGGGCTGACATCACGGATGTTGTAGGTGATGTAGCCAGCCGTGTCAGCTTCCATTAAAAAATGAAAAACAAAAAATCTAGGGGGATATTTTCAAGTTTAGGGAGATTTTGGAGAGGTTTTAAGCATTTTGGACTAGCAACCCTGACCAAGCTTACTACTATGAAAAATTGTCACAGCTTGTATTTTTAACGGAGCTAAATTCCCGGTAATGTGTCACCGACTGAGTCTTGCGAAACTCAAGTCTACTTTCCCAAACGCACAGCGGTCTCCTTCGGGGCCCAACTTTGCACCTGCTCAGCGGACAGTGTCGCGCGGTTCGGCTACACCGCACGCGGCTCACCTGTCGGCGGTGCCGGGCGCGTCGGCCGGCGCGTCCTCGCACGAGTTTTGCGCGTTGTCGTCGAACCGCAGGAGGCAACCGACCGCGCCGAAATATCTGTAAAGGAGAAGGGCCTGTCAGAAAACAAATACACTCCTGAGAAAAAAATTGGTTGTCTGTAAAGTCGGTTTACGGACGATAGTTTTACGTGATAACGTCATACAACCCTTGTTTCATGAATATTCTAAATTTGAAATATTTTCCGACCGGCCAGATATTATGGTACGAGTAACCTCGTTTTAATTTCTGCGGCCCTGGTACTTTTACAAGCTGACGCTTGGGTTGATTGTGCCTCTCTATCGCTTGTTACGCGCTCTCGCTTGCACACACAGGCTCAGATGGAACGTGACGTGATATTCGTGCGTGCAGCCAGTGTTCATCAATTTATAAGACGTTATCACGTCAAAAAAATACACTCAGAAAACAAATACAAAATAATGCAATCCAGGGAAGTCTCCGGTACGGCACCTACCTTCTCGGAGGTGATATTGGCTGGTCGGAGCATGCGCTTTAGCCCCTCCAACTCAGCCACCCATACCATTACATAAAAAAAAACACTGATGAACTGTCTCATTGACTGAGTGGTTGAATGAGTGAGCCAATGAGTCGATGAGTCAGTGTGTCAGTGTACAAGCTAGCGAGTGAGTGACTCAGTGAGGGAATAAGTAAGTGAGTGAGTTAGTAAGTGAGTGAGTTAGTGAGTAAGTAAGAAAGTGATTGAGTGACTTAGTGAGAGATTAACTTAGTAAGCGAGCAAGAAAGAGATTTAATGGGTAAGTAAGAAAGTGATTAAGTGACTTGGTGAGTGTGTAACTCAGTAGACGAGTAAGAATGAATTGAATGACGAAGTGAACGAAGAGTCAGACATGCGCTAGTGCGTGAGTGAGTGACTCAGTGGCGGATAAGAAAGTGAGTGGGTAACTGAGTGAGCGAGTAAGACATTGAGTGAATGGCTTCGTGAGCGAGTGAGTCGAGTCGGTGAGTGAGTGGCTGAGTAAGTGAGAGATCGAGTGAGTGACTGAGTGAATAACTGGGTAAGTCGTTAACTGGGTAAGTAAGGATAAGTGGGTAAGTGGGTCCGTTGTACGTTGGCGCCCGGGTAGTGTTACTCCAGCCACCCGAGCTCTTTGGGTAAGTCAGTCACTGAGTGAGTCAAAGAATTAGTGAGTGAGTGAGACAATGAGTCAGTCGTGAGTGAGTAAGGGTGCACACAACTCACCCCTCGTGCTCTAGGAAGAGAGCCTTCAGCGTGCCGCGCGACCAGTAGTGCATCGCGTACGAGAGCAGCTTCATGGATATCGGGTTCACCCGTAGGAAGTTACCGCAGAACACCACCTGCCCAATATTATCACCATCATTGTTACAGTTGATATACAGCTTCTTTTTTTTATGGAAACTGACACGGTTGGCTACATCACCTACAACATGCGTGATGTTAGCCCATAACACCGGGTGAACTTGGTGCCACGTCAGGGCTTCCCTTCGGTCGTGCAGCAAAACTATCGTGCAACGATAGTTTTACGTGATGATGTGGAATAATCGTAGTACATAGAGCAAAGATCAGTAATTATATTTCCAGTAGAAAGATTAATCATCTTGTGATTGGCCATCAATAAACTTCTGTTGTCTGATCTTGACAGTTGACAAAAAAAAAAAAAACACAGGTCCGTGCGGTCGGTGTACATACTCGTTCAATCTTCTCGTTGGACGCGCACATCCTCGCGATGGAGCCGATGTTGTTGGTGATGGTGACGAGGGTAGCGCGCGCGAGGTCCTCGCGTGACACCTTCGCGCGTCGGTCCGCCGAGCTCATCTGACCGAAGCTGCGGACCAAGAAGCAAGAAGAAAGTTTGTTAGCCGCCCAGGCTCGTGGGGTAAATTTTTTTTTTTTATGTAATCCGGTATGGGTGGCTGAGTTGGAGGGGCCACAGCGCATGCTCCGACCAGCCAATATCACCTTCGAGACGGTAGGTGCCATACCGGAGATTTCCCTGCATTGCTGACACACAACTGAGGCTGCTATGCGGCAATCTTACATCCAGTACGGTGGTACCAACCCAGTCGGCTACAATGTGAGCCTGCCACCTAGTAAGGGGCAAGGGAAGGAACCTACAGTTTGACACCGGCTCCGAACGGTGAAGCAGCAGGTGTAGGTATGCACGTAATTTCTTTCATCAGAAAAAACTCATTGGTACACGCCAACGGGATTCGAACCGCGGACCTCGCATGAGAAGCCGATGCCCAAACCACTCGGCCACCCGCCGCTTAAAGGTTTTAGGTTTCCGTATCCCGTACGGAAGCCTAATACTAAGCCTCCGCCGTCTGTCTGTCAGTCTGTCTGTCCGAGGGCTGTGCGTTGATTCCCTGGTGCTTCCGTACTTGTGTAGTCAAAGCACCTAACACGGGAATAAGTAGCGAAAGCTGCGAGTGGTGAGCCACTTAGAGCTCCGTAACCAATGTGGAGAATTGGTAGACATGCGAATAATGTAGATCGGTATGTCGGTGCAACACACACTTATATGTGGATGTGGGATGGATTTCTCACGAGCTAATGACGCTGACGTAAGTCTGTCATTCGGTGGATCCCCGGTACACATTAGGTGGTGGTCATATGCACTTCCACGCATATACATAGCTGGTGAAAACAAAAGCCTTTAGGCTAGTACAAAACGCTGAGGCCCTGGGCACAGGTTGTGGTTGGATAGGGTGCTGACCCCAGTGGCAGTGAAGGCTTCACCCCCGGCTCTCGACTTCGGTCGGGGGTTCCCTCGGGTGGACGGGTGGTGGCTCGGATCGGCTGGGGAAAGGTCGCAGCCTGTGTTTCCCACGGGATTTTTTCGGAAGAACGGATGTTCGACAGAGCAGCTATGGGGCCTCGATCTGGCATACATGATCACTGTACTCGCAAGAGTGCAGGTAGTAGACGTCTGGATTTTGTAGCCGAAAGGCTGGTATCTCTGGACGTCTATAAACAAAACGTAAATCAAACAACAAAATAATAGTAAAAGGAGGTTGTCCGACGGCTGTATCTCTTGAACCGTAATAGGTAGCCTGTTGAAATTTTCACGAAATATGTGTTACTATGGCAGATATAACAACAAATAATAATAAAAAAAAGAAAATGTTAAAAATTAAGGGGGGCTCCCATACAACAAACGTACGAAAAATCTATTAGTCACGCTACTGAATAATAGATGGCGCCACAGGCTTTTATACATTGCATTGTTGAACGACAAAAGATAGCCGTTCAATTGCCAACGACCTCATTGAGGTGCTGTCATTTTCCCACCGTCAATTGCCAAACTCATTGAGGCTTCTCTCCGATCGTCCTACATATCTTCGAAATTAAAATTCGAAGACCATGCCACCTGGAGCGGATAGGCGAATATTATTGATAGCGGATAGATACGGAAACCTCCGTGCGCGAGTTTTACAAGCACTTGACAGATTTTTTTGTATGGCTGCATCACCTACAACATCAAATCAAATCAAATCAAATATCTTTATTGCACTCAAAAATTGTACAACAGGCAAATACTTAACTCTAAATATAGGGTTCTCTTACAGTACGCCTTATTATTTACAGAGTGGTTATGGAGTGGCAGGAAGAAAGAGACATGAAACTAGTGCTTAAATCTAATTACAAAAAAAAAGAAAAAATTTACATATACTAAATATATTATAGGTAATATTTTAATAAATAAAAACTACATAAATAAATATAATATTCGTCAACATCCGTGATGTCAGCCCATAACACCAGGTGAACTAGGTGCCGTGTCAGTGTTTCCCTTCATTTCACGTCGGCTACACTGAACTGAACAGAGAACGCGAACTATTTACATAGCCGTTTCGACAGATGTTTCATTCAGTACTGTGGTACCAACCCGGGCGGGTTGAACCCTACCACCTAGTAAGGTAAGAAGGGAAGGGAGCTACAGTTTAACGTGGAATCCGAACCGCGGTCAGCCTCGCAACGGTCGAGCGGTCACCCATCCAAGTACTGACCGCGCTCAGTGTTGCTTAACAACAGTCGACCAACTACTACCGAGCTACCGAGGCTGAATGAGGTCCCTTGCCCCTTACTAGGTGGTAGGCTCAAATTGTAGCCGATTGGGTCGATACCACCGTACTGGATGCAAGATGGCCGCATAGCAGCCTCGGCTGTGCTCTCCTCTAGTCCAGTATAGCCGGCAATCCAGGCAAGTCTCCGGTATGGCACCTACCTTCTCGGAGGTGATATTGGCTGGTCGGAGCATGCGCTTTGGCCCCTCCGACACAGCCACCCATACCGGATTACATAAAAAAAAAAACAAAGTGTGTGTGTGCGTGTGCGCCCACGCACACTGTACTAATTTTCGGTTTTCCGTTTTGAGAGATTGCTTGCTCTTGTGTGCTTATGTGTTGGATGTGACCTTATGAATGACTGCACCGCGCGGACATCTGTCAGCCTCGATAGCTCAGTGGTGCAGACAGTCAACTGTCGCTATTGAATGTTAAGCGACGCTGGGTGCGGTCAGTGCTTGGATGGGTGACCGCTGACCGTTGGAGGCTGACCGAGGTTCGGATTCCTCGTAAAACTGTACGTCCCTATTCCCTCCTAATCTTACTTGGTGGTAGGGTTCAACCCGCCCGGGTTGGTACCACCGCACTGAATGAAACGTCGGTCGAAACGGCTATGTAAATAGTTTTTGTTTTCCGACCAGTTCAGTGTAGCCGGCACGATCAAAGGGGGGAAGCACTGACATATGGCACCTAGTTCACCCGGTGTTATGGGCTGACATCACGGACTTTGTAGGTGATGTAGCCAACCGTGTCAGTTTCCATACAAAAAAAAACATGGAACTAACCTGCTGGCGACGAGGTCGCCCGGGAGGCCGAACCTCGCGTAGTCGCCGCCGTATATGTCGCGCACGAGCTTGTCCACGCTGGTGTTGTCGCCGCTGGCCGCGAGCGAGATGGCCTCCTCGAAGCTGCTGCAGCCGGTCAGCAGGCAGCAGAGACCGAGGAATGTTCCGCCGCCGAGGCTGGTGGCGATGATGCAGTTACAATAATTATTATTCAGCAGGCCGGGTGATGGGAACACAACGGCTGTTTGTTACCAGTCGGTCAGACAGTCGAACAGTCCAGTCGGTCAGACAGTCGAACAGTCCAGTCGGTCAGACAATCGAACAGTCCAGTCGGTCAGACAATCGAACAGTCCAGTCGGTCAGACAAGCGAACAGTCCAGTCGGTCAGACAATCGAACAGTCCAGTCGGTCAGACAATCGAACAGTCCAGTCGGTCAGACAATCGAACAGTCCAGTCGGTCAGACAATCGAACAGTCTAGTCGGTCAGACAAGCGAACAGTCCAATCGGTTAGACCATCGAACAGTCCAGTCGGTTCAACAGTAGATGGATCCAGTCGTCCAGTCTGTTAAGTCTACTTACCAACATACGCTACTAGGCTCCCGGAACTATATGCGTATTCTTAAAATGTCAGTTTGTCTTCAGTCAGTGCGCGAGAGTGACAACACCGAACCAAACATCACTTGGTGCCTGGTCGGCCCGCAGCTAGTCGATCAGTCTACACAGTCCAGTCGGTCATTCAAATCTAACAGTCCAGACGGCCACCACGTGACAGATTACTTAATAGTTACTTCGTAACAGATTAATCACTCCATAAAAAAAGTTCCATAGCTTCGGCTTTAATAGTAAAGTAAGTAAGTAAAGTAAAAGTAAAAAACGTTTAATTCTCGATCACGAGGCAGTACAATAAATACACCTTAAAATAACAAGTTGACAATATGAAGCTAGCCTAAAAAATAAAGATATACATACAGTGCCCACCCCCATGACCGGAAAAGGATGTGACACAGCATGTGACTCCATATAGCTAGGTAGCTACATGGAATCGCTGGTTTTAAGCCACACCCAGTATAAAATAATACTTAACAAATAAGAAAATAACTACCCTTATATATATAACCCAAACGCTATGCCCAAAAAATTAACTAAGCAAATCCTAAGACTGCACCGTACTCTATAGTAGTACAATTACATAATTATCTGTATCTATTATATAAAACTAATTCTAATTCCTAATTCCTAATAATAGCCTACTGTTTCGCATCGCCAATCGCTGCGTGCGAAAATGTACCTAAACGATCGAGTGTAAAGTGCATTATTGCTTTGCAGCTGCGCGCAGTTGCGTGGGCGAGCGTGTAGGTATGCTCCGCGCGGCTGACGAATTTCCACTGAATTAGACCGCCGCGCCGGCGGTCCACCGGGCGGTATAGACCGTTCACAGTTATTTTACCTCTAGCCATCAAGTTGGCTAACCTAAGCTCTGTGTTGCCATAATTGGTTCGTCCTATTTCCCTGTACGAAATATTTGAATATATTTTTAGAATAGAAACCTTTATTGCACACGTACAACGGACCGTCTTGAGGTCTCAGTGCGGAGAATGGCCCACCCGCCTTCCCAAGGGGCTGGGCAGCAAACAACAACAACAACAACAACAAATTGAAAGAAGAACAGTACACGACAAGAAACAAGAAATGCAGGAGTGGACTTATCACTACAAGTACAACAGGTACTCATACATAATTTCCACTACTACCGGTAAAATATTAATAGCAAGTAACCCTTTTTACGACCGTAGTACTAGTGAGAGCAAGTGGTGCCAACCTAGAGGAAGATACAATGACATGTGTCAGAGGTAAAATAACTGTGAACGCTCTGTAGGTAGTTAGCGCGCGCAAGTACATAGAGTGCGTGAGGCCTGACCGCGTCGCGAACTATCCGTTCTGACAGACCTGGTGCCGCTGATGCGCCTGTAGTCGCCGGCGCCGCGCACCGCCAGCACCGACACGCCCGAGCCGATGTTCACCAGGATGAACGGGTACGGCTGGCTGAAGTCGTACGGGTGACGGATGTAGCGGCTCAGCGCCGTCTCCGAGTACGGAGGCTGTTGAGCAAACATCGCCGGTGGCTTGATGCATACCTGCACCTGCTGCTTCACCGTTCGGAACCGGTGTAGAACTGTAGGTCCCTTCCCTTGCCCCTTACTCTAGGTGGAAGCCTCAAATTGTAGCCGACAATTGGCATTTCAACTACTCAACACGGCAATGTCCGCCTTAAAAGAAACAAATATCTCCTTTTTAGGGTTCAGTATCCGGTACGGGACCCTATTACTAAGCCTACGCCGTCTGTCTGTCTGTCTGTCCGAGGGTTGTATCTCTTGAACCGTAATAGGTAGCCAGTTGAAATTTTCACAAACTAATATGTGTTATTTATATGGCCGATATAACAACAAATAATAAAAATAGGGGTTTCCATAGAAGAAACCAAAAAGTGTATGCGCGCGCGCCATCTACCGAATAGATTATGAAGCATTTTAACTAATCATGACATTTAACTAATATGAAGCATTTCATAACACGCCATAGTTGGCGTGAGTGGCGCTAACCATGACATGGCGATACGGAACCCTCGATGCGCGAGTTCGACCCGCACTTGGCCGGTTTAGATTAGACGGCGGCGGGTGGCCGAGTGGTTTGGGCATCGGCTTCACATGCGAGAGGCCCGCGGTTCGAATGCGGTCGGCGTGTACCAATAAGTTTTTTCTGATGAAAAAATTTAAGTACATGTCTACACCTGCTGCTTCGCCGTTCGGAACCGGTGTAAAACTGTAGGTCCCTTCCCTTGCCCCTTACTAGGTGGCAGGCTCAAATTGTAGCCGACTGGTTTAGTACCACCATACTGGATGTAAGATGGCCGCATAGCAGCCTCGGTTGTGTTCTACTCTAGTCCAGTACAGCCAGCAATCCAGGGAAGTCTCCGGTATGGCACCTACCTTCTCGGAGGTGATATTGGCTAGTCGGAGCATGCGCTTTGGCCACCCGGACTCAGCCATCCATACCGGATTACATAAAAAAAAAAAAGATTTTGTGTATTTTTATTACTTTTAGTATAATATAGGTATGTAAAATTACTATAAAATTGTAAAAATGTATAAATAGATAAAATAATAATAATAATGTCTCGTGTGGAGGGAGGTGCGTTATGGTACGGGTATACTAGGTAGACAGACTCACAGCGTCGGTGTCGTGGTGCGCGTCGGCGGAGGTGTCGCCGGGCGGCGGCGCGTAGAAGTAGCACTCGCGCGCGCTCACCGTGTCCACGTACAGCAGGCCCGCCATCAGCGCGTCCAGCTCGTCCAGCTTGCGCAGCCGCATGTTCACCTCCTGCGCGCGCGCATACATGTTGTTGTTGTTGTTGTATTTGTTGTTCATTAGTTATTTTATTCGTTTCTTGTTAAGAGAACCAACAGTTTGTACATAAAAAAGGAAGGTTTTTTTTTATGGAAACTGACACGGTTGGCTACATCACCTACAACATCCGCGATGTAAGCCCATAACAACGGGTGAACTTGGTGCCACGTCAGTGCTTCCCTTCGGTCGTGCCGGCTACACTGAACTGGACGGAAAACACAAACTATAAACAACTACTTAGAACTAAAAATTAAAATAACTAAATAATTGAGTTGAAGGCGGTACAAAAGTACATTGATAGATGGCGCCCTTTTGTGCTTTTGTACCGCCTTCAACTCAATTATACAGGGTGTCCCCAGACTGGTGTAGTTCCTTTAAGGAGGCTATTCTACGACTGTAACAAAAGCACTAGTGAAAGAATTTTTTAAATATGTGCTTTCATTAAAATTTTAGGATTTCCTAACAAACTAAATGTGTACTACAATGTGTGGGCGCCTTTAGCGCCGCGGGCGGTACGCGGGCGGAGCAGACGGCGGCGGCGCGGAGGGGCGCGGGCGGGGTGGGCTATCTGTTTGCATTCACTCACGCCGCGTCCGTCCGTATTCCCGCTGCCCGCTGCCCCGCGCCTCGCGCGCGCCCCATTAGAGCATTACAACATTACACTACATTAATAACTTTAAAAATTTCTATCTCCGCAACGTGTGTACCTAGAACCCTACTTCTTTTACTAATTATGTTTGTTACAAAGTGTAGAATAGCCTCCTTAAAGGAACTACACCAGTCCGGGGACATCCTGTATAATAATTTTCATGCTGAGTTGTTACCTTAATGAAGTCCTCCTCGAACTTGAACGCGCCGCCGCCGGTCGCGTAGACGGTGGTGACCAGCGCCGCCATGCCCTTGGAGCGGGCCAGCTGAAGGAACGCGCCCACCTCCGACGTGGGGAAGCGGATGAAGTGCAGCGTGCCGCGCCGGCCGCGGATCTGCACGTTGTCCATCTGTGTCCGCAGAGAGTTGTTGTCTTTGCTATGGTTTGGGGTTGGCTATGGGCCTGCAAACTAGTCACGCTTGATTGGGGAACTTACAGGGTTGCCAGGTGTCCGCTTTTACCGCGGACAGTCCTCTTTTTTGAAGTCTTGTCCCTGGAAAATGTTTAGACTTCCGCGGACAAAACAAAGGGGGGATAGATTTTTCGTAAAAGTTTTACCCGAAAAATCAAAGGTGAAAAATGTCCTTTTTTCTTATCTGGACCATCTGGCAGCCCTGGGAACTTCACACAAAACTCCGCTCTCTCCGCCAGCCTATGTCCTCCTGGAGGAGAACTCCTCCTTGAAGGCCACAAGACTATCTGCAGACCTCCGCAACGAAAGGCTTTCGTGCGGGGTACGGAAACCAGAAAAGAGGGTTCACCTGCAGATGCACGTCCCGCCTGCCGGTCTTGCCGTAGGCGGAGTTCCTCGTGAGGTAGCGGCGGATGTTGCGGAGCACCTCCGTCTCCTTGTCGAGCTCGCGGCGGCCCGGCTCGCGCGGCTCGAAGTACACCAGCTTGGTGAGTGTGCCGCCGATGTCCATGCCGAACCACGGCATCGCTGCGCGGCAAACGTTACACGAGATTTAAGGCGGAAATAAGACTCAAACCGTGCTACCCGAGCACTGATGAGTGAAACCCTGCGAAGTTTCTTACCGGTTCTTCTTTGTGGGTGTAATCGAATCGGATAGAACAAATTGTAACAAATTCGAGTACAGTCATGCTGTCTAATGAATGCTTAATAAACAATATACAATATACAAAAAACATGAACCGTATTTTTTTTTTATGTAATCCGGTATGCGTGGCTGAGTCAGAGGGGCCAAAGCGCATGCTCCGACCAGCCAATATCACCTCCGAGAAGGTAGGTGCCGTACCGGAGACTTCCCTGTATTGCTGGCTGTACTGGACTAGAGGAGAACACAGCCGAGGCTGCTATGCGGCCATCTTACATCCAGTACGGTGGTACCAACCCAGTCGGCTACAATTTGAGCCTACCACCTAGTAAGGGGCAAGGGAAGGGACCTACAGTTTTACACCGGTTCTGAACGGTGAAGCAGCAGGTGTAGGTATGTACTTAAATTTTTTCGTCAGAAAAAACTCATTGGTACACGCCGACCAGATTCGAACCGCGGACCTCTCGCATGAGAAGCCGATGCCCAAACCACTCGGCCACCCGCCGCTAATGCAGATGTAAATAGGTGCGAGATTCGTTCTACTTGCGCGGTGGCTGATACGTCGCGCCGACGAAGAACGTTTGCGCGAAAATCACACAATATATTAAATTTCACGTGTTGGAAAGATGGAAAACAATATTTTTTCCGCTACGATTGTAGGGAAAAATATTATCTGTATTTCTATGAAGGTCTTGTATTGAAACAATTGATGTTTCTCAAGATAATTTGACTTGAAAGTACAATAATTTTCGTACTTTTCGTTATTTTTTCGAGATTTATTTAACACCTTTCCAAAGTAGTAAAATATATTTTTTTGTTAATTAAAGATCAATACATAACACATATTTTTTACAGATTTTTTATCTTTCATATAATAGCTCAATAATTCCGACCGATTGAACTTGACCTTTTGAGCCATATTTCCGCCTTAAGACAAGACACCACCGGGTGGCATATTTCCAAAGTCTAGTATGCGAATTGCTCTGATTGGTCGTTCTCAACTTTGGCGGGAAATATAAATTTCGGAAGTATTTCCGAAAATAAAGTTTTCTTAGGTGGTTATAAAAAAATAACCATAACCTAATTTTAGCACCCTAACATTGCTTAAAAAGTCGGTTTACGGACGATAGTTTTACGTGATAACGTCATACTGCCCGTCGTCTGCTGCTCTGGTACTTTAGAACCAGAGAGATAAATGTGTACAAGCCGACGCTTGGGCCGATTGTGCCTCTCTATCGCTTGTTACGCGCTCTCGCTTGCACACACAGGCCCAGATGGAACGTGACACTTTTTCGTGTGTGCAGCCGGTGTTCATCAATTTATAAGACGTGACGTTATCACGTCAAAAAAGTAAAACAAAACAAATTTTGGCAAAAGGGACACAAACCCATGGCCGAGATCGAAGAAATAAAAACCCTACACTCTACCACTGAGCCACCAAAGTACATATGCGACCAAACGAATATCGAATTCAGTATGTTCGCTGGGGGTGCCGGAGGCGGAGCCAGACTCGTCTCTCAAACAATCAGAGCAACTCGCATACTAGACTTTGGAAATATGCCATCGGGTTGGTTTCGGGAACAGTAAGTGCGGACTGACCGGGTTGCTGGCCGGCGGCGGAGGTCGGCGGCGCCGCGGCGGCCGCGGCGCCGTGCGCGGCGCCTCCGCTCTGCTCCGTCATGGCGGACAGCCCCCAGGAGATGCGCCGCGACCGACGCTCCGCGCCGCTCCTGCAAACATTTCATATAGTCATCTGTGGTCATCGCGATACCTACCACAGAATACTTAATAGGTACTATCGTACTCTCGTATGCTATGCGTCACATTCACCGCACACACACACACACACACACCCTCACACACATACATACATTGGTTATGTCCGCAGGCCGTCATCTATCCCAGGGGTTCTCAAACTTTTTTTTTCAGGTACCACTAAAACATTTTTTTTTATGTAATCCGGTATGGGTGGCTGAGTTAGAGGGGCCAGAGCACATGCTCTGACTAGCCAATATCACCTCCGAGAAGGTAGGTGCCATACCGGAGAATACGTTTTGCGGCGCACCACATTTACCTACAAGAAGCTAATAATAATACATAATTATCTTCTATATCTACATTCTTAAATTATCTTTGTAGGTTAGCATCACACAAAAGTTCAAATTAAGGGGGGGTACTTACTAGGCAAAAGCACTTAGTATTTCCCTAACCACACCCATATTTCTAGTGATTTTCAATCTTTACCTAACTATACTCAGACAGAAAGCAGACGTTGGATTTTATTATAGGTAAGGATTAAGTATTAAGAATGAAAGAAATGTTTAAATAATTATATTGTTAAAATTTTTAAAATCAATGTAGGTATGTCATACATAAGGTATGTAATCATGTGTTTGTATTGTTATTATAACACTTTAATTAAATTTGTGTAAAGAGTGAATGTACAGCTCCTGTGAGCTCTTAAACATTTAAATAAATAAAATTAAAAAAATATATAAGCATATAAATTATAGTTAAGTATATCTATTGAAATATGGCTATAGTTAGGATAATATAATGTGATGTTTTGCCTAGTACAAAATGATTCTTTTTCCTCCATTGTTAGTGATGTCGGAAACGGATCTAAAAATTAAATTCTTATCGAATTTAGTTCTGAAAAGTCTTTCGGAACTCACTATGAGCATTTAACAGGGGTTTTTATATCTCTATAAACATCAGAATTAATTCAAATTATATTTATGTTCATAAAGAAAACTTACTAAATTAGGATTATGGCACTTTTTATTTATTCATTTATTTATTACGACCAACCAAAAGTGAAATTAATTACATTACAGTAATACTTATGATTAAACACATACACCGGTGAAGGTTGATACAGATAAGAAAAAAAAAAACATAACAGATGGATGACTACAAACCATGTAGATAACTTAGAATGTGATGTAATAGATTAAAAACTAAATAATAAACTAGTGATTAAAGTAAAAATGTAACCATGAATGAATATGAGTGAAAACAAAAATAACTGAAATAAGCAAACAATCACCAAAGAAGAAATTACAATAAAACATGTGAATTTGATACGCAAGCCAATATAAAAGTTACTACGAAGAACTATGGACCAACAAGTACTATGGCATGGTTGACAGGTACCTAGTGCATATAATTAAGTAATTTATTGCCGCTTATTAAATTTTTTAGAACATAATGTTTAATATTTTCGCGTACCACCTCGAAGCAGTCCGCGTACCATAGATTGAGAACCGCCGATCTATCCGTGACCTTTCATATTATATATATTTTTAATGTAAACTGAGACTGTTGGCTACATCACCTACAACATCGGTGATGTCAGCCCATAACACCGGGTGAATTAGATGCCGTGTCATTGCTTCCCTTCATTTCATGTGTCGGTTAAACTGAACTGGACGGAAAACACGAACTATTTACATATATACCCGTTTCGACCGACGTTTCATTCAGTGCGGCGGTACCAACCCGGGCGGGATAAACCCTACCACCTAGTAAGGTAAGAAGGGAAGGGACCTACAGTTTTATATATTTTAGTTAGTTTCTGGATAATTCGGTAGATGACGCTGTACCGTGTGGGGCCGGTACTTAAAAAGAATAGCCCCACTGCATCTCTCCCCGTGCATGTCGTAAAAGTCGACTAAGGGATAAGGACAAGATGCCGTGCTAAAGGGCGACGGGCTCGCCACCTCTCACCTTGGCACGGTACTTCCACCGAGTCATGCAGCAGGTGCGTCTGCGTGCCTTACTTGCTGCTTGATCGATTGAATCTTGTTCGAATACTTTGCGAAACGTGGTGGTCGGTGTTGTGCTGTAATGTACCAGAGTTCTTGCAGCACAACACCGATTACTCTGCTTACCCCGATTGTCGGGATTCAGCGTGTGTGATATGTATGTATGACGCTGTTCTGCCGTGTTCTGCATACAGATTCAGATATTTATTTCGCCATAAAGAACACACAACATTAACAATATTTTATTGAGACATAAAATATGCATATTTAGTATGGTTCGTCATCATTTTTAGGTTTCCGTATCCCAGACGGAAGCCTATTACTAAGACTCCGTCGTCGTCCGTCAAGTCGTCTGTCCGAGGGCTGTATCTCTTGAACCGTAATAGGTAGCCCGTTGAAACTTTCACAGAATATGCGTTACTATGGCGGATGAAACAACAAATAAGAAAAATAAGAAAAAGTTAAAAATTAAGGGGGGCCCCCATACACGAAAAATTTTATTAAAATAGATTACTCACAGTATTTAATAATAATAACAGATGGCGCAAACGACTTTTATACATTGCATGTAGTGTTAGGTGCTGTCATTTTCCCACCGTAAAGTGCTATCGACCTCATTGAGGCGTCTCTAAAAGATAGCCGCTTCTTAATCTTTGGTCGTTCCAAAAATAGAAATTTCAGAAGTTTTATGTTTGACAGATCACTTTTAAAAAATAAAGTGACGTTACTATGGTAACAGCTGTCAGTGGGCAAACATGGAGACCTGCCATAACATAAACATAATATATCTGATAAATTCAAATTCGAGGACCATGCCACCTGAGCGGATAGGCGGATATTATTGATAGCGGATAGATACGGAAACCTTCGCGCGCGAGTGAAACTCGCACTTGACAGATTGTTTTTGTCATCTCATGTCACTCCTGTTCAGCAATGCAATCTATAAGCAAGAACCGGATAAGAAACCTTAGAGTTTTTTTTTAAATCATTAATAAAAGTTGAGTTGGTGAAAGATTAATTAGATTAAAAACAAAGAGATTTTATGTATAGAGTGAGCACTACGAAGAAAGAATACAGAGAAATGACGGCCAATAGCTGAGGTATGAGGTAAGGTAGCGGGGTGGCGGAACGCTGAGCCGCGCGGGGCGGGAAGCGAGCGGGAGAGGGGCTAGCTAGCGAGCGACTAGCGGCTAGCGGCCCGGCCGGCCCGGCCGGTCAGTCAACACGTGCATTGGAATACGTAGGGTTGTCACTTAGTCTACCAAAAATATATTTTTCGATTTATTATTTTACGAGTAGGTATTATGGTTAATTGTGCCCGTAGTCTAGTGGTAACGCTTCTCAATGCAGAAGTTGCGGGTTCAAATCCCGGGCACTAACTAATGTACTTATTTATTTCCTTGATAAGGATTGATATACGTGCATTTCATAACGAATAGGTACGATCGGTCCGATGAAGAAAAATAAAGTTAGGTAACTAGTGCACACTGGTCTATGAAAGGTATTTTTGTGTAAACTGCTTCTGATTTCCACTGGTCACCATGTACGAGTAATCGAACCGGATATAACAAATTGTGACAAGTTCGAGTGCAATATGACTGCCATAAGAATACTCAATAAACAATAAAACAACAACAATAAAAACAATACCTCCTATGTCAGTGGGCAGAGTCCGTGCCTAGCAGTGGGACGTTTTAAAGGATTACAGAAGAAAACAGATAGTGAATTTCATCGAAAAAAACGTTTTTATGTATTTAAACTTAAAATACAGAACTATAATAACTTGAAATACATACCTAAACTTATATGGGTTTTTAAATTACCGTGGTTATTTGACATTTTAAGAAGTAACAACGGCTTTACTCGCTATCGAAATACGAGCTGTGTGGCTCGACATTTCGGCCAGAGTGCTCATGATGATGGGCCATACGTTTGGCCTGAAACGTCGAGCCACACAGCTCGTATTTCGACCGCGAGTAAAGCCGTTTTGTATTCTTATAATACCTACACTTAATAACTAGAATAATATCTAAAAAACTAAACTTAATAATAAAGAATTCATAACTGCGGTCTTGGCCTTGGACTAAACTTAAAATCTCCAAACCAAACATACATAAAATAAAGAGTGCAGCATTTATTTAAAAATATATATATATATATATATAACTAAAAAAACCATTAGGTATTGTCACGTAGTGAATTTTAATAGCGGACTGTCGAAATGCCGTTTACCGAAGTGTCAGAGACACATTGCCAGTACGGAGGAAAATACTCCGTACTAAGGCTACGGTACACGTGAGGCGTCCGTTACTATTCAATATTATTACTGCCAACCTACATCTTTGAAAATTCAATCACACATATCTCGGCGTACTACACTCTCACTACGTAACCGAGCACACATTCTTGCATCATTTACCGAGCGTGAATTTCCACGATCTCTTTCCGCTGTCAGCCCATACTAAAATTATATATTGTTTGACGTAACGAAAAAGATAGCGAGCGTCGGTATGGAATTTCTGTTTGCTGTATTTGGCAACACCGCACATCGCGGTGTTGATTAATGGGTTGCCATGCGGTTAAAATATATCCCAAATAGACGGGAATTCACATTCACCTCGGTTGTATTTATCTTACATATTAATTCAGACATCATCGGAGGACCCCTAGTAGAGGTCCATTATTACCAACAAATGGTGTTACAGGCCTTCAGCCACTTAGATTCAGGTAACCACATACAGTGCGCGTCATTGCGTGCTAGCCGACTTCATTCCGCAGCCACACCACAAACGCGCGCTGTCACCTATAAAAGCGGTACTCAGTCAACCAAGACTTCACTTCTTCTGTTAAATAATTCTCCGCTGCAAGATAAAATATAACGCGCTCGATCTGCCGCCGTGAGTTACACTAGTTTCCCTCGCGACCGTGCCATTGTCAACGAGCCGCGGCGCTGTACCGCCGCCGCCGTCGGACGCTTCCAGCCGTTCATCTCAGCGTTGAGACAGGAGTCCCCACAGCCAGGGTTACGGGTAACATTACAATCTCTCCAGCTCTGCCCTGCCTGTCGCTTGTGAGACACCGCCGGCCTAGCGGTTGTCGTTGCGCTTCACGCACAAAACGTATAACGCCCATCTGTGTATTTTCTCTCTTCCCATCCACAGGGCACCTTGATATGTGTGCATTATTTAATGTGGGTGTGTTTGTGTGTGTGTGTGTACAGCTTCTACGTCTGCACGTAGATCCTTCTACGTTACACGTAGACTTCCACGTTCTACGTTCTCCGTCCGAGGACGCCTGCATCATCTGCGACGGCATAGCCGGTACGAGCCACCTGGGCCCTACTCCTCGTCCGGCTGTTCCGAAGCAGAACTTTGTGAAGAGGGTGGAGATCGAGCGACGCGTCGGAGACTTCGTGTCGGCCTTCCTGCGAAGACCTTCGTCTCCCCTTCCGAAGCTAAGTTCTCGGACAGAATTATAGCTCTAATCGATTAGCTCGGTCGTCACCCCTACGATGCTCAAGTGATTCTGATAACTCACACCCTGTCTTTTTACATCGTATATTTGTGTTTTATGAAATAAACGATAAATTTATATTTATGAGCCGTATTCTATTATTTAAGTCCCCTTTTTCGTCTCAGTATACTTTGGACTACACACACAAACACAACTAAAATAACTCTTCCTCCGTACTTAAACAAAATAATTTAAATTTCACTTTACACAAATTTAAATTTTCACTTTCCCTTAAACAATGTATCATCTTGGACTATTTTTATCCATCTTTCTCGTATTGATCCCTTAGTAGGATGTGGAAACCTTGTAAAAAAAAATATTTTCTTGAAAATTTCTCAATTACTTACTAATAAAAAAAAAATAAAAGAATAGCGACAACCCTAATTAGCGGTCAATTCACTCTCATATTTTAACGTGGTTTAATACATATTTATTTACTTTCATACATGATATCCCAGAACTCTATTTCTAATCATTCATATGTGGCAGCCCTAATGAGCGCGTTCAATTTATTTGTTTAATTAAATAATGCTTATGTTATTGCAATGCGAGGTCAATACATAAAATTTACAAAATTTTCAAATTGAAGTAGCGTTGTGACAGCCCTAATTGGCCAGTTGAACCAAATATTTCTAAGCACATGGAAAACAAGATATTATATATAAGTTCTTTCAAAATTAGTTAATAGTACGCTAAGGGGGGGTTCTGTATCGTAAATAAATCACTTTTGAGGAACAAAGATTTTTGTTTACAAAAAAAAAATTTATAATAATGTAAAATGTAAAAAAAAATTCTTTTCTTAATCGTTTCAGTTTCATGCCAGGAACAAAAAAGTCTTTCAACACATAGATCTCTATCTTTCAGAAATTGTGAAAACCACAATTTTAGTTTTATTAGTATGGAATAGAAAGAATTTGATTTTTTTTACCAACTTACACGTGTTACATCAAAATGGTAATGAAGAATTTTTTGTTACTGTTATGAAAATGAATCGATTAGGCTATAAAAATCAACCACATATTTTTTTACATACATAGATTTTCATACATAAAAAACATTTTTCATAAAAAAAGCCCAAGGTCCAAAAAATTTTATATAGGTTTTACTCCCTATATGATGCAGAACCCCCCCTTAGCGTACTATTAACTAATTTTGAAAGACCTTATATATTAAGATCACAATGAAGTGACCTATGAAATGAGATGCCATCACTTTTCCCAATATTTTTGGTATGATTTTTGCAATATCGCAACACACAACCGGGCATAATGACTGGCGCGATGCGAGCCGCAGACGGACGGCAGCGAGCGCGCGGACGGCGCGTCCGCCGCGTTCGGTCGCTCGCGAGCTACTAGTCTCAAGAGGGTCCCTCCGCAAAATGGTTACTCCACCGCGGTGGAGCGAAGGCTGTTGCCCGGGTAAGAGGTCTAGTAGAATACATGATACGTCATTGATTAAAAAACATTAATGAAAGAGAGACCACTCTTTTTTTTTTTTTGCGCGTTACGTTTTTTATTTAAATTAATCAAAATAACCTAATACAATAAAATTAAACTAAAATTAAGAAATATGATAAAACTAAACTAAAATAACTTATAAACTAAACCTAAAAAATAAATAAGTAAATAAAAATTAAAACTACCTATAAATAAAATATTAAATTTTGTACTTTTCTTTTATTATTTTTATTTATATTTAATTTAAATTTGACAGAGTCGCTGCACCGGTGCAAGTGCCAAGTACGCACGCCGCGTTACACCTCTGAATCTCAATGGCGATTCGCCGAACCACTCTTAATTTTTTTACTTTTTGCTGTTTTTTTTATCATCTGTTGGCATATATATACGCTATAATAAATAACACATATTCTGTGAAAAGTTCAACCGACTATATCTATTACGGTTCAAAAGATACAGCCCTTGGACGGACAGACGACGTAGGCTTTTAATTACGAAGGTTTCCGTATGCATACGGAACCCTAAAAATATGTCACGACCAGGAATTCGAATCCTGAGCCTCTGGCATGAGTGTCGACGACATATTATATAATTCCTAAAAACAGTAAAAATTAAAATTTTTAGGAGTATTTATAACCCCTAAAAAAGTGTATTTCTCCCAGCTATGATCAGTGTGACCGGGCTTCGATTTTTTAAATTAGGGTTGCCATTTGCCAGGTACCAAGATGGAGAAGATGAGTAGGTTACTGTGGGGCTGATATTAACAAATTATTGTTGAAAGCCCTAAAAATAAATTAAATAAAAAAAAGTAACAATAGCCAGAATCTATGGAAGACTGTTAGCACTAAAACACACCACGCTGTCTTGCGTGTATAACGACAAATCTATTTACCACTCACTTTTTCAAATCGCGAATCAACGTTTCAAAATAAATACTCAACACTTTGGTGCAATGAAAATGCGATTAAAACGGCACATTTGAATAAAGTAGGTAAAAGACGTGCACTCGCTATGACACACACACTACGACTGACTGAATTATCAGCTCATTCTCACTCACAACAGAGAACATACATATCTTCATATCTCTCCAGTAGGGCTATTACGAGTTCCGCTACGCCGGCTACGCCGAGGTGTAGCGTGCGTAGAGAGCGTAAGCGTCTGCGCGGAAGCGAACGCGATAGATTTGCGAACTCGCTTCCGCGCAGCGGCTTACGTTCTCTACGCACGCTACACCTCGGCGTAGCCGGCGTAGCGAATCTCGTGATAGCCCTGCTGATATGAATACAAATACCTAGAGCAGGGTTTGATTTGAGCTCACTTAAAATTATCGTACGCGAACGAAGTTGAAAAGGATCGTATTTAACCGTAAATATGTATGTACACCATGGTCCAAAATAACGTTGACAAAATTTAAAAGATCATATTTAAAAAATGGAATGCGTTGCATTCCATTTTATTTTTGTACGATCTGGTCTTCCACTCGTCCTGCAGCTGCTGCAGTTATTCCACGTCGCCAAAACGCGAAAACAGTTATGGTTTGGGGTGCAATTTGCGCCACTGGCAAAACTCCCCCGTTTTTGTAGAGAAAGGTATCAAAATTAACCAAGAAAATTATTGACGAGACAACCTTGAATCTGTGGTTCTTCCTTGGAGTCAACAGCACTTTGGTAACCATCCATGGATATTCCAACAAGACTCTGCCCCAGCTCACAGGGCCTTATGTGTTCAACAGTGGTGCAAAAGCAATTTCCCTGATTTCATCAGCTCAAAAGAATGGCCACCCTACTCGCCTGATCTGAATCCCATGGATTACAGTTTATGGTCAATGTTAGAGGCAAGGACCTGTACTACACCTCATAGAACTGTTGATGACCTGAAGGCTTCTCTTACACGCGAGTGGGACAAAATATCTGTTGAGGAGGTGCGGAAAATTGTGGAAAATTTTAACAAGCGTTTGACTCTTTGTATTAGCGCTAAAGGAGGTTATTTTGAAGACAAATAGGAATTCTTGTGTAAAATAAGTTGTATTTTTATAATTTTTAAATTAATTTAATTTAAGTTTAAAGGTAATAAAATTATTTAAAAAATCACTTGTCAACGTTATTTTGGGTCACCCTGTATAATACGTATAAAGTAAGTCTCTATCATTCTATTCTATACAAATATAAAAGTGACTATGTGGTCGACAATACGATAGAACTGTTTGTTTGATGACAGCTCGGATAGTGACGATAGTCAAGATTGCGAAGACGAAGATTGCGAGGTCTCTGACGACGATGAAACGTCTTTTACGAGTGCCTCCGTCATCCAACGACAACCATCTTCTTACATAACTCTATCGAAAGACGATTTAATGGCAGGAATATCACCACTGGCAGATGATTAGAAGTACGTATTAAATCATTGGTAATATTAATCCAAATCCAAATCCAAATCCAAAATATTTATTTCTTAGAAAACATAAAAGAAACATAGTAACAGAGACAAAAAATCTAGATAGTAATATGAAAGTTGTTTATGTATTGTTACCATGTGATCGGAGATAGGCACTAGATTTTCGTCTGTATTGCCCACAGAGCATCAAATACCTACCGCGCGCGCCCCCTACTAGAGACGCCCTAAGCGATAATATTTGAAAACCAAAAACTACACGCAGTGCTGCTAGCGCTTCGTATGTGTGTGTGTGCTAGTATCGACACTACACACAAAGAGGAGCAAGTTAGGCACACGCACAAAACAAATGCACACGCACAACACACATATGAAAGTCATAGGCCACGCCCACAGGCTTCAACGGCGTTGTAGAGAAATCGCGCTCAGGGCGCCTCTAGGAGGGGCGCGCGCATTTGAGGCTCTGTGGTATTGCCTTATTCCGTTACATTTAGGTGTGGCAACGCTTACCTACTATCTGTCTATTAACAATTTTGGACGGATGATAGGCGAGATATTAACTATTAAATATAATACATTACTCAAATCAACAATAAAAAATAATAAATAAGAATATGAGCAGTATTTGTAAAACATATATAAATATATACCTAACAATAATTAATTAAAAATGTTAAAATTTAAGCTTATTTAAGATCCCAAATCTTTATACGACAGTCCGGCGTCCATACCTTTTTTATTAATTCAATTCAATTGTTTCCGGTAGAAATACAAATTTTTAGCTTCGGTGTTGACACTAGTTAATAATCCTCGTCTAACCGAGCGCTGACAAAACTCCTTACATCACGTCATCGCGTGATTTTGTGTTTTTTTATGTAAACCAACA
Source organism: Nematopogon swammerdamellus (assembly GCA_946902875.1). Classification (NCBI taxonomy): domain Eukaryota; kingdom Metazoa; phylum Arthropoda; class Insecta; order Lepidoptera; family Adelidae; genus Nematopogon; species Nematopogon swammerdamellus. The sequence continues at coordinate 7,642,571 of OX336348.1, read as the reverse complement.
TGGGTGGCTGTGCCGACGGACCAATGGTACAGTCGACAGAGCCAAAATCACCTCTCCTCGCGAAACCTATGCTCAGTGAGGCGCCATGCCAGCAGATTTGCGGACTGTCGCCACCAGGCTGTCTAGCCCGTTGATACGACGTTTGAAGACACCCAGGTTAAAAGATTCGGGAAAAACACTCGCCGGGAGACATTTCCACACCCTAGCGGTGCGACAAAGAAACTATTTGGAGAACAGTTGGGTTCTCAAAAGCCCAATGTCAACAACAAAAGGGTGCTGAGTCTCTCTGCGACGAGTCATGCGGAGATAGGACGGGTGGCAGGGAATAAGGGATGCTAGTTCCGCAGAGCAGCGTCCGTGATAGTATCTGTAAAACAGACTAAGCGAGCCCACAAATCGTCTGTGACTCAGGGACTCCAGACCATCTGTAAGTTTCGGGTCACCAACAAGACGGATGGCTCGGCGCTGTATCGAGTCCAAGGATGCTAGCAGATAATGGGGACTACACCCTCCCAGATGTGACTGCAGTACTCCATCACCGGCCTAATCTGTGTTTTGTACAACAGGAATAGTTTTGCCGGTGAGAAGAACCGCCGATTGCGGAAAAGTATTAAAAATTTTCAGGATGCAGTTTTAGCCTTAGACTCGATTAGTTGCCGGAAACCCACATCTTTAGAAATGGTGGTGCCCAGAAGGTCCAGGTGTTCCGAGACAGGTACGACGCTGCCTTGGAAACTAGCTTGGAAAGGAAAGGGATCGACCTTAGCAGATAATGCGCAGCACTGAGTCTTATTAACGTTGAAGGCGACAAGGTTCTCCTGGCCCCATATAGCTACTTTTCCGAGAATGTTATCGACCTTATCAACAACTGAGCGTTGAGCCTCCTTGTGCCGCGAATCTCTACTCTTCCAGTCCTTAACATAGCCCTCGTGCTCCGTGCTGTCGTCTGCATAGCTGTGTACCATGCATGCCCAAGGACAGTAGATCGTTTATAAAAATTAAGAAAAGCGTAGGCGACAGCACAGAGCCCTGCGGAACACCAGGGTTAATTGGAAAGTCGTCCGATTTCGAGCCATCGATGGTAACGAAGATGGAACGACCCGCCAAAAAGCTGGCGATCCAGATGCAGAGTTTGGGTGGAATGCTGAAGGACGGTAGCTTGCCTAGAAGGCCTCGGTGCCAAACGCGGTCGAAAGCCTCGGAAATATCCAGGGCGACTGCCAGCGACTCCCCAAAATTGTCCAATCTTTCGGCCCATATATGCGTAACGTACGTTAGAAGTTCTCCTGTTAACCTGCATGTTTTCCATCGAGTTCAGTGTAGCCGGCACGACCGAAGGGAATCACTGACACGGCACCCAGTTCACCGTGGCGTTATGGGCTGACATCACGGATGTTGCAGGTGATGTAGCCAACCGTGTCAGTTACCATAAAAAGAAAAAATGTGAAGCGACAATAAAATTCGTCGTTTAGAGGTACCTGGAGAGTGTGCGCTTGTGTATCGGCCTGCAGGGCTGCGCGGGGGCGGCGCAGCGCCGCGACCCCGCCGCCGCCGCCGGCGCCGGCGCGCACGCCGCCAGGCAACCCTCACACCGGTGGAGTCGCATCTGAAAATCAAAAAAATTTAAATATACTTTATTGTACACCATTGTATAAAAAGGTTATGCCTGTAATTTAATGCCTTGCGGCATTCTTTACGAGCTAACCTTTGGGATGTGGAAAACACGTAGGGGCAATGCGCAGTACTAAGAGGAAACAGTAGTATGAAATATAAATACACACATATACAAATCAAATGTTATTTAGAAATTACTTTACTTACTTACTTACTTACTTAAAATACACATCGAATGTTATTTAGAAATTAAAGCATTTTCTAATAAGCTAAACATCGAATGTTCTCTAGAAATTAAAACATGTGCTAATAATCTAAACAGATAACGTTATTTAGAAATTAAAGCATTTGCTAATAGATAAGCTAAACAGCGAATGTTATCTAGAAATTAAAACCTTTGCTAATAAATAAGCTAAACAGCGAATGTTATGTAGAAATTAATGCATTTGCTAATAAGCTAAACAGATAATGTTATTTAGAAATTAAAGCATTTGCTAATAAGCTAAACATCGAATGTTATCTAGAAATTAAAACCTTTGCTAATAGATAAGCTAAACAGCGAATGTTATCTAGAAATTAAAACCTTTGCTAATAAATAAGCTAAACAGCGAATGTTATGTAGAAATTAATGCATTTGCTAATAAGCTAAACAGATAACGTTATTTAGAAATTAAAGCATTTGCTAATAAGCTAAACATCGAATGTTATCTAGAAATTAAAACCTTTGCTAATAGATAAGCTAAACAGCGAATGTTATCTAGAAATTAAAACCTTTGCTAATAAATAAGCTAAACAGCGAATGTTATGTAGAAATTAATGCATTTGCTAATAAGCTAAACAGATAATGTTATTTAGAAATTAAAGCATTTGCTAATAAGCTAAACAGATAATGTTATCTAGAAATTAAAACCTTTGCTAATAAGCTAAACAGCTAATGTTATCTAGAAATTAAAACCTTTGCTAATAAGCTAAACAGCTAATGTTATCTAGAAATTAAAACCTTTGCTAATTAGCTAAACAGCTAATGTTATCTAGAAATTAAAACCTTTGCTAATAAGCTAAACATCGAATGTTATCTAGAAATTAAAACCTTTGCTAATAAATAAGCTAAACAGATAATGTTATCTAGAAATTAAAACCTTTGCTAATAAGCTAAACAGCTAATGTTATCTAGAAATTAAAACCTTTGCTAATAAGCTAAACAGCTAATGTTATCTAGAAATTAAAACCTTTGCTAATTAGCTAAACAGCTAATGTTATCTAGAAATTAAAACCTTTGCTAATAAGCTAAACAGCTAATGTTATCTAGAAATTAAAGCACATTTAACACGCACAAAATCCCTAATCCTGTTAGAAAATATTAGTAATCGATACATTACATAATAAATAAATCACCTGTATTCCGTATGCCACCAGATAAACAGTTTCAAGGCGAAACTCTGTATCTGATAAAACTACCTGTATAATGCGTACAAATCTAGGCGGGTGATCGCTTCGGCGACGCTTTCCAGGGTTCCGTATAGCCAATCACGCTTCACGCTGCGCTGGAGGCACCCTTATAAAGTAGACCCCGGTGCATGTTCGATGGCAGGAGGGGATTATTTCTTGTTTATTATATGAGTTTTTAATTAAATTTTTGTTAAATATTATTACAAAATTGTTTCGGTTTTTTTTTTTACTCACGGTATTCTCCGAGCTATGTGGCTTGACGTTTCGGACCAAACGTATAGCCCATAGTCATGCATGAGCGCTCTGACTGGTGCGACAGTTTTTTTGAAGTGAAAACTTCTTTAGCGGCGCTTGGCACTTTTTTATGTGGGTAAAAAATGTTAAACTCGCGTCAGATCTCGAAAAGCGACAGATTTATTTTTATTATTTAAAATGTAACCTTAAGTCATCGAGTGGCTCGGGATCAATTCTGTTCGTCTCTCAGTGACAGTAAAGCCGAAAGCGAATCAAGGGAATCGGATATTCGTTTGGTCGTTTATGTGATTTCGTGGCTCAATGGTAAGAGTGTAGGATTTGTATTTTTTGACCATGGGTTCGAATCCCTCAAATTTTTTTTTCTTTTTTTCCTTTTTTAAACAGTGTTACGGTGTTTAATTTTTTTTAGGGTGTTTAGTTTTTTTTATAACCACCTAAGAATTATTTTCGGAAATACAAAAAGTTTTCACTTCTGCCGGCACGCCCGGAGTGCAACTGGGGCTTTTTTTTATGGAGACTGATACGATTGGCTACATCATCTACAATATCCGTGATGTCAGCCCATAACACCGGGTGAACTAGGTGCCATGTCAGCGCTTCCCTTCGACCGTGCCGGCTACAATGAACTGGGCGGAAAACACAAACTATTTACATAGCCGTTTCTACCGACGTTTCGGTGGTACCAACCTGCAGAGGCGGACTAGCAGCCTTAGCCGCCCTAGGCCGTTTAGTGCCAGCCGCCCCAATTCAATGCAGCCGCCCCCTTTCAAGTTTACAGCATAGATACAAATGTGAAGTTGTATGAAAATCAGTATTGCGTTCGGTTCAACCTGCCAAAAATATATTAGGTATTTCTCGGCTTATTTTACATATAGTAAAAGTATTTTTTACAAGTTTTACGGCAATATTGACCTTATAGTCATAGCAAAATTATTTTTTCCGTGTAAATAGTGCGTCATCACCTCCGCCGCGCTCACCACTCCCGCACGTCGCACGCACTTGCTCCGGCCGGCACCCTTTCTATTCTGTACCTGCTCTCACTGCTTCCAGCAGCAGGTACAGATTGGCCGCCCCTAATATCTGGCCGCCCTAGGCCCGGGCCTAGTCGGCCTATATGGAAAGTCCGCCTCTGCCAACCTGAAGCTCGATTCTGCTATAAGATTAGTGCGTGTGTTATGTTTGTGTTTCGTCAAAACCGCACGTTTCGCCGAAATGCTATTCTACTCGCTAAGTTAGAGCAAACGCGCGTGTTATGTTATGTTATGTTTGTGAAACACTAACACGCTGTCTGCTTCAAAGTAACGATGTGTTTTGGTGAAAACATATTATTTTTGAGGTGATTTCGAATGTTTTGTTTTTAGTTTTGGGTTTAATTTTAAATTGTTGTTTGTGAAAGTTTCGAAAAATGGCAGAAGGCTATCTAGAAATGAGAATGAGGAGACAGGGATCGCCGAGAGAAAACGGAGATACGCGTCAAACCCTCTCGACGTACCGATGAATTTGCTATTTTATTATTTATGATTTATTATTTATTACTTGTTACTTGTCACTTGTCACTTGTCACTTGTCACTTGTCACTTGTCACTTGTCACTTTTAACTTGTCACTTGTCACTTGTCACTTGTAACTTGTCACTTGTCACTTGTCACTTGTCACTTGTCACTTGTCACTTGTCACTTGTCACTTGTCACTTATTATTTATTATGTATTATTTATTATTTATCGCCAACTCAACTTCCAAACAAAAAGAAAAATTAAATTAAACAGAAATGTAACAATATTATTTATTATTGGTTGTTAGTTATTTGTTATTTATTTATTTAAATCCTTTATTTCACATTTTTAAAATGTTATATTAATTTTACATATTATACATATTATTGGGCTCGCTTCGCGGACAGGACACGGAGGACGGGCTGGACGAAATATTTTATATTTTTTAGGTTAGTTTTAATTTTAGGTTAATTTTAGTTTTTAACTTAGTTATATTTTATATTAGTTTAGCTTAGATAATTAGTTTAATTTTTATTGTATCTTAATTTTTTGGTTGTTTAATAAATACTCTATCATTTTACATATTTAAACTAAAACTTATAAAAAATACATAAAATGTACAAATTTAATAACTACGGCAATTATTAATTATTCATGTTTGCCGTTTTGGCTTCTAAATAAATTATGTTAACGTACCTACTATTCAGATTATTTCAGTGAAAATATATTAATTGTAATATCACTTACTTTTATGCATATTATATTTTATATTTATGTAATAATAATTATATAACATTGTGTAAAAATGATTCTTTCTAGCAAATAAATTCCCCAACAAAGAGGGATTTGTAAAATGGTATCACATCTATGAGCGTGTCGCCAAGCGACGAAAATCAGTAAACGTTTGCACTCAATTTGAACAAAATAAATATATAACTCGCTTAATTATGAATGTTTGTTACAATAATTAATTCTTGCATATTTTTATGCACCTATTACGCATAATTCATTATTTTTATTGGTAAGTATTTAAAAGAAAAAACTTTAGTCAACATTATTGTCAGAATTTTTCGCGTTAGGCGACGCGATGTCAAACCTTCACCTAAGCTCCGCCTCCTGTTACCATAGACACTAACTAAACGTGTTTTGTAAATAGCAGAATAGCATCATGTGGAAACCACGTCCAAACTTACTCGTGTTATGTTTGACTCAAACACAACACACGAAGTATGTTTGAAAATTGTGCAATTAGCAGAATCGAGCTTCTGGGTGGGTTAAACCCTACCACCTTAGTAGTAAGGTAAGAAGGGAAGGGGCCTACAGTGCAGAGAACTGTTTTCTGCCAACCGCCGAGCCACATAGCTCGGAGCACGATGTAGGAAAGGCTCGGAAACGACGACCGTGACAAAAGCCGAAACAATTTTGTAATGATAATTGTTGTTTATTGTTTATTGAGCATTCATATGGCAGTAAAACTGCACTCGAAATTGTCAACATTTATTCTATCCGGTTCGATTACACCCGCGAAGAAGGACCTAAGTACAAGAAACTTGGCATAACTTTATTCCGGAACTTTGATTACGGATTAAGAACATATTTTCATGGTTCTGCACCTCAAAAGTGAAAAAAAAAACGGAACCCTTATAGGATCACTCTCGTGTCTGTCTGTCTGTTTGTCCGTCTGTCACAGCGTATGTTCTCCGAATCTACTAGACGAAAAAAGTTTAAATTCGGCACATACCAGTATACATAGTTTGAGGACGCAATCGCGGAGGACGTATAGCTTAAATGAACGAATTTCGATTTTGGGGTACAAAATAGAAAGAAGATGCATAGATTAAAAGAAATTAAAGAAAATATCAACGACATTCTACTTTCTGGACGGGCCCTCGTCATACATTTTACCGGTAGAAAGGTGCGATTGGAGGTCTTCTATATATTGCCAAAATTTAAAACAGCGTAAGTGCGCGAGCGCCTCATACATCACGTTACGTTTCCGCTCTGTGAACGTCGATAGAGTAAGACGGTTAAATGGGAATTTGATACGTATAAAGGAGAGACAACGATTGGAGAGTGTGCTGAATGCTCACCAATAGCGCGCCTCAATTCGGTGCGTTGTATGCCACTTCCCGATAATTTAATTCGTTGGAAAATATACGAAAATCGAGCATTAAGTCCGAAGTCCTTAACTCCGAAACTACATACTGAGTCTAAAATGTTGAAAACAAAAATTGGGAATACAGTCCTTAAGAATGATACGAAACCCTCTCCACGCGAGTTCGACTCACACTTGACTGCTTAAGTAGAAGTATCCGGAAAAATTCGCAAGTGGCATCTACATTAATTTTGACGTTTTATTCGCTTTGCTACCTACTTACACAAACATTATTATGATTTGGGAAAACAACCAAAATATGCCTTATATTGTTTAGCATAATAAATAAGAATGAGAATGAGAATAAATGAAAAAAAAAATATTATATTGTATTATGTATGACTGATGCTGTATCAATATTTTTTATTGTGATTTTGTATATAATGTTTAAAATAATAATTCCACATCACATGTTTACTACGCTATCTCTGTGTGGCCAAAAAGTGAAATAAATAATTTGAATTTAATGGTACAGTTGTGATTTTTAAAAATTTTAATTTAGCTTGAACAATACACCCAAATATTGCATTAAAATCCTACAAAATTCGCGGCTGCGAATTTTGAATTTGCCGTAGATATTGGTATCATCTTAAATGTGGAGATCATTTTACGTATGATAGAGCTGCGATTTGCCAATGAGCACTGTGTAGTAGGTATGTCGTGTAGTAATAATCACCGCGCAAGATAACGACCACAAGGCTGAATCAATCCGACCGGGTCGACATTGACCGTGAGAGTTGCGGCGGCGGTCAACCCGTTTGTAGGCCGAGAGCAGCGGGGACGCGTGTCACGCGGGCGGAGCCGCGCAGGTGGTGTGGCCGGGTTAGGGTTGCCAACCGTACTTTGAAGCACCTTTTTAGGGTTCCGTATCAGGTACGGGACCCTAATACTAAGCCAACGCCGTCTGTCTGTCTGTCCGTCCATCCGTCCGTCTGTCCGAGAGCTGTATCTCTTGAACCGTAATAGGTAGCCTGTTGAAATTTTCACATAAAATGTGTTATTATGGCCGATATGACAACAAATAATAATAATAAGAAAAAGTAAAAAATTCACAGGGGTTCCCATAAAAGAAACCAAAAAGTGTATGCGCGCGCGCCATCTACCGAATAGATTATGAAGCATGACATTAACTAATATGAAGCATTTCATAACACGCCATCTAGATGGCGTGAGTAGCGCTAGCCGTGACATGGAAATACGGGACCCTGGGTGCGCTTGTTCGACTCGCACTTGGCCGGATTTTTTTTTAGGTTTTGTTTGTTTAAAAATTTTTAGGATTTGTGTTTTATTTTTCAAATAATGCTGCTTTAGTGTCTAGAAAATTAAATTCCCTATACAATGACGTAAATTTTATTCCAAAATAATTATTTAGTATGGAGCTAGCTCGACGCAAGAAATTAAAATAGTGACATTCAGAAATTTTTTTCACCATGAAAAATACTGTTAATTTAAAAATCCTGCTTCAGTGTTTAGTACATATTATCTAGTTTAAAAAAAAAATCTTATTTTTTTCATATTATGTACTTCATAGAACTAAATTTTTGTTTGAAGTTTTATAATTTTCGTTGTTTTGTCCCGAGGTTTTGCCATATGAATCCTCACAAACCAAAATATTATAGCGGGTTAAACTCTAACACCTAGTAAGTAAGAACGGAAGGGACATCCATCCAAGTACTGACTGCGGCCAGGTGCGCTTATGTTCACGAACGACAGTCGACCGACCGCACCACTGAGCTACCGAGGCCGACAGGTTACTAGCTGGTAGGGTTTATCCCGGCCGGGGTTGATACCACCGCACTGAACGAAACGTGAGCTGAAAGTGTAGCCCGGCACGACAGACGGGAAAAACTGACATGTCACCTAGTTAAGGTGTTATGGGCTGACGTCACGGACGTAGTAGGTGATGTAGACATCCGTGTCAGTTTCCATAAAAAAAAACACTGCTGAAATGTGCAAAGAGCACTAAAGAACTGTCGACTGTCGCTATTGATGGTTGCAACGCTGAGCGCGGTCAGTACTTGGATGGGTGACCGCTGCTCGACCGTTGGAGGCTGACCGTGGTTCGGATTCCACGTTAAACTGTAGGTCCCTTCCCTTCTTACCATACTAGGTGGAGGGTTCAACCCGCCCGGGTTGGTACCACCGCACTGAATGAAACGTCGTGTTTTCCGTCCAGTTCAGTGTAGCCGACACGAAATGAAGGGAAGCACTGACACGGCACCTAGTTCACCCGGTGTTATGGGCTGACATCACGGATGTTTGTAGGTGATGTAGACAACCGTGTCAGTTTCCATAAAAAAAAAATCCATGAAATAAGAAATACGTTATTTCTTCTAAACAAAGTTGGGAACCCTAGGTGGGGTGGCCGCGGAATAAGGACTAGCAGCTGGAAGGGTCATGGACCGGCGGAGGCGGCGCGGAGGTGGCGCCGCGGCGGCCGCACTATCGAACTTGAGCTATAATCACCATGTTCATTACATTTTATTGGGTTATTTTACTTACGCCATTTTATTCCGTACATGCTTACATACCGCACGCTGTATCCTGACTATCCGGCTAAGCAGAGTAATCGGTGTTGTGCTGCAAGAACTCCGGTAAATTATATCCAATTATATCGCAACACCGAACACCACGTCTAACAAAGTATTATGCACAAGATATGTACAGTCAGCGCGTACGTTCGTGGCCTCCGGCAGGAAAGCGAGAATGGAATGTATAGTGTTGTGAATCAATCTCTGAAAGTAACGACATTTACGAAACCTCTTTTTTATTTATATATATTATTTATCTAATAAAGTTTTATTGCGTGGTTGAAGTACGAAGACAAAACAGGGATAATCGTTTAAAGATGTATCGGCCTCCGCCCGCAGAGGCCACGAACGTGCGCGCTAACAGTACATACCAGTAACTATCAAGTGAGGCACGAAAACCCACCTGCTGCATGACTCGGTGGAAGGACTGTGCCAAGGTGAGAGGTGGGTAGCCTATCGCCCTTTAGCACGGCATCTCGTATATCGGCTCTTACGACACGCACGGGGCGAGATGCAGTGGGATTTTAAGTGCCGGCCCCGCACGCCTACTCTAGTCAAGACATGTTTTTAGGTTTCCGTATCCCGCACGGAAGCCTATTACTAAGCCTCTGCCGTCCGTCCGTTCGTCTGTCCGAGGGCTGTATCTCTTGAACCGTAATAGGTAGCCCGTTGAAATTTTCACAGAATATGTGTTACTATGGCGGATATAACAACAAATAAGAAAATGTTCAAAGGGGGGCTTCCATACAACAAACGTCCGAAAAATCGATTAGCCACACTATTGAATAATAGATGGCGCCACAGGCTTTTATGTATTGCATTGTTGAAAGACAAAAGATAGGCGGATAATAGCGGATAGATACGGAAACCTCCGTGCGCGAGTAAAACTCGAACTGAACAGATTTTTTTTTAATGGAAACTCAGAGATGTTTCTATGCTGCTCCTGCAATGGTACTTGCTGCACGGAGTCGTGCGATCCACAGTGTCTAGTATGAAGTAAGCCAGCCGGTCCTTACTTGTGGCGCGGTCTCGGCGACTCAATATCCCCTCTAACCAACTCAAACGCTCTGTGGGGGTGGCGTACGTGCGCATTCTCACCTCACAAATCGACAGCAACACGTCAAAAGCCACAAACAATGCAGTTAAAGCATTTTCTAACTTTCAACTTTCGAAGTGGAAATACGTCTTAGATTTCGGATAAAGAGCAGACATAGTCATTCATTCATTAATCATTAGTCACGGTCACACGATTATTTTTCTGCATACAAAAAGGCACTGTGTGGGGTCGGTACTTAATAGGAATAGTCCAGGGTTCGTAAACGTTAGAAAAAATATCCGAGCACTAACGTTTTGATAGGTTGATTTTGGTAGCGTTTGAAGACAAACGCTACAAAAACATCAGAATAGGAACCGTTTGCAAACTAACATAAAACTAACGTTAGAAATAACCCTACGCGCAAACGTTATTTCTATCAAAACGCTAGAGCGCCGAAGTATCAAACCTAACAGACTGAATTGATAGTTTAAACCAAGAACGTTTAAACGTTCAAAAAGTTCAAAAAAAAAAAAGTTCAAAAAAGTTTATTATATATTTTGCATTACAATGTAAAAGCAATAGCTATCGCCCAAACTGGCCTTGCGGCTGCTTCGTGAGCAACAGATATATAAGTACTAATTTATTCCTATATAGTTACATTGTTTATACAAAGATTTATACATTACTACAATGAATGTTTGTTAAACTATCTACAAGCACAAAAAGTCGTCTATGCAACATTAATAAACCCAACACTAAACCGTCATTGATACATGAAATTTAACTTAAATATTTACTACAATGAATGGTTGCTAGTCTATCTACTAGCACAAAAAGTCGTCTATGCACATTAATAAACACAACACTAAACCGTCATTTATACATGAAATTTAACAACTCTCTGAGTACGCTCACTTTCATGAATATCTTCACATCACAAATATCGAATTGCTGTTGCTAGGTCCATTTGTCGGCGACCGTCAAAGAATGGCAGATCAGCACAGATCAGGCACTAGGCACTTCTTCCCATTCCCTCTCTTTCCTAATATGTATATGTACACACGTGTGACATTACATGTAGGTATATGTATTTGTATTTGTTATATGTATATTCTATACAATTAATTAGTAAGTATGTAAAGAGATAAGCAAGTAAGTATATAACTGCAATTAATGTATATATATGGTGAGTGCCATTCAGTAGTTAAATAGTAATATCTATCATCTATTATTAAGTAGTATGTGCTTCCGTGGAATGTACAGGTATATATATGTATTGAAGGAAATTGATATGGATTTGTGTTTGTTTGAGTATAGTTAGTATTTCTCTATTAACAATTTTATATTAATAGTTACAATGATCAGCACACTTTATGTCGTTTTGTATATTTTAGTATAATTTAGATTACTGCATGACCGCAAGCATGACTTCCGTTTCCTCATAGTCATACTTCATCAGTACAGCTTTTACAAGACTGCGCAATTCGGTGAGTGTCATTGCATGTGTGTTATATTGCTTGTCAATTTTATTGTATATAAAAGGAGCGAGAAACATTCTAAATCGTTGTGCCATTTTGGTTCTGGTTGCAGGCACATGCAAAAGGTGAGAAAAGCGAGTGCTATTAGTTCTTACCTCATCTTTCACCGTGCTTATTAGAGTATGGCATTTTATTACTATGTTTGCTATAAACAGCTTTCTTATACTTAGAACCTGACATTCATTTAAAAGATCATATGTAGGATACCGAAACTGTTTCTTCATCATGACACGGAGTACTACTCGTTGAGCTCTCTCAATTGATAGCAGTGTGGTTTTTGCCGCACCACCCCAGGACGATATACAATAAGTCAGTCGTACGTTAGTTGAATCGTTATTTTTTTTCGTTATTATCATTTCGCTATGGCAGCGGTTTTCGTGTGTGGGGGGGGGGGGGGGGGGGGGGGGGGGGGGGGGGAAATAACTATCACTAACACAAACAAATAGAATAACGTTAGTTTAACGATTTTCAAACGTTTGGCGGGTAACGTTTGATAAATTTCAAACGTTAGTTTGCATTCATTATTTTTTAGTGATAGTTTTTATTTTGATAGTCTCCTAACGTTTGCGCGAAATAACGTTATTACGATCCCTGGAATAGTCCCACTGCATGTCTCCCCGTGCATGTCGTAAAAGTCGACCAAGGGATAAGGACAAGATGCCGTGCATCAGGTTGCATGTTGCATGCAGCAAGTTTCTTGTCGGTTCTTCTTCGTGGGTGTACGTACATAATCGAACCGGATAGAACAAATTGTGACAAGTTCGAGAGCAGTCTAACTGCCATATGAATGATCAATAAACAATACAATACAATAGAATGCATAAGGGCGACAGGCTAGCCACCTCTCACCTTGGCGCGGTCTTTCTACCGAGTCATGCAGCAGGTGGGCCTTCGTGCCTTACTTGCTGATTGATAGTTATCTTGTCCGAATACTTTGCTAAACGTGGTGGTCAGTGTTGTGCTGTAATTTACCAGAGTACCTACTTGCAGCCCAACACCGATTACTCTGCTTACCCCGATGGTCGGGATACGGCGTGTGGTGTGTGTGTATAAAATGGTGTAACGGGGTTTATGTTTTCCGAACCCCTAAACGTTGACCGATTTTTATAATTAGGGTTCAGGCTGATGATGATGATGATGATGATCTGGTACGGGACCCTATTAATAAGCCTTTTTTTTTATGGAAACTGACACGGTTGGCTACATCACCTACAACATCCGTGATGTCAGCCCATAACACCGGGTGAACTGGTGCCACGTCAGTCCTTGCTTCCCTTCGGTCGTGCCGGCTACACTGAACTGGACGGAAAACACAAACTATTTACATAGCCGTTTCGACCGACCTTTCATTCAGTGCGGTGGTACCAACCCGGGCGGGTTTAACCCTACCACCTAGTAATATAAGAAGGGAGTCATATCCCTTAGTCGCCTTTTACGACATACACGGGGAGAGATGCGATATTGAATTTCAAGCCTACGCCGTCTGTCTGTCTGTCTGTCTGCCTGTCCGAGGGCTGTATCTCTTGAACCGTTATAGGTAGCCCGTTGAAATTTTCACAGAATATGTGTTATTCTCGGTGTTATTATTGCCGATATCAATCATCAATAAAAGAAAATAAAAAAAAACAATCAATACTAATAATAAATGTGTAAGGCACAGATCAGAGAAGTATAGTCATGGAGTAAGTTGCTTTGTTTTATGAGAGATTGCTTTTGTTAACTCTATATTATATGATATTAAAACTAAATTGACGATTTTTAGAAATTTTGTTTGTATGTAAGTACAAGCTGTGCCCGCGGCTCCGCCCGCTCTCATATTTCACTTCACTGCTAACCTCATAAGCCATTTAGCATGATAGTAAGTAGCCTATAGTTGATGGGAAGAATGAAGATATCCGTAGAATTTTGTTTTATTAAAATCGGTTCAGTGGTTCTCGAGTTATAAGCGGACATACAGACATACACTCAGACACTCAGACAGAAAGCAGACGTTGGATTTTATTATAGGCAAGGAAGGATGTATGTCATACATACATACATAATGTATGTATGTATGTTCCTCCATAGCTCTTAAACCGATCATCCGAACTCGATGAAACTTAGTAGGTACAAGCATATTTAAATAAACGGGACACGGGATAGGCTTAATAAAATTTTGTTCCGGTTACGCTAAGATGTGGCTCTCATACAAACCGAATAAATTTAATTCATGATACACAGAGTTTAAAACAAAGAAACAAAAACAAACACAACTTATAAACAAAAGATGTCCTCTATAGGGGCCAAACACATTGTCCCTAGGACTGACGCAGCATTCCCCCTCTGAATGGCGATAGAAAATGGTGCAGCTCGCCGGTCACCTGAACATTCTATTAAGGCCCTGTCACTCCGTATTCACCCGTACTCCTCTTTCAAGGCGCCGCTTTTGCTGGTAGGAGTAGGATGCAACACAATCAATCAATAAAAAATTAGGTTTTTATTTTTTTATTCCAAAACTACGGATCGAAACAAAAAAGTCAAAAGCTACGGATTTAGATACATATTCAACAAATAAAAGATATTTTTTCCAAAGCCTTGATTTGATCACGTTGCCTTAAATACGTTTTTATAACTAAATTCAGAGGCATGTTCATGATTTTTTTCTATCGAGCGAAGTTAATCAAATCGTGTTTTCAAAAAGCTATCGATCTGCGCTGATAGATGAAGTTTAACATATATTAAAACTGAATCTGTCAGGTAAGTAATATTGGCGGTACACTTCTTGAAATTCGACTCAGGCACAGTCTCACACGTCTCACATCACCTTAATCCTTTGCCAATTAACCGAATTGTTCCGCGCGCCGAAATAAAGGCACGGGTAGCGGGCTTACCTACTTACTTTCTTCTTTTTAAATACGAATTTCACGCGAGCGAAGCCGCGAGCAAAAGCTATGTAATAAACATTTTCATTTCATTTCCCGGGAAGGCTAACATCAGATCTCGCCAGCCTAGTTACCATTCATCTATCTAGTTATGCTAAATTACCTTTGGCTAATTAAGCCAGTTTTTCTAGTATTAAAAAAAACCCGCTTATGTGTCATTCAGTGCGTATGTTGTTGTGTGCGATAGACAATGGGATAGACAATAAAAATATAATTTAAACCGGCCAAGTGCGAGTCTGGCTCGCGCACCGAGGAGGGTTCCGTACAACCGCGTAAGGCGGGCTTGTTTTTATTATTTTAACCCCCGACGAAAAAAGAGAGGTGTTCTAAGTTTAACGTATGTGTGTATGGATGTGTCTGTCTGTGGCATCGTAGCTCCCAAACGGATGTACCGATTTGGATGTGGGTTTTTTTTATTAGAAAGCTGGTTTAATCGGGATGGTTCTTAGCTCTATGTTTGTAATGAAATAATTAAGTACTCAAAAATTAATTATCTTAAAAAAAGTGGACCGATTTGCATGCGTTTTTTTTAAAGCTTTAAGAAAATGTAACATGTGGCTCTTAAGTCGTTTTTCAACTAAGCAAGATTAAACATAAAAAATGATACCGTGCCTTACTTTTCGGAAATATTTGGCAAAAACTAGATTTAAGAAAATCTTACATTTGTACTAGAGGCATTTAAAAAATTTGCTGAGGGAGAAAATTTTGGATTTTTACAAAAATGACAATATCTCAAAAACTAAGCCATTTTTACTAAACCTAAAATTAGATATTCTGAGAGGTAATTAGCAGCCCTATCAGCTGTCGACGGATTATCGTCGGTTTCTGGGACACCCTGTATAGTTAATGTAATTTCGTGTCGTCAACAAAAAACAGCTATCGAATAAATTACGGTGACGCAGTTTTACGGTATCCTAATAAATAAAGTGACATTTCCACGGGCGACTGACCGGCCTTGAAACGTACGCCAATAAATGAATAACCATATAACTCGAGAACCACTTTATCGATTTACATACGGTTTTCACTATTACATACATTCTGTCACTTCTCAAGATTGTTTTAGGCTATAAATCGTAACGTAACGCTACGTCATCGGCGGCCTGAGCTGTTAGCAAAACAAAGTCATGCGAACCGAAGCCGCGGGCAAATTGCAAATAATAGTTGGCTACGACTGCGTACAACAATTCAGTTAGCCCCCCGGCCCGCCAACCGAAGTTCTCTTAAGAGAACCGGGAAGTCCACTTTTCTCATACACCAGGGGAAGTCTCTTTCCAACCCGTAAATCTTGCACTATCATTTTAAAATGTTTGTGTGTAAAAGATATTATCAATATCTAGATGTCCCTATGTTGTCCTTTTTTCGTTATTTCATTTTAAATGAAATATATTTGATTATAAAAATGTGAAAATATAGCAATTTTAGGCCTACCTTTCATATTTTTTATAAGTATGGAAAACTATAAAAAATAAAATAAAATAAAACCAGTACCTAGGCTTTCGTTGATAGCAAAAAAAAAATTATCACTTAAATTGAGGAAGAATAAAGACATGAAAAAAGGCTTCGCCTGAATGATGGATGATTCACAAATATTTTGTAGGCAGTTTGCTTCTGAGTTGCAGCAGTTGTCGTTTTCGGCCGTTCCGTCCGACGCAATAACAACAACAAACATTTCGCATTATTTCGAAGAAGGACATTCGAAATTTGAAAACGGTTCGCAGTACACGATGCTCTTAATGCAAGCAAACAGGTTCGCAGTCGCAGCATGCGTGTTGTGTTGATAAGCTACGCAAGTCAAAAGTCCACCAGTGCGACAGAGAAAGAGGGATATTTGTGATTTCGCTTTTGTGTCACACATTTATAATAATGACTTTCGCCTACTCGGCGAGCTGATGCGACTTTCCGTAACACAACAAAGAGGCCGAAGATGGTGCTGGTGAGTGATATTGTCGGTACGTCTCTTAGAAAGAGCGAAATTTTACCTTTAGCAAACCTTATAGGTATATACGAGGAAGAAAGTAAGTAACCCTGCTACCATACCTTTATTTCAGCGCGCGAAACAATTCGGTTTGTATGAGAGCCACATTAGCGTAATCGGAACTGAATTTTATTTAGCCTATTCTGTGTCACGTATAGTTAAATGCGCTTGTACTAATTTTTATCGAATTCGGATGATCGGTTTAAGAGTTATGGAAGAACATACCTGCATACATACACACAGAAATTATTTCTAAAAATCGGTAAATTTAGTTTTAGTATCACACATAAGAGTCTACAAAAGCAATGTCTCGTAAAACAAGGTAACTTACTCCATGACCATGCCTTACAGATTTATCATTAGTATTAATGATTGATTGAAGATAAACAGAGAAACTTAAGAACAATAGCGTGCAAAGGCGGGATAGTCCCTTACAGATTTATTATTATTATTGATGATGACAGTTCGGGACGACATATTCGACCTTTGATTTTTTTTCCCCGGTGAAACCATGTCACACTCACTCAACTTGCTGTACGCGCATACTTTCGCCTACCTACAACACATAGGTACAATACAATTCAGTTTATTTGTAAGTAAAATAACAAAGTTACATTACAATGCAATTTGTCATACCTACTTCGTGTAATGAAATGCTTCATATTAGTTAAAATTAATGATTAGTTAAAAAGCTTCATACTGTTATCGGTAGATGGCGCGCATACACTTTTTAGTTTCTTTTATGGGGACCCCGTGAATTTTTTACATTTTCTTATTTTTTTTTTTTTTATGGAACCTGACACGGTTGGCTACATCACCTACAACATCCGTGATGTCAGCCCATAACACCGGGTGAACTTGGTGCCACGTCAGTGCTTCCTTTCATTTCATGTCGGCTAAACTGAACTGGACGGAAAACACGAACTATTTACATAGCCGTTTCGACCGACGTTGAGTTCAGTGCGGTGGTATCAACCCTTGGTATCTTCCCTTTTATTTTTATTATTTGTTGTTATATCGGCCATAATAACAGATATTCCGTGAAAATTTCAACGGGCTACCTAGATACAGCCCTCGGACAGTCAGAGAGACAGACAGACGGCGTAGGCTTAGTAATAGGGTCCCGTACGACGGATACGGAACCCTAAAAACGAACTTTGTTCACACACAGAGGCCATATGTTCCTTCTTGCACGTATAGTGAGTGTGCACAGCAGTCACGCGGTCGCACTCGCACGTGTCTCGCGTGTCACGCCATCTATCGTTCATATTAATGTAGTTCAAATGTTTGGATAATTCGGTAGATGGCGCCCTTCGCTATATTATGATATTTGTATGGGGCTGCCCTTAATTTTTAACTTTTTGCTATATTTTTATTATCAGTGAGTCAGTCAGTCAGTCAGCGTGTAAGCGTCCACTGCTGGGCATACGCCTCTCCAATTTTCCTCCAGTCCTCCCGGCCTTCAGCGGTACGGAACCACTGCTTTCCGCCGACGCACTTGATGTCGTCGTCCCACCTGGCGGGTGGTCTTCCCACACTCCGTTTTCCTGTCCACGGCCGCCAGTGTAGAACACGGTTACCCCAACGGTCGTCGTCTCCTCGGCTTATTATTTTTATTATATCCGCTAATAAATAACACACATTCTGTGAAAATTTCAACCGGCTACCTATTATACGGTTTAAATGATACAACTTTCGGACGAACAGACGGACAGACGCGACGGCGGCGGTTTAGACTTAGTAATAGGAGTTTTTAGAACCCTAAAAACTCGACGCCAAACAAAAGTCATTAGTACGGAATGACAATTACCACGTTTTTCGCAATTGGCAGCGCTTTTCGGCGAAAACGGAACGCACCCAGAGTTTCTAATCTGAATTTAAACTCATTCATCAGCCTAGGCCAGCCATACTCGACCTTTTTTTTCCTTGGGCCACATAGTCGCTACTTCTACACATTGCGGGCCGCATTATCTAGCTGACACTGTATGTGTATTACATAAAAAAAAATAGGTAAAAAAACTTTTAAGTTAAACGGTTTTATTTAAAAAAAACTAGAAAAAAACAGCTGTACAAAAAACTAGACAATAATAAGGACACAAGCCTGGGCCTTCTTAAGATATTACGTCTGGGTAAGAAATCGTGCAATACTAGCGTGCTGTCTTCTCATGTCGGATGCCAAAGGGCACATTGTGTCGCTGCGTCAGCGGATTAAGTAATAAATTGAGACTTTAAACAGACTAATATAAAAACGTGGGGCGCATGTTATTTATTACGCATATTATACGCCCCACGTTTTTATATTAGTCTGTTAAAAGTCTCAATTTATTACTTAATCCGCTGACGCAGCGACACAATGTGCCCTTTGGCATCCGACATGAGAAGACAGCACGCTAGTATTGCACGATTTCTTACCCAGACGTAATATCTTAAGAAGGCCCAGGCTTGTGTCCTTATTATTGTCTAGTTTTTTGTACAGCTGTTTTTTTCTAGTTTTTTTTAAATAAAACCGTTTAACTTAAAAGTTTTTTTACCTATTTTTTTATTTACTCGTTTTTAGTTTGATTTTTGGCTCGTATCATTCATTACGCAAACTCGTCATCCTTTCCAACTCTCTCATTGGATCTTTGTTACTCGGTTTCTTACCTGTAAATTTCTCACAATCAAGCTCCTCAATATATAGCCCTTCTAAAGACTTTACGCGACTCAATGCAACATACGCTTGACCCTCCTCAAATAGTCTGGAGGCCAAATACACGACAGCATGGTCAACAGTACTGCCCTGCATTTTATGGACAGTGGAGGCCCCTGACAAAATTATCGGTAACATCCCTCTCTCAGCTGTTCCATAATTAAACTTTGCTGGAAACTGTATGGCTTTAGGATGGATAAGGTGTCCGCCGTCCCTTTCAAAATCAATTTGAATAGATGGTATGTCTGTTTCATACATTTGCGTTCGAATAGTATGGGACGCTCGTCCAAACAAACCAAATGAGCCCAAACTCGAGGGGTTTACTAGTAACGGTTGAATAGTTCCACTGTACACCTCCTGACTCCATCATCAGACTCTCGTCACCAAGTGTGTTGGTAGAAGTATGCGACACTCGTCCAAGCCAACCATATGAGCCCAAACTCGACGGGGTTACTAGTAATGGTTGGAGAAGTCCCACTGTACACCTCCCGACTCCATCATCAGACGCTCGTCACCAAGTGTATTGGTAGAAGTATGGGACACTCGTCCAGACCAACCAAATGAGCCCAAACTCGAGGGGGTTACTAGTAAACGGTTGAAGAGTTCCACTGTACACCTCCTGACTCCATCATCAGACCCTTGTCACTAAGTGTATTGGTAGAAGTATGGAACACTCGTTCAAACTAACCAAATGAGCCGAAACTCGAGGGGGTTACTAGTAACGGTTGAAGAGTTCCACTGTCCACCTCCTGACTCCATCATCAGACTCTCGTCACCAAGTGTATTGGTAAAAGTATAGGACACTCGTCCAAACAAACCATTGAGCCCGAACTCGAGGGGGTTGCTAGTAACGGTTGAAGAGTTCCACTGTACACCTCCTGACTCCATCATCAGACCCTCGTCACCAAGTGTATTGGTAGAAGTATGGGACACTCGTCCAAACCAAGCAAATGAGCCCAAACTCGAGGGGGTTACTAGTAACAGTTGAAGAGTTCCACTGTACACCTCCAGACTCCATCATCAGACCCTCGTCACCAAGTGTATTGGTAGAAGTATGGAACACTCGTTCAAACTAACCAAATGAGCCCAAACTCGAGGGGGTTACTAGTAACGGTTGACGAGTTCCACTGTCCACCTCCTGACTCCATCATCAGACCCTCGTCACCAAGTGTATTGGTAGAAGTATGGGACACTCGTCCAAACAAACCAAATGAGCCCAAACTCGAGGGGGTTACTAGTAACGGTTGAAGAGTTCCACTGTACACCTCCTGACTCCATCATCAGACCCTCGTCACCAAGTGTATTGGTAGAAGTATGGGACACTCGTTCAAACCAAGCAAATGAGCCCAAACTCGAGGGGGTTACTAGTAACAGTTGAAGAGTTCCACTGTACACCTCCTGACTCCATCATCAGA
Source organism: Nematopogon swammerdamellus (assembly GCA_946902875.1). Lineage (NCBI taxonomy): Eukaryota > Metazoa > Arthropoda > Insecta > Lepidoptera > Adelidae > Nematopogon > Nematopogon swammerdamellus. The sequence continues at coordinate 7,621,497 of OX336348.1, read as the reverse complement.
CCCTCGTCACCAAGTGTATTGGTAGAACTATGGGACACTCGTCCAAACCAACCAAATGAGCCCAAACTCGAGGGGGTTACTAGTAACGGTTGAAGAGTTCCACTGTCCACCTCCTGACTCCATCATCAGACCCTCGTTACCAAGTTGAAATTATCATAATATTGTATTGTCACGAGAACTCAATGTGTGTGCAAAGTTTCATAAAAATCGGTTCAGTAGAAGTAGTTGAAAAAGTTGTCGCAAGATTTGAAACAAAGATAGTAACAAACAAACAAATATACGGAGTCAAGCTAAATAAAACCGTTTAAAAAAACGCAACATTTGAAATTAATAAGCATTTATTAAAACATTTATGTGATTTTTGCCACCGAGACAGACTTTTGACAATACATTTGAAATTAATAAGCATTTATTTAAAAATTCATGTGATTTTTGACACTGAGACAAACTTTTGACAATTTTTGATAAATCTGGCACGTAATTACTGCATGCTAATCTCAACACGTCATCTAGGTGCGAATCAGTAAGCCGAGATCTGTAGAAATTTATCGCATATTTCATTTTTGAATGCGAGGATTCGCGCAGGTATGTTGACGCAAACAACGTCAGGAGCAAGTGTGCGCAATTATTGAGCGTTTTAAAGTTATCGGGTACTAATCTCCGCAATTCTTCGTATTGGTTAGAGTTTTGGTTCGTAAGAGTGAGGAATGAGAGTGAGCGAGTGAAATAATGAATAAATGAAGAACATTATTTTTGCACAATTTTCTTACCGTTATCAATAAAATACCACTGTTAATCTAAAAATACTGTACTAGGCTTCGGGCCGCGCAGAAAAGGCTAGCGGGCCACTTGCGGCCCGCGGGCCGCAGGTTGAGTATGGAGGGCCTAGGCTATCTGTCTGTCTAAAGTAAATAAATAAAAGCATATATACTCACTTTTCCTCGACTAATCAACATAATAGATGTTTAAAACCCGTTGACTGTGGAGCGGTCGATATCGACCGCTAGAGCATTAACTATATCACAGATTTATTTAACGTTCACTTTTAATAAGTATTTCTTTTAATAATTATTTCGCCTTCCAAATTAAAAAAAATAGGTACATCACATCACGGAGGTACAAAGTTTTTGAAACTACACACTTTTTTTTTCTATTTAACTTGAAACAAGTATTTGAATTTTGACCTTTTAAACTTTTAAACACAATGAAACTTAATCACTTTTTACACAATATTAACCTTGTCGATTTTTTTAACCTTCATAAATGTAAAACTAACGCAAGGTATGCAAGCATGTAAAGTTTTAAGTGAACTTATACAATATGTAAAGTGTATTTTTTATTTAATTTTTTTATTTTTGCAGACTTATTTGAAACTTCACACAAATCACAAGGTACACACGAAATCCATTTTTTTTTTCTAAATAGTATACCTATCCTAAGTATTTTCAACGCTTCACATCTGTCCAATACTTTAAAAAATATTATTATTAAAATGTTTATATATTCACATGTTTTTTTTAATATCTTGAAGCAGCGAACACAGCCAGTGAGTTCGAAGTCTGACGAGCGACTGAGTGGAAACCGCTTATCACGTATATGAATATTTTTATCATATATTAACATCAACATAGACTGGGAGCCCGTTCTCCTGTGTCTTATATCACCTTGCTCAACCAGGGTTTCTCAAACGCATAGGAACTGTCTTCCCTCATCCCATGTCCACCTGCACGGATTCGACAAACGGGTAACTGGGTATGATTTACGTTATAAACATTATACAAAAATAAAATGTATGTCAATTTTGTATACCTATATGGTCTATCTTATTTGTATCACATACAGATGTTTTAAGAATTTTTATGATAATTTTATGTATTTTGTTTTTATTATTTAATTTTTGCTTTCAACTATTATTTTATGTCTTATTTTATGACTAAACTGTTGTCAAATCTGAGTGCACAGACACAGGCTTTCGCGCAGTGGTGCATTCGGGACATCTATTAAATGTGGTTTTGTTTTCTATGTCTACTCTTCTCCCTTTTCTTTTCTAAATATTTTGTGACACTGAACTAGACTTAAGAAAATGAAATTGTACTAACGTTCTCAACAATAAAAAAAAATTGAATTTTGAATTAAGCTTTATACCAAATGAATGATGAAATTAGTTCAAATGATGATTACCTCTCGGATTATCTCAACTGAATATTATGTAAAATGAATATAATGTCTTCCGGCGAGTGTGTTTCCCGAATCCTTCAACCTGGATGTCTGTAAACGTCGTATTAACAGGCTAGACAGCCTTATAGCAACAGTCCGCAAATCTGCTGGCATGGCACCTGTCTGAGCGTGGTTTCGCGAGATGCGTTTTTGGCTCTGTCGACTGGACGATTGATCCCACGGCACAGCCACTCATGTTGCTTTTCATTAAAAAATCCGCTACTCTCTCGCGGAAATTCCCTTTGTAGTTTGACAGAAGCATGTCCGGCCTCGATGTCAACCACGCAATCCGATCGCAAGTACAAAAAGTACAGGGGACGCAGTTGATCAGTATCTGTTTGTCTTTGCGCTTATATTAATATTAAATATCATCATCCATAAATTTTATGGATGATTTCCTCGAAAACGACAAATTAACATTATATGGTGTTTATTCCATACATTTAGCAACTCGTTTAAATGTTTTTGTTTTATTTATTAAGGAGAAAAAACAGAGACATGCATGTAGTACATAGATTATAACAAAAGGTAAACAAAAAGTATACATATAACAATTATACGAATTATAACATGTCCCCACCACGCTTCCCTCTGAAACACATTGAACATGATAAAGGAAAGTAGAAATACAAGTTTTTACATAAACAAACAATTAATAAAGACAGTTGCTAAACAGAGAAACAAAAAGAGAAGAAAAAAATATACAGGGTGATGACAGAATAGACGAGAGGGTGTACAATATACGTAATATGTGAAGACTGATGACTTACCTACCGTGGCGGAGTAAGCGTATTTATACTCTGGTAATTAATAAAAACAAATTAAAAATGAGAAAATAACAACAGAACAAATTTCAAATAAATAACTCCTCCATTGGGAAGGTTAAAGCGGTCCCATGAACCGAAGCAGAGTTCCCCCGTTGAATGGCCAAGCTTATCTTTTGAGTTAGGAACGCTCTGGCACGGCGGCGGTCTCAGGACGACTCCATAAGCAGTTTTCCTAACTTTCTTTCCTAACTTTTCCTAACTTCAACAGTTCTTTGGCGTTCGGGCAGGCCTTCGTCACTCGCTCAAGGTCGAGCGTTAAATGCCTACCGCTTGGCGTACCGGTTAATGTACAAGTTAACGTGGGCTGTCGCTATCCAGCCAGAGCGAGCGTGCGCCAACGCGCATCTATTACGTTTCGTTTCGAATTTAGAAATGTCGAAATCACGTCATTATTGTGCAGCATTTTGATTTATTTCTAGTAATTTATTTATTCGAGGGTGGATTTAATGTCTTTGGTAGGAGGTCATAGATTTAAAATAATATTATTATATTGCCAATTACATTAGTTAGATGACGCCGAACAGCATGGTATGTAGGTATGGCCTAATTCGTATAAGGATAGAAATTAGAACATTCATTCGTTCTCTGTCTCAATGTGGGTTTTTATACAATAAAAAACACCAATAAAACAATAGGTAGATTGTAGATGATCATTAAATTAATTGATCAAACAAAACTATCACTGGAAGGTTGCACGCTTCCATGTGAGAAACTAATAGTGACGCTAACGCATGCATGAATTTGTTCGCATGAATTTGCCGTAGCTAAATATCGTATCGTTGGTAGATATCATCTTTATTTTATTCCTCACAAAAAGACAGCCCAAAGACACAGCCCCTACACGCGCTGAACGACGCGCTATCGAGATAGAGTTACGCGACAGAAAGAGAAGCGAAATGTAGGTGGTTTTCGTGGTTAGGCATGCAGCTCTTTGCGAGTCAATTTGTACTTTATCGCGTCGTCGCAGAGTAGCTATTTATTTGTGAGTGTTTGTACAGAGAAGCTTCTGTACGGAGTACTCTTTTCCTAAGAAGTTTTCTATTAAGAGTCTCCACGGCAAAAGCGACAAACTTGTAGTTTTGTTTGATATAACTATACGTACTGTGTTTTGCAGTTTGTGCCTTACTACTTACTTACCCACCTATCCATCACAAATGACACAAGACTAACAGCGTTGGTCTCCCGGTCTAAGCGTAGTAGTAAGGTTTGCTAAATATTCAAGGCGGCAAGAACAGGCAGGCGTGAACGCATCACGAGGTTAATAGTTCACAAAACTCTTCGTTTTTAGGCTCCAGTTAGTGCTTACCTACCTCAAAGAGGTGAAAAGTGAAAACGGATCATAATGGCGTGACTCTGTGGTGTGTCTGTTTGTCATAAGGTCATACATAAAAACAGGGCTGTATATTCTTTTGTTTTTTTTTTTATTTATTTTTTTATAGAAACTGACACGGCTGGCTACATCACCTACATCTACAACATCCGTGATGTCAGCCCACAACACCGCGTGAACTTGGTGCCACGTCAGCGCTTCCCTTCGGTCGTGCCGGCTACACTGAACTGGACGGTAAAAAAAAAATTTTAAATAGCCGTTTCGACCGACCTTTCATTCAGTGCGGTGGTATCAACCCGGGCGGGTTAAACCCTACCACCTAGTAATATAAGAAGAATATATCCCTTAGTCCCCTTTTACGACATACACGGGGAGAGATGCAGTGGGGCTATTATTTTAAAGTACCCCCTTATCTCCGAAACCACTGAGTGTAAGGCACACTTGCGCCAACACAAATTTAATATATAAACAAGTTTAACTCGTTAAGCTAGCACCCGTTGACTGTGGGAACCGCGTTTAAATCCATAACTCGCTACTTAACTTTAAACTCGTGTTGGTGCAAGTGAGCCTAAGGCCCACTTGCACCAACACAAATTTAACGATATAAACCAGTTTAACTCGTTAAGCTAGCACCCGTTGACTGTGGGAACCGCGTTTAAATCCATAACTCGCTACTTAACTCTAAACTCGTGTTGGTGCAAGTGAGCCTATTACATAGCCGTTTCGACCGACGTTTCGTTCAGTGCGGTAGTACCAACCCGGGCGGGATAAACCCTACCACCACACTAGTTACTGAAAATGTTAGGTAATCGAAAACATTTTGTATTTATTTCTACACCATTTATTTTTGCTTCTACCGTACCAAAACTAAATGGAAAACCTAAACGAACAAGTTTTTCTTTTAAAGTTCCCACGGAAAAGGAGTTACCTACAGTTTTACACCGGTGGTGCCGAACGGTGAAGCAGCAGGTGTAGATATGTATGTATGTACGTAAATTTTTCGAACGAACGGAATCGAGCCTCGGACCTCTCGCGAGAGAAGCCTATCGCCCGGGACCACTCGGCCACCCGCCGCCGCTTAAACGCTTCGATTGTCGTCACATTTCGCACATCCAACGCAAATGTTTGCCCGCGGTCAAAGGTTCGAGTCGCCATTAGCGGACAAGAATAAACAGTATTTTGTTTGAACAAGTCTGTGCGAAAGCGGACCCTACTACGCTTCGTCAGTCGTATTGACGTGTGTGCGACGTGTGATAGTGAATGCCAAATGTTTGAAAAAAAAATCCGCCTTGCTCGAAATCGAAAGAATGTTTTTTTTATGGATCCGTCGGTTACATGGACATGGATGGCTACATACTTAGATCACATGCGTGATGTCAGCCCATAACACCTTGGTAAACTAGGTGCCATGTCAGTGCTTCCCTTTTTATTAGGTTTCCGTATCCCGTACGGAGGCCTATTACTAAGCCTACGTCTGTCCGTCCGAGGGTATCTCTGTATGTATCTCTTGAACCGTAATAGGTATCCCGTTGAAATTTTCACAGAATGTGTTATTTATTATGGGGGATATAACAAGAAATAAAAATCCGGCCTAAAAATCCTCATCACTCTTACTTTATTGATGGAAAAATCGTACAGGCAGTGAAAACGCAACGCGACCTCGGTGTGACAATATCAGATGATCTCAAGTGGGAGACACACATTATAGAAGTTGTCAAGAAAGCCAACTCCTTACTCTACATGATCAGGAAGGCGTTCTCTTACATAACTACAGAGCTATTCCTTAAACTATACAAAACTTATGTTCGCCCATTATTGGAATATGCCTTTCAGATTTGGAATCCATACTTCAGGAAGGATGTAGATCTTTTGGAACGCGTTCAAAGACGAGCCACAAAAATGGTCCCACAGCTCAAAAAACAAGACTATGAACGCCGACTCGAAGCACTCGGACTTAGCAGCCTAGAGGAGCGTCGTCAACGAGGAGATCTCATTGAAACATACAAAATCCTCAATGACTACTATGACTTGCCAAATCTCAAAGAAATGTTCACAAAAAATACCAATGCACATCTTAGAGGACACAGCTTAAAGCTAAACCGCTCAGCATTTCATTCTAACCCGAGGAAACACTTCTTGGTGAACAGAGTTGTGGACTCTTGGAACGAACTACCGCAGGAGGTCATAAGTGCTAAAAGTGTCAATGGATTTAAAAACCAGTTAGATAAACACATAAAAGAAAAAAAAAAGAAAAAAAAAATTCACTAATATAATGTAAATAGCCTAAAAAAAAAAAAAACAACTTATTTAATTAAAACAAGTGCACTCTGAAGAAAAAAAAAAATGATATGCACGCATCAGCTTCAAGCTGTTAGTGCTATAAATAATAATAATAATAAAATAAGAAAAAGTAAAAAATTAAGGGGGTTCCCATACAAGAAACGTGTTAAGAATCGATTAGTCACGCTAATGAATAATAGATGGCGCCACAGGCTTTTATATTTTGCATTGTAGAAAAACAAAAGATAAAAGGATATGGTTTTTTTGACATGTATGGTAAAGCGGATATACGGAACCCTCCGTGCGCGAGCAAAACTCGCACTTGACCGACTTTTTATGATAAAATAAATTAACTCACCCGATGTACAACGACGATTTCTTTCATCAGGGCTCGCTCAAAAACACGCAAACAAGCCAAACCACAAAACGTCGGCGGCAGAACCGCACCTACCTACCACCGTCCACTCTACACGTCCCAAACGTCGGCCAAGTAATTTAATCTCCCCCTCAAAAACGACTCAACAGGTTTACGAAGGAAAAGATTATAATATACTAACACTACACATATTTTGAACGTCACAATACACGCGTAATCAATCATTACGAATACCTATATAAAATACAGGATATAGACAAAAAAATAGTTTTTTACTTTTTAGATAAGTATAGTTTAATTAATTATTTAAAATTATAGGGATGAAAGGTATTTCTTTTTTCTGCGTAGTTATGGAATTTTCAAATTTATATTTAATATTATAAAAGCTGATTTAAGATTTCGTATAACTTATTCAATAAAAAAATTATATAAATGGTTTATAGCTTCAAAAAAACTGTTTACAATACAGTGAAAAGTACTGAATGCCGAGCAATTGCGGACTTATCAAAATTGAAGATTTTTCTTCGTAACTTTGTTGTAACACCCGTAATACACGACCGTTCGCGACGAAGAAAGTAAAGCAAATGAGTGCGTGCCATCTTCTGATTGGATCATTCGTGTTCTAAATATGAAATTATCGGTTGTGCGTACAGGTTAGGTGCACACGAGGGGACTCCTACTAAATCCAGACAATTTTAAATAAAATGTTTAGCTCAGTCAACTGTCGCTATTGATTGTTAAGCAACGCTGGGCCGCCGCCGGTCAGTAATTGGATGGGTGACCATCCATGGGGTGACCGCTCGACCGTTGAAGGCTGACCGTGGTTCGGATTAAACGTAAAACTGTAGGTCCCTTCCCTTCTTACCTTACTAGGTGGTAGGGTTCAACCCGCCCGAATTGGTACCACCGCACTGAATGAAACGTCGGTTGAAACGGCTACGTAAATACTTTGTGTTTTCCGTCCAGTTCAGTGTAGCCGACATGAAATGGAGTGAAAGCACTGACATGGCACCGAGTTCACCCGGTGTTATGGGCTGACATCGCGGATGTTGTAGGTGATGTAGCAAACCGTGTCAGATTCCATTAAAAAAAATAAAAAACAAAATTTTACTTCACTGACACGGTTGGCTCCATCCACATAGGTGTTCTGTGGCTCCATCAAATGTGATGGAGTAGCCACATTTGAAAAGGCACTCCCCAGTATCTATCTGTTGGCGTCCCTGGACTCAATACAGCGTCGAGCCGTCTGTCTGGTGGGAGACCCGAAACTGACTGATGATCTGGAGTCTCTGAGCCACAGACGATTTGTGAGGTCACTCAGTCTGTTCTACAGGCACTATCATGGACGCTGCTCGGAGGAACTTGCATCCTTTATTCCTTTCCATCCAACCTATCTTCGAAGCACTCGCCGCAGAGAAACTGAGCACACTTTTGTTGTTGACATTGGGCTTTTGAGAACCCATCGGTTATCTAAATCGTTTCTTTGTCGCACCGCTACGGTGTGGAACTGTCTTCCGGCGAGTGCGTGTTTCCCGAATCCTTTAACCTGGGTGGCTTCAAACGTCGTACCAACAGGCTAGACACTAGACAGCCTAGCAACAGTCTGCAAATCTACTGATAGCGATATCAGCAGATTTGTCGCCCTGTGAGCGTGGTTTCGCGAGGAGAGGTGTTTTTGGCTTTGTCGACTGCACCATTGGTCCTTCGGCACAGCCACCCATGTTGGTTTACATAAAAAAAACCTACTGCACTCGCAGCTCATCACACTTTGGTGAACTCTAGGTACCATGTCAGCACTTTCGGCTGGATCGAATTAAATCTTACATTGCAGTTGTCGCTGAAGGAATTTTTTAATTCATATTACTTTTCCCCTCGCAAGATCTGTGCGCCTTTTACGAAGTGCACGGGGAGAGATGCAGTGGGCTTATTCGTTTCAAGTGCCGGGCCATGATGACCGGGTACAAACGGTACAAAATTTAATGTAATACAGATGCAGGTCCTGCAGATCTTTCCTCTACAGAACCGGTAAACTCTGGAACGCTCTCTGGCCACATATTCCATGCAACCCACCCCCCGAGTAGTCTCAAGTCCTTCAAGAGGGGCGCGAATGGGCACCTGGCAGGCCGGCATGGCATTCGCAACCGCCGCATACGACCGAATGTCCATGGATGTCGTTAAACACCTTATGGGTGGCTCGGCGTCATGAGTCATGACATGTCGCGCTTTCAATAAAAAACAAATATAAGTAAATATAATATATTTTAGTGGGATTTCATATAAAACTGTGTTAAGCGATCTAAGTAAGCGATATTGTAATTAATGCTTCGGTATAAAATGTAATTATTTAAGATTATTATGATATAAATTGTAAACTTATCTTTAAGATTTAGGAAATGTACGCGTATAACGGCTATTATTATTACGTTAGCCATATTTTATTTTCATTTCATTTCGTTTCTTAGGTAAGTAGTGATTTTTTATTTTTTTATAGTAATTCGGTATGGGTGGCTGAGTCAGAGGGGCCAAAGCGCATACTCTGACTAGCCAATATCACCTCCGAGAAGATAGGTGCCATACCGGAGACTTCCCTGGATTGCTGGCTATACTGGACTAGAGAACACAACCGAGGCTGCTATGCGGCCATCTTACGTGCAGTACGGTGGTACCAATCCAGTCGGCTACAATTTGAGCCTAACACCTAGTAAGGGGCAAGGGAAGGGACCTACAGTTTTACACCGGTTCCGAACTGGGTTCCGAACGGTGAAGCAGCAGGCGTAGGTTGCCTATAGGGAGCGCAGCGACTTAATACAAACTCTTTGGGTACATTCGGTTTTAGGCCCACTTGCACCAACACGAATTTAACGATATAAACCAGTTAAGCTAGTACCCGTTGACTGTGGGAACCGCGTTTAAATCCATAACTCGCTACTTAACTCTAAATTCGTGTTGGCGCAATTGGGCCTTAGACACATACCTACAGATAAGGAATCAGTTCTAGGTCAGATGTTAACAGATATGGAATCAGTTCTAGGTCAGGGGGCATGTACGTCAATGACTCGCAGGAACTGAGGTTATTAGCTGCAGCTGCATATGCATAATTCAACACCGAACTAAATACTCTAGATGAGGCAGAGTGCGATTGAAACATGTTACCCATCGGTAAACCCGTGAGGGTGTGTGCCTTTTACACACAATTGGCTGACAAACGGCAAACGGGTGGCAACATGGGTGGCTGAGTTGGAGGGGCTAAAGCGCATGCTCCGACCAGCCAATATCACCTCCGAGAAGGTAGGTACCATACCGGAGACTTCCCTGGATTTCTGGCTATACTGGACTAGAGGAGAACACAACCGAGGCTGCTATGCGGCCATCTTACATCCAGTACGGTGATACCAACCCAGTCGGCTACATTTGAGCCTACCACCTAGGGACCTACAGTTTTACACCGGTTCCGAACGGTGAAGCAGCAGGTGTAGGTATGCACGTAAATTTTTTCGTCTGAAAAACTCATTGGTAAACGCCGACGGGATTCGAACCGCGGACCTCTCGCATGAGAAGCCGATGCTCAAACCACTCGGCCACCCGCCGCTTTAATTGCATTGGCATTTGATCTTCAAAGTTAAACACACAGCGGGCGCGGTCCAACTTTCTATGGGTGACGGTGGTCCGAGACCGTTTAGGCTGGCCGTGGTTCAGATTTCACGTAGGTAAGTTAGGTTAAGGGAAATGCCTTTATCTCGCTAGGTTCGGGATTTGACCGGATCGGTACCACCGCACTGAACGAACGGTCGAAAATGCTATAATAAATAGTTCAATTTGAGACTCAAGACAGTCTCGTCTTCTTTTCGTTGAACGAGACCATTTGTCATCATGAGAAGTAAACAGCTTGTACGTCACAGACAAATAGCACAGTGCTACGTAGGAGAGGGGGTGTGTCTAGCCAATTATACCAATCATCTTTATTTACCTTCAGAAGTAGTCCAGCTTAAGTGTCTGTAATATAAAAAAAAAAAAAATCTATACCTAGATAGTGCACAGTCTAACATTGCACACTGCAGACAATGTCACCAATGAAAGGGCCGCATGCGGCTACTTTTTGCATCAGTCGCAGCGCCGCGCGCGTGTTGAGTTGAGAGGTTGTTTCACGGAACGGAACGGAGCGCGCCGATGTGCGAGTGCAGAGCGTTAGCGTTTTGTTAACATGAGGCAGCTTTTGATACGATTGCTGATGACTATTACTTGTCATTTTCTGGTTTGCACTTACCTCGGCCCGCGCTTCCGCACTTCGCGCCTCACCCTACACCCGCTGACGCCCAGCATTTCCTCCATGGCTGGGCGTCAGCGGGTGTAGCGTGTAGGAAGTGCGGAAGTGCGGGCCAAGGTAAGTGAAAACCTGAAACAGACTAGTGATACTGTACATGAAGTCACTTTTCGTACTGTGTGGGGCCGGTACTTTAAAAGAATAGCCCCACTGCATCTCTCCCCGTGTGTGTCGTAAAAGGCGACTAAGGGATATGACTCCCTTCTTATATTACTAGGTGGTAGGGTTTAACCCGCCCGGATTGGTACCACCGCACTGAATGAAAGGTCGGTCGAAACGACTATGTAAATAGTTTGTGTTTTCCGTCCAGTTCAGTGTAGCCGGCACGACCGAAGGGAAGGCTGACGTGGCACCAAGTTCACCCGGTGTTATGGGCTGACATCACGGATGTTGTAGGTGATGTAGCCAATCGTGTCAGTTTCCATAAAAAAAAAAAAAAAAAACTTACACACACCGTTATGTCTAATCGGTGACGAAATCTTGAGCGCTTTGCTCTATCTATCGATTTAAATCTTTGGTAATACCTCACATAGCTTCGCATTATCCTCTGTTATATCAACAATACTGCAACAATCGCGCTGTAATATATATAAATGCTAAATATTAGTACTAACCCTAGCAACTTCTTTTAGAGCGTCGTCCCTGTCGCACGAACTCGCACGCCTCCTTGCGACAGGGACGAGACTAGGGCTGCCAGGTGGCCGGGACTGAGCGGGATTGTTCAGAAATTTTACTTTGTCCAGGGTGCCGCTTTGGAAAAAATTGCCCCGCCAAAATTAGTCCTCCGTCCAGTTGAAAGCAGTGTTAGCTTTAGCCTAGCCTACCTAACCTTCACTACCTAGCTAGTAAAATTCCAAAATATTAAGATCATGTCAAGAAAATGCGCATCTCTGATCTCGCAACCCTAGACGAGACGCTCTACAGCCGAATTGTCGGATGTGCTGTAGAAAGAGGCGGGTTTAGTAGAAGATGGCTTGTAGCTGGGAATGGTAGGTGAGGGTCTAAGGAATTATTAGCAAAAAAAAATTTTTTGCCGGAGACTTATACTTTTGGAGAAATATTTTTTTAAAGATATCCACATATTAGAGAAATTTAAAATTTAGTACAAAATTCACCGCCCCGACATAACCTGTTAGTATGGCTATTCCCTAGAGTGTTTTTATAAGCCGGAGGCGCGGAGGGAATGCCGCCCCCGTCCGCTGTAACAAAGCGCAGGCACCCGTGTGAGCCTCAGCCGCTCCGAAAAAGCCCAAGCTGCGGAGGCGAGCATGGGTGTCTGCGCTTTGTTACGCAAGGACGGAGGGGCTGCACTTCCCGCAGCGCCGGAGAAGAGGCAATCTTAAGTTTTTTTTATATTTTCTTTTTTGTGAAGGGGGGGGGGGGAGTATTCAGGAGATACTTATTCCCGCCCCCCGCTTTAGCATAGCACCCCCTCCTCCCGCCGCCCTTGCCTCCACCACTTACCCCTTCCCCTTCCGCGGGGGGCGGGGGGGGGGGGGGGGGTACACCCCAAACGAACTCCCCCTCCCCCACTTCCCCCGCCTTCCGGCTCTTTCTACAGCACAGCCGGATTGACTCTTTCTAAAGCTCAATGTTCATTATTTACCGCCGGGTAATACAGTACTGGCTCAATTAAAAGCTAACGTTTTTTATTTATTATTTTACGTTACATGTCTTTTGCAGTCAGTCTGCGATTTGACCGTATTCGTAGGAGATGCTGGCCCTTAAAACCAAATTTTCCATAATAATTTCTGATAGCTCTAATCTCAGTTGAACTCAAACACACTTGGTATAACCTACCCTCTGTCATAATAATTAGAACGAAACCTCTAAATGCATGCGTAAACATGGTCAAAATAGTAAATATGTTGATAATATCTTAGTCATTGGCACGACCGTAGAATTATCGACACACCCCCATAAACGGTAATAGTGTCATATAAAAACCACATACACACCAAACGTATCTGCGTGCGACTCAGGAAGCGCCTGCTAAAGTTTCACAGGGTTCGACTTCGAATAAGCCCCCTATTCTATTCTATCTCCGTCTCTCTTCTTCCATTCACACATTCAAAATTCTTTTAAAGAAGCACTTTTTGTCAACTTAATTTTTCTGACCCAAAAGTATGTCTCTCATGTTCAGAGTTAGTAAATATATATGATATGTAAAAACTAAGTATATTTAGTCTATCTTATGTATATATCTGGTATATAGGTATAGTATTTAATTATTCATATTTAAGTTTATCTATCTTTTGTATTCCCGTACATCTGTCATACCATAATATTTAAATTTCTCTTTCCGCCACTCACCTAGCAGTTATCATACCCCAAAGGTACCCTGTTAGAAAATGCCTAGAGGCATTAAGTGTTACCTTTTGCCCATATTCTATTTGAGTGCAATAAATATATACAATACAATACAATACTATTCTAGGGACTCCTTAAGCCTCTACTCCTCGGCCTCTACTTTCGGCCTAAAGAGGAAACGGGGTGGCGGCGCCCCTGTCCCCGCTCCCCAATCCGCTGAGCGCATGAGGTCACTATGAGTGAGAAGAGGCTTAAAGGACACTGCCCGCTCAACAGACACGTGTTCATCATAGGTGTTACCGACAGCACCCTATGCAGAGGCTGCATGGCGGAAGACGAAACAGCCGCCCACGTGCTCCTGGAGTGCCCGGTGGTGGCGGAAGAAAGCAAAACGTGGGAACTGCTCATGGAGTGTGGAAGCGACTGAGAAGGGTGCTCTGCTTCATGATGACAGAGCTCGGGTGGCTGGAGTAACACCACCTGAGCGCTAGTCAACGCACAACGGACCGTCTTAAGGTCATAGAAAAATTTATACACACTGTCCTCTACACTCTACCAATGAACCACCAAAGCTCATAAGTAACCAGAAGAATATCCGATTCAGTTAACAGACAGTTGAACAATTGAACACGAGTTTGAAAAGGGAGTTAGCTTTACAAACCCGTGCACGTTACAAGGCAGTACTGCCTCCTATTGAACGGAATAGGATATACGCGAGCGGGATAGAGTATGTGGTGGCGTATTGGGGACTCTTACTTAACAGAGAGAAGTGAGAACCAACTTACTACTACATACTACTTACTAGTAGGTAGGGTTTATCCCGCCCGGGTTGGTACCACCGCACTGAATGAAACGTCGGTCGAAACGGCTATGTAAATAGTTTGTGTTCTTCGGTCCAGTTCAGTGTAGCCGGCACGACCGAAGGGAAGCACTGACGTGGCACCAAGTTCACCCGGTGTTATGGGCTGACATCACAGATGTTGTAGGTGATGTAGCCAACCGTGTCAGTTTCCATAAAAAAAAAAAACATAGTTATAAAATATTACTTTTTAATTTGTTTTTTTGTTGGTGTAAACGTTTGCCACTATGCAAACATAACACTGTTCAACTCTATTTATTTACATGCGTTCAAATGTGACCTCTGGATGTTAGTTTTAACCTCAGCGTGACAGTTGGCATAAGTGCTCACGGAAACGCAAATGATGATCACGCCAGTATATTATCTGTGTCTTTATCTAGCGAAGAGGTCGAAGGCCGAGCGAAACGCGTTAGCACCATCGAGATATAAGTATTGCCAGCAGTTTCTTTCAAAAAGAACAAAACAGCATGTTTTTTGTTAAAAATAGAAAAACATGTTTTAAATTCATTATCCGTACTTACTTAAATTTGATTTTTTCTTTATTTTATATTATACTGACAGCTGGTGCGTGTATTCTGTTTTTTAATTTATCAGTGCACTTGTATTGTTTTTAAGTATTTTGGTTTGATTGTTTTTTTTGTCTAATTGGTTTTTTTAAGAATTAATTGAGAGGTCGCTGCTGATGGTGTCTTCATATAATTTTGTTCCAGTTAGTTAAATGATATAATTGTTATAATTGACCTGTTTTAAACACTTTTAATAATTGAATTGTTTCATAAATTCATAACTAGGGTAACCAATGTAACATTAACAATAAAACAAGCGATAAAATACTGCAGTGAGCGAACTATCTTCATCCCTTTCGTTCTAGTACTAACACACAGACCACAGTATGACCGGAGGCTGACCGAGGTTCGGATTCCTCGTAAAACTGTAGGTCCCTTCCCTCCTAATCTTACTTGGTGGTAGGGTTCAACCCGCCCACGTTGGTACCACCGCACTGAATGAAACGTCGGTCGAAACGGTTATGTAAATAGTTTGTGTTGTCCGACCAGTTCAGTGTAGCCGGCACGATCAAAGGGGGTAGCACTGACATGGCACCTAGTTCACCCGGTGTTATGGGGTGACATCACGGACGTTGTAGGTGATGTAGCCAACCGTGTCAGTTTCCATAAAAAAAAAGTATAATTTTGATATGTTTATATGAAACATTAGTATTTTAAACGAGGACTAATTCCATGTTCTGATGGAATGTGAGCGGAATGAGGGTCTGAGTAAAGATTTTTTTTTTATCTTGGAAGGTGTGGAACTCAGCTTGCGATGGCTTCACCGAACATATCCGGGCCCATCGGCAGTAGAGGAGGGTATTAATCGAGGCCGGGACTAGCGAGTGGCCACTCTAAATTTCCCGCGCATGCTTCACGTTTCGGCTCGCTTCAAGCCCTCGTCAGCTAGTCTGCGTTGACTAGGACGCGGGGAACCACCAGTCCTACTCTCGACCTCCCTCTCTCTACCTATCCATATTCTGTAGGATGCTTCCAGTGACGTTTTCGAAGCTCTCTCCATATATGAGCTTAGCGTCGATCTTGGCAGCCCTAGATTCTTGAAGAGACTGTAGAGCGGCTTCGCTGGTATTCCCTCTAGTTTTAAGTTTAGGGCTTCAGCCGTATTCGGAAATGTCAGCCCCATGGTGACTTTCAAGTTGATTAAGAGTTCAGAAATTAATTAAACATCCCTCAAAGTGAGAGAACTTTTAAAGAATTTTATAACTTCTTGACAGTGCGCGGAAAGTGGATCACTCAGTGCACAATGTACAGTACATACCAAGTTCATCCCATCCGTCTGTAAACTGATGACTAAATCCTTTCTCAGGTTGACGTTCCGACCACACTCCATGAGAACATGGAATTGGTCCTCCTCTTTCATGCAAAAGCTACAATTTGGGGGACTCTGTTTTACGCATTAAAAATGTACTTTTGTTTAGCGGAGTGTGACCTGACCGAAGCCTTAGAACTGTAGTGATGTCCACTCTTGACATATGTAGGCCCACAAACCACGGCTGTTGTCTTGGTTCACTTATTTCATATATCGATTAGTCATTTATCGTCTAGAGATATCATAGGATCCAGCGGCGATTCCTTTAAGTTGGCTAGGTTGGCGCCGCCAAACCAAATAAGCAAAAACAAATGTGCAAAAATATCAGGGTTATATTATTTTTATTATATAACCCACGATGAATAAGCTAAAACGTCAATCCCGTTCCATTACATAATTTGAAATTTCGCGCGCGTCACACGCGGGCGACGAATGACGACACAGCAAGGCATTCATTGGCCGGTTGGCTACATTTGAAGCGCAATCGTAGTCCATACAAGCGGCCAAGCGGCTGTTGTCCCCCCGTCCCGCGCGCCCCCGCTGATAAGCGTTTCGAGTTGGCGCAGCAGCGGGGAGCGCATTTAGCGACTAGCGAGCTAGGCTAGGTGAGTTGTGTGTGCATGTGTGTGCGCGCTGCTGCGGCAGCGTATGCGTGACTGCTTTGTAAACAAAATCTCGCTAGTTTATAGCTGCAATTCCGTTTTGTAGGTATCAACCTGTTATGGATTAATCTTGTGCGGTGTTTTTTTTAAGTGATTATTTATTGGTAATAATGGCAAACTCCAGTGCGAAATCTATAATAGAAGATCTTTTCGAAAACCATTCTCAATGAGGACATTTTCTGAAAAAAACTTTTAATTGTTCAAAACGGTCGCTCTTGCCCAAGTTTGTCGAATTTGAAGTCTGTACATAACGACAGCAAAAGAGAATATTATGGTCTTTCAGTTTTTGAACTCATTGTGTTAGAAAAAAATTTACGCGTAAGTTATGAAATTATGAAAAAAAATCCTTAGCCAGAGCCAACCCAATACTCAGCACCAGGAGGCGCTACTGATAGGATCATAGGATCGATTTAGTCAGCAGGTTACAGACGGATAGGATGAACTTGTTATTTGTTATTCATTTATTTCATTAACTATGCACTATGTAATCTGCTCTTTGATGAACTGTCAAGTGGTTGTTGTTGTTGTTTGCTGCCCTGCCTCTTGGGAAGGCGGGTGGGCCATTCTCCGCACTGAGACCTCAAGACGGTCCGTTGTACGTTGGCGCTCGGGTGGTGCTACTCCAGCCACCCGAGCTCTATCATGAAGTGGAGCACTCTTCTCGGCCGCTTCCACACTCCATGGGCAGTTCCCACGGTCCCAAGAAACTGCAGTCGTCAAGAGGTTATAAAATTTTGGAATTACCCTCCTGTTGGCTTCGCCGTAGTCGGGTAAAAAGAGTAGATATGCGAAGGAGGTGTGTCTGCGACACCGTAATATGGCCAGATTCCCCCATATTAACTATCGATGTGCTCATGAGCGCACGTGGATGTAACGCTTTGGATTAGCCACCAGGCCGGGGTGGTACCACCGCACTGAATGAAACGTCGGTCGAAATGGCTATGTAAATAGTTCGCGTTTTCCGTCCAGTTCAGTCTAGCCGGCACTACCGAAGGGAAGCACTGACACGGCATCTAGTTCACGAAGGTTTGTGTCACTGGCATCACGGATGTTGTAGGTGATGTAGCAAACCGTGTCAGTTTCCATAAAAAAAAATATGAAAGAAATGCACATCGAACTCGGATAAGGTAAAAAAAAAAATTGCGCAAGTCAACGGGCGCCGAACTCTGCCCGCCATTAGCGAAAAATAATGCGACACTTTAACCGCCCGGCCCACGAGTGTTTATCAACAATATTGGCAGAGGATGATATATAAAACAAAGCAATCTACTAAGCTTTGGACTTTGTAACGGTCCATTCAAAATGGGATCAAAGTGCATAAATATTTCAATAGTGTGTACATTGTTCATCTATATGTGCATACATACATATACATATCACGCACGCTGAATCCCGACAATCTGGGTAAGCAGAGTAATCGGTGTTGTGCTGCAAGTACTCTGGTAAATTACAGCACAACACCGACCGCCACGTTTAGCAAAGTATTCGGACAAGATAACTATCAGGCAGCAAGTAAGGCACGAATGCCCACCTTCTGCACGACTAGGTGGAAAGACCGCGTCAAGGTGAGAGGTGGCTAGCCTGTCGCCCTTATGCACGGCATCTTGTCCTTGTCCCCTCAGTCGTCTTTTACGACATACACGGGGAGAGATGCAGTGGGACTATTCTTATTAAGTACCGACCCCACACAGTACATTGTTTATCTGATGTCACCTATCCGAACATCATATGACAAACACACACACAGATATATATAATTTATTGAACAATGTAAACTTTGGGGTGGCTATAGATGGGGGGAGCTTGGTGTATCGATTTACGAACCCCCCCCCCCCCCCCCCCCCGAGGTGGGAGGCCATTTAGGGGGGGGGGGGGCATACAAAGTACCTCGAAAAAGGGGTCCACGTATAAAAAAAACTCATTAGCTAATTAATTGCCTCTTCTTCGGCGCTGCGGGAAGTGCAGCCCCTCCATCCTTGCGTAACAAAGCGCAGGCACCCATGCTCGCCTCTGCAGCTTCGGCTTTTTGGTCGCCTTCGGCGACCAGCCTTAGCCGCTACGGCTCACACAGGCGCCTGCAGTTTGTTACAGCGGACGGGGGCTGCATTCCCTCCGCGCCTCCAGCTTATAAAAACACTCTAGAGAATAGCCATACTAACAGGTTATGTCGGGGCAGTAAATTTAAATTTTCAAAAAACATTTTCTTGACAAGTATTGATCTCCTTGGGCTAATTCTTTCACTACTATTCTTATAACATCCTAAACTACAGGATATAAAACACTCTAGGGAATAGCCATACTAACAGGTTATGTTGGGGCGGTGAATTTAAATTTTAAAAAAAATCTCGAAAAGTATTGATCTCCTTGGGCTAATTCTTTCACTAATATTCTTCTAACATCCTAAACTACAGGATATAACTACCGGGCCGGCAATTTGCTATCAAACCTGCCATTATATAGGTACCTCAGCCAAAACTTTTTGTACAAGTGTCGATCTCACAATCTTTAATTATTTGTAAGTAGATCTTCATAGAAAATAGTATGGGCACCACCGTGCTATAATAACGCATATTCTGTGAAAATTTCAACTGGCTACCTATTACGGTTCAAAAGATACAGCCTTCGGACGGACAGACAGACGGCGCAGGCTTAGTAATAGGCTTCCGTATAGATAGGGAACCCTAAAAATTATCTCAAAATCATATTAAACACTCAGGACGGTCAGTGCTACTATCAATAATTTTTTTTTGAACATAAAACGGCAGAACGCATTTTTTTCGTGACGATAAAAAAAAACTCACATTTTAATATTGCCCTGTGCAAAGTTTATTTGAGTACCTGTACCTACTCAATTTATATCTAGATACATAGGTACATTCGTAATTTCGTACACACACAATAAAAAGATATACCGTTATAGGTTATAATGTCATAACTCCTGCCAGACCCTGAACAGGCCGCAACTGTAGTGGCATCTCACTCACTCTTAAGGCTTTGTATAGGGATAGCACTACACGTATGTCAAAAAACAAACTAGTAAGCACTTTACCTATGAACATGACCGCAGGATGAAGCGTTGTTGCTGGAAATATTCTTGAGACTTCTTCACTTTCAAATAACTAATAATAATTATTGAAGATTTATAAATTTTATTACGATATAGATCAACAAGAGGATGTAACGGTAAACAAATCGCTTCCCTTGATTTATTGACGTGACGACTGATTTTGACCATAGATCTAATTTTTTTTTTTTTTTGCTTTTTTATCCTGAGGGAAAGGCAAGGGTCGTTTGACCGTTTGACAATTCATTCATTTTTTTTTGGCTTGGATACCGACCGAGTCTTTAAAAGTGTCAAGGAAATTTGCAACTGAATAACAAAGTGGTTATACAGGTTGTTTGATGACCATACGTCATAAAGCAAACCAGGTACTCCTGAGCCTATTTGGAGCAAAACAGTTAGATGACATTTTGTTCTACGGTGAACTTTTTTTTTCCATATTAAACTAAATAAATACACTCCACTTACGAAATGCTCCCGTGTGAATAGACCGATGAACAATGGTGCGAGCGAAGATAAAGTAAGGTGCGGGTGCGAGGGAGAACACTGACAAGCGCTGTGCGAGAGAGACGCAGTATGAGCACAGAGGGGGTGCGATAGAGATTACGATATTACTACGTCTGCAGTGCGTAGGCGGCGGTGAAAATGGCAGGGGTAGCCCACACCCTTTTTAGCACATTGGCCCGCCGATTTGTACCTACTTCTAAACTAGCGAGCGCGCGGACAGCGGGTGGGTGGACACGTGTTATTATTGGATGATTTTACCGCTAATCGATTAGTGAATGTTACGTAAATGATAGGTAGGTTTTTATGGTTTTGATAATTAACGATTCATGCAGCCTAGCGCCATGGTATTGCAGTGTGTGTCTAACCATATCAGCCTGGTGGGCAGGCGGGTACACCACCACAGCGGGGCGGAAGCGTAACCATGGAAACGGAAGGCGCAGGGAGGTGACATGTGGTGGGGAGGGCGGTATACTTCGTTTGCGGGCGTCGACAATGGACAGAGCGGAGCGGCAATACAAAGCGTCGGGTCGGTCGCATTGCCGTAGTATTTTGCGCGCGAAAACTAATTTAGATAATAACTCCTTAATTAAGGCATATCCGACAACACTTTACTGGGCCTTTTAGACTTCAAATTAGTCAAGGAATCACTGGTTTGCTTTATGACCTATGGTCATCAAACACCCTGTATAGGTAACTGGAATGAAGCTGTGGTGAGTGAGCCATAGACGGAGGTTACACGCTAGGTTTGGCATAAGTTCAGTCCATCAGTCTGGTTAAACCATGGTCCAGTCCAGCCAGACTGACCGTTTTAATCTATTGACAGATGGACTGATGGACCAGACTGATTGATTTTAAAATATTTTGATAATTTTCGTCAGTCTAGTCAGGGCAGGCAGACTGATGGCAGACTGATAGTGCGAATGCATTTTACGTCTGGCGTCAGTCTGGCGTCAATCTGGTCGTGGCCAAGGTCACGGACTGAACTGATGCCAAACCTAGCGTGTAACCTCCGTCATAGACTCTGAATTAAAATGCTAATCTGTCTAAAATGTCATGGTAAAACATGAAGGGATCATTCCTCCGGCTTGGGTGTATGATAGATACATGATGTCCTTACGTTTGGATGCATTTTAATATGTAAGCATACTAACGAAATAATATAATAAACATAAATAGATAATACATTTTTTTTTTATCTGATCCAGTTTGGTTGGGTGAATCAGAGGGGCCAAAGCACATGCTCCGACCAGCTAATATCACCTCCGAGAAGGTAGGTGCCATACCGGAGACTTCCCTTTGTATTGTGGCTATACTAAACTAAAGGAGAACACAACCTTTCATTAAGTACGCTGGTATCAACCCCGTCGGCCACAATTAGAGCCTTCCGCCTAGTAAAGGGAGGTTGGGAGTTTACACGCTAGGTTTGGCATCAGTTCAGTCCGTGACCTTGGTCATGACCAGATTGACGCCAGACTGACGCCAGACGTAAATAAAATGCATTTGCACTATCAGTCTGCCATCAGTCTAATATCAAAATATTTTAAAATCCATCAGTCTGGTCCATCAGTCCATCGGTCAATAGATTAAACGGTCAGTCTGGCTGGACTCTGGCTGGACCATGGTTTAACCAGACTGATGGACTGAACTGCTGCCAAACCTAGCGTGTAACCTCCGTCTTAGAAACATTTTATAATGAACTTTATGGTCAACTTTTTTGGCTAAATAAACGTTAAAACATTACTGGCAGCCCGTTCATGTCATGAGCCCAGCCAGCCAACTGTCAAGTCAAAAGTGCGCACGCTCTCAGGGAGGGTGGGGTGACACAACAGGAGTGCGCACGGAGTGCTGGCAGGATATAAAAATAGCAAAAATCCAAGCACATTTTTCTTTATTATAGTCTGTTTGAGCTTTTAATAATTTCAGTGAGCACCGGCGCAGCGCAAGGATTAGTTATTTATTGTGTTTGTTCGCACAGGTACGTTGCTAAAGTTGCAGGTTCTTTCTATGACATCTTTATTCATGGCTTTTTATTTGCACGAGAATTACCACTACCGAAAGTTTGTTTATGTGGAAATAATTCTCTAGGAGCATCTGCACTTATTCTATGTCTTGTTTCGAGTGCGATTACATTGAATTATGAATTCTGAATGTCCACGTCTCTGCTGGTTTTTGTTTTGTTATTGTGTTGGAAAAATGCTTCGTAATAATTTGAGACAATAGTTATAATGAAGGTGAATGACCAGACTTTGCATATTTTTTTTTTATTTTTTTTTATTGACAGCGCGACATATGGCGCCGAGCCACCCATAAGGTGTCTAACGACGCCCATGGACATTCGGTCGTATGCGGGGGTTGCGAATGCCATGCCGGCCAGGTGCCATCCCGGTGCATATCCCGACAATAGGGGTAATCATTCCGAAGATTCATAACTATCTTCCGGCGAGTGTATTTCCTGAATCCTTTAACCTGGGTCTCTTCAAGCGTTCGTATTAACAAGCTAGACAGCCTAGCAACAGCCCGCAAATCTGCTGGCATGTCACCTAACTGAGCGTGGTTTCGTGAGGAGAGGCGATTTTGGCTCTGTCGACTGCGCCATTGGTCTCTCGGCACAGCCACCCATGCTGGTTTACATAAAAAAAATCAGATTAATTGGTGTTGTGCTGCAAGAATTGGGATAAAGTACAAAGTATTTAGAGCAATATGGTTGATTTGATTGCTGTCCTTCACGTCAAGACAATTTTTTTTATCGTAACTGACACTGTTGTTGGCTGCATCACCTACAACTTCCGTGATGTCAGCCCATAACACCGGGTGAACTAGGTGTCGTGTCAGTGCTTCCCTTCATTTCATTTCGGCTACACTGAACTAATAGGATTTTGTTTTAGGCTGTAGCCATTCCTGGCTATATTGATATTTTAATCTACACGTAAAACTGTAGCTCCCTTCCCTTACCTTACTAGGTGGTAGGGTTCAACCCGACCGGGTTGGTACCACCGCACCGAATGAAACGTCGGTCGAAACGGCTGTGTAAATAGTTTGTGTTTTCCGTCCAGTTCAGTGTAGCCGACACGACCGAAGAGAAGCACTGACATGGCACCTAGTCCACCCGGTGTTATGGGCTGACATCACGGATGTTGTAGGTGATGTAGCCAACCGTGTCACGTTTCCATAAAAAAAATAAAAAATAGAACTTTGATTATTTTAATCTACCATTTAAAACGTTTATCTAATGTGACAGCTCAGGGTGGCCGCAGAGGTCGACATGGGCTCCCTGGAGACTCCGCTCCCCGAAGAGAAGCTCCCCGCGTGCTGGAGCGACGACACGCGTATGAACGCCCTCTTCGCTCCGTGCCGGCACAGAACAATAGGTTTGTTAATGTTTTAACCAGTTGGCGCCCCGTTGACTAACATGCTGCTTCACCGTTCGTAACCGGTGTAAAACTGTCGGTTTCTTCTATGGGAATCCCCATGAATTTTTTACTTTTTCTTATTTTTATTATTTGTTGTTATATCGGCCATAATATTCTGTGAAAATTTCAATACCTATTACGGTTCAAGAGATACAGCCCTCGGACAGACGGACGGCGTAGGCTTAGTAATGGGGTCCCGTACCGGATACAGAACCATAAAACACAACTCCATGGCTTACCTGCAATATCTCGTAACCCACGGAGATAAAATTTTACAAGAGAAGGTGAAAACTGTTTTATTTCATACATAATGAAATAAATGTAATATTTTGTGGTTTTTGTTCTTGTTTGATTGTTTTTAATAGTTATAATCAAAAATATGATTGAAAATAAATATAATTATTTTAACTATTTTGATAGGCTGTTGTGTAGCTTGCGAGAAATTGTTCTCAAATATCGCTGAATTTTCAGCGTTTTTGTGGGTTACGAGTGGCTTGCGAGAAATTGGTCGCAAATTTCGCTGAATGTGTTACCACTCGCTTGGGGAAGTGATTTATTGCCACTATTTCAAATTATTAAATTCAATAGACCGTGCGTTGCGAGTTTTTGAAGTTTTTAATTTGAAATTTTTCTGTATACTCAACTCGATTTCAGCTTTTTTGTGGGTTACGAGGTATTTCATGTAAGCCATTCTTCCTTGAGTTTTAATTAAAATAAATAATTAAATAAATATTGTACTCCTAGCACCGGAAGGGTGGCTGCAAAAAATGACCTTCTGGTCGGAGCAACTGCGGTCGTGGTGCCGCCACCGGCGCAGCCCGCTCGTCAGCCTGAGCGCCGCCCGCGCCGCCTTCAGCCGCAACAGGAACCGGCCGGCGTGCCTCGACGTGGTGCTCGATCAATATATCAGGTGGGGGAGTGCTCGGAAGAGCTGTTACATTCTTTCTTTGTATTTATTATCATTTAATTTTATTTTGATGAACGAACCACCGATGCTGGTCTGTTCAAATCTATGTTGAAATGAAATGAAAATATACTTTATTGTACACCATTGTATAAAAAAGGTTACAAAAGGCGAGTTTAATGCCTTGCGGCATTCTTTATGAACTAACCTTTGTGATGTGGAAAACGCGTAGGGAATGCAGTACTAAAGAGGGAACAGTATGTTGTCTGGTGGTTTGTTTTATTTTTGTTGTATAGTGCTTTTAAATGTTTATCTAAACTGTTTTTGAATGAGGGGTCAGAATAGGTCGAGTATAAATACGTAATGTTGGTTAGAAGACATAACATGAAGCGATTAAAACCACCTCTTTCGGGAATTCTGAAAGATTCCCGGGAATTCCGGGATATGAAAAATATATCCTGGTATACAGTAAAACCCGCTTAATACGATCCCGGTTAATACGATTTCCCGCATAATAAGATCTTTTGTGCCGGTCCCATGCTCTACCTTAATTTTACGAACAATTTTTTCCGCTTAATACGACCCCCAATCCGCTTAAAACGATCTTTTTTGACAACGTAGGTCGCCGCGCGCGACCTCCGAGCGAGCTCGGACCCCCCGACCCCCCCTAAGTGGTACTGACAGAAAAAGCTCATACAATTTGCACAAACCTTGCATATCACTGACTTCTCAGGCTCGATCGGATGGATCGACCGATTGAAATCTCGCAATGGTATCATGTACTCCCAATTTTCTGGCGAATCGGAATCGGTCAACGAAGAAGACGAAGATAACTGGAAAAAACGGTACTTCCAACTCTGATAAAGATTAAGCTCTTCGAGACATATTCAATGCTGACGAGTTTGGGTTCTTCTTCAAACTGATGCCAGGCCAGACAAATCGTTCGTATTGACAATTGCGAAGATTGATTTCTGTCAGAAATACAATAAACAGATTTTTAAGTGTGTACTTTGTATTTTATCTCTTCCCGCTTAAGACGATTACCCGCTTAAGACGATTTCCCGCTTAAGACGATTTTTGCGCCCATCCCCTTGAGAATCGTATTAAGCGGGTTCTACTGTAGTTAGTAACTTTTGACACTTGCTTATGCTGTAATGTATGAATACCTTATTTAAAAACCCAAATTGAAAATTATTGGTATGGAAGTGATTTTGATTTAAAAATATTTTTTGGGACTTTTAATAAGGTAAATTATATGTAACATTACAGCATATTTCAATAGTAAAAAATTACTAACTATATCACTACCAGAAATATTTTTCAAATCCTGGAATTCTGGGGAATCTTCAGAATTCCCGAAAGAGGTGGTTTTAACCACTCCATGTTATGTCTTCTCGCCAACATTAGGTATTTATACTCCACCTATTCTGATCCCCGATGACATCTTAGGGGTTTTATTTATACACGGTGTTGCAACCCCAACCGTAAAACCCAAAAGGGGGTGATTCTGTACGTGAAATAGAACAACTTTTGTTCTGCGACTTTTTAATTTGAAGAAAAAAAAAAGTTTTTTCTCCATACATTTTGAAAATAGCTATTTAAAATTTGTATGGCAATAATATATTTTTTTTGTTTCAAAAAAATTTTTTTCGCCACAGAAGTTGTTTAGTTTATCATATAGAATAACCCCCTTATTTTATTTTATTTATTTATTTATTTTAAACACTGACAGCTGACAGCTGGTGCGTGTATTCTGTTTTTTTATTTATGAGTGCACTTGTATTGTTTTTAAGTATTTTTGTTTCTTTGTTTTTGTTTTGTTTATTTTTTTTGTCTAATTGGTTTTTTAAAGAATTAACCGAGGGGGCGCTGACGGTGTCCTCAGATAATTTGTTCCAGGTCTTTACGACCCGGTGCGTCAGAAAATGCTTCCTGGGGTTGGTTCTATGTGTGGGCCATTTTAGTTTTATTGAGTGACCGCGAAGACGTTCTTCAGTGCTCCTTTCGTACATTGACTGTAGACTCTGTACATCATAGCATTCTTTTAGGATTTTATAGGTTTCTATATGTGTTCTATATTATGTCAGTTAAATATATTACGGGGGCAACTGCAACACCGTGTATATTTTTGAGGATAGAATATAATTAAGCACGTAAAGGACCGTACATGATCTCAATTCAATTGAAGGAGTACCAGACATGATGTCAGTTTGTCTATGGATCCAGCATCTACATCCACATTGAACTATATCGTGTCTATTGAACGTTCAGGAGCGGCGAGTACGTGCCGGCGTCGTCGTACGCGAACGCGCTGAGCGGAGCGGGCGAGGGCTGGGTGCGGTGGGGAGCACGCGTCGCCTTCAAGCCCGCCGCTCTCGCCGGTAAGTCATCAGGAGCGGCGAGTACGTGCCGGCGTCATCGTACGCGAAAGCGCTGAGCTGAGCGGGCGAGGGCTGGGTGCGGTGGGGAGCACGCGTCGCCTTCAAGCCCGCCGCTCTCGCCGGTAAGTCATCAGGAGCGGCGAGTACGTGCCGGCGTCGTCGTACGCGAACGCGCTGAGCGGAGCGGGCGAGGGCTGGGTGCGGTGGGGAGCGCGCGTCGCCTTCAAGCCTGCCGCTCTCGCCGGTAAGTCAGTCATGAGCGGCGAGTACGTGCCGGCGTCGTCGTACGCGAACGCGCTGAGCGGAGCGGGCGAGAGCTGGGTGCGGTGGGGAGCGCGCGTCGCCTTCAAGCCTGCCGCTCTCGCAGGTAAGTCAGTCAGGAGCGGCGAGTACGTGCCGGCGTCGTCGTACGCGAACGCGCTGAGCGGAGCGGGCGAGGGCTGGGTGCGGTGGGGAGCGCGCGTCGCCTTCAAGCCTGCCGCTCTCGCAGGTAAGTCAGTCAGGAGCGGCGAGTACGTGCCGGCGTCGTCGTACGCGAACGCGCTGAGCGGAGCGGGCGAGGGCTGGGTGCGGTGGGGAGCGCGCGTCGCCTTCAAGCCTGCCGCTCTCGCAGGTAAGTCAGTCAGGAGCGGCGAGTACGTGCCGGCGTCGTCGTACGCGAACGCGCTGAGCGGAGCGGGCGAGTGCTGGGTGCGGTGGGGAGCGCGCGTCGCCTTCAAGCCTGCCGCTCTCGCAGGTAAGTCAGTCAGGAGCGGCGAGTACGTGCCGGCGTCGTCGTACGCGAACGCGCTGAGCGGAGCGGGCGAGGGCTGAGTGCGGTGGGGAGCGCGCGTCGCCTTCAAGCCCGCCGCTGTCGCCGGTAATCCAGTCAGGAGCGGCGAGTACGTGCCGGCGTCGTCGTACGCGAACGCGCTGAGTTGTCACTGTCGGCTGCCGTTGTCAGTTACAACAACAAACAACAACAACTCTTTTCGGTAGATACACTTTTTAGTTTCTTCTATGGGAACCCCTGTGAATTTTTTACTATTTCTTATTTTTCTTATTTGTTGTTATATCGGCCATAATAATACATATTCTGTGAAAATTTCAACGGGCCACCTATTACGGTTCAAGAGATACAGCCCTCGGACAGACTGACAGACGGCGTAGGCTTAGTAATAGGGTCCCGTACCGGATACGGAACCCTAAAAAGTGAATGAAGTAATTGTGTAATTGCAGTGGGACTACTGACATCGTGGCTACCGCTGGACCGGACGCCGCACGACGGCATGGCCACGGCGAACATTGATCACGACGAGCTGTACGTCAACCAAGTGGTCGTCAAGGCAAGTTAAAAATATTTTTATTTTTTTATTTTAGACAGACAGCCTTGGCTGATACGTCTAAATCCAGGACATAAAACATACGAGACATCTGATGAAGGCCACTATGGTGGCTGCTTGCAGATAGTAAACAAAGAAAGAAAAAAAAAATATTTTAGACAGACAGCCTTGGCTGATACGTCTAAATCCAGTTAAATCCAGGACATAAAACATACCAGACATCTGATGAAGGCCACTATGGTGGCTGCTTGCAGACAGTAAACGTAGAAAGAAAAAAAAAATTTTAGACAGACAGCCTTGGCTGATACGTCTAAATCCAGTTAAATCCAGGACATAAAAAATACCAGACATCTGATGAAGGCCACTATGGTGGCTGCTGGCAGATAGTAAACGAAGAAAGAAAAAAAAATATTTTAGACAGACAGCCTTGGCTGATACGTCTAAATCCAGTTAAATCCAGGACATAAAACATACCAGACATCTGATGAGGGCCACTATGGTGGCTGCTTGCAGATAGTAAACAAAGAAAGAAAAAAAAATATTTTAGACAGACAGCCTTGGCTGATACTTCTAAATCCAGTTAAATCCAGGACATAAAACATACCAGACATCTGATGAGGGCCACTATGGTGGCTGCTTACAGATAGTAAACGAAGAAAAAAAATATATTTTAGACAGACAGCCTTGGCTGATACGTCTAAATCTAGATAAATCCAGGACATAAAACATACGAGACATCTGATGAAGGCCACTATGGTGGCTGCTGGCAGAAAGTAAACGAAGAAAGAAAAAAAAAATTATAGTAGACAGACAGCCTTGGCTGATACGTCTAAATCCAGTTAAATCCAGGACATAAAAAATACCAGACATCTGATGAAGGCCACTATGGTGGCTGCTGGCAGATAGTAAACGAAGAAAGAAAAAAAAATATTTTAGACAGACAGCCTTGGCTGATACGTCTAAATCCAGTTAAATCCAGGACATAAAACATACCAGACATCTGATGAGGGCCACTATGGTGGCTGCTGGCAGATAGTAAACGAAGAAAGAAAAAAAAATATTTTAGACAGACAGCCTTGGCTGATACGTCTAAATCCAGTTAAATCCAGGACATAAAACATACCAGACATCTGATGAGGGCCACTATGGTGGCTGCTGGCAGATAGTAAACGAAGAAAGAAAAAAGAATATTTTAGACAGCCAGCCTTGGCTGATACGTCTAAATCCAGTTAAATCCAGGACATAAAACATACCAGACATCTGATGAGGGCCACTATGGTGGCTGCTTACAGATAGTAAACGAAGAAAAAAAAATTATTTTAGACAGACAGCCTTGGCTGATACGTCTAAATCCAGATAAATCCAGGACATAAAACATACCAGACATCTGATGAAGGCCACTATGGTGGCTGCTGGCAGAAAGTAAACGAAGAAAGAAAAAAAAAATTATAGTAGACAGACAGCCTTGGCTGATACGTCTAAATCCAGTTAAATCCAGGACATAAAAAATACCAGACATCTGATGAAGGCCACTATGGTGGCTGCTGGCAGATAGTAAACGAAGAAAGAAAAAAAAATATTTTAGACAGACAGCCTTGGCTGATACGTCTAAATCCAGTTAAATCCAGGACATAAAACATACCAGACATCTGATGAGGGCCACTATGGTGGCTGCTGGCAGATAGTAAACGAAGAAAGAAAAAAGAATATTTTAGACAGCCAGCCTTGGCTGATACGTCTAAATCCAGTTAAATCCAGGACATAAAACATACCAGACATCTGATGAGGGCCACTATGGTGGCTGCTTACAGATAGTAAACGAAGAAAAAAAAATTATTTTAGACAGACAGCCTTGGCTGATACGTCTAAATCCAGATAAATCCAGGACATAAAACATACCAGACATCTGATGAAGGCCACTATGGTGGCTGCTGGCAGAAAGTAAACGAAGAAAGAAAAAAAAAAATATAGTAGACAGACAGCCTTGGCTGATACGTCTAAATCCAGTTAAATCCAGGACATAAAAAATACCAGACATCTGATGAGGGCCACTATGGTGGCTGCTGGCAGATAGAACACGTAGAAAGAAAAAAAAACAAATATTTTAGACAGACAGCCTTGGCTGATACGTCTAAATCTAGTTAAAATTTATTGTGGTCACAATAGTTATTCCTATGTCGCAGTGACAACAGGGCTCAGGGCACCTAACTCTCACATGTTAAATCATAATCGTAACGTTTTAAACTGTAGGTCGCTTCCCTCCTAATCTTACTTGGTGGTAGGGTTTAACCCGCCCGGGTTGATACCACCGCACTGAATGAAACGTCGGTCGAAACGGCTATGTAAATAGTTTGTGTTTTCCGAACAGTTCAGTGTAGCCGGCACGATCAAAGGGGGAAGCACTGACATGGCACCTAGTTCACCCGGTGTTATGGGCTGACATCACGGACGTTGTAGGTGATGTAGCCAACAGTGACAGTATCCAAAAAAAAACCTACTTAAAGAAGTCAGTCAGTCAGTCAGCGTGTAAGCGTCCACTGCTAGACATACGCCTCTCCAATTTTCCTCCAGTCCTCCCGGCCTTCAGCGGTACGGAACCGCTGCTTTCCGCCGACGTACATGATGTCGTCGTCCCACCGGGCGGGTGGTCTTCCCACACTCCGTTTTCCCGTCCACGGCCTCCAGTGTAGGACACGGTTACTCCGGTATACGGCGGCCGTGGACTTAAAGAAGTATAACTTTGAAACTAAATTGGGCGCAGGAGTTGGCGTTGGAGCTGCTCGCGTCGTTCCCCGAGAGCCGCGAGCGGGTGGGCACCCTCGAGGAGCTGATGGAGAGCGCCGGGTACGCGCCAGCCGAGCGGCAGACCTTCGAGATCGTGCTCGGCTACATGCTGACGGCAGATCTGGCCATCAGGAAGGGAGAACTCTACAAACTGGGTGAGTAGACGTACCATCGAAAAATAAAATTTGGTATTCTTTTTTTAATGTAAACTGACTCAGTTGACTACAACACCTACAACATCCGTGATGTCAGCCCATAACAGCGGGTGAACTGGGTGCCGTGCCAGTGCTTCCCTTCGGTCGTGCCGGCTACACTGAACTGGACGGAAAACACAAACTTTTTTTTTTCGAGTGACGTTTCATCCTTTGCAATGGTACCAATCCGTGCGGGTTGAACCCTACCACCTCGTAAGGTAAGAAGGGAAGGGACGTACAGTTTTACGTGGAATCCGAATCACGGTCAGCCTCCAACGGTCGAGCGGTCACCCATCCAAGTAATGACCGCGCTCAGCGTTGCTTAACAACAGTCGACCGACCGCACCACTGAGCTACCGTAACGAGGCTGACGTAAGCTAAATAAGCGAATCTTCGCTGGTGTTACATCGTTTTGTGGCTAATTTCATCACTTTTACGCGGCAAAAGAATTCATTGATCAGAGCTTTTCATTAGTTCACAATATATTTGAATTTTTGTGAACGCCGAATCTCCGCGCGCCTAAAACGGCTCAGGACTCAAAGGGAAAATTTTTTCTTTTTTTTTTCTTTTCAGTTTTCATCTACAATCAGTCGGATGACTTTTATTAGATGGGATGTGTGAAGGTTGTCGTGAAGGTGCCACATCCATCAATGCGGCTCCCCGTATGGTAGTAGGCACAGCTTCCTCAGTTTCCTCAGTTAGGTATTTCGAGAAAGACTGTCCGTTTTAGTCTGTTCACATTGCCTGTTGTATTCAGCAGGCTTGCTGCAAGTTGATTGGGGTGATGTGATAAGCGCTTGCTGTAGCTGATGTTACTAGCTGTTGGTAGAGTTCTTCCTTTATTGTTGGCACATCAAGGTAGTCGTGTATTTCAGCATTTTTAGCGAACCACGGTGCGCTGACTAGAGTTATTAGGATTATGTTTTGTGCTCTTTGAAGGATCCCCACATTTGAGGTACTTGCAGTGCCCCAGAGCTCTATTCCGTACGTCCAAATTGGTTTGATTATTGCTTTATACACTAAAAGCTTATTTTCCAGAGACAGTGCTGAGTTTCTCCCAATCAACCAGAGCATGTTTCTAACTTTGATATTGATTTCATTGCGCTTTGTCCTGATGTGTTCCTTCCAAGTAAGTCTGCGATCAAGGTGGAAGCCAAGGTATTTTACAGTGTCTGCATGGGGAAGTACCTCCTTGCCTAGCCTGACCGGAGGACAGTTTCCTTGCCTGAGCGAGAAGGTGATGTGGTTGCTCTTGCTTGCACTTGCCTTTATTCTCCACCTTTGAAGCCATTCTTCAGTTTTGTTTAGCTGAATTTGGAGTTTGGCCGAAGCTTCTGTGATATCTGGGCTAGTGGCAATAATTGCGGTGTCGTCAGCGAAGGTAGCTGTGAGGACATTGTCAATCTGCGGTAGATCGGCAGTGTAGATGCAGTAGAACACTGGCCCAAGGACAGAGCCCTGCGGGATACCAGCTTCACATCCATGGAATTTAGACTCTGCGTCTCTGGCCTTTACTTGGAAGATTCTATCGGTTAGATAAGATTTAAGTAGTCCGAAGAATGAGTGTGGGAGTAAGGTTTTTATTTTATAGAGGAGTCCTTTGTGCCAGACCTTATCAAAAGCCTGTTGGATGTCCAAGAAAGCCGCTGAGCAGAATTCTTTCTTCTCCAAGGCCTGCCTAACCGTACTGCAAACTCTGTGTACCTGTTCCAATGTTGCGTGTTCTCTCCTAAAGCCAAACTGGTGGTCCGGGATGACGGTATTTCGATCCAGGACTGGTTGCAATCTGTTTAGGATGATTCTTTCGCAAACTTTCGACAGTATGGGAAGCAAGCTTATTGGTCGGTACGCCGTTACAAGGTTGGGAGGTTTTCCAGGTTTAGCGATCATCTTGATTTGGGATACCTTCCAAACCTTTGGAAAATGAGATGTTCGAAGAATTCCATTCATTAGCGTGGTCAGGAGCCTTTTTAGGGAGTTCTTTTAGTATCTCTGCCGTTATAAGGTCGTAGCCTGGCGCCTTCTTTAAGTTGAAATTTCTGATTTCTCTGTATATTTCTCGGGGCGATGCGGGTTTAAGAGGTTGGCAGAGTTGGAAGTCTTGCAGGAGTACTTCATCTAAACTCATTTTCAAGGTCAACAGCTGGATTTGGCTGGAAGACTTTCGAGAGGTGGCTAGCGAACAGTTCCGCTTTTTCCGAATCAAAGGGTTAATATGTGTTTGATTGTACGCACCGCAGCGGACGCGGGCGGTGGCAAGGTGCAACCGGTGAGCGAGTGCGAGCAGGCGCTGCACCGGCTGCAGACGGCCGAGCGGCGTCTCACCGCGGACGTGGACAAGTTCCGCGCGGAGGAGGAGAGCGCGCTCGTCGACACGCGCAATGCGCTGCGTCTGGATAATAAGACGCTGGTGGGTAGTGTTCACGCACGCGCGTGTACAAATATTCACACAATGTCGTAATGGTGAATTTTAATATTTTATTTATATGTAATCTGATATGGGTTAAAAACGTGTGGGGCCGGTACTTAAAAAAAAAATAGCCCCACTACATCTCTCCTCGTGAATGTGCAAAAAAATGAAGCTCTAATTATAGCCATCTGGCCCACCTGCTGCATGACTCGGAGGAAGGACCGTGCCGAGGTGAGAGATGCCTAGCCCTTAGCCCTTTATTGCGGCATCTTGTCTTTATCTGATTTATTGTTAATAATAAATTATTTTTATTTATAAAATATTTGTTATACTACATAGGCTCAACCATCAACCCAATACACATTAGGATCAATCACCACAGGTTCACATCCACCTCAGTAAACTCGCCTCTTCCCATCCCAACACACTGCCGTAACCATCAAATTTCATTCAATCAATGCTTCGTCGTCCGCATCATTAAATCATTCAGTCCACCACTTAAAGAAATAGAATTAAGAATTTGGGAATCTTCATACATATGGAACATAGGCGCGCATCATTCCCCAGGATTAAATATCGTTCATTAAAAAAAAAAAATCACCATATTATCAACCACTCATGTAAAATAAATGGTAGGGTAATACCCACTGACTTTCTCGCTTGTATGGCGAACTCAACGTTTTTATGTTCGAAATTCAAAATGTGGTGGCATCACAGTTCGGTTGAATTAGTTAGGCGCTCGCACGCAACAAAGATTTTGTATGCAATATTTAATAGAAAGAAACCTTCCTTTGTATGGCAGCCACCTTTTTTGAGTTTTCCTGGACAAACTGATAATGGTATCTTTTTAGGCTAGTAATAGGGTTTCTATGTGGAAAATAGAATAAAAATTGTTGGAGCCATTTTTGAGAAAATCAACCTTATCGAAATCATTTGTATGACACCTACCCTTATTTTTTCGAATAAAAAAAAAAACTAAACTCTTGAGGAAAGGAGACAACGAGGAGACATTATAGAAACCTATAAAATCCTAAAAGAATGCTACGATGTACCAAGTCTACAGTCAATGTACGAAAGGAGCACTGAAGAACGTCTTCGCGGTCACTCATTAAAACTAAAATGGCCCACACATAGAACCAACCCCAGGAAGCATTTTCTGACGCAACGGGTCGTAAGGGCCTGGAACAAATTATCTGAGGACACCGTCAGCGCCCCCTCGGTTAATTCTTTAAAAAACCAATTAGACAAAAAAAAAAAACAAAACAAAAAACAAACAAACAAAAATACTTAAAAACAATACAAGTGCACTCATAAATTAATAAACAGAATACACGCACCAGCTGTTAGCTGTCAGTGTTTAAAATAAATAAATAAATAAATAAATAAATAAAAAAAGGTACCCCTAGATAATCCTTTCAAACTACTAAATATGAATTTTAAGCGAAATCGGTTTAGCGGTTGAGGCGTAACGTCGCTGGACACATTGCCATAGACAAATTTTGTATGATAGCTACCCTTATTTTTTCGAATTTAAAAAAACTAAAAAAAGGTAGGCCTAGATAATCGTTTCAAACTACTAAATACGACTTTTGAACGAAATCGGTTGAGCGGTTGAAGCGCAACATCGCTGGACGGACACACACACACACACACATACCTGTTTTTCAAAACCATTTTTTTGGGATCGTTGAATGATATATAGCCCAAATCAGTCAAAATCTCAACTTCGAAATTTTGGACGATCCCAATACTTCCTTTCTCCTTACAGTCGCTCGAAAGTAAAAAAATATCAACACCATTTTATATTATATTGTCTAATATTATTTTCACTGAAGACGACATAAGTCGAAATATTTAAATTGATTGTAATCTGATTTACTCTCAAATCCTATTGGATGAAGCCCTCGATGTGCCCGTCAGGCCAAGTCTCACCTGCGGCGGAAGCACCGCAGCGCGGGCCGCGCGGCCGACACGGAGGCGGCGCTGGACAACGTGCGCCGGATACTGCTCGAGATGCGTCAGGCCGAGTTCAACTCCAGCATCGTCGGTGCTTACAAGTGAGTCTTCCTTTCCTTGTGCGCGGAGTTGTGAGTTCAACTCTAGCATCGTCGGTGCTTACAAGTGAGTCTTCCTTTCCTTGTCCGCGGAGTTGTGAGTTCAACTCCAGCATCGTCGGCGCTTATAAGTGAGTCTTCCTTTCCATGTGCGCGGAGTTGTGAGTTCAACTCCAGCATCGTCGATGCTTACAAGTGAGTCTTCCTTTCCTTGTCCGCGGAGTTGTGAGTTCAACTCCAGCATAGTCGGTGCTTACAAGTGAGTCTTCCTTTCCTTGTCCGCGGAGTTGTGAGTTCAACTCCAGCATCGTCGGCGCTTACAAGTAAGTCTTCCATTCCTTGTCTGCGGAGTGGTGAGTTCAACTCCAGCATCGTCGGTGCTTACAAGTGAGTCTTCCTTTCCTTGTGGGCGGAGTTGTGAGTTCGACTCCAGCATCGTTGGTGCTTACAAGTGAGTCTTCCTTTCCTTGTGCGCGGAGTTGTGAGTTCAACTCCAGCATCGTCGGTGCTTACAAGTGAGTCTTCCTTTCCTTGCGCGGAGTTGTGAGTTCAACTCCAGCATCGTCGGTACTTACAAGTGAGTCTTCCTTTCCTTGTGCGCGGAGTTGTGAGTTCAACTCCAGCTTCGTCGGTGCTTACAAGTGAGTCTTCCTTTTCTTGTGCGCGGAGTTGTGAGTTCAACTCCAGCATCGTCGGTGCTTACAAGTGAGTCTGTCTTTCCTTTCCGCGGAGTTGTGAGTTCAACTCCAGCATCGTCGGTGCTTACAAGTGAGTCTTCCTTTCCTTGTGTGCGGAGTTGTGAGTTCAACTCCAGCATCGTCGGTGCTTACAAGTGGGTCTTCCTTTCCTTGTCCGCGGAGTTGTGAGTTCAACTCCAGCATCGTCGGTGCTTACAAGTGAGTCTTCCATTCCTTGTGCGCGGAGTTGTGAGTTCAACCCCAGCATCGTCGGTGCTTACAAGTGAGTCTTCCTTTCCTTGTGCGCGGAGTTGTGAGTTCAACTCCAGCATCGTTGGTACTTACGAGTGAGTCTTACTTTCCTTGTCCGCGGAGTTGTGAGTTCAACTCCAGCATCGTCGGTGCTTACAAGTGAGTCTTACTTTCCTTGTCCGCGGAGTTGTGAGTTCAACTTCAGCATCGTCGGTACTTACAAGTGAGTCTCCCTTTCCTTTCCTCGGTTTTCTGCCGTTGTACTGGTAAATTTTCACAGTATATGTGTTATTATGGCCGGTATAACAACAAATAATGAAAATAAGAAAAAGTAAACAATTCACAGGGGTCCCCATACAAGAAACTAAAAAGTGTATGCGCGCCATCTACCGAAAACAGTATGAAGCATTTTAACTAATCCATAGATGGCGTGAGTGCCGCTGACCATGACATTGCGATACGGAACCCTTGGTGTGCGAGTTCGACTCGCACGATACACGATCATACGGTCGGTGATACGATACACTACAATGAAGTCTCTTTCAGGATGAGCGCGGGAGCTATGAAGCGGGCGATGAAGGAAGAAAACTTGGATGAGGACACGGCTCACGAGACTATGGATGAACTTCGGGAGGTAAGTTTTGCTGAAGCAATTTCTTTTATGTAGGATTACGTTTTTTTAAATGTAAATTGACACGGTTGGCAACATCACCTACAACATCCGTGATGTCAGCCCATAACACCTTAGTGAGTACTGCGTGGGGTTGGTACTTAATAAGAATAGTCCCACTGCATCTCTCCCCGTGCATGTCGTAAAAGGCGACTAAGGAATAAGCGGCCTGCAGACACCCCGGTCGACTTGTGGCTTCCATGGAAGACATAGGCTGGCTGGGGTAGCTGGAGACTGCGGGGTTTTGAACGAAGGTCCCCAACCAAGCGGGATTAGTTTGCAGGCCTAGAGCCAACCCCAAACTAAAACAACAACAGCAACAACACCTTAGTGAAATAGGTGCCATATCAGTGCTTCCCCTTCGCTCATGCCGGCTACACTGAACTGGTGGGAAAACACGAACTGTTTACATATCCGTTTCGACCGACGTTTCATTCAGTGCGGTGGTACCAACCCGGGCGGGTTAAACCCTACCACCTAGTAATATAAGAAGGGAGTCATATCTCTTTGTCCCCTTTTACGACATAAACGGGGAGAGATGCAGCGGGGCTATTCTTATAAAGTACCGGCCCCACGCGGTACAAACGGTACATTACTACGACGTACCGAGCCTGCTATCAATCAATGAACACTAACAAACGCCTACTCGCTGAAACTGAACGCATTTCTAAGAAAGCATTTCTTGAAACATAGAGTGGTACACGAATGGAATAAACTCCGGGAAGAAACTATCAGCTCTCCCTCAATAAATAGTTTTAAAAACCATATCGACAAAATAAACATAAAAAAATTGGTTGTCTGTAACGTCGGTTTACGGACGATAGTTTTACGCGATGACGTAGAATAATCGTAGTACATAGATCAAAGATCAGTAATTCTATTTCCAGTAGAAAGATTAATCATCTTGTGACTGGCCATCAATAAACTTCTGTTGTCTGATCTTGACAGTTTTACTTCTTAAGACGTTTCCATGGTAACTTTGACTATACCGATTGTGCATCTCTATCGCTTGTTACGCGCTCTCGCTTGCACACACAGGCTCAGATGGAACGTGACACTTTTTCGTGTGTGCAGCCGGCGTTCGTCAATTTATAAGACGTGACGTCATCACGTCAAATATATTTTTGGTTTACATTTTGGGGTACCCTGTACTTTCCACAGGACTATTAGACAAACTTATCTATAATATATCTAGCCGCGAAAATTATACGTAATTTGGCGTTAGTTTCGTCGAAATCGATTCAGTAGGTCCGGAGATATCTGCGTGTGACCGACAGACAGACAGACAGACAGAGACACCAGAGCGATCCCATAAGGGATCCCCTTCTTTCGCATTTTGCGACGGGACCCTAAAAAAAGTAATCTTTCAAAATTCGTTGTTTGATTGTCGTTGTGAAATATCGCTCGCGTCTATCTCGCGCAGGTGCTGGAGACTTACAGCGCGGTGGAGAGGTCGCTGGCGGGCGGCGCGCTGGAGGAGGTGGACGCGGCCGAGTTGGAGGACGAGCTGGAGGTGCTGCTAGCGTCGGAGCCGCGCGGAGGCGCCGCCGGCGGCACGCCCGAGCGACCGGCCAGGACCGCCGACAGGAGGCGCGATAGGGTGCGTCTTTTTTATGGTTTTATGGTACCGTATCCGGTACGGGACCCTATATATATATTTTTTTTATGTAATCCGGTATGGGTGGCTGAGTCGAAGGGGCCAAAGCGCATGCTCCGACCAGCCAATATCACCTCCGAGAAGGTAGGTGCCATACCGGAGACTTCCCTGGATTGCTGGCTATACTGGACTAGAGGAGAACACAGCCGAGGCTGCTATGCGGCCATCTTACATCCAGTACGGTGGTACCAACCCAGTCGGCTACAATTTGAGCCTACCACCTAGTAAGGGGCAAGGGAAGGCCGGAGGAACATCAATAGTATTGTATTCGAGAGCGGGACTGGTGGTTTCCCCGCGTCCTAGTCAACGCAGACTAGCTGACGAGGGCTTGAAGCGAGCCGAAACGTGAAGCATGCGCGGGAAATTTAGAGTGGCCACTCGCTAGTCCCGACCTCGATTAACACCCTCCTCTACTGCCGATGGGCCCGGATATGTTCGGTGAAGCCATCGCAAGCTTAGATCCACACCTTCTTGTTTATTGATCATTCATATGGCAGTTAGACTGCGCTCGAACTTGTCACAATTTGTTCTATCCGGTTCGATTACACACATGAAGAAGGACCGGCAAGAAACTTCGCAGGGTATTTTTTTTTATACATATTTTTACAAGATTTCAGTGACTAGCCAAATAATAACACCGCCCATAGTCTATTTTAGAATTAGTATTACTAAGCCTACGCCGTCTGTATGTCTGTCCGTCCGTCCGTCCATCCGTCCATCCGTTCGTCCGTCTGTCTGTCCGAGGGCTGTATCTCTTGAACCGTAATAGGTAGCCTGTTGAAATTTTCACAGAAGACGTGTTATAATGGCCGATATAACAACAAATAATAAAAATAAGAAAAAGTTAAAAATTCACGGGGGTCCCCATAGAAGAAACCAAAAAGTGTTTGTTTTTTTTTTATTTATTATTCTGTTATTGTTGTTGAATTTCTGTCCTGAAAATTAATTGCAATGTTTTTTTTAATGTTATATAAATTGTGATAGGAAACTAGACGATGGCCTATTTCTTGCTTGGACCATAACATAGATAGAACTATAAAGATATAAGTACCTACCTTATTGTATATTGTTATTATAGCTATCACTATTGTATGTTGACGAATCTAAGTGTAACCTTGTTACACTTAGACCGTCTTGAGGTCTCAGTGCGGAGAATGGCCCACCCGTCTTCCCAAGAGGCTGGGCAGCAAACAACAACAACAACAACGCTACCTAAAGATACCTTGTCAGCCTCGATAGCTCAGTGGTGCAGACAGTCAACTGTCGCTATTGAATGTTAAGCAACGCTGTGTGCGGTCAGTACTTGGATGGGTGACCGCTGACCGTTGGAGGCTGACCGAGGTTCGGATTCCTCGTAAAACTGTAGGTCCCTTCCCTCCTAATCTTACTTGGTGGTAGGGTTTAACCCGCCCGGGCTGGTACCACCGCACTGAATGAAACGTCGGTTGAGACGGCTATGTAAATACGATCAAAGGGGGGAAGCACTGACATGGCACCTAGTTCACCCGGTGTTATGGGCTGACATCACGGACGTTGTAGGTGATGTAGCCAACCATGTCAGTTCCCATAAAAAAAAAAAAGTTATAATAATAAATTGAATTGAATTTGTCTCCAAACAGACGGAGAAGGAGTTTGTGTTTGACGGCGAGGAGCGTATGATCGCTGAGCTCAACGAGCTGAGCCTGCCGGAGCTCGGGGAGCCGCGTGCGGGGGCGCGCGCGGCGGGGCAGCGCGCCGCCGGGGCGAGGGGGAAGGTGGCCGCGCCGGCGGGAGGGTGGGACGGCAGCGAGGGCAAACCAGACGGTGAATATTTAATTTTTTTTACGGAACGTCGTTCCACGTTCCACTGAATACACACGTGATGTCTCTACTGCACTCCACGGTACCGGGCTATTCGGAGGTAAGCCAAACAGAGATTATTAACGAACTCGTAGGTATGCCAAACAGAGATTATTAACTAAGAACTGGGAGTGTCCTATTTAATTTCCTGCGAATAGACCTACCAGGCGGGACAGTGCTATTCGCAGGTAAATGAACGTGTAAGAATGTAAAAACAGGAAAGTGGTATGGGTGAATGTTTTGATGGTTTAAAAAAATTAACCAGGGTTAATTTATAAAAGATGCGTTGCTTATTAACCCTAACCTAATATTGAGGCGGCGCATGTCGTTTTGCAGGTATACCTACGAACAGACACTTCCGTACGGACAGGGCTATTCGTAGGTATACCTGCGAATAGACATTCCCGTACGGACAGGGATATTCGGACTACGAATAGACACTTCCCCTTTTAGACAGAAATGTTTTTAGGAAAGAATGTTCTCTTTCTGTTGTAACAAATTTCCTATACTCTGGTGCATAATTAAATTTAAATTCAAATTCAAAACATTTTTTTTACAGTACCCAAGCCGCGGGCCGAAGAGCCGGAACCGACGAAACCCACAAAAGAATGGTACCCACCCGCCGATGAGTCACTTTCGGAGTCGATACCTGAAAGCAACGGCGACCTACCGTGGGCGCTCAAAAAAATCGAAAATTTAGAAAGCATGGGTGCAAACTACTCCCTCGAGGCACTCTCGAATAGCATGAGCGAGCTTCGGACGGACCCGAGACTGCATCCGGGACAAAAGTTGAACCCTAACTCTTCGTCGACGGGGCATATTCTGTACAATACTGATTTTCAAGTGCAAGACCATCGGTTGGACGACGGCGTTTGGATCTTCAATGCGAACGACGATGATCGTAATCAGAGTTACAGTGAGCGTAATCAGAGTTACGCCAGCCGTCACAAAAGTCACGGCAACCGAAAAGATAGCGACGTTAACCGGAATCAAGAACACGATAATCGAAGGGATGATCGCGGCAAACGGAGTGATGATCGCGATGACCGAAATCCGGGTTACATCGGTCGAACTGTAGGACAAGGAGGCCGAGGTTACAATGAGCGTAATGAGAACTATGGCGACCGAAACCAAAACTACGGCAACAGCAGTCCGGAGTGCGGCAGCCCGAAGCAGAGTTACGGTGACCGTAATCAAGATTACAGCGAGCGTAATCAAAGGTGCAGTGAGCGTAATCAGAGTTACAGTGAGCGTAATCAAGACAGTACGTGTAAATCTAAAAAGGACAGGAGTGTCGACGATATCAAACGGAGGAACATCAGCGAAGACTTCACCAACAGCACGGAATATTCCGAGCTCTCGGACGGTAACTCCGGGACCGATCACCGGTTTCAGATGGCGCCGGGCGGCGAGAGACCCAGCAGGCAAGAGCCGTGGAGCGATGAAGACGAGGAGCGGAACATGCAAGACCTCGAGAGGAGATTGAAAAATTTGAGGTCTTTTAACTTATAGAATGTTTAATAATTAATTGATGTGTTAATTTAGTTTTTTTTTTGTTATGGAATCTGACATGGCTACCTTTTTTATGTAATCCGGTAGGGGCCTGAACGGGCACCTGTCAGGCCAGCGTGGCATTCGCAACACCCGCGTGCGACCGAATGTCCATGGGCGTCGTTAGACACCTTATGAGTTGCTCGGCGCCACGTGTTGTTTTCTATTTTTAAAAAATTACACCTGAATCAGAGGGGCCAGAGCCTATGCTCCGACCAGCCAATATACCTCCACGAAGGTGCGATACGGGAGACTTTCCTTTGGATTGTTGGCTATACTCGCCTCGATAGCTCAGTGGTGCAGACAGTCGACTGTCGCTATTGATTGTTAAGCAACGCTGGGCGCGGTCAGTACTTGGATGGGTGACCGCTCGACCGTTGGAGACTGACCGTGGTTCGAAGACTGAAGTGGCGGGTGGCCGAGTGGTTTGGGCATCGGCTTCTCATGCGACAGGTCCGAGGTTCGAATCCGGTCGGCGTGTACCAATGAGTTTTTTTCTGACGAAAAAATTTGTGTGCATACCTACACCTGCTGCTTCACCGTTCGGAGCCGGTGTAAAACTGTAGCTCCCTTCCCTTGCCCCTTACTAGGTGGTAGGCTGAAATTGTAGCCGACTGGGTCGGTACCACCGTACTGGATGTATGATGGCCGCATAGCAGCCTCGGTTGTGTTCTCCTCTAGTCCAATATAGCCAGCAATCCAGGGAAGTCTCCCGTATGACACCTACCTTCTCCGAGGTGATATTGACTGGTCGGAGCATGTGCTTTGGCCCCTCCGACTAAACCACCCATACCGGATTACATAAAAAAAAATGTATCAACTTAATTATGTTATTATATTAAACAATGGGTGTTGGTCGCCTGCCTCTTTTCATCTTTGCACCTAATCAAGTATAACTTAAAACTTTCTGTTAGCATGGTGCCTCCCTGAGCGTGGTCTCGCGAGGAGAGGTGGACTTAGCACTGTCGACTGCAGCATTGGTGCTTCGGCACAGGCACCCATGCTGGTTCTCATTATAAGAATGTGTGAGTTGTTTAGTCGAAATTATGACTTAATATTATGAATTTAAGCCACAAAAATATTGTCGCAAATAGGTTGCTTTTTTTTTGTGTAATTTTTCTACTTTAGTTATTGGCACTAAGGTAAGCTTCGTTAGGAGGAATCTAAAATGGTGTCACTTGCAATTTTTGATTTCTTGTCGAAGAATATTAACCGCTGAGGTGTCGGCGCCGGCGCGCGCTAATCTTCGTAAAATGTCGGGAATATTCGCGGCCCCAAATTTGTTACGCAATGAGAGAAAAACAATTTTTTTTCCAAAAAAATATGAACCTATTGACAAATTATTATGCATGGTTGAAATCGCTACAAAATTTCCTACAAACATTATCTATACCTTACAGTGGACTGACCTTTCTTTTGATTTCAAAATATTGTGAGTTGAACATTGAACTCCAC
Source organism: Nematopogon swammerdamellus (assembly GCA_946902875.1). NCBI lineage: Eukaryota > Metazoa > Arthropoda > Insecta > Lepidoptera > Adelidae > Nematopogon > Nematopogon swammerdamellus. The sequence continues at coordinate 7,577,312 of OX336348.1, read as the reverse complement.
AAATATTAGGTATTTTTTTTTAACTGACGAGCTTTCACAATTATTAAAGGGGGTTTCACAATTATTATCTCGGTAATTATTAGAAATAGAAACATAGTTTCTTAGCAAAAGGTGTTTGCTATGTTCAGATGAGTTTGTTTGTATTTTTTTTTTGTAATATTTAATAAAATATAAAAATGTTAACGCCTTTTTTTATAATTTTAATATGATCGATTTCCGATACAGAACATGTCCTTTAAAGCTCGTCAGTTAAAAAGAAAAACCTTATACAGGTTGTTCGGCACATGGACCGACAAAATTTTTTTGTAAGTAAGTGGGGTCATTTGCAACGTTTTGACCGATGATACCTTTTGTCAAATGCCACGTGGTATCGAGATACGAATTTTTTTCTTTATTTTTGAAAATTACCAAAATCCCAGCTTTAAACCTTTGTAACTTTTTTGTTTATGATTGTATGAGCACGAAATAAAATTTATTGAATTTTATGATGTATCCTTGTTCAAGAAAAAATATTATTTGATGAAGTTAATACCTCAAAAAGGTCTTATGACCTCACAAAGTCCCGAGAACGAATAAAAATTTGACAGAATCTTAATTTCTTAATTAATTTAAAAAAAAAACTGACAGCAATTAACAGCTTCATTTTCTATTAAAAAGTTTGCTAGTTTACGCCCTTTCCAACGGTATACCACATGTCGTACTAATAATTCACTATGTGGTCAAAGTTAGGGATAATTTGCAAGAATCTAAACATTAACAATGGAGAATTGAACAAAGTGCCCGCGCGACCGGTACATGTTCTAAATTTGAAAATGCTCCCGAAAACGCTCTCAATACGGGACCGACCACCGATTAGTGCCCGTGTTGTCGTTCTGTTCTGTCTCTGTCCCTAATTTTAACCACATAGTGAATTATTTGTATGACATGTGGTATACCGTTGGAAAGGGCGTAAACTAGCGAACTTTTTAAAAGAAAATGAAGCTGCCAATTGCTGTCAGTTTTTTTTTTAAATGAATTAAGAAATTAAGATTCTGTCAAATTTTTATTCGTTCTCGGGACTTTGCGGGACTCTCGGGACTTCATCAAATAATATTTTTTCTAGAACAAGGATACATCGTAAAATTCAATAAATTTTATTTCGTGCTGATACAATCATAAACAAAAAAGTTACAAGGGTTTAAAGCTGGGATTTTGATAATTTTCAAAAATAAAGAAAAAAAATCGTATCTCGATACCACGTGGCATTTGACAAAAGGTATCATCGGTCAAAACGTTGAAAATGACCCCACTTACCTACAAAAAAATTTTGTCGGTCGATGTGCCGAACGCCCAGTATAGTGAGGTAATTTTTTTTTCCATTTCACACTTGCGAATTGGTAAAAAACCTCCAATAAACACATTCACTTCAGAAATATTATATTTTTACACAAACACAACAAACTAATGTACTAAAATGCCAAAAATATTTTTATTTGGCGGCGGCGGCGTATCTAGTTTTCGCGCGAACATGAAATGCGACACCAAGTATCGAAAACAATTGATGAGTCCGTGTGAATAATTTAGTTGCCATGCATAGTTTTAAGTGATCTAATTGTATTAGCAAATTAACATGAAAATAATAAAAAAAAGGTGAGGCGTCGCGGGAAGCGAAGCTTTGTATTTAAAATGCAATTATTAATTTAATTTCGACCTGGACAGCACCATCTATGCGACATTCCTTTAAACTTATACAATGGTTCGACTTCAAAGGACTCACATAGATGGCGCTCAGGCATCGCCAGCCAATGAGGAGCGTTGCAACTTCCGTTCGTACTTGACGTTTCACTTTTTCTGAGTTAGGTCCCCATCCCAAATGTGCGTTAAAAAGCTTCGCTTCATAAACAAAATAATATTAGCTATGTCGTTTTAGCGTTAAAGAATTGATTTGTAATATTATATTTGCTAAAAAAAAAAACCAGTTGAAAATATTGTAATAATACCTCATGCATAACATTGTTATCAATTAGTTTATAAGTAGGTAGGTATATGTAATAATTTAGCAATCAAAAAGTGGTATGAAAAGTTGTGTGTGCATTGCCTAGAAAAAAAATGTTTTTTTTTAATCTCTATTTGAAAAGGACTTTAGCCGCCTTGCGACTATGCCAGCCCCGTAGTATTCAGCCGGTGTGCCGCGAATTCTAAGTAACTCATTCAAAATTTGCACGAAAACAGCGGAAGAAAAGAGCAAGCATAATTTTTCGTCTATCATTTGTTTGAAAACTTCAACAAATTAAACGCGAATTCGCATGGATGTAATGAGAATATTTTGACTTAGAAAATTAGAGTTTTCATTGATAAAATAAATATACTCGTACATACGAAGTCGCCAATAGTTTTTAATTTTCTAAATTTCATATACTTTCTGTATGTACATAAATGTGGTGTGCCGCGAATTTTCGTAGATGAAAAAGTGTGCCAGTTAATAAAAAAGGTTGAAATCCCCTGGTCCATACATACGCCTCTCCAATTTTTCTCCAGTCCTAGGCCTGGCTTCCAATAGGTTTGAGGATACATTTATATAGCAACAATTTTTTTTCCATGGAGAGTTGAGATTTACGGCTCATCAGCCAGTAAAGTTTTCTGAGTTGTTGGCTCAGCGCTTTCCGTTTTGTGAATATGTGTTTTCTCCAAGTAAGACGTCTGTCCAAGTATAGTCCCAAGTATCTAGCATCGTCCGCTTGGGGGATTTCAACTCCATTTAATGTTACCGGTGGGCATGTGTCACGTCTAATGGTGAAGGTCACTTGTACATATTTGGTTTCATTTACCTTGATATGCCAATCTTTTAGCCAGGCAGGTATGTTATCTAGGCTCCTCTGCAGCATGCGAGATGCCTCAACAGGGTCCACGTGTACAGCCAAAGCAGCTGTATCATCTGCAAACTTCCCCATCAGGACATTGTGAGTCAGTGGGAGATCAGAGGCATATAAGAGGTAGAGTACTGGGCCCATCACGCTTCCCTGTGGCACACCCGCTTGGATGTTGTGCAGGCTGGTTATGTCTTCACCCTGCTTTACCAAGAAGTGCCTATTATTTAGGTATGATTTTATGAACATATAATAGTTTATTGGCAAGGTCTTTTTTATTTTAAAAAGAAGGCCGTCGTGCCAGACACGGTCGAAAGCCTGATATATATCAAGGAATGCCGCAGCGCAGTGCTCCTTCCTTTCGAAGGTTATGTTTATCTTTTCAACAAGCCTATGTATTTGTTCAATTGTTCCATGGCCTTCGCGGAATCCAAACTGGTTGTCTGGAATCTGTTCATTTTTGTCTATAATTGGCTTCAGTCTTCTTAGAAACAAGGTTTCCAGAATTTTAGATGGAATTGGTAGCAGACTAATTGGACGATATGATTTGGCATCTTCGGGGCTTTTCCCCGGCTTACGGACCATAATAATTTGCGCAACCTTCCATTGAAGTGGGACATAACATCTGACTAGAATAGCGTTGTATAGCTCAGTTAAGAAGATAAAACCCTCTTCTGGTAGTTCCTTGTCCTTCATAATTTTCGCAGTAATTAGGTCATATCCAGGAGCTTTATGTTGAGCGAGTTTTTGTATGACATATTTTACCTCGGTTTTGGTGAATTTCTTTATGGGAAGAAAAAGGGTAACATAAAAATCGTAATACCAACACATAGGGCATTGGTATTTTTTGTTAAATTTGTCGTAGTCCTACTAGATGGCGCTTTGCTTTTTTGCATTATACAAAACTTAACATTTTTCATTTCGAACTTTCAAAATGTCATATAATTAGCAGATTTAAAGATATATTATTTTTAAATTCAAATTGGATACTCCTGGCGCCATCTCAGGACTTCATTGAAGATTATTTTTTATGTACTATTTTTCTTGTATGAGATTGCACACATAGATTATAGATAGGTCTCCGCGCGCTCCGACTAGATACCGCCCGTGTACGTGTAAACTGCGGCAACAAATACTACGCCGAAGTCGGCGTACTCGAGCCAGTCTCAATAGGAAAGACTATGGGATCACACACATACTACAACATTTTCTTACACACACTAGAATATTGAGTTGCCGCATTCACCGAGCTGTTGTTTTAAGGTAGCGCGGTATCTAGTCGGAGCGCGCGGAAACCTATTAATAATCTAAGATTGCACATCTGTCCTGTCCAAAATCAATGACGCGTACCAATATTTGGTACGCATCATTGATTTTGACATCGAACAACACCGATAGACGAGCTTCACGCTGTGTGGGGTGGGTACTTAACAATAATATAGCCCCACTGCATCTCGCCCCGTGCATGTCGTGAAGGGGCGACGGGCCAGCCACCTTGGCCTCCACCGAGTCGTGCAGCAGGTGGGTCTTCGTGCCTCACTTGCTCTATCTTGTCATAATACTATGCTAAACGTGGTGATCGGTGCTATGTTGTAATTTACAAGTCCTCGCAGCGCAGCACGCGATTACTCTGCTTACCCCGATTGTCTGGATACAGCGTGTGGTATGTATGTATGTGTATAAATTTAAAAAAAAAACTAAAAAATAAAAAATCTGGTACTCAGTGATATGAACCAGTAAAAAAATGTATATGCCTTTATCTGTGACAACTTGTGATTTTATGAATTATTGACTTTCTTTTTTTTTTGTACATAAAACTGGAAACCGAAAAAATTGTTTTATTTCACGTAGTCAACTCGTCCGACGACTGCGTCTGACTCGAATTTCAAGAAGTGTACCGCCAATATTACTCACCTGACAGATTCAGTTATACCTATTATGTAAAACTTCATCTATCAGCGCAGATCTGATAGCTTTTTGAAAACACGATTTGATTAACTTTGCTCGATAGAAAAAAAATCATGAATTTAGTTATAAAAACTATTTTAAGGTGACCAAATCAAGGCTTTGGAGAAAATATATTTGATTTTTTGAATATACAGGGTGTCCCCGGACAGGTGTAGTTCCTTTTAAGAAGGCTATTCTACGCGTTGTAACAAACATAAATATGTAAGAGAAGTAGGGTTCTAGGAACGCCTGTTGCGGAGATATAAATGTTTAAAGTTACTAATGTAGTGTAATGTTGTAATGCTCTAATGGGGCGCGCGCGGGGCGCGGGGCAGCGGGCAGCGGGAATACGGACGGGACGCGACGCGAGTGAACGCAAACAGATAGCCCGCCCCGCCCGCGTACCGCTCGCGCCCCGACCCGCGCCATTCCGCCTTGCGTTTCACAGTCGCTCGGTCTAATCTAAAGGAGCTCACACATTGTAGTATGCATTTAGTTTGGTAGGAAATCCTAACATTTTAATGAAATCACATAGGTATTCAAAAAATTCTTTCACCAGTGCTTTTGTTTTTTTGTTTTGCTCCTTAAAGGAACTACACCAGTCCGGGGACATCCTATATCTAAATCCGTAGCTTTTTACTTTTGACGTGAATACGTCTTTAAATTTGCTTCCATAGTGGGAGCCAATCCAGAAAACTGATAACGAAATCGGGTCATACAGTTTGGTGTTGCAGCTTCATATCTATCATCTACATCCAAAATTTAATTACACCACTCGATAGCTAAAGGATCAAAGAATTCGTTACGTTGAGTGTTGACTGTGAGTGACGCATCGCGGGCGGCGCGGAGGGGGAAGCGCCGCCATTTTGATGTCATTTCGCTGCGTACACGTATTCACGTAAAACACACGGCCGTGTCCACGACACAGCCACACCCCGATTTTTTGTTTCGTTCCGTAGTTTTGGAATAAAAAAATAGAAACCTAATTTTTGATTGATCCAACCAGCGAAAGCGGCGCCTTGAGAGAGGAGTACGGGTGAATACGGATTGACAGGGCCTTAAGGTACGGAATGAAACATAAAAACGCAAATTATGCAATCAAATTAATATTTTATTCATTCGTATTAATAATGCTTTCCCGTGCGGGTCATCAAATCTATCGTAACATTTCAAATCCATCAGCATTGTGACTCCGATAAAAAGTACCAATACCATCAGAAGCACCACCATCGTCCCCATGAGGATGGGAACTGTGAACAATTTCGAGCAAAGTTGCGCCGGTGCAAACTTCGACTTGTCTTCTCGTCGCCATGAACGTAGAGCGTATTCTGAAAAAAAAAAAAAATAAGAAAAGTTCCTCATAAGTAAACAAGAATTTTTTTTAATTATGTTTATAGGGTTCCGTATACGGGTAATAGGGTCCCGGTACGGGACCCTATTACTGAGCCTACGCCGTCTGTCTGTCTGTCCGTCCGTCCGTCTGTCCGAGAGGGCTGTATCTCCCGAACCGTAATAGGTAGCCCGTTGAAATTTTCACAGAATATGTGTTATTTATTATGGACGATATAATAACAAATGATAAAAATTAAAAAGTAAATTAAAAAGTGTATGCGCGCCATCTTCCGAAAAGAGTATGAAGTATTTAAACTAATATGAAGCATTTCATAAACACGCCATAGATGGCGTGCGTGGCGCTGACCATGACATGGCGATACGGAACCCTCGGTGCGCGAGTTCGACTCGCACTTGGCCGGTTTTTTATGGAAACTGATCACGTTGGCTACATCACCTACAACATCCGCGATGTCACCTTGGTGAGCTAGGTACCTTTTTGGCGCTTCCCTTCGGTCGTGCCGGCTACACTGAACTGGAGGTCTATTACGGTAATCCGATCCGCTGAAAAATCCGCTATAAACCAACTGACAGTGTATTTTGGCATTACACAGACCATCAAAATCCGCACCCGCCAAGTTACCCGCCGCCGCTTATTTGGAAAATATACCTCTACCCAGCGCTCGTGACGTCACTGGCCGCGCTAGCATCGGGTATATTTTCAAACACAGAAATTGATAATTATGCCCTTTAAAATGTACCTTCACCCAACATTTGTGACGTCACTGATCGCGCTGGCGTCGGGTATACTTTCAAATGCAGGACTTCGCGCGCAGGCACTTTAAAATATACCCGACTTATAATACGACGACCCGATATAAACAACATGCGCCGCCTCTTTATAATAACCCTGTTTTTTTTTTTTTTAAACCACCAAAACATCACTTATACCACTTTCCTTCCTTCACACGGAACATTAATAACAGCATCAACGTGTTGGGATCGGGTATACATTAAAGGAAGCCAAACGGAGTTTCGTTACTTGAAAGTATACCCGAGAAAAGTGCTGGCGCTCGGGTATATTTTCAAGTGACAAACTTGCTTTGCTACTCCTTGAATGTATACCCGAGTTCAGCACTATGGAGCGCTGGGTAAAGGTATATTTTCGAAATAAGCCCCGCCGCCAACCCTCCGCGCTGTCGACCTCTCTAAAGAATGACAACTCCCGGTATTACGCAAACATTATCTGACAGTTTTGAATGGTTTTCACGTTCGTAAAATTCGCTAGACCCATATCAACTTGTTTCATACTGCGTCGAACTACTTTCTAATAAGATTCTATTTTGATATTATTTATACGTGCTATTTTAATGTGTGATTGAGTTGTTTTTTAAAAGTATGAAGTGTATGTGTGTATCAAGCATCTATTATTAGTATATAGTACATATTATATAAGTATGCTTCTATGTATTATTATTTAGTATGATAAATATAAGGTGTTTCGTTAGTCATGTCATTAACTTCGGGAGGGTTACATACACACTCAAATAAACACTTTACGTAAGAAAAGAACATATGTTTATAGGAGCATTTTTTTCCTAACAAAAAAATAAAATCAAATAAGTAGCTGTAAAAACCAATCATAGTGACCTTGTGACTTACTTACAACAAACAGCTGTTCTGCGTTTGAACAAAGTACGGTCATTGACCCCGTACAATGCAAGTTACTTACTGTTACACACAGGTTAATGTTTAGGTAGCAAACATGTTTTGTTAAATTTCTCGAAAAGTAATACTATAAACATATAATTTTTTTTTTGCGTAACGTGTTTATTTGAGTGTGTATGTAACCCTCCCGAAGTTAATGACATGACTAACGAAACACCTTATATAGGGTCATTTTTTATTATGTGAAGTCCCTTATATGATAGGTTCTATATCTGAAATGGATCACGTTTATGATGTTAATTTTACTTTACGTACCTAACGTTCGATTTTTTTCTGGACATACCACATAGTAGTGCCCATGCATACTAACTAATACACCCTGAAAATTTCAATAAAATCGGTCCAGTACTTTCAGAGTTGTTAAAAAATGAAAACAATTTACATTTACGTGCGCGCATCGCATCATTAACGCGGGACAGCTGGGTGGTCGGGTCGTTGACCCGTGCGAATAAAAAAATACGTCAAGGCCGCACGCGCCAGCTGTTCCGCCCGCGCATATGAGATGCACGTAAATGTAATCTATTTCATTTATTAATAACTCTGAAAGTACTGGATCGATTTTGTTGAAATTTTCAGGGTGTATTAGTATGCATGGGCACTTCTATGTGGCATGAAATCCAGAAAAAAATCTAACTTTAGGTACGTAAAGTAAAATTAACATCATAAACGTGATCCATTTCAGATATAGAACCTACCATTTAAGGGACTTCACTTAATAAAAAATTATCCTGTATATCCTATGTTTAAGTAATATATTCTAGTATTTTACCTACATACATATATTACTAGCTGACCCTGCGGACTTCGTTCCGCCTTTATTACACTATAACCTTATTCCCATTATTGCATACATTTTACAAATTAAAAATAAGCCAAATCGGTTCATCACTTCAGAACGGCTGGACCGATTACTGGACGAAGTCCGCAGGGTCAGCTAGCTATATTTTGAGCTTTTCCCCGCGGCTTCGCTCGAGTGAAATTCGAAAATGACAAAGCCGACCTTCGTACAGGTAATATATGCAATGTATAAAAGAAGTAAGTCACTTAAAGGGAATCCGAATGGTGAGCTTCGTTCAGGTAAACATAGATATCTTTCTCTCTCTCGCTCTCTCTTCCCTCACTCTATCCCCTCGAGAGAGAGGGGCGAGGGAGAGGGGGAGTGATAGTGATCACTCCCCCTCTCACCTCCTCTTTTTCTCTCTCGCTATTAAAACAATCATCTGTCCCACATGAGGTAACAATTCGTATGTTCACCTTATTAAAATAAAACCATTTGTCCCACATGGTACGAATCGTATGGACACCCCTCTACTAACTATTTTTTTTGTCCCACATTAGATAAGGAATCGTATGGTCACCCTATTCAAATAGAACCATTTGGGAATCGTATGGTCCTTTCTCCACTAACTTGATATTTTTTGTCCCACATTAGGTAAGGATTCCTTATGGTCACCCTATTAAAATAAAACCATTTGTCCCACATCAGGAATCGCATGGTCACCCCTCTAATAATTGTTTTTGTCCTTCGTGAGGTAAGGAATCGTATGGTCACCCTATTAAAATAAAACCATTTGGGAATAGCTTAGTCACCCCTGTACTAAAATATTTTTTGTCCCACATTAGTGAAGGAATCTTATGGTCACCCTATTAAAATAAAACCATTTGTCCCACGTGAGGAATCGCATGGTCACCCCTCTACTGACAATTTTTTTTTGTCCCACATTAAGTAAGCAATCTTATGGTCACCCCATTAAATAAAACCATTTGTCCCACATGTGGAATCGCATGGTCACCCTTCTACTAATTTTGTTGTCAGGAATCGAATGGTCAGCCTATTAAAATAAAACCATTGGGAATCGCATTTTTATTGTCCCACAACTAATTAAGGAATCGTATGGTCACCCTATTAAAATAAAACCATTTGTCCCACATGCATGAGGAATCGCATGGTCAGCCCTGCACAATTTTTTTTTCTGGCGTTCGACTGCGATGGTTGTTGACAGCTACGAACGACGGTCTTTTCAGCCTGTACATATTGTCAAATCCGTTTTTTCATGAAAACGCGATAACGACGCCATCTACCGGGTCCAGTTGTATTTTCAAACCATCCAGGAACCCACTCAAATATTCACACAAAATTTCATCCAAATCGGTCCAGCCGTTTAGGAGGAGTTAGGCGACAAACACACGTACAGAAGAATTATATACAGGGTGTAAAAACGGCGAGTACATTAAATTTAGGAAATGATTATTGGGATTAAGAGTAACAAAAAAGTCAAGTAACTTTTTTCTGGATTCCCTTTAAATAAAAAGTTAAAGTTTTCATACAAACTAATTGATTATTTTAGTGTAAAAATGATCTAATGACAACATGGCGTCGCGGAGGGGGGAAGAACGGGTGAGACGTGAGCGCCTCGGACGGAGGTGTTGGCGGGAAGGGTGGTGGTTAGTTTGTGAGTGGAAGACTGGAGGTCGGCAGGCGGAGGGTGCGGAGCGGCAACAACGTGTTAAATTACACTAGACGAAAACATACATTTCAAAAATTCATATCCCGAAAATTAGACACTTTATAGAAAACCTTTATTTGCTTTTTTGTCTAGGAAAAACATGAGGATTGCGCTGGCGAAATTAATGTACTCGCCGTTTTAACACCCTGTATAATGAAGATAAGAAGAAGAAGATATGCCCGGCCTCTTGTTCACTTAATTTTATTGTTTTGTTAGTATTAAGTTTGTGTCATTCTTCTTCTGTATTTTCCTACACTTATAAGTTTTCATAAAAGTCAGGTTGACTGGCAGAGATTGCCTTAGGTAACAAGTCCGCCTTTTTTAAAATCATTGTATTGGAAAGCAATAAAGCATATTCTATTCTATTCTATTCCAGGGGTGGAAACTGATTCCATGGCCAAATATACTGATTTTACTGACTAAAACCCTCTAGAATACTGACCCTTGGTCGGTCAATTTAACATCGAAATACTAATGTTAGTGGCTGTTAGTTAAGTATACATAGGTATATGTTAAAAAATATGGAGAATGTTTGTGAATAAGTAAGAAATGTGTTTTTGTGTACTATAAAAAGGTATATTTAGGGCCTACCGAAAAGAAAAAGAGATGTTAAGAAATTTTAAGGGACTCCCACTACAAAACGGCATTTTTGTCACCTCACTCTACAGAAACCAGACCAATTTTGTGGGAATGTAGCCCCTGATCCTCAAAATACTGACTTTACTGACCAATTTTCGAAAAAAACTGATTTTTACTGACCTTAGCCAAAAAAACTGACTCTTACTGACTTTACTGAGCATTTTCCACCCCTGCTATTCTATTCTATAAAGTATAATCGTGAGTATCATTTGTGAAGGTTGTGTGTTTACAGTTAGTAAATCAAATTAATGTAAATACAGAGTTAATTTATGAATGAGTGCATCAGCTAAAGGGGTGAAACCTCAATGTTTCTCACTTGTTTCATAATTATTATGGGAAATAAAATAAAACATTCGACTTTCTATACATTTTGAGGTTAGGGTTTTGAAAACGAAATTTTTTCTTAGAATTTCCAACAAAAATTATAGAATGTAGGTCACATTTAGGTATTGACTCACCCTGTTTACTGTTTGCTGATTCATGTACTCATAAATTCACCTGTAGAACATAGTTACAATAAATGTTATTTTATTAGCGCCTAGGGTATTAGATTAGGTTAAAGGTTAGAACATAATACGAACGATGAGTGTCGCAAATTCAGTGGTTCCCTTCGCTCGTGCCGGCTACACTGAACTGGACGGAAAACACGAACTATTTACACAGCCGTTTCAACCGACCTTTCATTCAGTGCGATGGTACCAACCCGGGCGGGTTAAACCCTAAACACCTAGTAAAGTAAGAAGGGAAGGGAGCTACAGTTTAACGTGGAATCCGAACCGCGGTCAGCCTCCAACGGTCGAGCGGTCACCCATCCAAGTACTGACCGCGCCCAGGTGTGCTTATGATCACGACCGACCGACCGCACCACTGAGCCACCGAGGCTTACTAGCTGGTAGGGTTAAACCCGTCTGGCCCGTCACCACCGCACTGAAGGTCGGCCGAGACGATTATGAAAAAACAGTGTTCGTGTTTTCTTCAGTGTAGCCGGGACTACCAAAGGGAAGCACTGACGTGACACCTAATTCTCGCAGGAATGAGGGAATAGGCCGTTTTACGGTTGTAGCAGGTAATAGACCAATACAAGGTGGTAGGCTCAAATTGTAGCCAACTGGGTTGATACCACCGCACTGGATGTAAGATGGCCGCATAGCAACCTCGAGTGTGTTCTCCTCTAGTCCAGTATAGCCAGCAACCCAAAGGGAAATCTCCGATATGGCACCTACCTTCTCGGAGATAATATTGGCTGGTCGGAGCATGTGCTTTTGCCCCTCTGACTTAGACACCCATACCGGGTTACATAAAAAAAACAAAATGTGTGGTAGAACTACCATTATTGTGGCCTGGCGCAGCGTGTCGCGGCGTGTCACGGCGTGTCGCGGCGTGGCGCAGCGTGGCGGTGCGTGTGCACATCTTATGGTGTCATGGCGAGCTGGCGCGACTGCGCGATAGGCTATCATTCCCACAACAGCATTCTTCACGGCGGCCGCGAAATGGCGCGTGGCGCGGTGCAGTACCCTTATCACGAGATTTAACCTACACCGTGTACTACGATACGCCGTGGTACTGTGTGGGGTCGGTACTTAATAAGTATAGTCCCACTGCATCTCTCCCCGTGCATGTCGTAAAAGGCGAGTAAGGGATAAGCGGCCTACAGACAGCCCGGTCGACTAGTGGCTTTCATGGAAGACATAGGCCGGCTGGGGTAGCTGGAGACTGCGGGGTTTTGCACGAAGGTCCCCAACCAAGCGGGATTAGTTTGCAGGCCTAGAGCCAACCCCAAACCAAAACAACAACAACAACAACGATACGCCGTGTTCTCCGCATCATTTTGTATGGAGAAACGAAGTTCGCAAATCTATCACTACAGGCGGTGCTCAGTTTCTCCATACAAAATGATGCGGAGAACACGGCGTAACGTATTACGCGGTGTAGGTTACATTTCGTGATAAGGGTACTGGTTGGTTCCCTAAGAAATCTCAAATCAAAAATAGAGTGCCCACCCAAAGACCACCCGGCATTCCAAAAGGTGAATTTCAAATCCACCGTAGCGGTCGGATACTTCAACTTTACGATGGCGCCGTCCGTCGTCCAATCGCTGCTCGTGACGCTGGGAGATTCCTTAAGCGTAGACCTGGTTCCTCGCTCAACAGAGACCACGTTTTTCAAGTAAAAGATCCCGGCGGGGTCAGACACAAACACTCCAGGCTCTGATGTCGACAGGGGCACTAGAACGAGCCTTTTTATAGGGGGCGCCGCTGCAGTATAAAAGCATGACACGTGACCATCTGTCAGTTTACGCGTCGCTTCATACACGTCGGAGATGACATGGTCGTGTCGCCTCAAATATGTCGCCCTCTTCTCGTTCTGCGACTCCTTAAAAACGACGTAAAAGTAACTCAAGTCGTTGGGATAGATTTGTATCTTCACGCTCGCGTCGCTTATCACAAATGTGTTCTCTGCGTCCGGTTTCATTTGTTCAGTTAGCGACATGTACCTACGGCTCACCAACTGATGGGTAATAAAGTAAAGTCGCTTTTTTAGACCGGATCAATCCTTGCAGATAGCTGTACGGACTGCCGTCTTTGTCTTTCAGCGAGAAATCTTCAACGGAGAGTGAATCTTCAACGAAAACTATAATTACCTTATTCTTGTTTCTGATTTTCTCAATGATGTTCGAAAGCGTGGACGGCTGGATCGTGGTTAGTGGATTTAAAGAGTGATCCAAGTCTAGCGAGTTTTCCTCCAGAATAAAAGCCCGTGCGTCACGTGGGGATAAATTATCGCTTTAATTAGTATCAGCAAATTCATCTTGTAGGTACCTATCTTATTTCTGCACAAGTAACATCTCAAACTAACTTACACTATTTGCACATTTTATATATATTTTAGTCTGTTGTTTACCTAATGTGAGACAAGTGCAAAGAGTAAAGTAATATAGGGAAGTGACAGTTTTTTGACATCTAAAAGTTTTATTGTAAAATGTATTTTTATTTAAAACCAGCACATTATGCTGTGTGCTTACAATAATGATTGTAAAGTCTGACCAGGAATATATGAGAGCTGTCAAGATGGAGCCACTTTTTAGATTTATATAGCAACATTCAGTATAGTACGCACATATTGAATTGGCCGATGTTTTTATTCAAATTGTACTTTTGCACTGAAATACACAATAAGATATACAAAATGTATTTTAATTTAATGCATCTTTTATATACAGGGTGTCCCAGAAACCGACGATAATCCTTTAACAGAAGATAGGGCTGCTAATTACCTCTCAGAATATCTAATTTTAGGTTTAGTAAAAATGGCTTAGTTTTTGAGATATTGTCATTTTTGTAAAAATCCAAAATTTTCTCCCTCAGCTCATTTTTTTAAATGCCACAAGTACAAATGTAAGATTTTCTTAAATCTAGTTTTTGTCAAATATTTCTGAAAAGAAAGACTTTCACACGGTATAATTTATTTTTTCATGTTTAATCCTGTTTAGCTGAAAAACGACATAGAGAGCCACATGTTAAAAAAATTTCAGCCTCATCCCTTGAGTTTGGCCCTTCGCGGTGAAAAAAATAATTACTACACTAAAGTGGCATTGTGCAACAAAAATATGCCCATCTAATGTTGTTTTTAAAATGGTACATCACTTACCGATTTGCCCAATAATTTATGAGATATTGTTATTTAACTGCAAAACGACCTCGGAATTTTATAACTGTTCTACCAAGTACGAATTGGAATAAAATAAACACTTGAAGTAAATTGGTCTTTATTAACCTGTTAAAGCAGATGTACCGTGTGGGGCCGGTACTTTAAAAGAATAGCCCCACTGCATCTCTCCTCGTGGATGTCGTAAAAGGCGACTAAGGGATATGACTCCCTTCTTATATTACTAGGTGGTAGGGTTTAACCCGCCCGGGTTGATACCACCGCACTGAATGAAAGGTCGGTCGAAACGGCTATGCAAATAGTTTGTGTTTTCCGTCCAGTTCAGTGTAGCCGTCACGACCGAAGGGAAGCACTGACGTGGCACCAAGTTTACCCGGTGTTATGGGCTGACATCACGGATGTTGTAGGTGATGTAGCTAACCATGTCAGTTTCCATAAAAAAAAAAAAAAAGATGTTCAAATTGTTTACAACCTGCACAAATGCTAGCTCGACAATGCCCGGCTAGCGCCCGGTAGCGGCTTCTCACAAATGCCCGGTTGATACGTCGAGCAAGTACTCGATTCAAGTGCAGATACGTCCACCTATGCTATGTAAATAGTTTGTGTTTTCCGTTCAGTTGACTATAGTCGGCACGACCGAAGGGAAGCACTGACGTGGCACCAAGTTCACCCGGTGTTATGGGCTGACATCACGGATGTTGTAGGTGATGTAGCCAACCATGTCAGTTTACATAAAAAAAACTGAGCTACTGCCGTAATTCTTTCTTTGTGCTCTATCAAGTTTTCCACTGGTTTCCCGTAAACTTTTTCTTTTAAATAGCCCCAATAATAAGAATCTAACGGATTTAAATCCGGTGACCTAGACGTCCGATCCATCTGTGGGGATATGCTTGGTCTAAAAAATTACGCACTTCTCTAGCGTAATGGGCTGGGCAGCCATCATTTTGCAACCACCTCCGTATGGCCAATGGTACATCTTCTAAAAGGCTCTGAAGCTCCTGTTGCAGAAACTCAAGATAATTCGCCCGTTTAAAGTCTCTACAATTCAACGGACGTCTTGTGGCCTCCTAGCCACTTGCATCCCCACAGATAGACCAGACCTACTTCAGGTTAATAAAGACCAATTACTTCAAGTGTTTATTTTATTCCAATTCGTAGTTGGTAGAACAGTTATCAAATTCCGAGGTCTTTTTGCAGTTAAATAATAATATCTCATAAATTATTAGGAAAATAGGTAAGTGATGTACCATTTTAAAAACTACATTAGATGGGCGTATTTTTGTTGCATAATGCCACTTTAGTGTAGTAATTTTTTTTTTCACCGCGAAGGGCCGAACTCAAGGGATGAGGCTGAAAAAATTTTAACATGTGGCTCTTAAGTCGTTTTTCAGCGAAACAGGATTAAACATGAAAAAATAAATTATACCGTGTGAAAGCCTTACTTTTCAGAAATATTTGACAGAAACTAGATTTAAGAAAATCTTACATTTGTACTTGTGGCATTTAAAAAAATGAGCTGAGGGAGAAAATTTTGGATTTTTACAAAAATGACAATATCTCAAAAACTAAGCCATTTTTACTAAACCTAAAACTAGATATTCTGAGAGGTAATTAGCAGCCCTATCTCCTGTTAAAGGATTATCGTCGGTTTCTGGGACACCCTGTATATTTTGATGTCAATGTAAAAAGAAATAGCCTTGACATTTACATGTTCACGAAATTTTTTCCATGTATCTGCAGATATGTCCTGAAGCAAAGTGTACAAATTATTAAAAAAATTATTAATCGACCTTGCTGAAACACTAAACTTTTTAATAAAAATTCTAGTTCAGAAAAACATAATCTAAGCTATTTTTATTCGAACGTTTCGTATTTTTGTAAAGTGAAAAAGTGTTTTTGTTCAGAACGAATAATATTTACGTCCCTCTTTTGTTTGCTATTCGGTAAATACGTCGGTCGAAACGGCTATGTAAATAGTTCGTGTTTTCCGTCCAGTTTAGTGTAGCCGACATGAAATGAAGGGAAGCACTGACATGGCACCTAGTTCACCCTGTGTTATGGGCTGACTTCAAGGATGTTGTAGGTGATGTAGCCAACCGTGTCAGGTTCCATAAAAAAAAAAAAAAAAAAAAAATAGATGCTTGAGATACACCTAGATAGAACAAAAAATAATTACCTAATTGTACATTACGGAGGCCAATTCATGACAATCTCACTACAATGACATAACGTTTTACCTAAATGTCAGTTCAGAAGCAATTTTGACATTGACAACAGATTATCAAGCATCAAACATAATTGTGGCCAGTGTAAGAAATTAGTTACAACGAAATTCCGCAATATGGCGGCCCCTCATATAATCCTGGTCAGGCTTTATTTTATGTATTGTATAAATTGTTATGTATATAATATGTATAATACATAGATAAAAATAAACATGTTTTCCTCAGCTCTCTTTCGCTTGCACTACCCATACTTCTTTCTCTATAACTTTATTCCTCTTCACCCAAAGGCTGACTGGAAGAAATCATTTGCAGCGATAAGTCCGCCTTTGCGCACACCTGCATTTCTTGTTTCTTGCCTGCTTGGTGCAGACAAGAAACAAGAAATGCAATTGTGTGCAATAAAGAGTATTCTATTCTATTCCTTTATAAACACATCATACACTCACGTCGCATCCATACAAATCGGGGTAAGGCGTCTAATCACGGTATGGCACCTACCTTCTCGGAGGTGATATTGGCTGGTCGGAGCATGCGCTTTGTCCCCTCCGACTCTGCCAGCCACCCATACAGGAATACATAAAAAAAAAAAAAACAAATCGGTGTTGTGCTGCAAGAACAGGCAAATTCCAGCACAACACCGACCGCCACGCTCAGCAAATTATTAATACAAGATAACTTTTCAAGCAGCAAGTAAGGCACGAAGCAAGTTATCCAGTGCGTGACCTCGGCCGGACCGTGCCAACTTGTGAGGTGGCTATACTGTCGCCCGTCGTCATCGATGCAGTGGGCATATTCTGTATAAAAATGTCATAGTCATAGGTAAAAAATGTCAATAGTATAAATAGGTCAAAAGATTGGAAATAAATAAAGCGACAGATCAACTTAAATAAAACGGTTTATTCAATAAATGCCTAATTATACAATGAGCTACAAAATTCAATGTTGCCAGAAAAAAATCAGAAAACTGTGAAAAAGGCTAAAAAATTCCATGATTTCGAAGTTATTTACAAAAGATTGTTTGCTGTTTTACATTAAATGCTGAACTATATTTACAACATAAAACATCATTTTTTTAAAGTTAGTCAAACCTAGAATACTCGCGGTTTGTGTATATGCTCTTAAAAATAATATCAAGGCCCCATTAGTTCTCACGACGCACGAAAAAAAAAACTAACTGGAATGGACAACACACTCTTGGCACTAAAATGGAGGGGTATTGGAAAAACTTGACCTCACAAACATTACAATAATTGTTGTACACAAATCAGCAAACGAAACTCACTTTGACAGATAACCTATAATTCACCACTTTCACTGACACTTCGTCGAGAAGCGGTTAGGTACTTGTTCGAGTACGGTACGACGCCACGTCTGTGGCCGGTGAACTTGAGCAAGCTAAAACTGACGAACCGGCCGAAGGCGGGCGAATTTGTATAGATTACTATCAAGTCACATGATCTTGTGCCGTATTGCACTCAACTAGGGCTGCCATCCGTGCGGGTTTCCCCGGATTTGTCCTCTTTTTGAAGGCATCCGGAGGCGTCCGGGGGGACTTTTTAAAGTAGTCCGGGTTACACGAAATTCAAAAATTCCGCCCGCTGCATAACTCTATGATAGATGCTAAACGTCGAGCCACAGCTTGGAGACGACCGTGAGTAATGCCCTTAAATATTTTAATAATATAAGGTGATTCGTTAGTCATGTCAAAAATTTCGGGAGGGTTACATACACACTCAAATAAACACTTTACGTAAAAAAAACATATGTTTATAGGAGCATTTTTTCTCCTAACAAAAAAATAAAATGAAATAAGTAGCTGTAAAAACTAATCATAGTGACCTTGTGACTTACTTACAACAAACAGCTGTTCTGCGTATGAACATAGTACGTTCATTGAACATGTACAATGCAAGTTACCTACTGTTACACACAGGTTAATGTTTAGGTAGCAAACATGTTTTGATAAATTTCTCGAAAAGTAATGCTAAAAACATATAATTTTTTTTGCGTAACGTGTTTATTTGAGTGTGTATGTAAACCTCCCGAAATTTTTGACATGACTAACGAAGCACCTTATATATATGAAAATTTTATATAGTCAAAAAGTTTAAAATAAAATAATTTTCATGGCATAATAAGAACAAAGCAATGTCCGGGTTCTTATATGAAAATCCCGGGTTTTACTTCTTTTTGTCCTAGTTTAATGATTTTAGAGATGGCAGCCCTATACTCAACTCACTTTTAATTTCTGTCGTAGGAAACAAATCTAGAATGATTTCCCCGCACACAGGCGGCGTGTGAGTTTGTATGGAAATTTTATATGTCATAAACCTTTGTGTCAGCGAAAGGGTTAACACAACCGGTCGGCCATCTTGTCATATTATAGATTACAAACACAGTGAGTTCATCTCGTTTATAAACGCAGCAGCAGTGTCCACCGGCGCGCGTCGCACGCACAGGGACGGATCGTGCCAAGCGCATTTTTAAAATAATTATAAATAGAGATAGGATAATCGGATACATATTTACCTAAACTTGAGAGATTGGATAAGTCTGGAAAGACACTTTTTAATTTTTTCTCGGGACTGACGTATTTTAATTGTAACCATATATTTTGGAGTTAAGTAACATTTTAACATTATTATTATTATATTTTAGTTTATGCCTTTATTTCACGTTTTTAGAATATTTTTATATTAATTTTACATACATTTTACAAAAAGTAATAAAAATACACAACATTAATACAAAATTAGATAAAAACGGTAATTTCCGCCGACGGCGGGAGGCAAGCCTCCAAGCACGCCGGCGGGTGCAGGCCGTGGCTACGGAGCTCTCCGAGACGACGCGAGGCTAGCTACGAGCGATAGGTGGTGGTACTAGACTATTATATTATTTATTATTTTCTTACATTAATATTTGATTCACGTATACATATATAAAAAATTATGTTGGTGCTTCACCTAAAACTGTACTGTAATAATACAAACTGCTAATTATGTATAGGCTCCTGGTAAAAGGTGGGCCAACATGTTTTATACTTAGTGACGCAGTCGCATAAATATTCTCGCGAACGAAGTCGGGGGTGAACGCTGTTGATAAAATTGTATTAAGAACATTTATTTTGAATAAATCTACTAAGTTTTATAGTATAGTAAAGTTCCCGGGAATCCCGGGAATTATTTAATTAAATAAATTTTTCAAAGAAGCCGCTTCCATATTTTTTAGCATAGGCAAATACGTATGGGATTATCCTATCTGTAATTATAATATAAATAGTTTGCATTCTGATTTTCAACACTGCATCATCAGCACATCGGCATTTCAGACACTTGGCCAGTTTTTTATGGCAAACCATACATGCTAAAATCCATTTGATCCGATCCGTCCGATGCATACGATAAGCGCAAGTGGAAACTTACTTAAGATGGAACCTTTCGAGTTATCATTGAATAAAACTATTACAATCCACTGTTTTACGTAAGGATGAATTAATTTACAAAATATGTAGTGATACGTAAGTTCTGTTAAAATTGGGACTGGTTGGCAACTTCTTTGTACATTCAAAACAACCATATTATGTGTAGACTGTTTTTGTAAAAGTAAATATTAGCTAGATTCGACGCAGCAAATGTATAAAAGAATACGGATAAGCCAAAAGTAGCTATATTTCATAGTTAACATTTCACCTTATTGTTCGTACGCACACACCTTAGTGTGCCCGAATTTTTTCTAACTTTGACATATTTTGAACCCACTAATTTACATAAGGCCATTAATCATCTCTTACATAGAAGCTGTAGTTTTAACGTCCATTAACGCCTAACAATAATAAATATGTAACTATATATTAAATCCTCTAGTTTAATTTTGACACATAACCTCAAAATTATCTCTAACCTTCAAATAATTGCATAGTTAGAACTGATTATGGCACACCTACACTGCACACATACTTTGTCATCAAAAATATTTCACGTGGGATTCGCATCGGACTACTTGTATTGACCTTGTCACCATTCTAAAAGGCTGGAAAGATGGGCACGACACACGCCCAATCATACATACATATATCACCAATCATACCCAGTATTCAACTACCGTGACTCACTTGTGCTGAGCTCAGAGCCTTGGACAACCGCGGCGAATGTAATAACATGTGTGTTGATAATTTTCTTGTACATCCGTGGCGAATGGAATAACATGTGTGTTGATAAAGTTCTTGTACATCCGTGGCGAATGGAATAACATGTGTGTTGATAAAGTTCTTGTACATCCGTGGCGAATGGAATTACATGTGTGTCAACACACATGTTAAACACATTTAATAATGACTTTTCACCATACAAGTAGAAATATCCAGGAGCGAACTGTCAAATCTCTCAAACCCCCAAATCCCCAAAGTCCTCAATTCGTTTATTCTGCTGATATTACAAGACATAACTGCACATTTAAACGGGGTGTAAAAGAGGGGCAGTAAACTTTGAGATGGTTTTCTCTCTCTTGATATTTCCACTTGCGATTTTCGTTTGATTTTAATCCGACCTCGTATTACCTACTCAACATAAAAAGATGACAGTGCCAGATGTCTTATCCGATACCTATTGCCATGTTTAGTCTAAAATTTGAGGTTATGTGTCAAAATTGTGCAAACGTGGATTCTAGAAACTCTCAAATGTTACAAAGGATTAATGAATCACATATCATTTTTAAAATAGGCACATTTTATTAATTTTTATGTCATCTTGCACGTCTTCAATAAAAACAACCTTCCTACCTGCGATAGCCCGGTTTTGTAAGTTTTTCTTTTTCCGTCCTTTTCTCTATATAAGGCGAAGGTCTGACACCGTACTGCCCTCCTTAGATTTTTAATCCAAAATGCAGGTTTCTAACAAATATTTTAGAGATATCGATCACATCACATCGGTTTAGCCGACATTTAAGATTTTCAGTCATAATGACATTAGGCAAAAATTTCCACAAGGGAAGGTTGTTAAATTTGAAGAGTGCAACAGTACAGACGTAACGTCAACATGGTTCTTTATTGTATTCTCACAAGTTTAGGAAACCGGGCGCGCGTGGACAAACACTTCCACGTCCACTTCACTTAATATAAATCCACCAAACGACAGTTTAAAAATCATGTTTAGGCAATGTTTTAGGCAGAGCGACAAAAACGTGAACAGATTTTATTTTCGGAACAATATGCATTACTTTCATACTGACTGAGTGTGTAATACAGTAGAGCCTCGATAATCCGTACTCAGGCTAATCCGAACGCCTCTATAATCCGAACAGCGCCAAGTGACCCCATCTCGCTGACGAATCTAGGAATGGCGAATCTTTTATTTATTGACGATTCTCCTACTCCAAATGCCAAGAAAATACCCCACTCGCGAGCCGTGTCAGCACTTAACGCTTGCTTGGAAGGGGCTGACGAAAATTACCTCTCATTATCCGAAAAAATGATACGTACTTTACGTACGTACGCTACGTAATTTGAGGGACAAGGCTTTTTATTTGTCAATAAATAGAACCCGCCAGACTAAAATAGATCAGTTTATAACTAATAAGTAACTGTTTTTGGTGTATTTTATGATTCAGAAGGTAACTCAATATATTTTTTCAAAGCACACAGCTGCTTTATTGAATTTGTCTATCTAACATATGTACTATAATCCGAACGCTTCGTGAGTCCGAACAGGGCTAGCTTTTTGGTAGTTCGGATGATCAAGGCTCTACTGTAGTATCATATTGGGAATGCTCGTGTCTGTTTAGTACCTTGGATACACTAGGATGTAAATTCCCTTGCGACATGCAGCGCAACATGGAGCCTACGTGCCTCGGCAACATCGCAGGCAACATAGAGAAGAATTTAAGTGCCCCGGGACACGTCGCGGGCGACATATCTGCTGGTGTGTTCAGACAACACGTCCAATGTGCATGGCAAGTTCCAAGATGTTCACTGGAGAAATTGAGGACATTAGTGTGTCGGCATTAGGCTTTCGGTCAGAAATTTTAGTCTTTTAGTTATACGTCTAAGGTCAGAGAAATCCATACCCACAACCTACAGTCCACTTCTCGAGCTTTTCAAATCACCAAATGTAATGGTCAAATTTTTTATTGTCTTTAATATGTATGCATATTCGATTTTGAATTCAACAACAGTAGTGTCAAAAAATTCGCGACAAAAGAACCAATCCAACTAGAGCCAGGTGTTATGGGGTTGACATCACAGCCCAGTGGATTAATTCATGATAAAAAATATTTTTTTTCGTTCACTAGGGTATTCTTAAATGAATTAAAGGGATCTTACAGAAATTTTCAGTGCAACGGAAGAATATTAGACTATGATTTTTGTTTCGAAATGGTGGTAGTATTTATATTGGTGCTTTAAAAATTATTTCCAATAAGAAAAACATTACTTGAAGTCAATAGTCAATGACGCAACGCAACGTGTTTAATGCAGTATACGAAAAAAGTAATGTTGTTCTTATCGGAAAGAATTATTTCCCCTTTTATAGCATAGACACAGAAATTAACAATATTTCGAAACAAAAATATTCCTCTAATATAATTCCATTGAGAAGAAATATTTAAAAAAATTGCACTGCAAATTTCTGTAAGATCTCTCATCTCTGGAAATCTGATTAATATGAAGACACTAGCGAACGAGAAAAACAGAACTTTATTATTAATTATGACCCCCTTTTTTCAAGCTGGCTCATCACGGCTGTATTAAGGTGATGGCAAACAATGTCAAATTCCATAAAAAAAACACTAAATTATGATTTCTCGAATCAAGAATCAATCTCTCGTTTGATGTATTTACACTGACAACCGTAAGGCCTATATAGAATTATAATTTAAAGATTGTGCAAAATGCGTTCTACCATGCCTTGGACTAAACCGACAGAATTGAGCATGTTAAGGACGACTTGATTGTTCTGCGTAACGATCGGTACGGAAGCTTACGAGGAACGATGAGGACGTTTTAGTCCAACAGAGCGTGAAACACCCAGAGGCTGGACCAAATTTTACAAGTATTTCGAATTGGTTATGCCAATATTGGAAGAATTTACATAAGGATCTTTTGTGGTACAGTAATACCTCTCTATACGCGACACCTCGCATTTTCAATACGTGCGTATTTTCGTGCAAAAATCGCCCGCTTTAAGCGATTAGTCCGCGATTGGTTCAATTTGTCGCACACCATCAGAGACAAGCTGTCAAGCTCGTCCAATAGGGTTCTGCGTGGCATCATTGAGTTTGTTTCGCAGTGGTGTTAGACGTATGGAGATTTTTGTGCACGTACTGGTATTGACAGCACTATACTAGGTCCAAGGATACTCTTTTCCTAGTATGCGAAAATACAAAGATTTCCGAAATTCACGATTCTCAAACACTCGAATCTTAATAATAGTGCACCAGCAAATAACAGAAAGACAGAATAAACAGTTTAATTATAAAATTCCATTGATTGATTGATTGAGTTCTATTCTGTTATTTATCAAACCCAGATATATGCGAAATTTGCATAATGCCATTTTGAAACGCATCTCTCGCGTAAGACGGGATATTACTGTACTTGATATCATATGAAATTGTTTATAGAGAGTGCCCCAAAAATGGTGGATCAAACGAGGAATGCCACCAAATTAACTCGACTATTTTATCACTGGAGGCATCCCAAAGAATATGGATAGGTAGAGAGAGGGAGGTAGAGAGCGGGACTGGTGGCTCTCCGCGTCCTAGTCACCGCAGACTAGCTGACGAGGGCTTGATGCGAGCCGAGACGTAACGCACGCTGGAGAACTACACAGAGCGGCCGCTCGCTAGTCCCGACCTCGATCGACACCCTCCTCTACTGCCAATAGGCCCGGATATGTTCGGTGAAGCCATCGCAAGCTCAGTTCGACACCTTTCTTCACCCGTGCCTAAGCACGTAAAAGGGATTTTAGTCCAGACGACGGGGATTTCACAGCGATTTCTCATTAGCGTTCAATACTGATTTTCTTCAATTTCTTTCACATTTAATATCTTGCATAATACCACTTGCGTACTAGTTAGGTATAACAAATTGTTCAGCGCGGCAAAATTAAGTCTGCAGAGCCTTACAAATTTTAACCCTCAAAACACAGTCTACGGCAATACAAGCAAACATACATACGTAGTGTCATACCAGCTCCCCGGTGGGGTAGGCAGAGACAACGGATCTCTGCGCGCCGCGATCCCGACACACCTCTGCCGCCTCTTCCACTCTTATGCCGGCACTTCACTTGGCTTAGCGTATTTGCGATTGTTGCAAACATTTTAGTTTTATCTCGCTCTAAACAAGCCATTAAAGGGAGACGAAACGGAAATTTTTGCCAAATATTTGTGTGCATACAGCCAAGTGAAGTGCCGGCATTACAATGTACTTTATACACGCTCGTCGGTTGCGGGTACTAGGCGCTTGACATTCTTTTGCTACGGCAATCTTTAACAGTACATTTCTATGAATTTGATAATAATACCATAGACAAATTTTAAGCTACCCCTCAATATGCAGACTTAGCCTTGCCGCGTTCTATTTTGAGTTACTCCGAAATGGTGTATTTGGCATCAATCGAAAGGTACTTCATTATCTCATACAAATTATGCATGTTTCGATTTGCCACTAAAGACCGCACTTATCGTTTCCGACGGACCGTTTTTGGTGAAAAAGGGGATAATAAAAAAAAGGCTTTTAGACAATAAAACACCATAATAAAAATAATGTTTACAGCTGACATGGTACCTCGCTGTGAGTGGTGTTAATGGCCGTGTCCGATCATCCGAAAGATGTTTGAAAGAGACACCCATGCCTGCGCTTTATAAAAAAAATATATTAAAAAGATTGAAAACAAAAAAATTGAAAAATTAAGTAACCATAATCGCAAGTGGTGTATTGTGGCCTGTCTCCGATCATCCGATGGACTATCGGGCGTAGCCATCTTCGCCACTTTCTCAAGAACAATATTATTACTATTACAAGAAAGAATTCTAAAATCGAAGCAACAACAGAACATAAGAAAATATAACACACCGGACAAAATTATTTTTTATGAAAACCAGCACGAGTGGGCTTTGCCTAGGGACATATGTTGCAGTCGACAGAGCCAAACTACACAAAGTGGAAATTAAAAAAAAAAATCAATTACCAAAACACCAAAAACGGTCCGCCCTCCACGTCATCACTTACTCCATAGTGTTAATGGTAATAGTCTTGCCCTTGGGATCGTCGAAGCGGTCCATCGTACGAATGTCCATCATCATGCTGACGCCGGTGAAGAAGATCGCGAGCATTATGAAGACGACGAAGAGGCCGGACCAGATGGGCGCGGACGTGAAGCCAGTGCAGTCGAAGTAGTCGCCGAAGAGTTTGCCGGAGCCGTCGAAGAACGGCTGGATCTGCGGGTTTTAATTTCAGCGTGGGTTGAATTGGTTAGTGACGTTGTTGTTGTTGTAGTTTTGGTTTGGGGTTGGCTCTAGGCCTGCAAACTAATCCCGCTTGGTTGGGGACCTTCGTGCAAAACCCCGCAGTCTCCAGCTACCCCGGGCAGCCTATGTCTTCCGTGAAAGCCACAAGTCGACCGGGGTGTCTGCAGGCCGCTTATCCCTTAGTCGCCTTTTACGACATGCACGGGGAGAGATGCAGTGGGACTATTCTTATTAAGTACCGACCCCACACAGTACATTGGTTAGTGACACACAATATTAACAAATACGTATACAGGATTTTTTTTTGTATTTCTTCCAAACTGGGTGGCTCTACCCGAGGTTGAAGACTCAGGCGCAGCTAATTTCACCGCCGAGGAGGTGCCAGTCCGGCTGGAGGTGGACTGATGTCGCTGGGGAAAGGCTATTAACCCGCGATTTGAAGATCCGTGGATTGTAAGAGTGGGGAAAGATATTCCCTGGGAGCCCGTTCCACACTTTTGCAGTGCGGCACAAGAATGATTTAGAGAATCGAGCAGTTCGAAGAACTCTTCTGATGACTACAAAGGGGTGTTCCGCGAGAGTATGGCGGGTTTGGAGAAGTCGAACAGGAGGAGGAGGAATAAGGGAAGCAAGTTCGTCAGAGCAGCGGCCATAGCAGTAGCGATAAAACAGGCTCAATAACAAACAATACGTTTGTGCTTTAGAGGTTGAAGGTCCTTTGTGAGTACAGTCACCAACGAGGCGAATGGCTCGTCGCTGAATAGAATCCAAGGCTCAAAGAAGGTACTCAGGGGAACCCTCCCAAAAATGACTGCAATATTCTATCACCGGTCTTACTTGTGCTTTATAGAGTGTAACCAATTGAACCGGCATGAAAAATCGCCGACAACGGTAAAGGGTCCCTAATTTTCGAGACGCTAGTTTCACCTTGGACTCTATGAACGATCGAAATCCAATGTCCCTGGACACCTCCATACTCAGGACGCCCAGACTACCATCGTTGGGCACTTGGCTGCCCTGGAATGTGGCTTGGAGAGGAAACGGATCAGCCTTAGTAGAGATAGGATTACACTTGACCCCCTCCTCTAATGCCAATAGGCCCGGATATGTTGGGTGAAGCCATCGCAAGCTTAGTTCAACTTATGTAAATCCTTACAGTTTGATGGGAAAGTAACATACTGAAGGACCACAACTTCAAAGTAAACAAGTACTGCAACCTAGTAGACCAGATAGTAAGAAACGAATTCTTCGCTGTGGAAGTCGGAGCAAGAGGACTACCAGTGAAGTCGCTCTACAGTCTCACCAAGAATCTAGAGGCCTCTTAAGATCGACGCTAAGCTCATAATATGAAGAGAGCTTCGAAAGTGTCACTGGAGGCATCGTACTGAATATGGATAGATAAAGAGGGGGAGGTTGAGAGGAAGACTGATGGTTCTCCACGTCCTAGTCATCGCAGACTAGGTAGACTAGGGCGAGACGTAACGCACGCTGGAGAACTACACAGAGTGGCCGCTCGCTAGTCCCGACCTAGATCGACACCCTCCTCTACTGCCAATGGGCCCAGATATGTTCGGTGAAACCATCGCAAGCTCAGTTCGACACCTTCCTCCAGCAGATCAACAGAGGTGATTGTACGTGTTGTAGCAGGGACACATGTTGTAGCATGGTCGATACAATTAGCCTGAATGCATTGTTTTAATCAATTAGGCTTCTTGCAAATCTTCCAAGAATACATATATTATAAATTATATCTTAACTCCTAAAACGAGACAATACCCGGTGCAGAGCGAGACAGATATACTGGCGCGGCACCGCGCAAATTACAAATTTGGCTTCTACATCACATACTGATGCCCATTGTACAGTACGTACAGTACGACTACACCGAATGAAACGTC
The DNA here is from genome assembly GCA_946902875.1 of Nematopogon swammerdamellus. Taxonomy (NCBI): domain Eukaryota; kingdom Metazoa; phylum Arthropoda; class Insecta; order Lepidoptera; family Adelidae; genus Nematopogon; species Nematopogon swammerdamellus. Next base: position 7,549,062 of record OX336348.1, on the reverse strand, counting down.
GGCCGAAACGGTTATGTAAATAGTTCGTGTTTTCCGTCCAGTTCATTTATTAATTTATTTTTTTATTTTTTTTATGGAAAGTGCAGCCGACATTAAATGAAGGGAAGCACTGACACGGCACCTAGTTCACCAAGGTGTTATGGGAAGTGACATCACGGATGTTGTAGGTGATGTAGCCGACCGTGTCAGTTTCCATAAAAAAAAAAAAAATTATAATAATAATAGGCCTCTCCCAAGGCACGCCACCACACGCGGTCTTCCGCTCTTCTCATCCATCCATTCCCAGACAGTGGTCCAGCAGTGGACCGATACAGGCTGATGATGATGATGACAATAATAATACAAAAACATGTGCGCGTCGACGTCGCCGTGCAGTCCGGCGCGGATACGGAGCTCTCCGAGATGGGGGTGGTGGTGGCCTACGTGTCTAGTACCACCACCCATCGCTCGAAGCTAGTCTCGCGTCGTCTCGGAGAGCTCCGTAGCCACGGCCTGCACCCGCCGGCGTGCTTGGAGGCTTGTCTCCCGCCGCCGGCGGTATTACCGTATTTAATTTTTATATTAATTTTGTGTATTTTTATTACTTTTTATTGTATAATATATATAAAATTAATGTAAAATTTTTAATATGTGAAATAAAGGATATAAATAATAGTAAAGCATGTAACCTGGAAGTCGATGAGGCTCAGTGTGAATGTGGAATTGGGCCCGGTGAACTGTATCCTGGTGGAGCAGTGATAGCTGAAGTCGTCGAGCGCGAACACGGTAGCCGACGCGATGCTCTCCGTCTCACCCGAGACCTTCGAAGTTACCTGCGCCTCATCTGTGAATTTTATTGAAAGTTTATACATATATGACTGGTAATTCGATCTATTCCTTGAAAGGGGTTATACTAGAGGTTATTTTGAACAAATTAAGTCTTATCAACTGGGGGTCGGAAGTGAGCGGTTTCCGAGATATCGGGGTTTTAAGATTTTTTTTTAATTTATGATTTGTAATCGAAAAAAAAGTTTCAAAAAATATATCCTTATTTTTGGGCACTCCATTGATATTTTTCTGAAAGCTGGTAAGCCACCAATAATTAAAAAAAAACATCGGCCCAACATTCTCAAAATATCAGAAATAAAAGGTCTTAAAAATGAATTTTTATTTTTATTTTTATATAAATTTTTATTTAAAAAAACCAGTTGATGGGGGTTAAATGTTGTTCCAAATAACCTCTAGTATAACCCCTTTCAAGGAATAGATCGAATTACCAGTCACCCTGTATATATTATATATAATAAATATTAAAAACACTCTCGCGTTTTTTCAACCACTATGTGGTGTTGTATTATTTTGTTTTATACATTATGTACACTTCTCAAATATTTCGGCGCTTGCCGTCGTCAGTAAGTAAAATACTACATTATAATTTTACTTACTGACGACGGCAAGCGCCGAAATATTTGAGAAGTGTACATAATGTATAAAACTAAATAATTCATCTGTGAATCGTCACGCAGTACCTGAATCACAGATACTCCACTAGGCACAGGTCAAACATTCAGCAAATAAAACATAGGAACACAAAAACACAAAACTGGTGTACACTTCAATAGTATAAACATTTATAACAAACTTCCAGAAGAACTGCGCTATCTGGAAAACAATAAACATTTCAAAACGGGACTAACGTGGAATCTACTACCTCACTGTATACGGCACTGCAAGTCGCTTCCGTTATTCAAAAAACACTTAAAGTTGAACTATCTCCGTCAGTGTGAAGTCAAAAGCTAAAAAATCCTTTAATTCTGAATGGACAAGTATGTATGTATATATTTAGGTATTATGTATTATATAAATTGTAATTCATATGTATTTAATGTAATTTATAAATAGTAATTTATACGTTTAATTAACTAGTACGTACTTATATGTAGTGTATATAGTGTATATGTACGGTTGCTGGCAATGAATTTCGAAAGGCTCAGAATATAGCAGCTTTCGAGAAGAACCCCTTTTACTTCGCCAAAAAAGCTTTTAAGGAACAGCAGGGTACAATTAGGTTAAGTACGGACGAGATGTTCAACTACTTTAAATCCACATATACCACCCCGGAGGCAGATATAACTTACAGGGATCCACCAGCTCCAAAACCCAAAGAACCTGCTCTAGCATTTGATGCTGATTCACCGACGATGGAAGAGCTGGAATACCACATAAAAAGGAAACCAAATAGTTCCGCCCCGGGACCCGATGGCATACCATACATCATATACAAAAAATGTCCATCAGTGCGGAAAAAAATGTTGAACATCTACAAAAGAATTTGGACGAACAGAGAAGTGCCAGACTGTCTTGGTAAAGCCGTGTTTGTTCTTCTACCAAAAAAGAAAGAAGTTACTGATCCCAAGGATATTAGACCTATAGCCCTTACGAACACAATTTCGAAAATATTCTTCTCCATTATACAGGCCAGACTACTCAAACACATGTGTACCAACGACTACTTACCGAAGAAGTACCAGAAAGGTTTTCTCCCAAGAGTTGCAGGGTGTCTCGAACATAATTCTTTGCTGACTGAATGTCTTAGAGATGCAAGGAAGAATGAGAGACAATTAACTGCCACGTGGTTAGACTTTGAAAACGCCTTCGGTTCGGTGCGCCATGAGTTACTATTAAAGGCGCTAGAGTGGTATAATGTGCCACCTCTGATCTGTAATATAATAGCCTCCTACTACAAAAAACTTTCCTTTGTAATACAAGTAAAAGGCGAAACGGAGAAGATACCGGAAATTCGTTACGGCATAGGACTTTTCCAGGGTTGCTGCCTCTCTCCTGTTACATTTAACATTGTTATCAACATTCTAATTGATACGCTTGTCGTAAAAGAAAACAAATGGGGATACAGGTTCAAATATGGAGACACATATATGGCGGCCATCTTGGCATTTGCGGATGATATTACGCTGTTAACCCGCAATCCAAAACAAAATCAGGCGCTTCTTAAGGTGGTAGATGACTATTGTGAATGGACTAAAGGGATGAAGATAAAACCAGCGAAGTGCTACTGTTTGAGCTTAACCAGGAAAGGTTCAAAGTTTACCTCGAGCAATCCAGGTCTGACAGTAGCTAGAAAACCAATCGCAACCGTGGCTGATGAAGCTCCTTTTAAATTCTTGGGCAAAAGGATCACCAGCAGAGGAAAGGAGCATCCTACTGATGATATTGTCCAACTTTTCGAAGAGAGCCTCCGCCAAACTGACAATCTTCCCCTCCTGGGTACACAAAAGGCATGGATTTACGATAACTACCTGACATCAAAACTTTCATGGCCATTTCTCGTCTACGACTTCACAAAGCAAAACCTGACTAAATTAGACTCGTATGTGACCAGATTCCTGAAATCATGGTTTGGACTGGCTCACCCGGCTGACTCGTCAACGCTATACAGATCTCACAATAACTTTGGACTGAACATTAAGAAACCGTCGATATTTTATCAAAAGGCGAGAATAGCCAAACGATGTATACTCAAAGACTCCAATGATAGCGCTATTCAAGCCTTACCCAACACATCACTATCAGATGAACTGGAATCGAGACTCGACTTCTACAAATCATTCCAAGTTGGTACACGCACCAATAGATCTGGATTGGGCATAGAAACAGCAAAGTCTGATAAAGAAATACTGAAAGGTTTTGCTCAGGAGGACATGGAACAAGGCTTCAAACTTCACGCCTTAAACCTGGAAATGCAGAATGATTGGCTAACAGTGGGTGACTTCTGCATCCCTCCTGCATTGAAGTGGAAATCCATAATATACAACTGGTCCCCTGAGCTGCTTAAGTTCTACTTAAATGCATTCCAGCTTACTCTCCCCGACCCGAGTAACCTAGTTAGATGGGGGAAATCTACAAATAGACTATGCCCGTCATGTAAGGAGTTCGTAGGCACGGCCAAACATTTGTTATGCGGATGCAAAATACTATTCATCAGAGAGGCCATCAACCTGTCAATTGCACGGACCAGGAAAGGGCAAACCAGTAGCGGCTTCCAGAAGGTCAACATTGTGAAACCTGGAGCCAATAAGCTGCCCAAAGATAGGACTAAACCTTCTTCAATTTTGGGAGCAGCAAAGGATTGGGAATTGTTGATGGACACACATGAGAAGCATTACCAAATGCCTTCGGAAATCTGTACCACAGCATTAAGGCCGGATATACTCATATTCTCAAAAGCGACAAAGCATGTAGTACTTGTTGAACTTACAGTTCCATGGGAAAGTAACATACCGAAGGACCACAACATCAAGCTTAACAAGTACTGCAACTTAGTAGACCGGATTGTGAGAAACGGATTCAAGACTGATCTCTTCGCTGTGGAAGTCGGAGCAAGAGGACTACCAGCGAAGTCGCTCTACAGTCTCTTCAAGAATCTAGGGCTCCCAAGATCGACGCTAAGCTCATATATGGAGAGAGCTTCGAAAACGTCACTGGAAGCATCCTACAGAATATGGATAGGTAGAGAGAGGGAGGTCGAGAGCGGGACTGGTGGTTTCCCCGCGTCCCAGTCAACGCAGACTAGCTGACGAGGGCTTGATGCGAGCCGAAACGTGAAGCATGCGCGGGAAATTTAGAGTGGCCACTCGCTAGTCCCGGCCTCGATTAATACCCTCCTCTACTGCCGATGGGCCTGGATATGTTCGGTGAAGCCATCGTAAGCTTAGATCCACACCTTCTAGTTATTTTCATATTTTACATTCCCACACTAAAGTCTTTTGCTACTACCTACTTATATCTCGCAACATACGACTCTCAAACATCCAAAGGTTGACTGGGTGAAATCCCTGTAAGGGATAAGTCCGCCTTTGCGGACTCTTGTCTCATGTAAATTTCTTATTGTGTGTTTATGTTAAATGTTTTTTGGAGCAATAAAGTATTTCTATCTAACTATCTAACGAAGCGGCTACAAGAAAAGACCTTTTACAACTTAAATTTCTTTAAAATTTTAATATGATATATACATTATTGTATGTATATTACACTCGTACTATGGACATTATTTTAATTAATAATAAGAAACTGACGATTGTTTAATATTGAATGTGCATACTGTAATTACTTATGTGTACTAAATATGAAGACAAAATTAATGTTTTGACTTTGACTTTGAGTGTCAGCGTCTGTAGCTCAGCGGTGCGGCCGGTCGACTGTCGGTCGCAAGAACATTTAATAGGTAAGGACGTCGGACCTTCCCCGCGCCAGCGTAACACGACGTTTGTATAAACGTACAAATGCCATTCGTTACCAACCAATCAGAGAGCGATACCGCCCGATACCACCCAATCAGAGCGCGCGCCGTCCCCTCCGTTACCCGCGGAGCTCGGCGACGCTGTTTCTCATATAAGCATTTGACAGTCTGACGTCCATACCTATTTAAATGTTCTTGGTCGGTCGTTATCATAAGCACACCTGGGGGTGTCAGTACTTGGATGGGTGACCGCTCGACCGTTACAGGCTGACCGAGGTTCGGATTAAAAGTAAAACTGTTTTTTTATGGATAGCGCGACATGTTGCCTCGTTTCACCTACAAGCAGGTGTCTAACGATGCCCATGGATATTCTGTGATGCACGGGGATTGCGAATGCCATGCCGGCCTTACAGGAGCCTTTTCACGCCCCTTTTGAAAAACCCCAGCCTGGACTTGGGAGGAAATAGATGGGCAGGGAGTGCGTTCCACATTTTCCCGGTTCTGTGAATAAGAGACCTACAGAACCGGTTGGTCCCTGGAACTGTAGGTCTCTTCGCCCCTTACCTTACTGGGTGGTAGGGTTTATCCCGCCCGGGTTGATACCGCCGAACTGAAAAGGCGGTCGAAACGACTATGTAAATAGTTCGTGTTTTCCGTCCAGTTCAGTGTAGCCGACATGAAATGAAGGGAAGCACTGACACGGCACCTAGTTCACCAAAGTGTTATGGGCTGACAACACGAATGTTGTTGGTGATGTAGCCAACCGTGTCAGTTTCCACAAAAAAATATATGGAGAATTGATTGGTTTCTTTTTTTACCTCTGAGAGGGTAAGTGCCATACTGACAAGAGGTGTACCGGACCTAGCCCAGAACACGGCGCTCATCACGAACACGGAAAGTTAAGCAACCGGTCGCTGCGCGTTGTATGAGAGGCACATCTTAGCGTAACCGGAACTAAATTTTATTTAGCCTATCCTGTGTCCCATATAGTTAAATGTGCTTGTACTAAGTTTAATCAAATTTGGATGATTGGTTTAAGAGTTATGGAGGAACATACATACATACAGAGAAGATTTCTAAAAATCATCAATTTCATTTTAGTATCATACATAGAGTCTAAAAACGCAATATCTCATAAAACAAACTAACTTACTCCATGACCATCCCTTAAAGATGTATTAATTTATTAGTAGACATGAAATGAATGGCACTGACATGGCACCTAGTTCACCCGGTGTTATGGGCTGACATCACGGATTTAGTAGGTGAGGTAGCCAACCGTGTCAATTTGCATAAAAAAAAAGTATTGATATATGATGATGATATACCACTTAATGAGTGGCAAAGGTGGACTTATTGTCTTAGGCGATTTCCTCCAGGCATACATATTATGACTGGTATATCGTTGTTGCGCCGACCAAACCTGCTATGTGTACTTTTTTGAGAAAACTACTTTTTGATACAGAATGATTGACAAACCTGCTATGCGCCAACTGGCACATTTCTGTTATGTTCTGATGGGCCAAAATCATGCCACAGCACTACAACCAAATCTGATATCTGCACTGGACCAGATAGAATCTGCACTGGACCAGATAGAATCTGCACTGGACCAGATAGAATCTGCACTAGACCAGATAGAATCTGCACTAGACCAGATAGAATCTGCTATAGTCTGTTTTTTTGGAAGACGGAGTAAAGTGACGTTTGGAGTGTTGCCAGTTTATGGAAAATTTTAAATAGGCATGTAGTTGCTATCAATTGATTAACTAATGAAATGCTGTAAACTCTAATATTTACCTAATTGTGGATTTAATTGACAACATGTTAAGCTAAATCTAGCTAGAAAAATGTTAAGTTTAAGGCAGCGCCACAGGTAGCGCATAATATGTGTGAAGGTGTGTCGTGTCGTGTTCGTGTCGTGTAAAAGTCGATACTATTTTCATCGACTACAATCCCTAGTGGTGCAAAGCGTGCAACACTCTAATGTCAGTCAAACGTCACTTTACTCCGTCTTCCAAAAAAACAGACTATATGTAATCTATGTAATCTATATTTATGTATGACACATAGCAGATTTGGCATGACATATTTTTGGAACAATTTTGAACACATAGCAGTTTTGAAAAAATATGAAATAAGTGTTTCCAATGGTTTCGCCATTGCAACACCAAATTTTGCATGGCAGTTCACTTAGCAACTATTCAGTGTTGTGATGAGTATCTCTTTCTAATAATAAATATTATTACTTATACTTCAAATAAACTACCGATTTATTTTTTATTTTTCCATTAGTCACATGTTTTAGCGATCCTAATGAAGATATAGATACCGCAACCATGCATCACTGATACAAAAATAATAAAGCAATGAATCAAAAAATATACGGTTTTTATTATCTCCTGTAAAATTTAAAAAAGTACACATAGCAGGTTTGATCGGCGCAACGACGATGCTCATGCGGCTGGTATTATGTATGACTCATATATAAAATATATATAGCGACTAAGGGATATGACTCCCTTCTTATATTACTAGGTGGTAGGGTTTAACCCGCCCGGATTGGTACCACCGCACTGAATGAAAGGTCGGTCGAAACGGCTATGTAAATAGTTTGTGTTTTCCGTCCAGTTCAGTGTAGCCGGCACGACCGAAGGGAAGCACTGACGTGGCACCAAGTACACCCGGTGTTATGGGCTGACATCACGGATGTTGTAGGTGATGTAGTCAACCGTGTCAGTTTCCATAAAAAAATTGGTTGTCTGTAAAGTCGGTTTACGGACGATAGTTTTACGTGATGACGCTTGGGCCGATTGTGCCTCTCTATCGCTTGTTACGCGCTCTCGCTTGCACACACAGGCTCAGATGGAACGTGAAACTTTTTCGTGTGTGCAGCCGGTGTTCATCAATTTATAAGACGTGACGTCATCACGTCAAAAAAAATATATATATATGTATACGCAGCTCACTTAGAAACCAGTATCCGCTCCTCGAGTTGAAGTGTAGCCGCACGGTGTAGTTGGTTGACTCGATGGTCGCGTTCATGCTGCGCACCGTCTCGTCCTTGCTCACCGTCAGCCCGCCCGCCGGGATGGGGATCGCGACAGGCTGCCCGCCGCGCGTCGACACCTACATGCAGCAAACACGTCAGTTGCCTCGGCGGTGAGATCGGTCGAGTGCCGTCCGCGATCATAAGCACACATCGACGATGAAGTACCAATGCCTCCTATCTAAAAAATCATAATTTTACAGGAGACGAAAAAAACTATCTAATTTTTTTTGTATAAGGAATTGTATCATGATTTCTATTGGACAAATAATGGTAATTTAGTACTGTTTATTAATACAATTTCAGCTAGGATAGTTATTTACTGAGTTAGTATGAGATAGGAGGTATTGATTTGCTTTGTTACGATTTGATTCAATTAATTCTATAGCAATAACTCCTATCTCTGTCATCCATAACTAAATTCATCTCACTGCTACGAAATCTCATCATCATCATCATCATCATCAGCCTGTATCGGTCCACTGCTGGACATAGGCCTCTCCCAAGGCACGCCACCATACGCGGTCTTCCGCTCTTCTCATCCATCCACTCCCGGCTACCTTTTTTAGGTCATCTGTCCACCTAGCCGGGGGCGTCCCACGCTACGTTTGCTTGTATGTGGCCTCCATTCGAGCACCCGTCTACCCCATCGGTTGTCGGGTCTGCGACAGATGTGCCCAGCCCACTGCCACTTCAGCTTGCTTATTTTCTTAGCAATGTCGACTACCTTAGTTCTTTGACGTATCACGTCGTTACGGATTTTATCGGTCAAAGAAATGCCGAGCATTGCTCTTTCCACAGCTGGCTGAGCGACTTTAAATTTAAAATGCTACGAAAAATTCTAAAGCAATAACTCCTATCTCTGAACTAACTTACGTAATTATCCTTACCTATAATAAAATCCAACGTCTGCTTTCTGTCTGAGTGTCTGAGTGTATGTCTGTCTGTCCGCTTATAACACGAGAACCACTGAACCGATTTTATTTAAAAAAAAAATCATCTACGGATAGCTTGATTCTTCCCATCAACTATAGGCTACTTACTATCACGCTAAATGGCTTATGAGGTTAGCAGTGAAGTGAAATATGAGAGCGGGCGGAGCCGCGGGCACAGCTAGTCTCTTAATAAAGCCGATATTGAGATAGGTGTTTTTTGCACGAATGCGGGATGGAAAATTACATCGGATGAAGCAATAAAAAAAAATCGAAAAAAATGAGATAGGAGGTATTGGTACTTCATCGTCGACATGGCACTGTACCGGCATTACTCACTCGCCGAGTTAGCGTGTTAGTTAACGCCGGTAGACCCCCCTGGGCCCCCGGTCAGTACTTGGATGGGTGACCGCTCGACCGTTGGAGGCTGACCGCCGGTTCGGATTCCACATTGAACTGTAGTTACGTTCCGTTCTTACCTTATTAGGTGGTAGGGTTTAGCACGCCCGGATTGGTACCACCGCACTGAATGATAGGTCGGTCGAAGCGGCTATGTAAATAGTTCGTGTTTTACGTCCAGTTCAGTGTAGCCGGCGCGGCCGAACGGAAGCACTGACGTGGCACCAAGTTCACCCGGTGTTATGGGCTGACATCACGGATGTTGTAGGTGACGTAGCAAATCGTGTCAGTTTCCATAAAAAAAATAAATGATATTCTAATGTTTTAGCCGAAGGTGGCGAAACAGAACGTTCAGCTTGGAGTACTGCTCGCACTTGTGGGATGGCTCAGCCAAATACCAGCTTGCGCCTCTGGACTCGATCCAGCGTCGAGTCGTGCGACTAGTGGGTGACCCCGAAGTGTTCTGCGATCTAGAACCACTGCAACACCGTAGGGATGTCGGCTCTCTAAGTGTGTTCTATCGCCTATTCCACGGGGAGTCTCCGAGGAGCTGTTTAACGCGATTCCGCCGTCCCCTTCCCACCTCCGTACAACGCGCACTGGGCAGGGATTGCACCCCTATACGCTGGACTTACATCGAATGCGTACCAATCGGTTCTGCAGATCCTTCCTCCACAGAGCCGGTAAACTCTGAAACGCTCTCCTCCCCACATATTTCCCCCCAAGTACAGTCTCGGGTACTTCAAGAGAGGCGCGAATGGGCACCTGTCAGGCCGGCATGGCATTCGCAGCCCCCGCCTGCGACCGAATGTCCACGGGCGTCGCTAGACACCTTATGGGTAGCTAGGAGCCACATGTCGCGCCTGTTGTTGTTGTTTTGGTTTGGGGTTGGCTCTAGGCCTGCAAACTAATCCCGCTTGGTTGGGGACCTTCGTGCAAAACCCCGCAGTCTCCAGCTACCCCAGCCAGCCTATGTCTTCCATGGAAGCCACAAGTCGACCGGGGTGTCTGCAGGCCGCTTATCCCTTAGTCGCCTTTTACGACATGCACGGAGAGAGATGCAGTGGGATTATTCTTATTAAGTACCAACCCCACACAGTACCTATGTCGCGCTTACTAAAAGCTCTGTCGGATAAGTAATAACGGCAAGAGACGTACTGTGAGGTTGCCGAGGTACAACAGAAGGTTCCCGCTGATGTTGTAAGCGTTCGACGCGGGCGTCTGCTCGTCAACGGCGGCCGCTTGGAGAAGATTGCGGCGAGACCTGTTGAACACAATCAATGCCGATTAAACATCCCGACCCGAACAACGTAGACCGATGGGGAACATCCTACGAGGTCGGGACTAGCCACTCGCTAGTCCTCACCTCGATTAACACCCTCCTCTACTGCCGATGGGCATATGTTCGGTGAAGCCATCGCAAGCTTAGTTCCACACCTCCTACTATACACGGTGTTGCAGTTGCCCCCGTAATATTTATAAATGACATAAGGGGGTTATTCTATATGTGAAACTAAACAATTTCTGTGGCGAAAAATTTAAAAAAAAAAAAAAAAAATTATTTTTTCCATAAAAATTTTAAATACTTATTCTCAAAATGTATGGAGAAAAAAAAATTTTTTTTTCTTCAAATAAAAAAGTCGTATAGTCTGTTTTTTTGGAAGACGGAGTAAAGTGACGTTTGACTGACATTAGAGTGTTGCACGCTTTGCACCACTAGGGATTGTAGTCGATGAAAATATTATCGACTTTTACACGACACGAACACGACACGACACACCTTCACACATATTATGCGCTACCTGTGGCGCTGCCTTAAACTTAACATTTTTCTAGCTAGATTTAGCTTAACATGTTGTCAACTAAATGCACAATTAGGTAAATATTAGAGTTTACAGCATTTCATTAATTAATCAATCGATAAAAGTATCGATAGCAACTACATGCCTATTTAAAATTTTCCATAAACTGGCAACACTCCAAACGTCACTTTCCTCCGTCTTCCAAAAAAACAGACTATAGAACAAAAGTTGTTCTATTTCACGTACAGAATCACCCCCTTTCGGGTTTTACGGTTGGGGTTGCAACACCGTGTATATTGTCAGCCTCGGTAGCTCAGTGGTGCGGTTGGTCGACTGTTGTTAAGCAACGCTGAGCGCGGTCAGTACTTGAATGGGTGACCGCTCGACCGTTGGAGACTGACCGCGGTTCGGATTCCACGTTAAACTGTAGGTCACTTCCCTTCTTACCTAACTAGGTGGTAGGGTTTATCTCGGCCGGAACGGTACCACCGCACTGAACGAAACGTTGGTCGAAATGGCTATGTAAATAGTTCGTGTTTTCCGTCCAGTTCAGTGTAGTCGACATGAAATAAAGGGAAGCACTGACATGGCACCGAGTTCACCCGGTGTTATGGGCTGACATCACGGATGTTGTAGGTGATGTAGGCAACCGTGTCAGTTGCCATAAAAAAAAACTTAAATATCAATACTAATAATAAATCTGTAAGGTATGGTGATGGAGTAAGTTACTTTGTTTTATGAGATACTGCGTTTGTAGACTCTATGTATGATAGTAAAACTAAATTGAAGGTTTTTAGAAATGTTTTCTGTATGTATGTTCCTCCATATCTCTTAAACCGATCGTCCGAATTCGATGAAACTTAGTACAAGCACATTTAACTATACGGCACACAGAATAGGCTAAATAAAATTCAGTTCCGGTTACGCTAAGATGTAGCTCTCATACAAACCGAATTGTTCCGTGCGACGAAATAAAGGTAACTTAAAAGCATTCAAATGCACTCTCTTTGAATATGGGGATGAGGCTCAATTATACTTCTAAATAAAGGTGAAGATATGCTCTACTTGATGTGATACACTCTGGCGCCAGCCTACAGCAAAAATCTAACGTATTTCTCAGTCGATTTCGAGACTTGGTGACGGGACGACATTTTCGGGAACGAACTCGGCGCGCCGCCGCCTCCTATAAAAATGATTATCGGTGTTTTTCGGCATCGACGTCATCAACCCAAAGAAAGCAGACTGCATTATTTAGCCGCTGTGAACACACCCGGGCGGTTTCAAACTTGGATAGGTGACCTTTGGACTGTTGAGGCCAACCTTGATTCAGATTCCACGTAAAACTGTAGGTCCCTTCCTTAACCTTACTGGGTGGTAGGGTTTAACAGCCCGATAATTGGTGCCACAGCGGACAGCACTCAATTCAGGTTCGGTGGAAGCGGCTAAGATGCTACACATAAGGTTGTCAACTTCTTTTTTTAAGAATAAATATCGTATTGCATTTCTGATTTCAGGGATGATAAATAAAACAGTACAGTCTCATTAATACAAATGACGTATCAAAAATTTGACAAAGGCTCTTTACACCTGATCCACTAAATTAAGTCCTTGCAGTCAGAACTTCAAAAACAAAACAAAAATCTGTTTTTGATCTTGCTCTCAAGCTGTATTTTCAATCGACTGTAGGCGGTGTTATTATGTGGATAGTCACTAAATGCTTGTAAAAATTATTATGAAAAAAAAGGCCCTGCGAAGTTTCTTACCGGTTCTTCTTCGTGGGTGTAATCGAATCGGATAGAACAAATTGTAACAAATTCGAGTACAGTCATGCTGTGTAATGAATGCTTAATAAACAATATACAACAATATACAACAATTAAAAGTATTATTCATTTAAATATTGAAACATATACTTTTTGTGCTCTTTGCACATTTCATCAGTGATGTGACTTACATACATACATATACCGCACGCTGTATCCCGACAATCGGGGTGAGCAGAGTAATCGGTGTTGTGCTGCAAGTACTCTTGCAAATTACAGCACAACACTGACCGCCGCAATTAGCAAAGTAATTTTTTTTATACTAAGCGCGACATGTGGCGCCGTGCCACCTATAAGGTGTCTAGCGACATTCGGTCGCATGCGGGGGTTGCGAATGCCATGCCGGACTGACAAGTGCCCCTTCACGCCTCTCTTGAAGGACCCGAGACTGCACTTGGGGGGAAATATGTGGGCAGGGAGAGTAGAAATTAAATATAAGGACAAGATAACTATCAAGCAGCAAGTAAGGCACGAAGACCCACCCGCTGCACGATTCGGTGGAAGCACCGCGCGAAGGTGAGAGGTGGCTAGCCTGTCGCCCTTACGCACGACATCTTGTCCTTATCCCATAGTCGCCTTTTACGACATGCACAGGGAGAGAAGCAGTGGGGCTATTCTTCTTAAGTACCGACCCCACACAGTACGAAATGTTTGTTATGAAAATAAGTTTCTAATGTCGGTAAAAATAAAAAAAATACTATAAAGTTATCTACACCGCTGTCTACGACATGAAATGAAGGGAAGCTTCCTTTGCCCCTTACTAGGTGGTAGGCTCAAATTGTAGCCGACTGGGTTGGTACCACCGTACTGGATGTAAGATGGCCGCATAGCAGCCTCGGTTGTGTTCTCCTCTAGTCCAGTATAGCCGGCAATCCAGGGAAGTCTCCGGTATGGCACCTACCTTCTCGGAGGTGATATTGGCTAGTTAGAGCATGTGCTTTGGCCCCTCTGACTCAGCCAACCATACCGGATTACATAAAAAAAAGCACTGACACGGCACCTAGTTCACCCGGTGTTACGGGCTGGCATCTCACATCACGGATGTCGTAGGTGACGTAGCCGACCGTGTCAGATTCCATAAAAAAAAATCTAAGCTGCAGTCAGCGCGTACGTTCGTGGCCTCCGGCAGGAAAGGGAGAATGGAATGTATAGTGTTGTGAATCAATCTCTGAAAGTAACTACATTTACGAAACCTCTTTTTTATTTATATAAATAATTTATCTAATAAGGTTTTATTGCGTAGTTGAAGTACGAAGACAAAACAGGGATAATCGTTTAAAGATCTATCGGCCTCCGCCCGCAGTGGCCACGAACGTGCGCGCTAACAGTAGAATGAATGAATAAAGACCTTCTGGCCTGCATCTCGGCGACGCTCCACGACGGATAGTGCGCGGTGTAGACGGCGACGACGGCGCCGTGCGTCTCTCGCAGCTGGACCACCGTGTCGCGCATGAAGCGGTCGTGTCGCCTCAGCAGCTCCGCTCGCGTCTCGTCCTCGCGCGCGTCCGACAGCTCCACGACCAGGAGCGACGCGCCCGCCGGCCGAGCCGCCTCCGACAAGCCGCTCTCCGTCAGCCTGATGTGGTCCGCGCGTTCCGGATCCGCTTCTGGGTTTCATTTCATAAACATTTATTAAAATTGTCGTGATAAATTTTTTTCACATTTACATAATTTTTTTTTAATACAGTCACTTTTAATAATATAACAAAACAAACAATATACATACACAAATACCTACAAAATGCAACTATACACTAACACACTAAAACTAAAACTAATCTAAAATTTATATCCAGAAAACCTACAAAAAATAAATTTCTGAAAAGTCCGCCGAAGCGCCGTCTCGGCCGACGCCAAGTGTACCCAGTACGCTCGCCGCGTTACCCCTCTGAATCTCAATACTAATCCACCGTTTAAGGAAGGCTTTGGAACGACGGTCGCCAGTCCTCTCCGCGAGAAGCTTTCCCAGCTTCTCTGTGAAAACCTTGGTTTCAAACGACCATGGTCCCAACGTCTCCACGGCGAAAGGTTGAAACTCAAAGCGGTCACGCAGCGTGCTGTACAATCTCGTCTTGGCGGCGGCAGCCTTGTTTGCCGCGGCCCCGGCAGACAAGGAGGTAACCGGAACATGGCTGGGGGCCAAGGTGTCCACGCATGTGGCGTCCCACACTAGAGCCCTCTCCCGGCTCCACGGCAGTTATTTATTTATTTATTTTAGACAGGCAACCTTGGCTGATTTATTATATGTATTAATATTATTATAAATAGGCTAACAGCTATTAGCTGATGCGCCTATATCACAACCAGTGGCGGCTGGTGACTTCAGTGACCAATAGTGCGCTAAATACGTACCTACTTAAATACCAAATTTCCCAACACATTCCCGTAAATTTTTTAAACACCTGCGTTTTATTATGCTTGTACCTAGTATGAATATTCTCAAGAGACCCAATGAGTTGCAAAAAACCAGAAAAGAAATCCAAACAAGTTTTTTAACTCATTTTTAGTACCTTTATGAACACACCCATAGACCACAACACTACTGCAGCTTGCAAAAAGAAAACAGTAGTAATGTCCCAAAAATACTTCAAAAAAATATATAAAAATAAAAGCATTTTAAAAGTAGGAATTAAACCCGGGATCACCTGATTGTAAAGCCTTACCTTTAACCAATGCTTAGGCAAATATCGGCACCACTTAATTCACAGTATCACGTGACAGAAAGCACAAAACCTAACCATATCCCATTTTAAATATTCGCGCGCTAACGGGTATGTGACATCACATGACTCTAGGTAGACGGACTCGCGTGTAAAACGAATCGCTCGCGACGTATCGCACGCGCGGCTATTCACGATATAGCGTCCTTGTTTGGCGCTCGTGCGCCGCACGCAGAACTCCATTTCGGCCCATACTGTTTCTATGAAGTATCTTTTGTCTCACGCGCCAGCGGTGTTATGCCGATCCCCATACATTCAGTATGGGAGACCCGCGTGCGTTTTCCGATTCCACACGGGGCGTGCGTTTACTCGCAAAAAAGTGTCGTGTGATCTATAAAATAAGGTCGAATTCACATTCGTATTTATTTGGAGTACAATCTTTATGGTTTTAATGTAGGTATGTTGTAAGATATTATTTATTTTGAGTGAAGTGAAGACTTCTCGTGGTATGGTAGTGCGGCGCACGAGCGCACTTTAGGACCAGCCGCCAGTGATCACAACACTTATTTAGTTAATAATATTATATATATTTTTTGTTTTTGTTTATTCATTTATTTTTTATTTTTATTAATAAAATTTTTTTTTTTATGATTGTCCATTTGTTTTAAAATTATTTACCGAGACAGCATTTACAACTTCACTGGATAGACTTTTCCATGATTCTACTACTCGGTTGGTGAGAAAGTGTCGTCGAGGGTTCTGCTTAAACCGAATGTGATAGAGCTTTTTCGAGTGCGATATGTCTAAAGCCAGTTAAAATTTGTTGTTTTTGTCATTATCTTGGATTTTTTTTATTTAATCATCATTCTCATTATAATTAGCACTCTTTTTGAGAATTATGTTTTATTTACCATCTTCATGCATTGTTTTTTATGTATGTATACCTGTAACCTATTTACATGTGCTTGACTAATAAACATGTTTTTGATTTGTTAGATATTTATCTAGTATATTTTTGAATTGGTTGGGACTAAGGCCCACTTGCACCAACACAAATTTAATATATAAACCAGTTTAACTCGTTAAGCTAGCACCCGTTGACTGTGGGAACCGCGTTTAAATCCATAACTCGCTACTTAAGTTTAAACTCGTGTTGGTGCAAGTGGCACTAAGTGCGCTTATTACTTCCTCTGGAACATATATTATTATTGTTGTATTATACACGGGCAGATTTAAGCTGACGCGTGTACTTTGAATGCTGTTGAGTGCACTTGATTCTCACTTTCATTTATTTAATATAATTTGTTGTTTTTTTTTATCTCTTAATTAAAGAATCTCGTCGTCTCGTCTTAATTCAAGAATAAGTATTCTCGCTTACCGGCCAGTTTTTTGATAGCCTTGACGGGCGATTGGACACCGGGCAGGTAGATGCTATCACCAACTTTACTGTGAAGGTACTGCAACGACGTAGCACCATCCGTATCCTTCCGCGAGAGGTCCTCCACCTGATTTTAATAATAAATATTATGTAAAAGCACACTTCACACCTACGCTTCGCAGATGACATAGTCGTGATAGGCGAATCGCTGGAGGAGCTGAATCACATGCTGAACGGCCTCAATGTCGCCTCCCGCCGAGTCGGCCTCGGGATGAATTTGGACAGGACGAAAGTCACGTCGTCCCGGGGCACGTAACAGTTGGAGAGGCGACCCTCGAAGTTGTGCAGAACTATGTCTATCTTGGGCAAACCATCCAGCTAGGGAAGCACAACTTTGACAAGGAGGCCAACAGAAGGATTCAGTTAGGCTGGGCGGCATTTGGGAAACTCCGCCACATCTTTTCATCCTCCATCACACAGTCATTAAAGACGAAGGTTTTTAATCAGTGCGTTCTGCCAGTAATGACGTACGGAGCGGAAACGTGGACCCTGACGATGGGCCTGGTCCACAAATTTAAAGTCGCTCAGCGAGCTATGGAAAGAGCAATGCTCGGCATTTCTTTGACCGATAAAATCCGTAACGACGTGATACGTCAAAGAACTAAGGTAGTCGACATTGCTAAGTAAATAAGCAAGCTGAAGTGGCAGTGGGCTGGGCACATCTGTCGCAGACCCAACAACCGATGGGGTAGACGGGTGCTCGAATGGTGGCCACGTACAAGCAAACGTAGCGTGGGACGCCCCCCGGTTAGGTGGACAGATGACTTAAAAAAGGTAGCCGGGAGTGGATGGATGAGAAGAGCGGAAGACCGAGTGTGGTGGCGTGCCTTGGGAGAGGCCTATGTCCAGCAGTGGGCCGACACAGGCTGATGATGAAAAGCACATATCGTCCCCTAAGTACCCATCAACACCGCGGAAGTCATTTTTAAACGGAAAAAACATTTTAATGTCATTGGATAGAGGATTCAAAGACGCGTCTTCTAATTGGTTGCTCAAATGCCTAACGACCAATCAGATGCCGTAGAGGGCTAAGAATGTACAGCGCGGAAGTCACCCGCTTCGGATTGTTTTGATGATGATATGACGACGATAATGATAACACCGCGTATGTCACAAAACATACTGAATAAAGGTGAATTTGTCATTTATTTTTCTCTCATGGGATTTGGAATATTACTTTAATACCCTGTAATAATTTAAAATAAAGATGCTTGAAAAACTTGCGAAATAATAGGTTTTTTGTTGTTCCTGTAAAATGGCCAAAAATGACTTCCGCGGTGTTGATACTTAGGCGACGATATATTATACAGGACTAACTTTTGCCCGCTGCTTCGCTCGCGTTAAGCTGCACATCCATTAGAGCAGCCTCAGGCCGAGCAGCCTTGACTTGAAGCAAACTGAGGCTGCTTACTCTGAGGCATAGGCTCGAGGCACGTTGCGGATCAAGTTGAGGCACGGACCAAGTGCACGGCTCGGACTGAGGCTCCTTTGAGCGCGGCAAAAAACCGACAAAACATGGCCCGGCGCGAGGTGACGAATTTGCCTCATGGCGCGGCGTGCCTCAGGTTGAGGCAGCGTCTCCACTTGTGCGGTCTCGGGCCGAGTCTGCCTCTAGTGGATACGCAGCTTAAGACTCGGCTTAATAGCAAATCCGATTTAACACAATTAATATGATAATAAACGATCGCTTCTCTTATATTCTCTCTCTCTCTCCTGCTTTCCCCCCTCCCCTCCGTGCCCCCCCGACTCTGCCACCCATACCGGATTACGTTAAAAAAATTGGAAGGACTATGCCAAGGTGAGACGTAGCTATCCTGTCGCCATTTAACACAACATCTTATCCGCCTTACTCGCCTTTTAAGACACGCACGGGGAGAAATGCAGTGGGATTTTTTTCAAAGTACCAAATCCACAATAAACATGTAATGATAACCAATTAAAACTTTGGTAGGCAAATGCCAAAACATTCTGTATAAGAAAACATCCTGTACAAGAAAACATCCTGTACAAGAAAACATCCTGTACAAGAAAACATCCTGTACAAGAAAACATCCTGTACAAGAAAACATCCTGTACAAGAAAACATCCTGTACAAGAAAACATCCTGTACAAGAAAACATCCTGTACAAGAAAACATCCTGTACAAGAAAACATCCTGTACAAGAAAACATCCTGTACAAGAAAACATCCTGTACAAGAAAACATCCTGTACAAGAAAACATCCTGTACAAGAAAACATCCTGTACAAGAAAACATCCTGTACAAGAAAACATCCTGTACAAGAAAACATCCTGTACAAGAAAACATCCTGTACAAGAAAACATCCTGTACAAGAAAACATCCTGTACAAGAAAACATCCTGTACAAGAAAACATCCTGTATAAGAAAACATCCTGTATAAGTAAGAGAAGGACCTGGGTAAGGTAAAAGAAGTCTATGTAAACACACATATACACACCACACGCTGTATCCCAACAATCGGGGTAATAAGAGTAATCGGTGTTGTGCTGCAAGCACTGTGGCAAATTACAGCACAACACCGACCACCACGTCCAGGAAAGCATTAGGAGAAGGACCTGGATAAGGTAAAGGAAGCCTATACACACATATTATACACACCACACGCTGTATCCCAACAATCAGGGTAATAAGAGTAATCGGTGTTGTGCTGCAAGCACTCTGGCAAATTAATGCACAACACCGACCACCACGTCCAGCAAAGCATTAGGACAAAAATAAAAAACCCACTCGCTGCACGACTCAGTGGAAGCGCCGTGGTGAGAGGTGGCTAACCTGTCGCCCTTTAGCGCCGCATCTCGTCCTTTTTTTTTTTTTTTTATGGAAACTGACTCGGTTGGCTACATCACCTACAACATCCGTGATGTCAGCCCATAACACCGGGTGAACTTGGTGCCACGTCAGTGCTTCCCTTCGGTCGTGCCGGCTACACTGAACTGGACGGAAAACACAAACTATTTACATAGCCGTTTCGACCGACCTTTCATTCAGTGCGGTGGTACCAACCCGGGCGGGATAAACCCTACCACCTAGTAATATAAGAAGGAAGTCATATCCCTCCTCCTTCCTTCCCCCTTCGTCCTTATCCCTTAGTCGCAGTGCGACTTGCACGCACGTGGAGTAATGCACGGGGGCTATAATTTTTAAGTAAGCACCAGCACCACACGGTCTATTGATTTTTTTTTATGTAATCCTGTATGGGTGTCTGAGTCGGAGGGGCCAAAGCACATGCTCCGACCAGCCAATATCACCTCTGAGAAGGTAGGTGCCATAACGGAGACTTCCCTGGATTGCTGGCTATACTGAACTAGAGGAGAACATAACCGAGGCTGCTATGCGGCCATCTTACATCCAGTACGGTGGTACCAACCCAGTCGGCTACAATTTGAGCCTACCATCTAGTGAGGGGCAGGGGAAGGGACCTACAGGTTTACACCGGTTCCGAACGGTGAAGCAGCAAGCGTAGGTATGCATATTGATAATAATATTAGTGGTTGGGTCAAGGGACAGATCCAGAAGGCAGCCCTGCTCGACACTGCGCGTATAGTCCGGAGGACCCGACCATCGGTAGCCTCAAGCTATCTGTAGATTTTTTTTTTATTAAAATTGGTTCAGTGGTTCTCGAGTTATAAGCAGACAGACAGACATACAGACATACATACATACATACAGAAAGCAGACATTGGATTTTATTAAAGGAAAGGAAGAAATGTGGAAATTAAAGGATGATAATAATAATATTGAATTACCGAGAGTGTCTCCTCGACGAACGCAACAAGGAACGCTTCGCTAAGCTCCGAGCGTAGCACGCCCTCAAACTCCTCTGTCGTTGTCTTCTCCAGAGGGTTGGACCGATGCACTCGGCTCTGCACATAGGATATATTTTTTTTTTAGGTAGAATGTCTTAAGAGGGATTTACGCTATATCACTTTTGATGTAGCAAAAGTGTGGGCAAAAGGATCACCAGCAGAGGAAAGGAGCATCCTACTGATGATATTGTCCAACTTTTCGAAGAGAGCCTCCGCCAAACTGACAATCTTCCCCTCCTGGGTACACAAAAGGCATGGATTTACGATAACTACCTGACATCAAAACTTTCATGGCCATTTCTCGTCTACGACTTCACAAAGCAAAACCTGACTAAATTAGACTCGTATGTGACCAGATTCCTGAAATCATGGTTTGGACTGGCTCACCCGGCTGACTCGTCAACGCTATACAGATCTCACAATAACTTTGGACTGAACATTAAGAAACCGTCGATATTTTATCAAAAGGCGAGAATAGCCAAACGATGTATACTCAAAGACTCCAATGATAGCGCTATTCAAGCCTTACCCAACACATCACTATCAGATGAACTGGAATCGAGACTCGACTTCTACAAATCATTCCAAGTTGGTACACGCACCAATAGATCTGGATTGGGCATAGAAACAGCAAAGTCTGATAAAGAAATACTGAAAGGTTTTGCTCAGGAGGACATGGAACAAGGCTTCAAACTTCACGCCTTAAACCTAGAAATGCAGAATGATTGGCTAACAGTGGGTGACTTCTGCATCCCTCCTGCATTGAAGTGGAAATCCATAATATACAACTGGTCCCCTGAGCTGCTTAAGTTCTACTTAAATGCATTCCAGCTTACTCTCCCCGACCCGAGTAACCTAGTTAGATGAGGGAAATCTACAAATAGACTATGCCCGTCATGTAAGGAGTTCGTAGGCACGGCCAAACATTTGTTATGCGGATGCAAAATACTACTTGAGCGAGGCCAGTATTCCTACCGTCATGATAAAGTCCTCCAAATCATCAGAGAGGCCATCAACCTGTCAATTGCACGGACCAGGAAAGGGCAAACCAGTAGCGGCTTCCAGAAGGTCAACTTTGTGAAACCTGGAGCCAATAAGCTGCCCAAAGATAGGACTAAACCTTCTTCAATTTTGGGAGCAGCAAAGGATTGGGAATTGTTGATGGACACACATGAGAAGCATTACCAAATGCCTTCGGAAATCTGTACCACAGCATTAAGACCGGATATACTCATATTCTCAAAAGCGACAAAGCATGTAGTACTTGTTGAACTTACAGTTCCATGGGAAAGTAACATACCGAAGGACCACAACATCAAGCTTAACAAGTACTGCAACTTAGTAGACCGGATTGTGAGAAACGGATTCAAGACTGATCTCTTCGCTGTGGAAGTCGGAGCAAGAGGACTACCAGCGAAGTCGCTCTACAGTCTCTTCAAGAATCTAGGGCTCCCAAGATCGACGCTAAGCTCATATATGGAGAGAGCTTCGAAAACGTCACTGGAAGCATCCTACAGAATATGGATAGGTAGAGAGAGGGAGGTCGAGAGCGGGACTGGTGGTTTCCCCGCGTCCTAGTCAACGCAGACTAGCTGACGAGGGCTTGAAGCGAGCCGAAACGTGAAGCATGCGCGGGAAATTTAGAGTGGCCACTCGCTAGTCCCGGCCTCGATTAATACCCTCCTCTACTGCCGATGGGCCCGGATATGTTCGGTGAAGCCATCGCAAGCTTAGATCCACACCTTCCTTCATCCAAAGTGAATCTCGTAGAGTAAAATCATACAGAACAATCATCCTTTTTTACATATTTTCATCCAGTTGACCTTTCACACGATATAGATTCAACTAGTGAACGTTAACTAAAGCGGTTTTGTTCAGTGGTTGCAAATTGCCACTAAGCTTATCGTGTAGACCGAGTTAAGAGATGAATTTTAGTGAAATAATTTTTTGCCGGAGATGCGTAGTTTCGGAGGAAAACAATTTTGAAAAACATATTTTTCATACAAAATTAATTTTCGATTAATTTTTTTTTAAACTCTAAAGCATTTATTTTCTTAAAAATAATGTTGGAAATAGTAATACCTACAAAATACAACTATACACTAATACACTAAAACTAATCTAAAATTAATATTCAGAAAACCTTAAAAAAATAAATTTCTGAAAAGTTAAGGAAGGCTTTGGAACGACGGTCGCCAGTCCTCTCCGCGAGAAGCTTTCCCAGCTTCTTCGTGAAAACCTTGGTTTCAGACGACCATGGTCCCAAAGTCTCCACGGCGAAAGGTTGAAATTCAAAGCAGTCACGCAGCGAGCTGTACAATCTCGTCTTGGCGGCGGCGGCCTTGTTTGCCGCGGCCCCGGCAGACAAGGAGGTAACGGGAACATGGCTGGGGGCCAGGGTGTCCACGCATGTGGCGTCCCACACTAGAGCCCTCCCCCGGCTCCACAGCATTAGGGTCATGCCGTCAGGTCTCTTATGGTCACCGCGGCTAAGGCCAGGTGGCTCCAGCATGGACGCAAAAGTGACTGAAGCCAGAGCTCGCTTTATGATGTTATTTAAACCGCAGTAACGGGAGAACCTGCTGGCACTCCTCTGACAAGACAAGCCATGAATTCCATAGGAGTCTACGTTCTCACCGCAGACGCAGATCAACAGCAATACTGACCGTGACTCCGTCTAGGAGAGTACTCAGATTAGGTGACAGGTAGGCCTTAAGCCATGCCCCCGATTCCTCCTCCATTGATGCAAGCATGCGCCTGATCTAGAATTTTTTTTTAAATGCACCAAAAGATTTATTTTCAATAGGAATTTATGCAAAAACGACATACGCCGCCTCAACATTAGGTTAGAGCCGAGCCACACGGTGCGGTGCGGTGCCGCACCGCATAGATTTTGCCGCATTGGCGGCCACACTGAAGGTGCGGTGCACGTGCGGCACCGCAACGTAGCTACGGCGCCGCAACGTCGCTACGGCGCCGCAGCGGTGGCTACAGACAGACAGTCTTCTATCCAACATGGATCGGAAGAGACGTGTGTTGTTACTCCTATTACTACGCCATCTCCGAAATCGACGTAGAAGCACGCGACGGTACTGGATCAGTCCTTTCATTGCATTAAGGAATAGCGATGGAGAGTTTTTTTTCAAGGAATACCAAGAGTTGCTATTAGACGAAAAGAAGTTTTACAAATTCTTTCGAATGAGTGTGTCTAGTTTCGAAAGTTTATTAAAGTCCTTAGAACCACATATACGGAAACAGTATACCAATATGAGAAATCCAGTGGAGCCAATAGAAATGCTGGGTATTACTTTGAGGTAAGTAATGACAATATTTAATTTTTATTGCGCATTTATTTTATAATTTTCATAATCAACACAAAAATTTAATCAAGTTCAGCAACAAATTATTACAAGTTTGCGAAATCGTACTCGAGCTCTTCGCTACTTTGATGAGATTGTTGATTTGGAGATGACAATGGATTATAATCGAAGTTCCGACTTTGGTAATTTTGTGTATTGTATCCATATGATGATGGGTGTTGAGATGTTTCTCCATATCCATGTGAAGATGACTGATGAGTTGGTCCATATCGCATTTCTGTGATTATTTGTAATACTTTACTTTGAAAAGTAAGTGTCTGCAGGTCGGTGAAATCTTGAAGCGATGGCAAAATGCCCTTAAAGAATGATAAGTGGCGATTTTCAGGCTCGTTTAGAGCTTCTAACACATTTTTTTCCAAATCATCCACCATAGGTCTTTTCCGGGTGATAGGAATATAACGAGACGTCCCGGGCACAGAATCGCTTGGAGTTGGAGATGTGGTGTTGGTGTCTGTAGCTATGCTACTCTCGGTTTCATTTTGTGCCACTTTTGTTAAAAATAAAAGTTGATTATAGTAATGATATTTTTTTAGAGTTTTAGCAGCTGCACCGGATTTAGAAACTTCTTTTAATTTTTTTAAATATTTGTAGAAATTGTCTTTGACATTTCTCCATTTTCTCACTACATCGTTACCTGAAAATGAAATATTAATAATATTAAAGAATTGTTAAAAATAAATATTTAGTACCTGGGCGACCGAGCTTCGCCCGGTTTTTTTTTCTGATGAATGACACCTATCTAGATAAACTTGGAATGTATAACAGTATCTAAAAACAAAATTTCATCGATCCGTTTCCGAGAAAGCGGTCGAGCCGTTTCCGAGAAACCTACTAATGATAGGGAAACTATATTTAAACAAAAAAAAAACCAAAAAGATAAAAGTTTAATCAAAATTAAATGTTTTTTAAATAAAATATTTTTTTCCTCGCACTTTTTTTGTTTAAACTTAAAATAATTTAAAAAATAGCCCTATTAACCCCCTATTTTTATTACTTAATATCATTCTTTATTTTATTGCCTTTCCAACGATGAAAAAATCAATTTTATAACTCAAATACAATATTTTACATAGCCATTACAAAAACAAGGTGCTTACGTCATAATTATTCATAATAGAGAGACCCTTTCATTATAGGCCCATGTGCGGCCTGATCCAACTGTTTTTGAAATGACATGTAAAATGTTATATTTGAGTTAGAAAATTTTTAAATTTTTTATTATTAAGGCAATTAAACGAGGAGTGATAATAAGTAATAAAAATGGGGAGTTAATGGGGCTATTATTTTAAGTAAAAAAAAATCGCCAAAAAAATATATAAGGTCTTGAAAATTTGTTAATAGTACGCTAAGGGGGGGTTCTGTATCATATAGGGAGTAAAACCTATATAAAATTTTTGGACCTTGGGCTTTTTTTTAATGTAAAATATGTTTTTATGTATGTATAAAAAAATAGGTGGTTGATTTTTATAGCCTAATCGATTGAGTTTCATAACAGTAACAAAAAAGTCTTCATTACAATTATGACGTAACACGTGTAAGTTGGTAAAAAAAATCACATAGAAAAAAAAAATCAGCAAAAAAAATCATTGCAGTTCGTAATTGAAATATAAAAAACTGTTTTAAAAACATTGAACCGACTTAAAAAAACAACTAGAACTAAATGGTATTAAATAAAAAAATATTCGGACCCTTTTGTACTTTTGTAGAGCCACTCGGACTCAATGATCCGATTTTTTTTATTTAATACATTTTAGCTGTAATTTATAATATAAATAAATATTCTTGTTACAGATACCTAGGAAGTGGTAATTCAATACAAGATTTACATTTCCAATTCAAACGGGGAAGATCTACGATTGCAAATATGATATTGCGAGTTTGTCGTGCTATATGGATACATCTTCTTCGAGAGAACATTCCTGAACTAACAACCGAAAATCTTTTTAAAATTTCATCGGATTTTGATGTCAAGGCAAATTTTCCTCACTGCATCGGTGCCATCGACGGGAAGCATATTCGCTTGCAAAATCCTGCGAATAGCGGCTCGCTTTTTTTTAATTACAAATCCTTTTTTTCTATCGTGTTGCTAGCTGTGGTGGACTCAAACTACAAGTTTATTTTTGTAGACATTGGTGCATACGGTAAAGAATGCGATTCAACGGTTTTTCAGAATTCAAAACTGAATGAATTACTCATTAATAATAACCTACCGTTGCCTGATCCCCAGCCACTCAGCGGCTACGACAGACCAATTCCGTATGTGTTTGTGGGTGATGAAGCTTTTGGATTGAGTCAAAATATTATGCGTCCATATGGTGGTCGAAATCTTAATATACAACAAAAGGTTTACAATTATCGACTCAGCAGAGCCAGAAGATATGTAGAATGCGCTTTTGGGATTATGGCAAATAAATGGCGCATTTTTCACAGACCAATAGATGTGTCCTATAATTT
Source organism: Nematopogon swammerdamellus (assembly GCA_946902875.1). Taxonomy (NCBI): domain Eukaryota; kingdom Metazoa; phylum Arthropoda; class Insecta; order Lepidoptera; family Adelidae; genus Nematopogon; species Nematopogon swammerdamellus. Next base: position 7,522,062 of record OX336348.1, on the reverse strand, counting down.
TGCCACTGACATTGTAAAAGCATGTTGTGTCCTACACAATTTTGTCGCAGATCGGGATGGACTTCGTCAAAGAGATAAATTGGCAATAAGTGATGATGAATTTCAATCATTAGAACCTCAAGATGAAGTAGTGACAGCTGCTAATGTTATTAGAGACCAATTCGCGAGATATTTTTTGAGCAGCAGAGGAGCCTTGGAGTGGCAGTTGAAAAAGATTTAATTATATTACCTATATGAAATAAGTACTCACCAATTTTGTTCTTTTGATCATTAGTGAAATTGTCATAATCCGGGAATAAAGTTTTTGTAATTTGCTCCCATGTTTTTCCTTTTAAATTTTTGTTCTTGAAGTCTGTATGAGATTTATCCCATAGGAGTTCCCTCTCTTGAACCAGTGACACGAGGTAGTCTATGTCAATATTTTCACTACTGGTACTCATTATTTAAACCCGATTAGAAATAAACAAAAAAAAAACGAAACACGCAAACGACTTTCTTTCTTCAACCGCACCAACCAACTGAACCGAGCGTGAGCGCGCCCGCGGCGCCGCAGCGGCACCGCACACCGCACTCCGGCGTCGCAGCCTGTACACCCCTCCCCGCCTCGTCTCGCTGAGTGGAAGTGCGGTGTGCGTGCGGCGCGGCGCCGGAACGCACCGTGTAGCATATTATGGATATATCTATGTAGGACACCGCAGCGGCACCGCTCAGGCGCCGCACCGTCGCCGCACCGCACCGTGTGGCTCGGCTCTTAGGGTTAATTTATAGAAGATGCGTCGCATTAACCCCGCTTATTTTTTTTTAAACCACCAAAACATTCACCCATACCACTTCCCTTGTTTTTATATACACTTATATCCAAAATCAATGTTTGGGGCCTCAAAAAAAAATTTTTTTTTTCTATTTTGTATGAAAAATTAATTTTGTTTGGGAATTTTTTTTTCTCCGAAACTACACATTTCCGGCAAGGGGGGCGGGGGGGATCGGTAGGTACCCCTCCCGCCCTCCTTGCACCCCCCTTTTTTGGGGTGTGGACTTGAAGGGGGGGGTTTGATCGCAAATTGCTAGTAAGCTTATTGTGTAGACCGAGTTGAAAGATGAATTATAGTGAAAGAATTGTTTGCCGGAAATGCGTAGTTTCGGAGAAAATTTTTTTTGAAAAAAATATTTTTCATACAAAATTAATTTTCGATTTTTTATTTATTTTTTTTAATGCACCAAAACATTTATTTTGAATAGGAATTTATGCAAAAACGACATGCGCCTTTAGGTTAGGGTTAATTTATAGAAGATGCGTCGCGTAGCGACGCATCTTCTATAAATTGACCCTGGTTATTTTTTTTTTAAACCACCAAAACATTCACCCATAAGTACCACTTCCCTTGTTTTTACATACATTTATATTCAAAACCAATGTTTTTGTGACTTAAAAAAAAAACAATTTTTTTTATTTTGTATGAAAAATTAATTTTGTATGGGAATTTATTTTTTTTCTCCGAAACTACTCATTTCCGGCAAACAATTCTTTCACTATAATTCATCTTTCAACTCGGTCTACACAATAAGCTTACTAGCAATTTGCGATCAAACCCCCCCCCCCCCCGCTTCAAGTCCAACCCCCTTTTTTGGTGTAAGTACATCCAAAGTGAAACTTGTAGAGTGAAATTATACAGAACAATCATCCTTTTTTACATATTTTCATACAGTTCAACTTTCACGAAAGAGATTCGTCTGGCGAATGTTAACTAAAGCGGGGCCAACTGGCAACTTAGCAACTTAGGTCCTACGCCCCCAACTTTAGCCCAAAGCGCCCGAATCGCTAGTATGCACCTATAGTCGAGGGACCTAACCTCAAAACTTCTTAAACGCATACCATCTAAAATTTTGCCCCAACTCTATATCCCTGTCCATTCCTAAGCGAATGTTGGCGTAGTCGCACAAGCTATAAGAAAGCGGTACCTTTACGCCCCAGACGAAAACGGGCACATCTTCTGCTGCGCAAAGTCCGAGAACCAGTCCCATCAAAAGGACCACGGCCGTATGGAAACCAGCCATCGTTCGTACGCACTGTTCCGCACACTAGCTATATAGAAACCCAGGATGGGATGGTGAAGGTGAAAACTAAAGATCTCTTCGTGAGATCCGCCCGTGAAGAGATATTTTGATGTGACGTGAACTGTCAAGAAGTAATCATGTGAACAGCGATCATATGACTTTTGTCTATGCCTAGCTCTATATGGCAATAGGAAGTTGGCGTTGTCACTTTTCGATGGAGTAAATAAATTTTCAGTTTCGGGAACATCTTTATTTTATGTTTTTTTAAACGCCTTTCATATAAGTATAATATGAGGAAAAAAATCACAAATAAGGTGTGTACATATCAAACATATCCAATGTATGTCTCCTACCTATTTGTACTGGGTGAGGTGGACCATAAATTTAGTATGCTGCGTTCCAGCGACTTATGAATGAGCGCTGCAATCGCAACTCAACGGGCCGGGCGGCATTATATCCATATTCCACTAGGCGAATGATGCTGATTGGTCGATGCCAGTTTGGCGGAAAATTGAAATTTCGTCTGGCTCCGTCTCCGGCACTCCCAGCGAACCTAGTTAATCCGATATTCGTTACGTTGTTTATGTGATTTGGTGGCTCAGTGGTATGGTGTAGGGTTTGTATTTTTTTACCAAGGGTTCGAATCCCACAATTTTTTTTTGTTTTTTAGCAATGTTAGCGAAAATTTAAATTTCGGAAGTATTTTCGAAAATAAAGTTTTTTTAGGTGGTTATAAAAAAATAACCTTAACCTGAATGTCACTGTCAGCTCAACAAATCCAAGACGAAACTTCCTGTCAAATAGAGCAGTGGAAATGTGGAACAAACTGCCCGAAGATGTCGTACAAGCACCCACCACCAATTCCTTTAAAAACAGGCTCGACAAACACCTAAAAAAAACACCAAACTAAACTAACATCAAAATAACAAAGCACCAGTGAACTTAGACATGAACACACCAGCTTAGGCTATTCGTTCATCAAATAAATAAATAAATAAAATAAATAAATAATTTTAACACCCTAACATTGCTTAAAAAAAAACAAAAGAAATTTTGAAAATTGGGACTCGAACCCATGGTCGAGATCGAAAAAATAACACCCTACACTATACCACTGAGCCACCAAATTACATAAACGACCTAACGAATATCGGATTCAGTAGGTTCGCTAGGAGTGCCGGAGGCGGAGCCAGACGAAATTTAAATTTCCCGCCAAACTGGCATCGACCAATCAGCATAATTCGCCTAGTGGACTTTGGTTATATGCGGCCGGGCGACTGTAGTAGGACTGTACTGTAGCTGGACATCATCGCTAGAACTCTTGACAAATTGCCCTCAGAAATCGTTCCAGCGACGTTCATACTAAATTGGACGGTTATCTTTTGAATGTGATAGTTCAACGGTTAAACGCATCAAACGACTCAATCTACGACTGTACTTAAATAAAAGAGAGCATGCATAGTCAGTCAAAGCCCAGAGGCGAGCGGAGGTAGCGTTTTGAGTGAGGCTGAGTGAAAAATGACGACACGCGGAGTATCGAAACTATGTAATCCAACAAAAACTCATGTTAAAATCGGCTCAGTGACGGAACGGACGACAGACAAACGGGGCGAGATTCCCTTGCCCCTTACTAGGTGATGGGCTCAATTTGTAGCCGCCTGGGTTGGTAGCATGGCACTGGATATAAGATGGCCACATAGCAGCCTCAGTTGTGTTCTCTAGTATAGCCAGCATTTCAGGGAAGTCTTCGCTATGGCACCTATCTTCTCGGAGGTGATATTGGCTGGTCGGAGATTAACATTTAAACAGAATAGTATGTGGGATACAATCATAGGGAAAAGTGTCGTCAAGTCAACGCTTCAGTCAGTCAGTGTGTAAGCGTCAACTGCTGGACATACGCCTCTCTAATTTTCCTCCAGTCCTCCCGGCCTTCAGCGGTACGGAACCACTGCTTTCCGCCGACGTACTTGATGTCGTCCGTCCCACCTGGCGGGTGATCTTCCCACACTCCGTTTTCCTATCCACTGCTGCCAATGTAGGACACGGTTACTCCAATGGTCGTCGTCTCTTCGGCTGACGTGCCCAGGCCACTGTCACTTGAGCTTAGCTACCCGGTGTCCAATATCGACTATTTTGGTGCGTCGGCGGATTGCCTCGTTACGCACCTATCACGTAGCGATATACCCAGCATGGCTCCATTTCTCGCTGTGCAACTTTCAACCTTTGGACAACAGCGAATGTCAGGGTCCATGTTTCACACACATATGTCATAAACGGGAGGACGCACTGGTCATTCATAATGCGGGTCGTAAAATTTTGCAGAGCGGTCAGACCTCTTCGCGAATTTTAACTTTCCGAAGGCAACCCGACTCGACCCAGTTGAACTCGTAAGCAGACATTGTCTACCAAGCCGCAGAATTAGATCGAGTTATACCTACGTGCTCTTCAATCTGGTAAAGTTTACCTACTTTAGCAATACTAATACATCAAGTAATACATTTTCTGATATCCAGTCGTAACCAATGATATTATAAGTTAAAAGAAGGTAGATAGGTTATCTGAGCTCCCAAGCGGCACATTAAATACAAGACCACAGTCCTGCCTGAAGTTAGTCGCCCTCCAACTACGCACGCGTTCGGACCGCTAACCACGAGCCGCTAGCACATCGAAAATGCCGTCGTGTGTAATGTAATGAGATTCTGCACTAATATTCGAGTCGGCGCATCACTTTATAGTTCTTCCTCTCAGTAGCGGCGCAAGACCTAAATTTGATGTGGGCAAGACATATTTTGCGAGGCCCTCTCTGGTGGCATGGATTTTATGGATTTTTAACCGACTTCCCAAAAGGAGGAGGTTCTCAATTCGAGTGCATGTTATTTTTGTGTGTTGGTTACGCGATTACTCCGTCAATTGTGGGCCAAATTTGAAATTCTTCTTTTGTTTGGTAGGTCATACTTCAGAGGTGGTCCCGTTTAAATTTTATCGAAATTGATTCAGCGGTTTTTGAAAAATCAACTAAATGCTATGGTGTGTGGTTACATTCAGCAAAACTTTTGTGATGTGGAGACGGAAGGTGGCGATAGGAACTCCTAAACTACTCACGATAAGGGTTTCTAAATTACCGTGGTTGTTAGACATTATTTTAAAACAACAGCTTTACTCACGGTTCTTCACGAAACGTCGAGCCACATAGCTCGTGAAAAACCGTGAGTAAAGCTGTTGTGTTTAAAAATAATACTCATGATAAACCCATCGTGTTTGGGCTCGATGCAGTTGTCTTCACGAGCAATTTACTTCAGACCTAGGAGATTCTCAATTCGGCGGTATGTTTTTGGATGTTTGTTACGCGATTACTCCGTCAATTGTGGGCCGATTTTGAAAATTCTTTTTTTGTTTGAAAGGGGACAACCCTGAGGTGGTCCCATTTTAATTTGGTCAAGATCGGATTGGAAAGCGAGGCGGAATCGCCAGGCCGAAGGCCGAGCGATTCCGCCGAGTACATTAATTGCAAAAAATTACTAAAAGATCTATTGAAAAACTAGTGAAATAAAAAACTATTTAAAAAAATATTAAAACCGCCTTCAAATAAGTATGAAATAAAAAAAAAAATCAGAGATTTCGTGCCTCACACGACTATCGTACACATTGGAAATGAATCTACGGAATTCGAAAAAAATGTCGTTCTGACTTTTTGACTTTCTTCAAAAAGGTTAGGCTACAGGGCAAACCCTTAACCCGATCGGCTTTGTTTTAGGCTCAAATTTTAGCTGACTAAATTGTCCAAAAGAATGTTTCTCAATTTTATGATATCATACTTCGTTTTCAAAATATCGAGCGCCAAAATCCAAAATTCAGAAAAAATGCAATTTTTTTTTACTATTTCGGCCATAACTTTTTTCGTTATTGACTTTCTTGAATAATTATTTTTGCACCTTACAGCTCTCATGAATATGCGTCTTTTGGGCTGTTTTTGAATATCATATCTTCACAATTCTCCGAGATATAAGGGGATCGCACTTTTTCGTGAAATCGGAGCCTACACTGGAGCGAACGAAAAGACATTTCCAATGTCAACATCGAACACTAGAGTTGAAGGCGGTGCTAAAGCAAGCAAAAATAATGCATGAAAGAAAACATGGGTGGATGATATCCTTGGTGATTTGTGTAGCCTTCTTTAGAACCGCCTTCAACTCTAGGGTTCGATTTTTTTTTATTTCATACATTTCAAGGCGGTTTTTATATTTTTTTAAACAGTTTTTTCACTGTTGAAATGGATTTCCGGTATACTGATCAAATCAAACATTTTTGTCAGCACACCTTTCGTCGATAAAAGTAAACATAGTCAAATTGCAATCATATGTACATCCTTCACTGCCTCTGTCCTACGTTCCCAACTTGTGTCTGATGAAGGCTATAGAGTTGGCTTTAGTTTGCCTTTGATTAAGTCTAAACATGTTTACTCGGGGTCTCTTTTAATAGATCTAGCTTAAATGTTCTTGGATCTAGCTGAATATTTTTCATGAATCAAAGCTGCATGAACTTTCGAGGCGCGAGGCCCCTCGGGCCGCGAGGCCGTGGGCGGTCGCCCACGTCGCCCACGCCTTGCGCCGCCTCTGTGTCCTCTCAACTTTTCAAGGACGTGCCTTGTGTGAGCATGAGCACTGAATCTTATACCTATCTTTCCTAAAATATTATTGGTCGTTACAATCAAGCCTACCACCTAGTAAGGGGCAAAGGAATGGACCTACAGTTTTACACCGGCTCCGAACGGTGAAGCACACGTGAAGCAGCAAGTGTAGGTGCGCACCCACATTTTTCCGTCTGAAAAAAGGTGGTTCACGACGACCGGATTCGATACTCGGGCCCTGAGATCAATAGTCCAACCCAAGACCGCGCCGACCACCCGCTGCTATAATGGCACATCTAGCCATTATATTTCTGATCCGTGGCTCGATCTCACAGTTGTTTTGTTCGGCAGTTGTCTGCCTTCTCGTGTCGCGTGCGTGCGTTGCCTCAACGTAGAGTAGTTTCGTATCTTGAAGGCAACCACCACATACCAGTTTTTGTGTATTCGTGTGGATGTTGTTAAGTTACCTACCTAACTATATAAGTGTTGGTGTTTAATCTATTATTATTATAGTTAGTAACTAAGTGATAATCTGTTAGATTAACTATGCAGGAAATTGTCAGCATCAAATCATTACAATCAATTATATTTCGACAAACAATCTATGACTATGAAAACCGGTTTCACAAGATACATTTTTGTGGCTATCAAAGTTATATTTATTAATACATACATGCGTCAAACGTGTGATTATAGTGCAAACCTTGAAAGTAAAACAACAAACAATAAAAAACAGGCCAAGTGCGAGTCGGACTTACGCACTATGAGGTAATTATGTGCATACGCACAGAGAGTTCCGTCCGTACCAGCCGTTGTCAGCCTCGATAGCTCAGTGGTGCAGACAGTCAACTGTCGCTATTGAATGTTAAGCACGCTCGGTGCGGTCAGTACTTGGATGGGTGACCGCTGACCGTTTTAGGCTGACCGAGGTTCGGATTCCTCGTAAAACTGTAGGTCCCTTCCCTCCTAATCTTACTTGGTGGTAGGGTTTAACCCGCCCGGGCTGGTACCACCGCACTGAATGAAACGTCGGTCTAAACGGCTATGTAAATAGTTTGTGTTTTCCGACCAGTTCAGTGTAGCCGGCACGATCAAAGGGGGAAGCACTGACATGGCACCTAGTTCACCCGGTGTTATGGGCTGACATCACGGACGTTGTAGGTGACGTAGCCAACCGTGTCAGTTTCCATAAAAAAAAAAACACCACGTAATTGGCCGGTATTTATTTTTTTGTTTTACTTTAGAGTTTGCACTATAATTAATAATTACACCAAATTTAACATCTGTATGTATTTTTTTACAATAGATTAAAAATCTAGAGTCCTTCGTATCCCTCACGCCATCTATCGGTGAACATTTTCATACCTTTCGGTTCATACTTTTGTGGTTAAAATGACGTATTATACATAGTAGAATACATAAAAGCTCATTGGACCCCCCCCCCCCCCCCCCCCCCCTTAATTTTTTCCTGTTTATAATATTAATATTTGTTGGCATTTCTGCCATAATAAATAGCGCATATTCTGTGAAAATTTCAACCGGCTACCAAATTATGGTTCAACAGATTCAGCCGTCGGACGAACAGACAGACAGACAGAAGGCGTAGGCTTATTAATTAACATGTTTCCGTATGGATGGATACGGAAACCTCTTCAAGTAGTAGGTATACATTTTATGTTTCTGTTTTTAGTATTTAATAGATAGATAGATAGAAATACTTTATTGCTTCAAAACATTTAACAGTAACAAACGATAAGTAATTTACATGAGGGGCAAAGGCGGACTTATCCCTTACAGGGATTTCTCCCAGTCAACCTTTGGATGTTTGAGAGTCGTATGTTGTGAGATATAAGTAGGTAGTAGCAAAAGACTTGAGTGTGGGAATGTAAAATATAATATATGGAAAATAACTATGATAAACTATAATATACTTGCACTACATAATATAAGTACATACCATTTTAAACGTAGAAATGGCAAATTATAAATTAAATTAAATACATAAAACTATAAATATACATATGTATTAAAGATTATATAATACATAATACCTAAATATATACATACATACATACTTGTCCATTCAGAATTAAAGGATTTTTTAACTATTGACTTCACATTGACGGAGATAGTACAACTTTAAGTGTTTTTTTGAATAACGGAAGCGACTTGCAGTGCCGTATACAGTGAGCTAGTTGATTCCACAGACGAGCTGCGTGCACAGAAAATGAGTTTGTGTAAAATCCTGTTTTATGAGTGGAAATGGCTAAGATATTGTCATCACTTGAACGAAGCGTGACACCGTGGGAAGATAAGTATTGAAAACGTGAAGATAGGTACTCGGGAGCAGAAGGGTTGTTGATACAAGAATAAAGGAGTCCAAGGATGTGGGAATTTCTGCGGAGACGGATTGGGAGCCACTTGAGACGTCTGCGGTATTCAGAAACATGGTCGTACTTACGTAGACCGAAAATGAAGCGTATACACATGTTTTGCAGACGCTCAAGCTTGTCCAGAAGTTCCTCAGTAACGTCCAGGCAACATACATCTGCATAATCAAGGATGGGGAGAAGCAGCGATTGTGCTAGAATTGTCTTTGTGGAGGTCGGAAGAAGGTTCTGCAGCCGCCTTAGGGAGTGCGCCGCAGCATAGACTTTTCGACTGACCTCATTGACCTGAGCCTGCCAAGATAGCGTATCATCCATAAGGATTCCGAGGTTTTTGACAACCCTAGTGTATGGTATGGCAGTACCGTTGTACATAATCTCAGGCAAGGAGGCACGATCAATCCTCGATAGTAGTCGAGGACTTCCGGCAATCATTGCCTGAGACTTATTTGGATTCACGATGAGTCCAAAGGATCTGGTCCAGCCAAAAATGGTGGCCAAATCAGCATTGATCACATCAATGATTCCAGCAATGTCGTCAATACTACCTGCCAGATATAGTTGTAAGTCATCGGCATACAAGTGGTAGAGAGAAACTAAGAGTTTGGTGACAAAATTTATAAAGATTGCGAAGAGTAGAGGAGATAACATGCCACCTTGTGGAACACCAGCAGTTAGATCGTACCATTCAGAAAAGTCATTGTCAATTCTAACACGTTGCTGGCGACCACGAAGGTACGAGTCAGACCAATCTATTACCTCCGGAGATAAGTTAAGAGACCTCAGCATTTCCACCATGATGTCAAAGTCAACTGCGTTGAAGGCGTTACTAAAATCAAGCAACACGATAACAGTGAGATCTTTGTTTTCCATACTTAGACGGATATCATAAGTGACTTTGACAAGTGCAGTAACAGTACTGTGAGAAGGTCGAAATCCAGATTGCATTGGATTCAAAAGGTTGTTTTGAGAAAGGAAGCCAGATAATTGCTGGTGTACAACGCGTTCAAGGATTTTTGAGAGGACTGGTAATATTGAGATAGGACGGTACTGACTAAAGGAGACAGGATTGGATGTTTTGGGCAGAGGAATGACAAAAGCCTTTTTCCAGATGCTAGGGAACGAGCTTGTTACCAGAGAGTGATTGAGGATATAGGTGATGATAGGTAACAGCTCGTCCAGTACTGGCGCCAACATATCAAGGCTTAAATCGTCAGCTCCAACTGCCTTGGTGGAAATGGAGAGAATGATCTTCTTAACTTCACAGTCGGTAACAGGGTTGAAGGCGAACGGGTTGAACTCGGGTATCGGCAGCTGTGACAGCTGAAGGAGAGTGTTAGATTTTACGATAGCATCCATGGTGACCGGTGGAGTTGTGAAATGAGCATTCAGTGCATTCATGTCTATGTTTGGTTTTGTTGGATTAGCCTGCTTACCGATTCCGAGTGTTTTAAGATATTTCCAGCAATGTGCCGGAGAACAATTTTCGACGTTAGAGCGTATGTGGCGTTGTTGAGCATCTCTACACATCCTCGTACACCGATTCCTTAGTAGCTTATATTTACTAAGACTGTCAATGGAATTTAATTGTTTTTTTCTGTATTTAATTGTTTCTGTTTTTATCGTGTATTTTTTTTTCTTTTATGTTCTCTGTTTTACGTATTTGTTTGCAAATAAAAAATCTTGAATTTGAATTTGAATTTGATACACTCAACTACATACTGCTCTACCACAGAATAGAAAAGAGCTCTACACTCACTACACATATTTTTTAAATGTAAATTCTTAATTACATATAGGTACCTTAGGTACATAGAATAGAATAGAATAGAATAGAATAGAATATCCTTTATTGTACTTAAATATACATTTTACAAAAGGCGGACTTATTACCTATGGCAATCTCTGCCTGTCAACCTTCTTAATTGAAAACATAATATAAAGGTAGCAACAAAAGAAGAGAAAATGAAAGAAACTTAATATTAACGAAAGTTAATTAATAAAAGTATACAAGCAGACGTCAGGCATAATATATACAGTTACAGTAATCCTTACCTATAATAAAATCCAACGTTTGCTTTCTGTCTGTCTGTCCGCTTATAACTCGAGAACCACTGAACCGATTTTAATAAAACAAAATTCTACGGATAGCTTGATTCTTCCCATCAACTATAGGCTACTTACTATCACGCTAAATAGCTTATGAGGTTGTTGTTAGGTTAGCAGTGAAGTGAAATATGAGAGCGGGCGGAGCCGCGGGCACAGCTATAAAATATATTACATAAATATAGGGCATATTATCATACTAAATAAGAATACATAGACACATACTTACATATGTATTATGTACTAACAATAGATACTCGATAAATAAATTACATAAACTGCTTAGATATATCTATAAATTAATAAATAAAGTCACCTTATTCCTTGGAGATATAAGACGCTTTCAAGCGCTTTTTGAACGTGGCCAGAGATGGAGATGTTCTTATTTCTGGTGGGAGATTGTTCCACAGGCGCGCTGACATCACAGAAAATGATTCAGAATAGCTAGAAGAGCTGGTGTGAAGGGATGAGAAGAAGGAGATTGTCAGCTGACCTTAGCGGTACACCATGCGAAGAGAGATAGGCAAAACTCTCTCTGAGGTAGAGGGGGAAATTGGGTTCATTAAGAATTGTAAAGAGAAGGGAAAGGACATGCATGTTCCGACGTTGACGAATAGTGAGCCACTCAAGTTGATCACGGTAAGCAGAAACATGATCATATTTACGCAAATAAATCGGATGCCGAAATTGAGTAAACGATCTAACTTATTGAGTAGCTCTTCGTTTAAATCGAGATTGCAGATATCGCCATAGTCCAGAATTGGATGTATAAGGGATTGTACTAATGTAGTCTTGTCTACTTACATACCTACTTACCTTAAAGGAAATAATAGGGAAGTTGAGTGAGAGGTGGTGTTAGCCCGGGCGTGTGGAAGGTTTCGAATAGGTTACAGCATACTCTACAAAAAATTTCTTGTTATTTTTATTTTCTTAGTTTTTAATACCCGACGAAAAAGAGGGGTGTTATCAAGTTTAACGTGAGTGTGTGTGTGTGTCTGGACCGATTTGGGTGCGGTATTTTTTTTTTAAAGCTGGTTTAATCGGGATGGGTGTTAGCTAGGTTTGTAATCAAATAATGAAGTAATTAAGTGATCAAAAAATTTATTATCTTAAAAAGTGGACCGATTTTTTTTTAAAGCTTGAATTTTTTTTTTATGTAATCCGGTATGGGTGGCTGAGTCGGAGGGGCCAAAGCACATGCTCTAACCAGCCAATATCACCTCCGTGAAGGTAGGTGCCATACCGGAGACTTACCTGGATTGCTGGCTATACTGGACTAGAGGAGAACACAACCGAGGTTGCTTGCGGCCATCTTACATCCAGTACGGTGGTACCAACCCAGTCGGCTACAATTTGAGCCTACCACCTAGTAAGGGGCAAGGGAAGGGACCTGGGTAGTTCTTCAGAGACAAAATTTTCGATGTCTATGGGTATATTTCTGTAACCATCTAACGAAACGGCATGATATTTTTTTTTTGTACAGTTTAGCTTTATCCCTAACTGGGACGAATTATATTTTTGAAATAATTGCTGTCTAGGTACAAAATAAAAATATTTGAAGCTTGTTCTTCTGATTCATATAACGTGTCCGTTAGCCATTTTCCTGAACAAAATGGTTGATGTCGCATTTTCCCTTTGATAAATCAATATAAATTATAATCATATCGAAGGGAAATGAATTGTCCTCTTACAAAAAAAATGTGTATTAGTTACAACTACGTTAGTGTGTTTATAAATAATTAAATAAGAAGTGTCCGGCGTATAATACTGATTAATGTGGCGTAAGCTGCACTTGACCATGCTTGGTCGGGTAATAATATTGAGAGTCTGGCTTCCCGCGCGGGGGGAAGCCAGTCGTGTAAAGAAAGAGCTAGAAGACGGATATGCGGCTGGTTGGCTTAGATCCCGGTGTTACGAAGGTAAATATCTGATTCATCTGTGCTTGGTTCAGGTGGCATTCTGATTACAATGCCTACTTTATAAAATATATTTTATAGTTTTAAAACTTCAATCTGAGTTTTGTGTGATGCTTTTGTGTTATAGATTCGTGTAGAAAAATTACAATACTCAATTCTGTATGTATGATGACTCATCATACATACAGAATTGAGTATTGTAATTTTTCTACACGAATCTATAACACAAAAGCATCACACAAAACTCAGATTGAAGTTTTAAAACTATAAAATATATTTTATAAAGTAGGCATTGTAATCAGAATGCCACCTGAACCAAGCACAGATGAATCAGATATTTACCTTCGTAACACCGGGATCTAAGCCAACCAGCCGCATATCCGTCTTCTAGCTCTTTCTTTACACGACTGGCTTCCCCCCGCGCGGGAAGATGAGTTATGCATGATTGTAGGCAAAATCCTGATTCATCTGTGCCTGATTCATATGGTCAAAACCACATATGAATCATAAAATAAATTAGTTTGGGCCCTCTCGAGCACGAAAGCAGCGTTTTTTTGTTGCATTCGGATACAGCCCAACAAGACCTCGACCTTCCCGATGACGACAGCTTTTGGATGGAGACTTCGTCAATCGATGAAAACTTATAACTCCAAAATTCACCAGAGATGTCCATAAAAGAAAGGTGACATCGAAGAAAGCTACAAGCAGCTCAGAATTACAACAGAATTAATTGTACCACCGATCTCAGTGTTCTGGGCTATACACTATTTGAACGTTTTATGCCAAAAAGTGGTGTCTGCCTTTATGGCCGATCCGATGTCTCCAACAAGAGATTATGCCATGTTGAAGACTCCCGATTCCCAGTAATATGGGTCCGCGTGAATCTTCCCCACGTGGTGAGACTCTGTGCGGGCCTGTATCGCTCGCCTAACCTTGGTATCAAAGAGACTGTTGCATTCTTTGAGCACCTCAGCAGAGGGACAGACAAACTGCTTTGTGAACTTCCTACGGCTGAAATTGTAATGGTGGGCGACTTCAATGTCAAACATAAGGAATGGCTTGGGTCCACCATCACCGATCACTCCGGCCGGGAAGCTTACAACTTGGCCATAGCCCACGGATTGTCGCAGATGGTATCAGGATTTACACGCATACCTGACAATCCTGCGCACAAGCCTAGCTTGCTGGACCTTGTGCTGACTTCCGAACCTACAGGATAAAGAGTTAGTGTCAAAGCTCCCCTCGGGAGCTCTGATCACTACCTAGTGTCCTGTACAGTGCCGACTGTGCACTACGCGAAAACGCGCGAGCCTAGCACTCGCACAGTCTGGCACTATAAGACAGCACAATGGGAGAAATTCCGATCCTTTCTAGGAATTTTCCCTTGGAAGGAGGTCTGCTTTGCCTCTTTGGATCCATCAACGTGCGCTGAGTCTATTGCCGAGCTGGTGCAATAGGGTATGGAATATTTTATTCCATTTCTGTTGTACCAGTGGGCGGTAGTCACAAGCCATGGTTCAACTGCCAATGCCGCATAGCTGTAGAGGCCAAGAACCAAGCCTACAGGCGGTGGCTCTCCGCACGTACCGCTGAGGCAAGGCGCGCACTTAACGCCTCCTCCAGGTCTTGCAAGCGAACACTCATCGTGGCCAAGTCCAAACACGATCATAGAATTGGCGAGAGACTAGTGCGATGTCCGACCGGCAGCCGCGCATTCTTGTCTCTCGCCAACTCTATCGGACGAAACTTCTGTCGCTCTGCTACACCACCCCTGGAACGGTCCTGGATCACTCGCTATCCTCGCGAAGGAAAAGGCGAACATTTTTGCTCGTCTTTTCGCATCTAACTCAACGTTGGATGACCAGGGTGCAACTCCTCTCTCGATACCACACTGTGGGATTTCGATGATGGAGCCGAAATGCACCCTAGACAGGTATTCAAATGTTTGAGAACGTTGGACACTTCGAAGAGTAGTGGTCCTGATGGCATTCCAGCCATAGTGCTCAAGATTTGTTCCCCTTTGTTGACACCAATAATCTCCCGTCTTTTCCGTCTCTCCTTCGCCCGTGGGATTGTACCCTCTTGCTGGAAAAGAGCCTCGGTCCAACCGGTTCCAAAGAAGGGAGACTCCGCGAACCCCTCCAACTATCGGCCCATTGCGATAACTTCACTATTATGTAAAGTTATGGAGCGCCTTATTAACACCCAGCTCCTAACGTACTTAGAAGCAAATAAACTCCTGGATGACAAGCAGTACGGATTCCGGAAAGTCGATACTATCATTTTATGTATTTAGCTTTCGCTTACTTTTGTTTATAGACGTCCGGAAATACCAGCCTTCCGGCCATAAAATCCAGACGTCTATCCCGGCACTCTTGCGAGCACAGTAATCATGTATGCCAGATCGAGGCCCCATAGCTGTACCGTTCTTCCGAAAAAATCCCATGGGAAACACAGACTGTGACCTTTCCCCAACCGATCCGAGCCACCACCCGTCCACCCGAGGGAACCCCCGACCGAAGCCGGGAGGCGGGGGTGAAGCCTTCACTGCCACTGGGGTCCGCTCCCTATCCAACCACAGCCTGTGCCCAGGGCCTCAGCACTTTGTACTAGCCGTAGCTTTTGTTTTCACCAGCTATGTATATGCGTGGAAGTGCATATGACCACCACCTAATGTGTACCGGGGATTCCGAAAAGCGCGGTCAACAGGAGATCTTCTAACGTACGTTACGCATATATGGGCCGAAAGATTGGACAATTTTGGGGAGTCGCTGGCAGTCGCCCTGGATATCTCAAAAGGCTTTCGACCGCGTTTGGCACCGAGGCCTTCTAGGCAAGCTTCCGTCCTTCGGCATTCCACCGAAACTCTGCACCTGGATCGCCAGCTTTTTGCAGGTCGTTCCATCTTCGTTACCATCGATGGCTCGAAATCTGAAGACTTTCCAATCAACGCTGGTGTTCCGCAGGGCTCTGTGCTGTCGCCTAAGCTTTTCTTAATATTTATAAACGATCTACTGTCCTTGGGCATGATACACAGCTATGCAGACGACAGCACGGAGCACAAGGGCTATGTTAAGGACTGGAAGAGGAGAAATTCGCGGCACAGGGAGGCTCAACGTTCAGTTGTTGATAAGGTCGATAACGTTCTCGGAAAAGTAGCTACATGGGGCCAGGAGAACCTTGTCGCCTTCAACGTTAGTAAGACTCAGTGCTGCGCATTATCTGCTAAGGCCTTTCCTTTCCAAACTAGTTTCCAAGGTAGCGCTGTACCTCTCTCGGAGCACCTGGACCTCCTGGGCACCACTATATCTAAAGAAGTGGGTTTCCGGCAACTAATCGAGGCTAAGGCCAAAACTGCATCCAGAAAATTGGGAATACTTTTCCGCAATCGGCGGTTCTTCTCACCGGCACAACTATTCCTGTTGTACAAAACACAGATTAGGCCGGTGATGGAGTACTGCAGTCACATCTGGGAGGGTAGTCCGCATTATCTGCTTGCGTCCTTGGACTCGATACAGCGCCGAGCCATCCGTCTTGTTGGTGACCCGAAACTTACAGATGGTTTGGAGTCTCTGAGTCACAGACGATTTGTGGGTTCGCTTAGTCTGTTTTACAGATACTATCACGGACGCTGCTCTGTGGAACTAGCATCCCTTATTCCCTGCCACCCGTCCTATCTCCGGATGACTCGTCGCAGAGAGACTCAGCACCCTTTTGTTGTTGACATTGGGCTTTTGAGAACCCATCGGTTCTCTAAATCGTTTATTTGTCGCACCGCTAGAGTGTGGAACTGTCTTCCGGCGAGTGTATTTCCTGAATCCTTTAACCTGGGTGTCTTCTAGCGTCGTATTAACGGGCTAGACAGCCTAGCAACAGTCCGCAAATCTGCTGGCATGGCACCTAACTGAGCGTGGTTTCGCGAGGAGAGGTGATTTTGGCTCTGTCGACTGCACCATTGGTCTCTCGGCACAGCCACCCATGCTGGTTTACATAAAAAAAAATCACAAATATTAGCAATTATAGTTAAAATTTCTGTTATATTACAATATTCTCGCTTTCCCATATGGGAGTTCCCATTGGAGTATATACTATAAGAATTATTATATAGGTACCGGTGTTTAAATTTTTTTTTACAAAAATTATTGTTGAATTCAGCAGATTTTTTTCCGTGATATGATCACTAATAATTCTTTTCATGAATATAGATTACTGTTGTTGTTAAAATATGTTTATTTTCTTAATATAGAGCCCATCTACATAAAGTTTTTCATTTTTATTTCTGTTTCTGATTCATCTGTAACAAATTCTGATTCATCTGGGCACAAAATATTTGAACGTCGATATCTTGAAAAATACTTTATAAAAACGAGTCCCTCATTCAAATATATGTTATTTGGTATACCTATTTTCATATGAACATGTGTTACAGTACTGAAAGTGAAATTAAATTTTGGCCATATGAATCAGTCGAAGAATGGAATTTCGAAGAATTACCCACCTACAGTTTTACACCGGTTCCGAACGGTGAAGCAGCGGGTGTAGGTATGCACGTAAATTTTTTCGTCAGAAAAAACTCATTGGTACACGCCGACCGGATTCGAACCTCGGACCTCCCGCATGAGAAGCCGATGCCCAAACCATTCGGCCACCCGCCGCTTGAAATAAAATTTAAATTACAATAAAAAAGCCCCGATCCTTAAATAGTAAAAAATAATTTCCGTTTACTTACTTAAAGGAGTCGGGGGACCGCTAAGTAAATAAAATATAAAAACCCAGAGATGCGCGGGTTTTATACGGAAAATAGGTAGCTAATTTTGAGTTTTTTTTTAGTAAGTATTCACATTTCATTCTCTAGAAACATCAAACAAATACATGACTAATGATTTATTTATATTAATTATAGTTAATTAAACTAATACAGTAAAGATACGTGAGAACGTTTTCCTAAAAATAAAAAAGTGAGTTAAACAAATTGAAAGTGTTTGTTTGTAGGTATACATTAGGTAGGTAGGCATTATTATTTATGCATTATCAATACTAATAAATAACAAACCTGTAAGGAGTAGTCATGGAGTAAGTTACTTTGTTTTATGAGATATTTCGTTTGGAGATTCTCTCTATGTAGGTATGTTGACGATTTTTAGAAATATTTTCTGTATGTATGTAGGTATGTATGTTCCTCCATAACATACATCATTACATATTACATAGGTACCGATCATCCGAATTTGATGAAACTTCGTACAACCACATTTGATTATACGGCACACAGGATAGGCTAAATAAAATTCCGGTTACGCTAAGATGTGGCTTTCATCCAAACCGAATTTTTCCGCGCGCCGAAAGGAAGGTACGGTAGCGGGCTTAACTAGTAAGTAACTTTCTTTTTTTTTAAATACGAATTTCACACGAGCGAAGCCGCGGGCAAAAGCTAGTCCTTAAAGTTTTTTTTTACGTTAGATAGAAAACAAAAAAACGAAAGTACTTTTTTTTCTTATATGGGGTACCCCCCTTAACCCCTCAACTGGAGCTGTCCGTTAACGGACAATTTTTCTATGCTGTCAACTGGAGCTGTCCGCTAACGGACACAGAGTTTCGACTACACACAATTATTAAAATTGAACTATGGAATGCATTACATCTCGCTTTGACTTATTGGATTATGATAATGAAAGAATGAGAACAAATAAAAAGTTTCACTCCTTCCTAGCTGACGCTCGGTAGATGCGTATTCTGTCGACAAATGTCACCGCTCAAACAATGGGCATATTTGTCAATATTTGTACCTAGCTGTGATAATGAAGAAATATTGTATTGCAGCATTATGTTATGTAAAGGACCTTGCGTCAAATTGGGCTCAGTCACATATGAGAATATTGGGCTCAGTGGCCAACAGTGACAATTCATCACGGGTACAAGACACTAAAAGTTTATCGACATCTACCGAAAACAGTATGAAACATTTTAACGAATCATGAATTTTAACTAATATGAAGCATTTCATAAAACACGCCATAGATGGCGTGAGTGGCGCTGACCATGACATGGCGATACGGAACCCTCGGTCACAGATTACTAAATAGTTACTAAATAGTGCGCGAGTTCGACTCGCATTTTGCCGGTTTTTTTAAATATTATTTGTTAGGATATATCTGCGATATAACACATATTCTGTGAAAATTTGAACCATCTACCTGTTACGGGTCAAAAGATACAGCCCTACTTTGAAGGTAGGATAGACGGACAGACGGACGAGCAGACGACAATTAATAATTATACATTAAAACACCTGCCCCTGTACCGGCGTTACTCACTCGCCGATGTGAGTATGAGAAACGATCTCACTCAACCAATCAGAAGTCGTTCTGTGAGGCATCCGGCTCGGCTATTGGTTGAATGAAATATGCGAGTAGTTGAGTGAGACCCCCAGATCTTGTATTTCTTTCAGAATGAGGGTGCTTCATGCAATAGCGCTGGTCTGCCTTACCGGCGGCGGCGTCCGTCCGCAGGCGCAAAACCAGAGTGACATCGAATCCCTTATCGCCAGCGTCTTCTCTGAACCGTCTTCGTCGACGCAGGCGCAGGGGCAAGGCGGCCAAGTAAGGCCGTCCACCGTCTTCCCGGAGTCGACGACGCAGGCGCAAAACCAGAGTGACATCGAATCCTTTATCGCCAGCGTCTTCCCTGAACCGTCTTCGTCGACGCAGAGGCAGGAGCAAGGCGGCCAAGTAAAGCCGTCCACCGTCTTCCCGGAGTCGACGACGCAGGCGCAAAACCAGAGTGACATCGAATCCCTTATCGCCAGCGTCTTCTCTGAACCGTCTTCGTCGACGCAGGCACAGGAGCAAGGCTGCCAAGTAAAGCCGTCCACCGTCTTCCCGGAGTCGACGACGCAGGCGCAAAACCAGAGTGACATCGAATCCCTTATCGCCAGCGTCTTTTCTGAACCGTCTTCGTCGACGCAGGCGCAGGAGCAAGGCGGCCAAGTAAAGCCGTCCACCGTCTTCCCGGAGTCGACGACGCAGGCGCAAAACCAGAGTGACATCAAATCCCTTATCGCCAGCGTCTTCTCTGAACCGTCTTCGTCGACGCAGGCGCAGGAGCAAGGCGTCCAAGTAAAGCCGTCCACCGTCTTCCCGGAGTCGACGACGCAGGCACCGCCCGAGCAAGGCGGCGAAGTAAGGCCGTCGAATGTTAGTTCCGATAGCGGTGCGTTCACACTCTTTATACCATCGACTTATACAGAATGTTTCAGGATAGGTTTTCGTTGCTTCAGGGTTTGAAACGGGTCCATATTTTAAGACGAAAAGCTCTGAAACTTCTTCTCAGATTCGGTCATTTTATAGTACTTTTTATTGAACATAGTTTCATCGAGATTTCGTGGACGGTTAACGTCCGCCTTTATTAAATAAAAATAAAATGACTAACTAGTATATTTAAATTTCAGGTACCTGCAAGACGTCAAAAAACCAGGAGGGCAAATGTGTACCCTACTACCTCTGCAAACCTGACGATGCCAGCCAAATTGATGGAGAAGGCATCATAGACATCAAGTAAGAACTCATACATCGATGCACTCATACATTTCTTTTAAACTCCCTGGTCGTACGCCAGACGCCAAATAAGTAAGCCTGCATAAAAAGTCATTGAGTTGCACCCAAAGAGTTTGTATTACGTCGCTGCGCTCCTTTCAGCGACGTAATACAAACTCCTTGGTTGCACCTTTGAGTTTCACAAAAATGAAACGCTTAGCGCCGTCTCTTTCTTGTGCCACGCACGACACCGGCGCAGGAGAGAGACGGCGCTCAGCGTTTCATGTTTGTGCAAGGGAGCTAGCACTCAAAGGTCAATGACTTTTTATCCAGGCTTATTTGGAACAGACTATAGTTACTCTTACTCTGTAGAACAACGGTTCCCAAATAGTGGTACGCTGACCCCCAGGGGTACGCAGGCTCAACAGTAGGTAGGGGATGTTTACCTCTACAATCTTAAAGTAAAGATAAAGTGGCTCACTTATCTCAATAAGTGAAAATTACCTCCACTGATGAATGGTTCATTGGGATCTATTTATTATAGGTGTATAAAGGTATGTAATGTAATGTGGTAATTGTGTAAATAGGTGCGAGATTCATTTTACTCGTGCGGTGGCTGATACTTCGCGCCGACGATGAACGTTTGCGCGAAAATCACACTATAATATATTACACGTGTTGGAAAGATGGAAAAAAAACTTTTTTTTCTACGATTGTAGGGAAAAATATGATCTATATTTCTATGAGGGTCTTGTATTGAAACAATTTATTCTCAAAAGAATTTAACTTGAAAGTACAATTTTCGTATTTTTCGTTATTTTTGGAGATTTATTTAACACCTTTCCAAAGTAGTCAAATATAATTTGTTTCGCTATGTTTGTTAATTAAAGATCAATACATAACTTTTTAAAAGATTTTTTTATAATTACCAATAGCGCAACAATTTCGTTTAAAGTTGACTTTTTTGAAACCGTCCTAACATGAAAATTGCAGTGGTAATACCGAGGACGGGTCTTGCGAGTCCTACCTCGACGTGTGTTGCACGCTGGCGAACCTCGCGCCCTCCGCCACACCAGCGCCGCCGGCAGATGTGAAACAAGGTTGCGGATGGAGGAACCCGGACGGCGTCGGTTTCCGCATCACAGGCGATGTCAACAATGAGGCCAAGTTCGGCGAGTTTCCCTGGATGGCCGCCGTTTTGGAGTAAGTTTTTTATGTCGGCTCAACAATCCACGCTGACGACGACGGCGCCACGTGTCTCGGGTATCCAATGATACGGGTATCCATAAAAAACCGGCCAAGTGCGAGTCGAACTCACGCACCAAGGGTTCCGTATCGCCATGACATGGTCAGCGCCACTCACGCCATCTATGGCGTGTTTATGAAATGCTTCATATTAGTTAAAATTCATTATGAGTTAAAATGCTTCATACTCTTTTCGGTAGATGGCGTGATACACTTTTTACTTTATTCTATGGGAACCCCCGTGATTTTTTTACGTTTTCTTATTTTTATTATTTGTTGTTATATCCGCCATAATAACACATATTCTGTGTAAATTTCAACGGGTTACCTATTACGGTTCAAGATATACAGCCCTCGGACAGACGGATGGACGGATGTCCAAAAAATATATGTTTAATATTTAAATAAATAATCCTTTTTACGAATCTGTACTGTTTTAATTATCATCCCTGAAATCAGAAATACAATACGATATTTAAAAAAAAAAAGTTGGAAACCCTATGTGTGTGTAGCATCTTAGCCGCTTCCACCGACCCTGAATTGAGTGCTTTCCGCTGTGGCACCAATTATCGGGCTCTTAAACTCTACCACCCAGTAAGGTTAAGGAAGAGACCTATTGTTTTACGTGGAATCTGAATCAAGGTTGGCCTCAACAGTCCAAAGGTCACCCATCCAAATTTGAAACCGCCCGGGTGTGTTCACAGCGGCTAAGTAATGAGGTCTGCTTTCTTTGGTTTGATGACGTCGGTGCGCTATGATTTCAGGTTGCACCCCTCGATTGAGGGCGACCCAAACAGCGCCAAGCTGAAAGTATACCGTTGCGGCGGCTCGCTGATCAACCTGAGCGCCGTGCTCACAGCCGCGCACTGCGTACACCGACGGCGGCAAGACCTGCTCGTGCGCGCCGGAGAGTGGGACACGCAGACAACGAAAGAGATCTATCCGCACCAGGACCGAAATGTCCACGAGACCATTGTGCACAAGGAATTCTTAAGAGGTTTTTCTTTATTTTTTTATGGAAACTGACACGGTTGGCTACATCGCCTACAACATCCGCAATGTTAGCCCATAACACCGGGTGAAATAGGTGCCGCATCAGTGCTTCCCTTCATTTCATGTCGGTTACACTGAACTGGACGGAAAACACGAACTATTTACATAGCCGTTTCGAAGGACGTTTCATTCAGTGAAGTGGAACCAACCCAGGCGGGTTGGTTCTGCGGGTTAAATCCTGCCACCTAGTAAGGTAAGAAGGGAAAGGAAGGGACCTACAGTTTTACGTGGAATCCGAACCGCGGTCAGTCTCCAACGAACGAGCGGTCACCCATCCAAGTTCTGATGTGCAGGGACGACAATCGATCTGATCGCACCACTGAGCTACTGAGGATAAATCAATTTAGTTTCTAAAGCTCAGGCATCCCAGGACTATCCGGATAAGGAATTACGCAGACAATCTACTCAGGAATGAAGATTGTTCCAATCACAGCGTCTTTGGTCTACGACATCGCGCTGCTCATCCTGGAAAAGCCGATGGAGTTGGCGCCCAACGTGGGTCCCGCGTGCTTGCCCGCCGCCGCTACGGGCGGACTCGACCCCGCGAGGGCCGCCGGGGGTGTCCGATGCCTGGCGAGCGGCTGGGGCAAGGACTCCATCGGTAAAAAGGGCCGCTACCAAGTCATATTGAAGAGAGTGAGTGATTTTCCAACTATTTTTTTTTTGCGAGTTCCTACCTAAAGGTGACGTTGATTCCGTTTACATGGAAAACAAGATAATAGCTAGTATGGAATATATATATATCAGTATCTTAACTAGAAGTAGGTTCTTATGTAATTCAGTATAGGCGGCTTAGTCAGAGGGGCCAGAGCACAAGCGCCGACCAGCCAATATTACCTCCGAGAAGGTAGGTGCCCTACCGACGACTTGCCTTTAGACTAGAGGGGAACACAGTCGAACACAGCTATCTTACATCCAATACGGTCGTAGCAACTTGAGCCTACCACCTAGTGAGGGGCAAGGGAAAGGACATTCAGTTTTACACCGGTTCCGAGCCTTGAAGCAGCAGGTGTAGGTATGCACGTACATTTTTCCGTCAGAAAAAAACTCATTGATACACGCCGCGCCGATCGGATTCGAACCTCGGACATATCGCAAGAGAAGCCGACGCGACGCTCAGATCACTTGGCCACCCGTCGCTTACATTATAAAATAAAAGTAGTTTTGATTTGGACAGGTGGAGTTGCCGGTGATTCCGCGGCTGCAGTGCCTCGACATGCTGCGCGCGAGGAGCCGGCGCCGCATCACCGAGCTGCACAGGAGCTTCATGTGCGCCGGAGGCGAGCGAGGCCACGGCATCTGTAAGGGCGACGGCGGCGCACCCCTCGTATGCCCTATTGAGGTGTGTTGCTGACACTGACCAGATAGTAGTTGACATTCTTGTCCAGCTGCGCGCGAGGAGCCGGCGCCGCATCTCCGAGCTCCACGCGATCTTCATGTGCGCCGGCGGCGAGCGAGGCTACGGCATCTGTAAGGGCGACGGGTGCGCGCCCTTTGTCTGCCCTGTTAAGGTGTGTTGCGGACACAGACCAGATAGTGATTGAGAGTCTTGTCCAGCTGCGCGCGAGGAGCCGCCTCCGCATCTCCGAGCTCCATGCGAGCTTCATGTGCGCCGGCGGCGAGCGAGGCTACGGCATATACAAGGGCGACGGCGGCGCGCCCCTCGTATGCCCTATAGACGTGTGTTGCCGACAGAGACCGATTGCGACAGCTTCTACTCGAAACGGAAGAGTTAACCCAGTCAAGGATTACTATGTTTAAGACTAAAGATACGTTTGGCCATTGAGCAAAGAAGAATGTACCTAAGTGCCTATGGTACTGATTGGCATTCCGTAAATATCCGAATGTCCGTGGGCGCTGCCGCCGCCATCGGACTACACCTCTGAAGGTGTTCCCCGTGGACCAATTGAGTGGCACAACTAGTTGTGCCATAGGGAATAATATCTCACTTATATTCACCAGAAACACTTTTCGGGTAGTATCTACTTAGCATTCTATCTAGGTATGTATAATTAATAATCATTCATAGTAGGTACTATATTCTATACTAGTTTTTGCCCGCATGCTGTATGTATAGCCTAAAACTATCCTAACAAGTAACAGAATGTAACAGTGAAAACCGTATGTAAATCGATAAAGTGGTTGTCGAGTTATGGGGATATTCATATACTGATGTACGTTACACCCATGGTTACGCGGTTGCCCGCCGATCGCTCGTAGAAACCTCGCTTTATTTATCTGGAAATAACAAATATCGGCAGAATGATCTGATGTAACCCTCTGAGATAGGCGACATTGTTACAAGTTACAATAACATGCCTTATCCCCGGTTGAATCTGACTGTCCTTCTGTTGAGAATAAAATATTCTCTGCTCATTGTCCGCAGAACGAGCGGAACCACTACCAGCAGTATGGAATAGCGGCGTGGGGACTCGGCTGCGGTGAGGAGGCGCCGAGCGTGTACGCGGACGTCGGACAGCTGCGCGCCTGGGTCGACTACCACATACTGGCGCATGGCCTCGACCCGGCCACCTACACATATTGAAGCTGTATTTGAGAGAGTAGTTTGGTGGATTGTTCCAACATGATAGATTAAAAGCATCGCAATCTGGAAACATTTATACATGTGTATATTTGTGTATTTTTGGTGTATAATCAAAATTTGTTTTTTGGTTTGTATTTGTTCCTGGCCGACGGCTTTATTTTCGGATTTGTATCTATCCAATCAAGAATGTGATATAAGCGCTAAGTAAGGAAACAAACAGAGCGAGATTGCCTTGGGCAATAATTTCGCTCTTTGGGAGTATTGGAAAACAATAAAGAATTATTATTATTATTTTGGGGTTTTTCAAAAGGGGCGTGAAAAGGCTCCTGTCAGGCCGGCATGACATTCGCAATCCCCGTGCATCACAGAATGTCCATGGGCATCGTTAGACACCTACTTGTAGGTGTAACGATGCCACATGTCGCGCTATCGATAAAAAAAAAAAATATTATTTTGTAATTTTTTTTAATTTTTTTTTTATGGAAACTGACACGGTTGACTACATCACCTACAACATCCGTGATGTCAGCCCATAACACCGGGTGAACTAGGTGCTATGTCAGTGCTTCCCTTCATTTCGCGCCGGCTACACTGAACTGGACGGAAAACACGAACTATTTACATAGCCGTTTCGACCGACGTTTCGCTCAGTGCGGTGGTACCAACCCGGCCGGGATAAACCCTACCACCCAGTAAGGTAAGAAGGGAAGGGACCTACAGTTTAACGTGGAATCCGAACCACGGTCAGCCTCCAACGGTCGGGCGGTCACCCATCCAATAACTGACCGCACCACTGAGCTGCCGAGGCTGACGATCCCTTAGTCGACTTTTACGACATGCGACGGGGAGAGATGCAGTGGGGCTATTCTTTTTAAGTACCGACCCCACACGGTACAAATACTTATACATATACTTTACATTAATTATTACATGTAACATTTAATGAATGTATTACCCGCCAGATGGCACGACGACGTCAAGTACGTGGTCGTGGAAATCAGTGGTTCCGTACCGCTGAAGACCGTGAGGAATGGAGGAAAATTTTAGAGGCTTATGTCCAGCTGCGGACTCATACACGCTGACTGACATACATATAATAAGGCCTTTACTTTTCTACAACCCTTTAACTCCCAGATGTCACGCGCGTGACACTTTTCTTCGAAGACCGTTGGCTCCCAGATGGCACGCGCGTGACACTTATTGCGCGCCTTTTGCGCGCCGCTTGATTTAATTAATTATCAAATTCTACCAATTTTCTAACAAAAAACTAAATACTGGTATTATTTCTTGGTTAAACTTACTAGTAAGTATTCTCAGACACGACTGGGCAACACAATCACCTTCACACAGAAAATAAATATTGAAGTTTACAGAAAATAAAATGTCACTTTTGGCAGCTGAATTTCCACTGACACTGGAATAGACAACGTTTATACCCGTAAACGTAGTTCGGTATTCGATAGTTCGTTTCATTGCGCTTCTTTTGTTATACGACATATAAGGCGTAATTATACAGTTTTGGTCAGAAAAAATCGAAAAAAAATTTCGAGTGTGTTTTGTTTTGCCTGGAGTTCAAAAAATCGGTCTGTGCTTCTAAATAAATCCTGAAGTATTTACTTTTCTACAACCCTTTAACTCCCAGATGTCACGCGCGTGACACTTTTGACACACTGAACGCGTAATTTCAGTACAAACAAGACTGAATAACGAGTATTGATCGATCGATCGATTGAGGCGGGATATTCGAATTTGTGCGGGGAGCGCGCGCGCCAAAATTTTGCGTTTTTCAGCGCCGCTAAAAGGCCCTGGGAGCCAAGGGGAGTAGGACTATTTAGTACGTCTGGACGTCAAAGGGTTTAAAATATAACACAATAACAAAACAAAGTAATAAAAAAGTGGAGTTTGCACCAGCGGCGCGCGGCGGCGGCGGCGGCGTCGCGAGACGGGGCGAATGGCTACCATTGTCGGGCCCTAAGGAGGGAAACCTCCGGACGATGCGCGGAGCTTCGAGCAGGGCTGCCCTCTGGGTCTGTCCCATAACCCAATCACTCAGCTAGAAGATTTTCAGGTGGCCGTCCAGGCTCTTTGCTATCAGCCGCAGATAAAACAAGTCGCTCTTGGGCAAATTGCCGGCTTACGGACTTCCTTCTGGCCTCTGTGACTGGGTCGCCGACTTCCTACATGGGCGTAGCATTCAGGTCCTAGTGGACGGTTGCTCGTCGGACGCCATGTCAGGGAACGCCGGCGTACCACAAGGATCTGTGTTTTCACCTGTGTCATCTGTGTTGTTTCTTCTGCATATCAATGATATGCTGTCTCTGGGCAATATACATTGCTATGCGGATGACAGTACGGCACACGGATCCTACACCAG
Source organism: Nematopogon swammerdamellus (assembly GCA_946902875.1). Lineage (NCBI taxonomy): Eukaryota > Metazoa > Arthropoda > Insecta > Lepidoptera > Adelidae > Nematopogon > Nematopogon swammerdamellus. The sequence goes on along the minus strand of OX336348.1, from coordinate 7,494,222 downwards.
TCACCCTTCAGCCAGTCGGGATGTTCTGGATGAGAAGAGGCGAAGACTTGTGTCTGAGCTCGAACACACACTCGGCTCTATTTCCGAATGGGGCCGTAGTAATTTGGTCGAGTTCAACGCTTCCAAGACATAATTTTGCGCGTTCAGTGCGAAGGAGTGGCGTTCACACCGGCTCCTTTATTCCAAGGCACGTCGCTTAAATTAAGCGAGCACCTCGGGGTCCTCGGACGACTTGAACTTTCGTCGCCATATCAAGGGGAAGGCCAACCTGGCTTCTAAAAAGCTGGACGTACTCAATAAGGTGTGACGGTACTTCACGCCGGACCAAAAGCTGCTTCTGTATAAATCGCAGATCAGGTCCTGCTTGGAGTACTTCTCGCACCTGTGGGATGGCTCTGCCAAATACCAGCTTGTGCCTCTAGACTCAATCCAGCGTCGAGCCGTGCGACTAGTGGGTGACCCCGAAGTGTCCTGCGATCTTGAACCACTGCAACACCGTAGGGATGTCGGCTCCCTAAGTGTGTTCTATCGCTTATTCCATGAGGAGTGCTCGGAGGAGCTGTTTAATGCGATCCCGGCGTCCCCTTTCCACTTTCGCACTACGCGCACTGGGCAGGGATTGCATACCTACACGCTGGACTTACCGCGGATGCATACCAATCGATTCTGCAGATCATTCCTCTACAGAACCGGTAAACTCTGGAACGCTTTCCCTGCCCATATATTTCCCTCAAGTACAGTCTCGGGTCCTTCAAGAGGGGCGTGAATGGGCACCTGTCAGGCCGGCATGGCATTCGCAACCCCCGCATACGACCGAATGGCCGGGTGGCTCGGCGCCATATGTCGCGCTGTCAATAAAAAAAAAGGCACGACTAATGGGTACAACAAACAAACGTCGGGTGGGCGGGCCTCATTTAGGAACCCTCGTGCTGCAGATCTAGATTTATTATTATTGTGATAAAAAAAAGAATCATATTACGAGTACATTGTTTTATTGTTCATATTATGCCTTCCATGCCGATTAAACTTATTTAATCAATAGACTATACTAATTAAAATTAATCACCTTAAAATGAAACTAATTACAATAATTAATGTAAATTTATTTTAAATTAGAATATTTCAAACAAATACACACTTGATAACTATGAAATATATCATTATACAATTATTCCAAGGAAATAAAACTGCTTTTAACTTTTTTTTATTCTCAAGATCTAAGCCTCAGGCGCAGCCAATTTCACTCCCGAGGAGGCCCCAGTCCGGCTTGAAGGCGGACTAATGTCGCTGGGGAAAGCCACTCGAGATATGAAGATCCGTGGAATGTAGGAATAGGGAAATATATTCCCCGGAAGCCCGTTCCACACCTTTGCATTGCGACACAAGAACGGTTTCGAGAATCGTGCAGTTCAAAGAACTCTTCTGTCGACTACAAAAGGGGTGTTCCGCGAGATTATGACGGGTTTGGCGAAGTTCACTGCACCCAGCCAACTCACTGCAGAACCGATATGCTGCTGCCTCGAGCTTAGGTAACTTTCATTTTGAAAGCGACCGAACCGCCACAGCAAAGCACAGTTTCAATATGTGTAGGTGGCCGGGTCGAGGCCATGCGCCAGTATGTGGTAGTCGACCCAGGCGCGCAGCTGTCCAACGTCCGCGTACACGCTCGGCGCATCCTCACCGCAGCCGAGTCCCCACGCTGCTATTCCATACTGCTGGTAGCGGTTCCGCTGGTTCTGCGGACAATGTGATATCGTCAGATTATTTTCTTCTGGATGAAACGAGCGACAGACTCAGACCGGAGATATGGCATATTACGTTGTAACGATGTCGTCTATCCCATAATTAGGTACATCATACCGTCGACTCCTCACGGATAGATCATTCTGCCGGATAAACTTTGAGGTACCTAATGCTGCTAGCTAATGTATCTAAAGAATAATAATATAGAAATTCTGGTTTGGGGTGTAAGATGAAGTGTTGCCACACGAAAACAATTACAGTGGCAGCTTTTCCCCGCTCAATGGCTAGGCTAATAAGTATTTGGTCTGAAATAAAATATTTGGGTAGACTAGGAGGAGCTGTCACTCAACACACCTCAATAGGGCATACGAGGGGCGCGCCGCCGTCGCCCTTGCATATGCCGTGGCCTCGCTCGCCGCCGGCGCACATGAAGCTCCTGTGCAGCTCGGTGATGCGGCGCCGGCTCCTCGCGCGCAGCTGGCTGAGACACTGATAGCGCGGAATCACCGGCAACTCCACCTGTCCGACCAGCATGACATACTGATGCGTTTCTTTGTAGTAATATATAGGCGGAGTGGTCAGATTCTAAAATATGTAAAAAAATTGTACTTTGTTCTTGTGAGTGATATGTGTTATGGGCTGACATCACGGACGTTGTAGGTGATGTAGCCAACCGAGTCAGTTTCCATAAAAAAAAATATATAGTATCGGTTATTTATTTGTTATGCAATATGTGCCTACTTATAAGGCACTAACAAAACTTGTGACTGGCGAAGTTTGTTAGTCAGTTCTTCTTCGCATTGAAATAGAACTGTCGGCGTTTATCCAAGTGCAAGTTACCTACCTATGTATGAAATTACACAATAAACAACAAACAAAGCTCGTCGGACTATGTGACTGTTGGTACTTAGGCATTGCAAAAAGTACATATTGAAGCAAGTTGTCATCAACGTGTTGGTTGACCGTTGGAGGCTGACCGTGGTTCGCATTCCACGTAAAATTGTAGGTCCCTTCCCACTGAATGAAACGTCGTCGGTCGAAACGGTTATGTAAATACCGCGGCGGGTGGCCGAGTGGTTTGGGCATCGGCTTCTCATGCGGGAGGTCCGAGGTTCGAATCCGGTCGGCGTGTACCAATGAGTTTTTTCTGACGAAAAAATTTACGTGCATACCTACACCCGCTGCTTCACCGTTCGGAACCGGTGTAAAACTGTAGGTCCCTTCCCTTGCCCCTTACTAGGTGGTAGGCTCAAATTGTAGCCGACTGGGTTGGTACCACCGTACTGGATGTAAGATGGCCGCAAGCAACCTCGGTTGTGTTCTCCTCTAGTCCAGTATAGCCAGCAATCCAGGGAAGTCTCCGGTATGGCACCTACCTTCTCGGAGGTGATATTGGCTGGTTAGAGCATGTGCTTTGGCCCCTCCGACTCAGCCACCCATACCGGATTACATAAAAAAAAAAAAAAAAAAAAAAAAAAAAAAATAGTTCGTGTTTTCCGTCCAGTTCAGTGTAGCCGACATGAAATGAAGGAAAGAACTGACATGGCACCTAGTTCACCCGGTGTTATGGGCTAACATCACGGATGTTGTAGTTGTAGGTGATGCAGCCACCGTGTCAGTTACCATGAAAAAATTGCTAACCTGGCAGAATTACTACATAGGGATCCATTCAAGGTCAGCCCCTGCCCTCACAACAAGAAAACAGATTGAGCCATATATTCTATCGTTCACCCTTTTCAATATGACTTGGTAGCGGCCCTCCTTGCCGATGGAGTCCTTGCCCCAGCCGGTCGCCAGGCAGCGTACACCCCCGGCGACCCTCGCGGGGTCGAGTCCGCCCGTAGCGGCGGCGGGCAGGCACGCGAGACCCACGTTGGGCGCCAACTCCATCGGCTTATCCAGGATGAGCAGCGCGATGTCGTAGACCAAAGATGCTGCGGATGGATCAGGTTTCATCTGTGAGTAAATACTTGAGTAATTAGTAAGAGCGGCTGCGGAACTTTAGTCGGAAGGCCGGGGAATTTCTGCGCTTTATAATTTAAATGAAAAAAATATAAACTATAAATGCTGAGCCATATGAAAACTCCAATTTTATTGGCCAATTTCAGAGACATGTTCACACATCTAGTGGGCTGTGGGACTATTCAGATACATTTTCGCACATCTAGTGGGCTGTTGTGGCTGCGGGACTATTCAGTCAGATACATGTTCGCACATCTAGTACGACTGTTCAGAGACACGTTCGCACATCTAGTGGGACTATTCAGAGACATGTTAGCACATCTAGTGGGACTATTCAGATAAATGTTCGCACATCTAGTGGGACTATTCAGAGACAGGTTCGCACATCTAGTGGGACTATTCAGAGACACGTTCGCACATCTAGTGGGACTATTCAGAGACATGTTAGCACATCTAGTGGGACTATTCAGAGACACGCTCATTGCACCTCTAGCGAAGTCTCTATGCACGATGACCTCCGTCACGTTTCGATTTTGCGACGAATAGATCTCGCGGCTGGTCTGCGTGTCCCACTCGCCGGCGCGCACGCGCAGCTGTCTCCGCTGCCGGTGTACGCAGTGCGCTGCGGTGATCACGGCGCTCGGGTTTATCAGCGAGCCGCCGCACCTGAACACGAGCAGTTCCTGGCTGCTCGGGTCGTCGTCGATCAAATACTCTATTCTGCAATAATCACATACCTACACTTTTGTTATGTAATGTTGTTATTTTTGTTAACCCCCCGAACGCAAAAAGAGGGGTGTTATAAGTTTAACGTGTGTGTGTATGTGTTTGTTTTAAGTACTATCCGAGGACGTGCACCTGAATACACAAGGCACATACGAGGACATTTTCAAAACGAGGACTTTTTCGTGGGTCCTCGCATTGAATGGTCACCATTGTCGTATTCTCCGTGCGATTTTAAATCTTTCTGTCTAAGAAATACGGAAATCGGAAACGGTTCTCCATTTGGTCGCCATAATTTCGTCGTCGTCAGGGTGTGAAAATTTGTGACCACCAGGGCGGCGCCACCGTCGTATTTTACACACTTCGGTTTACACTCAAGTCCACTTTCTTGACCAATCCGAGGACCCATGTGTGAAGTTCACACATGGGTCCTCGGGTTGAACACGTTTTGCTGAGTGTGTAATGTTTTTTTTTCTCTTCTCTAAACAAACAAAGTTAATTTGCCCAGTTTGCCCTAACCCCTCAATATGAGATCACTGTTAATATGTTTGTTAAGCCCTATAAATAAGGTTCTTAATGCATTTTAGAACGAAAACAATGGGGATTGAAACTTATTGAAAAATGTTATTCATTTTCATAATCAGATAGCTAATATAATTAAGAACTGGACACGATTGTTCGAGTTTTACACCTGTTGTGGTGATATTAGGCCCAACACACTACTATCCCGAAGGAACCCTGGTTTTTTTTATGTAAACCAACATCGGTGGCCATGTCGAGGGACCATTGGTCCCTCGACACGGCCACAGTCGACAGAGCCAAAAACACCTCTCCTCGCGAAACCATACTCAGTGACTTGAGGCACCATGCCAGCAGATTGCCGACTGTTGCTTTGTAGGCTCTCTAGCCCGTTGATACGAAGTTTGAAGACATCCAGGTTAAAGGATTCGGGAAACATACTCGCCAGAAGACAGTTCCACACCCTAGCGATGCAACAAAGAAACGATTTTGAGAACCGATGGGTTCTCAGAAGCCCAATGTCAACAACAAAAGGGTGCTCAGTTTCTCTACGGCGAGTGCTACGTGCTAGATAGGTTGGATGGCAAGGAATAAGAGAAGCAAGTTCCTTCGAGCAGCGTCCGTGATAGTACCTGTGTTGTAGAACAGACTGAGTGACCCTACAAATCGTCTGTGACTCAGAGACTCCAGATCATCTAGTCAGTTTCGGGTCTCCCACCAGACGGACGGCTCGGCCCTGTATTGAATCCAAGGACGCCAACAACAGATACTGGGGGCTGCCATCTCAATGTGGCTACAGTATTCCATCACCGCCCTAATCTGCGATTTGTACGACATAAGTAGTTGTGCCGGTGAGAAGAACCTCCTATTTCGGTATAGGATCCCCAGTTTTTTTGATGCGGTTTTGGCCTTGGACTCAATAAATTGCCTAAAGCCCACGTGTTTGGAAATGTTACAGCCCAGTAGGTCTAGCTATGTATTACTTTTGAGTCTAGGTGCCTCGAGACAGGAACGCCACTGCCTTGGAAACTTGCAAGGAAGGGGAAGGGGTCGACCTTAGCAGAGAATACACAGAATTGCGTCTTGTGAACGTTGAAGGCAACACGGTTCTCGTTGCCCCAAGTGATATCTTTTTCGAGAATCGTATCCACGCAAGGGAGGAGGGCAAGAGTGTGAACTAAGTCTCACTGTTTTTTCCATCGATGATTTTTTCATAATTTTTTTCTACATTGTACGACGCTTGTCATATTTAAATTTAGACCAGAGACCGAAGGCCAGCCACTAAGTAAGCCGGGCGGCAGAAACCCTACCTACCGCCTAGTAAGGAAGGAGACCTACAGTTTTTACGTGGAATTAACGTGGAATCCGAACCACGGCCAAACTAAAACGTTCCGGATGGATACAGATCGCGCCCGGTCGCGCCGAGCCACCCATAAGGTGTCTAACGGCGCCCATGGACATTCGGTCGTGTGCGGGGGTTGCGAATGCCATGCCGGCCCATTCGAGCCCCTCTTGAAGGACCCGAGACTGTGCTTGGGGGGAAATATATGGGCAGGGAGAGCGTTCCAGCCAGAGTCTACCGGTTCTATAGAGGAAAGATCTGCAGAATCGATTGGTACGCATCCGCGGTAAGTCCAGCATGTAGGGATGCAATGCTTGGCCAGTGCGAGTGGTGCGGAGGTGGAAAGGAGACGGCGGGATCGCATTAAACAGCGGTGTTGCTCAAACCTCGATGAAAAAACTATGTACCTATAGCATTTTTTCTACAACATTGAAAAAATAAATGATACCTTTTTTTCAAGATCTTTCCCTAAGAAATCATTCATACATTTATTATAGTTTCAGTTATATTCTAAGCATAGAAATACAATTATTCTAAGCAGGTACTCTTTTGAAACAGCTGTGAGTTGCCTACCTACTTAGTTAAGTTATCTTAGAAGCGGCAGCGGCGCGGAGCAGAGCGCCCCGGCAACGTTCTTCTCTTCCCCTTCCCCCCGGTCTTCGTTTTGTACAGAAGAAATCAGAATAAAATGTCCCCTGTTTGATAGTAGAAAATTCAACACAAGGTCCTCGAATAATACAAAGTTTCAGGAATTGGTGTGCAATTAGGTCCTCGAAATGGCATCGCTGGACAGGTCGCGAAGGTCCTCGTTTAGCCTAACACAAAGTCCTCGAATGGACGTCGCCAGACAGGTTTGCGAGTGTATACTGTGTCCTCGCATTGTTTGTCACAATTAAAGTTAGAAAAAGTAGGAGATATCGAAACCCTAAGTGCTTGAGCGTTTGCAGAAATAAATTTGGCGCCAATCTGTCTTGTCGAGGTCATCGCACGACGTCGCATAGGCTAGATAGATACTGAGGGGTCCTCGGTCTGAATGATTAAAACGGGGGTCCTCACATGGTACTTAAAACAAACAAGGGTGTGTCTATCTGTGCCATCGTAGCTCCCAAACGAATGGACCTATTTGGATACGGTTTTTAGGGTTCCGTACCTCAAAGGAGGAAAAAACGGAACCCCTTATAGGATCACTTTGTAGTCCGTCTGTCTGTCTGTCTGTCTGGCTGGCTGGCTGGGTGTCTGTCTGTCAAGACCTTTTTTCTCAGGAACGGGTAGAGGTATAAAGTTGAAATTAATATCAAATATTAAGGCCAACGTTTCCTCAGAGGTGTAAAAAAATTAAGCTTATAGGTCCACGCAATCACTAGATACGCCCATATAAGTCACCTATTTTGCTACCGGCAAACCAAATCAAAACCTATAGAGTACTTCCCGTTAACCTAGAATAATGAAATTTGGTAAGAAGCAAGGTCTCATAGCACAAGTAAAGGAAAAAATCGAAAATTGTAAATTTATAGTTATGTGACAATAAAAAAAAATTACTTGTTTTGTATGTCAAGGTCCCTTTTTCTCAGGAACGAATCAAGATAACAAATTGAAATTAATACGAAATACTAAGATCTACGATCTCTTTAAGGTGTAGAATATTAAAGCTTCTAAATCAACGCAATCAAAAGATACGGCCATCTATGTCATATTTCATGCTCGCAAACTCACTCAAATCAAATCAAAACCTATAGAGTATTTCCCGTCAACCTAGAATCATAAAATTTGGTAAGAAGCAAGGTCTCTTAGCACAAGTAAAGGAAAAAACACGAAAATTGTAAAATTGTAGTTATTGACATAAAAAATTTTTTTGTTTTGTATGTCAAGGTCCCTTTTTCTCAGGAACGAATCAAGATAACAAATTGAAATTAATTCTAAATACTAAGATCTACGATCTCTTTAAGGTGTAGAATATTAAAGCTTCTAAATCAACGCAATCAAAAGATACGGCCATCTATGTCATATTTCATGCTCGCAAACTCACTCCACTCAAATCAAAACCTATAGGGTATTTCCCGTCAACCTAGAATCATAAAATTTGGTAAGAAGCAAGGTCTCATAGCACAAGTAAAGGAAAAAACACGAAAATTGTAAAATTTTAGTTATTGACATAAAAAAAATGTTTGTTTTGTATGTCAAGGTCCCTTTTTCTCAGGAACGAATCAAGATAACAAATTGAAATTAATTCTAAATACTAAGATCTACGATCTCTTTAAGGTGTGGAATATTAAAGCTTCTAAATCAACGCAATCAAAAGATACGGCCATCTATGTCATATTTCATGCTCGCAAACTCACTCCACTCAAATCAAAACCTATAGGGTATTTCCCGTCAACCTAGAATCATAAAATTTGGTAAGAAGCAAGGTCTCATAGCACAAGTAAAGGAAAAAACACGAAAATTGTAAAATTGTAGTTATTGACATAAAAAAAATGTTTGTTTTGTATGTCAAGGTCCCTTTTTCTCAGGAACGAATCAAGATAACAAATTGAAATTAATTCTAAATACTAAGATCTACGATCTCTTTAAGGTGTAGAATATTAAAGCTTCTAAATCAACGCAATCAAAAGATACGGCCATCTATGTCATATTTCATGCTCGCAAACTCACTCCACTCAAATCAAAACCTATAGGGTATTTCCCGTCAACCTAGAATCACAAAATTTGGGAAGAAGCAAGGTATCATAGCACAAGTAAAGGAAACAATCCGAAAATTGTAAAATTGTAGTTATTGACATAAAAAAAATGTTTGTTTTGTATGTCAAGGACCCTTTTTCTCAGGAACGGATCAAGATAAAAAATTTAAATTAATATGAAATACTAAGATCTACGATCTCTTTAGGTGTGAAAAATGCAAGCTTCAAAATCAACGCAATCAAAAGATACGGCCATCTATGTCAGATTTCATACTCGCAAACTCACTCCACTCAAATCAAAACCTATAGGGTATTTCCCGTCAACCTAGAATCATAAAATTTGGTAAGAAGCAAGTTCTCATAGCACATGTAAAGGAAAAAATCCTAAAATCTTAAACTTGTAGTTATATGATATTAAAAAAAATTGCTCGTTTTGTGTGAAGACCCTTTTTCTCAGTAACGAGTCAAGATATCAAATTGAAATTAGAATGAAATACTAACGTCTGCGATCCCTTCGAGCTATAGAAAATGAAAGCTTCTAAATCAATATAATAAAAAGATTTTCGAGTGCAGTATCCTCAAAAAGCCGAGGACACTCCAAGAGGCCTGCAAGGACGTCGGACGCCTGCAGGACTTCTGGAAGGAGCTGGGCTGGATGGAGTAGCAGCCGGGGTGACACGCACAACGGGTCCAAGTAGAGTGACCTACATGCGGAAACTGCCCATCAAGAAGAAAAAGGCATCCCACTTGGGTTCCTCTCCTTGGCTAAGATTTTGCGATAATCGCTGTTGATATTTTAAGCGTTATGGATCAATATGCAATTCATCTTCGAGAGAAACCTATTTATGGAAAATTTTAATAATTGCAAACTCACTCAAATGAAATCAAAACCTATAGGGTACTTACCGTTGACCTAGCTAGAGTAATGAAATTTGGCAAGAAGCAAGGTCTCACAAGTAAAGATAAAATCCGAAAAGGATAATATGTCGTTATGTCATAATATAAGAAATATATTTTTTTATATTTCAACTTCACGAATGCCGAAGGATAATAGGTACATTGTAGATGATCATTGATCATTAACCTGTCAGCTCCCGCGTTATAATATGCCCACAGCGGGTCTAGCTCCCGCATGGGGGTGGCCCGTGGTACGGCGCGCGCGACCTTGCGCGCCGACCTCGACATAAACGCAGATATTTCGGAAACTAATAAAGTCAGATCTATAAACTCTCGTGGCCTAGAAAGCCTAGAAAATTTCCTAAAATCCATGTGAAACAGTGAGGCTGACCTTGTTTAGAAGTACCAGATAATTTAGTTAGAAAAAAAAATCCAAAAAAAATATTTAAAAATTCATCATAATATAAATTCAAAACATACCTTTACAATATCTATATCAGAATTATACTCGCAAAGAAACATACATTTAGAAATAGTAAAGTATAATATAGTTGGAGCGGCGGGTGGCCGAGTGGTTTGGGCATCGGCTTCTCATGCGGGAGGTCCGAGGTTCGAATCCGGTCGTCGGTACCAATGTGTTTTTTCTGACGAAAAAATTTACGTGCATACCTACACCCGCTGCTTCACCGTTCGGAACCGGTGTAAAACTGTAGGTCCCTTCCCTTGTCCCTTACTAGGTGGTAGGCTCAAATTGTAGCCGACTGGGTTGGTACCACCGTACTGGATGTAAGATGGCCGCAAGCAACCTCGGTTGTGTTCTCCTCTAGTCCAGTATAGCCAGCAATCCAGGGAAGTCTCCGGTATGGCACCTACCTTCTCGGAGGTGATATTGACTGGTTAGAGCATGTGCTTTGGCCCCTCCGACTCAGCCACCCATACCGGATTACATAAAAAAATTAAAATAAAAATACGTTTTCTTTACAGAAATCGGCGAAATCTGATGTTCAACATTGGACATTCCGTAAACTCCCAGATGGCACGCGCGTGCTATTTTTTTTTTCAAATATTTTTAGAATCTACAAGTCGATCCGGTTCCAGCGATGTATCACTTGCCATATACAAAAACAGTTTTTTGAAAATATCACAAAAATAAATTTCAAATTTCATCAAAATAGTAATTACTTGTCAGTTTGTGGGTATCCGCCTGTATAAGATTGGCGCGGCCGGCAGACAGCTACGTCACGAGCAAAAAACGAGACGATTACACAGACACTACGTCATAACGGTTTTACACCCCATCAAATGTTGCCGGCCGTTCAGCTTTTGAGAGTTTTTTTTATATTTGGGCATGAACACTCGTGTGATCATCATGTGACATATCAATTCATATGTGATATAGTTTTGTCTAGTCCATACATACAATGAAATCTGATATATTATCGAAACGTTGATAATAATCACGCTTTTAGCCACACCGACACGATACAATTGGAACACAAAATCACTTGCTCAACTTTGGACAGGTATATTTAATTCAAAACAACTTACCATTGCACACAAACACGTCTAGTAAATAGTAAATTTCACTGCGATTACACCAATACCACACACTCGATGAAAAATTAGAATTATGCTTACAGAAACACGAATTTATTGTCGAAGAGTCGCGCCGCCGTGATTTTTGAAGCGCAATTGTTTACAAACAGTGTAAACAATTTTTTTACGGTCAGTCCACAGCTCGCATTCTATGCGAGCATTTTTTGTCACCTTCTGTCACTATTCAACTAATTATTAGAGGAACAGAAATAGCTCTAAGGTCAAAGCATAAAGAATTAAAAATAAAAAACCAACTCCGGTCGTCAATATTAGGCTTGGCACTTAAGTGCCGTCGTAGGACCCGGTCTTCTTTTCGCGTGGCACCGAAGTGCCGCTTTTGGGATTAAAGGTTAAATTTATTGATCAAACAAAACTATCACTGGAAGATTGCACGCAATGCACGCTTCGATGTGAGAAACTAATTGTGACGCTAACGCATGCATGAATTTGTTCGCATGAATTTGCCGTAGCTAAATATCATATCGTTGGTAGCTAGAACGATAAAAGTTGGTACGTATCATCTTCATTTTATTCCTCACAATAAGACAGCACAAAGACACAGCCCTTAAGGCGGTGACAAACGCCAAATACGCAAAACATGCAAAAAGTGCGACAAAGAAGGTCCAAAACTGACCAATTGACACACATTCAGAAAATTAAAAAAATACCAACCTATATTTTGGTTCCTTACCAACAAAGTGCATTGCTGGTTTTTTTAATAATGGGTAAAAGTAAGTAATAAACATAAAATTAAAAATATATAAAAAAAGCATGAATTTTTGAAAATCTGAGTATGTGTGTATTATTACAATTTTACAATACCACCGATTCAAAGGTCACAAAGCTCTGAGAAAACTCTATTCAATTTTTTTTATTATTTTATCCACGAAAGGAGATAAAAATAAAAAACAAAAAACGCCTACATGAAATTATTGACGTAATTCTTCAGTCGGAAGGGTAAAATTTTTGCCTTCGTCAATTTAGCAGGCACTTCAATACTTTTTTTTTTTTTTTTTTTTTATGGAAACTGACACGGTTGGCTACATCACCTACAACGTCCGTGATGTCAGCCCGTAACACCGGGTGAACTAGGCGCCATGTCAGTGCTTCCCCCTTTGATCGTGCCGGCTACACTGAACTGGTCGGAAAACACAAACTATATACATAGCCGTTTAGACCGACGTTTCATTCAGTGCGGTGGTACCAACCCGGGCGGGTTAAACCCTACCACCAAGTAAGATTAGGAGGGAAGGGACCTACAGTTTTACGAGGAATCCGAACCTCGGTCAGCCTCCAACGGTCAGCGGTCACCCATCCAAGAACTGACCGATACTAGATACAATTTTAGTTCCGGGCTCGCTTGCTCGCTCCTGCCCTGCTGCGCCCGCGTGTCGGTCGTCATTTCTGTCTTCTGTATTTGGATCGAATGGAAAAAAGATAGGTAGGTTAGGTATATTTGTACCGTGTGGGATGGTAATTTAAAATAATAGCCCCACTGCATCTCTCCCCGTGCATGTCGTAAAAGGCGACTGAGGGATTTTTTTATGTAAACTGACACAGTTTGCTATATCACCTATAACATCCGTGATGTCAGCCCATAACACCGGGTGAACTTAGGTGCCATGTCAGTGCTTCCCTTTGGTCGTGCCGGCTACACTAAACTGGACGGAAAATACAAACTATTTCGGGATATGACTCCCTTCTTTTTTTCCGTCCAGTTCAGTGAAGCCGGTACGACCGAAGAAAAGCACTGACATAGCACCTACTTCACCAGTTGTTACGAGCTGACATCTCGGATGTTGTATTGTAGGTGATGTTGCCACCGTGTCATTTTCCGTACCAGTATACAGTACGACCGTATCAGTAATATCTCTCTTCTGTGGTATCTATCAGTATACGCTCCGGTACGTAACTTGACGGGGCGTTATACGCATGGCTTTCGTTGGTATAACCACAGAATAACTAATAGGTACTGTGGTATAACGCTGTCTGCGCTTGAGATGCAAGGACTATAGAACCGTGCCTAAATAAAAGTAGCCTAGCAACAGCGGCGCGCTGCGGAGCGGGGGCGGCGGCACTGTGGTGGCGCGGAGCGGAGACGACGCGGCGGCGCGGGGCGGCGCGGAGGAGCGGCGGCGCGGCGCGGAGGAGCGGCTTGTTATTGCTTGCTTGCATGCGTGAGTGGCACGCTGCTACTGAGTTACCGCACCGCACCGCACCCCACCGCACCGTGCCATGCTGCCGCCGCGCGCGCCGCGCGCGCCGCCGGCCGGTACCTATGTTGCTATGATATTTGCCATACATACCTAAATGCCTATCTACCTATTACCTACCTACCTATTTTTATTTTAGTTTTCATCGATAGTCTATTTAGAGGTTTATAAAAAGTGGTAAGTACATGAACTAAAATAATTTGGAAGAAATTACAATAAAATGTTATTTAGGTAAAATAATAAAAAATAAAAAATTAGAATCACGCATCAGTTACATAAGCCACAATCATTTTAATAATTAAAATAATAAGCTTGGAGGCTTGCCTCCCGCCGTCGGCGGAAATTACCGTTTTTATCTAAATTTTGTATTAATTTTGTGTATTTTTATTACTTTTTGTAAAATGTATGTAAAATTAATATAAAAATATTGTAAAACGTGAAATAAAGGAAAATAATAAAAAAGCAAAAAAAAAAAACATACGAAAGTGGGATTCGAACCCCGAACCATCAACTCTTTAGGCTGATAGCGACAAACTACGCTAAATGTGACTTGAACGTGCGAAGCGAAATTAGCAGTCGCATGGTACATGATGTAGAATTCCCGAATGCTCAAGGTCGTTGGCGTTTGTCACGGCCTTAACGCGCTGAACGGCGCGCTTTCGAGATAGAGTTACACGACAGAAAGAGAAGCGAAATGTAGACGGTTATCGTGGTTAGGCATGCAGCTGTGTTTATTAATGTGCATAGACGACTTTTTGTGCTAGTAGATAGACTAGCAAACATACATTGTAGTAAATATTTAAGTTAAATTTCATGTATCAATGACGGTTTAGTGTTGGGTTTATTAATGTTGCATAGACCACTTTTTGTGCTTGTAGATAGTTTAACAAACATTAATTGTAGTAATGTATAAATCTTTGTCTAAACAATGTAACTATATAGGAATAAATTAGTACTTATATATCTGTTGCTCATGAAGCAGCCGCAAGGCCAGTTTGGGCGATAGCTATTGCTTTTACATTGTAATGCAAAATATATAATAAACTTTTTGAATTTTGAATTTGAATTTGAGCTCTGTGCGAGTCAATTTGTACTTTATCGCGTCGTCGCAGAGTAGCTATTTCTTTGTGAGTGTTTGTACAGAGCAGCTTCTGTACGGAGTACTCTTTTCTATTCTGTGGTACCGATCAGCTGAATAAAAGTAACGTAGAAGTCATTCCATGGCGAAATATTAATATAAGAGCTACAGAAAATTCTACTTTATCACTAATTTAGTAATGTAAGGGTAACTGTATTCGCGACTATTAAACAATTTCGTAATGTTACACTCAATCGTGAGCCGCTATTCAACTATTTCGTGATATAAAGCCTGTTGGCGTGCCACTTAACAACCATTTCGTGATAATTATACTCTTTTTAACCGACTTCCAAAAAAGGAGGAGGTTCTCAATTCGACTGCATGTTTTTTTTTTGTATGTTTGTTACGCGATTTCTCCGTCAATTGAGGGCCGATTTAGAAAATTCTTTTTTTGTTAGTTAGGTCATACTTCCGAGGTGGTCCCATTTCAATTTTATTGAAATTGGTTCAGTGGTTTTCGAAAAATCAACATAATACTATGGTGTGTGGTTACCTTCAGCAAAACTTGTGATGTGGTCGATTTCGGCAATTTTCAGTTTGATAAATTAGTATCGAGGGCTTACTTCAAGAATGCATTAAGGCGGTGACAAACGCCAAATACGCAAAACATGCAAAAAGTGCGACAAAGAAGGTCCAAAACTGACCAATTGACACACATTCAGAAAATTAAAAAAATACCAACCTATATTTTGGTTCCTTACCAACAAAGTGCATTGCTGGTTTTTTTAATAATGAGTAAAAGTAAGTAATAAACATAAAATTAAAAATATATAAAAAAAGCATGAATTTTTGAAAATCTGAGTATGTGTGTATTATTACAATTTTACAATACCACCGATTCAAAGGTCACAAAGCTCTGAGAAAACTCTATTCAATTTTTTTTATTATTTTATCCACGAAAGGAGATAAAAATAAAAAACAAAAAACGCCTACATGAAATTATTGACGTAATTCTTCAGTCGGAAGGGTAAAATTTTTGCCTTCGTCAATTTAGCAGGCACTTCAATACTAGATACAATTTTAGTTCCGGGCTCGCTTGCTCGCTCCTGCCCTGCTGCGCCCGCGTGTCGGTCGTCATTTCTGTCTTCTGTGTTTGGATCGAATGGAAAAAAGATAGGTGGTTAGGTATATTTGTACCGTGTGGGATGGTAATTTAAAATAATAGCCCCACTGCATCTCTCCCCGTGCATGTCGTAAAAGGCGACTGAGGGATTTTTTTATGTAAACTGACACAGTTTGCTATATCACCTATAACATCCGTGATGTCAGCCCATAACACCGGGTGAACTTAGGTGCCATGTCAGTGCTTCACTTTGGTCGTGCCGGCTACACTAAACTGGACGGAAAATACAAACTATTTCGGGATATGACTCCCTTCTTTTTTTCCGTCCAGTTCAGTGAAGCCGGTACGACCGAAGAAAAGCACTGACATAGCACCTACTTCACCAGTTGTTACGAGCTGACATCTCGGATGTTGTATTGTAGGTGATGTTGCCACCGTGTCATTTTCCGTACCAGTATACAGTACGACCGTATCAGTAATATCTCTCTTCTGTGGTATCTATCAGTATACGCTCCGGTACGTAACTTGACGGGGCGTTATATGCATGGCTTTCGTTGGTATAACCACAGAATAACTAATAGGTACTGTGGTATAACCATAGAATACTTATAATACTGGCGTATAGAAGCGACGCTCCGCCTCGAAGCGAGTTTGCTTCCCCCCGCGCCCCGCAGCCCGCGAGCGCTGTCTGGTCGACTTCTGGCGGACGGCTAGTCAGGCTGGCACCGACTGTCGAGAGGAGAGCGAGCGCACCTTCGAGAGGGAGTAGTAGCTACTTACACGTACGCGCGCGGTTCTTTCGCACTCACAGCACAGAACAACGATCGGGCCGGCCGCGCCCGCGCGCGCGGTGGACTTCAAACCTCCTTGTTCGCACTTACTTAGAGATGCAAGGCGCAATTTTGCACAAAAATTTCACTTGAAATTTTGCAGTGAAATTTTGCACTTTCTGCAAAATTACTGTGAAATTTTCATTCTTATGTGAAATAATGAAATTTATGTTACACAAATCAGATATCAATTTGGTTTCTTATTCTTCTTCTTGAGTCAATTTTAATGTCCTACTACTGAGCGCAAGCCTTTCCCATGAACATGGAAGGGAATTGTTATACATTTCCACGTGACAAGCTGGATTGGAAGCGGTGTCCACAACAATTTTATATGTACTGCTGTGCACAGGTTTCCTCACGGTGTTTTCCTTCACCGGAGCGAATCTTAATCATATGAACATTTAAAAAAAGTGGCCGCCATTTTGAACTTTTTAGTTACTGGACCGATTGCTTTCAAAGTCGATATCTGGGTGTATGTGTGGGCTCTGAATACGAATCCGTTGTCAAAATTTAAAAAAAGTGGCCGCCATTTTGAACTTTTTAGTTACTGGACCGATTGCTTTCAAAGTCGATATCTGGGTGTCTGTGTGGGCTCTGAATACGAATCCGTTGTCAAAATTTAAAAAAAGCGGCTGCCATTTTGAACTTATTAGTTACTGGACCGATTGCTTTCAAAGTCGATATCTGGGTGTCTGTGTGGGCTCTGAATACGAATCCGTTGTCAAAATTTAAAAAAAGCGGCTGCCATTTTGAACTTTTTAGTTACTGGACCGATTGCTTTCAAAGTCGATATCTGGGTGTCTGTGTGGGCTCTGAATACGAATCCGTTGTCAAAATTTAAAAAAAGTGGCCGCCATTTTGAACTTTTTAGTTACTGGACCGATTGCTTTCAAAGTCGATATCTGGGTGTCTGTGTGGGCTCTGAATACGAATCCGTTGTCAAAATTTAAAAAAAGTGGCCGCCATTTTGAACTTTTTAGTTACTGGACCGATTGCTTTCAAAGTCGATATCTGGGTGTCTGTGTGGACTCTGAATACGAATCCGTTGTCAAAATTTAAAAAAGTGGCCGCCATTTTGAACTTTTTAGTTACTGGACCGATTGCTTTCAAAGTCGATATCTGGGTGTCTGTGTGGACTCTGAATACGAATCCGTTGTCAAAATTTAAAAAAAGTGGCCGCCATTTTGAACTTTTTAGTTACTGGACCGATTGCTTTCAAAGTCGATATCTGGGTGTCTGTGTGGACTCTGAATACGAATCCGTTGTCAAAATTTAAAAAAGTGGCCGCCATTTTGAACTTTTTAGTTACTGGACCGATTGCTTTCAAAGTCGATATCTGGGTGTCTGTGTGGACTCTGAATACGAATCCGTTGTCAAAATTTAAAAAAAGTGGCCGCCATTTTGAACTTTTTAGTTACTGGACCGATTGCTTTCAAAGTCGATATCTGGGTGTCTGTGTGGACTCTGAATACGAATCCGTTGTCAAAATTTAAAAAAGTGGCCGCCATTTTGAACTTTTTAGTTACTGGACCGATTGCTTTCAAAGTCGATATCTGGGTGTCTGTGTGGACTCTGAATACGAATCCGTTGTCAAAATTAAAAAAAAGCGGCCGCCATTTTGAACTTCTTAGTTACTGGACCGATTGCTTTCAAAATCGATATCTGGGTGTCTGTGTGGGCTCTGAATACGAATCTGTAGTGAACATTTAAAAAAAGTTGCCGCCATTTTGAATTTTTTAATTACTGGACCGATTGATTTCAAAATCGATATCTGGGTGTTTGTGTGGACTCTGAATACAAATATGTAGTGAATATTTAAAAAAAGTTGCCGCCATTTTGACCTTTTTAGTTATTCGACCGATTGCTTTCAAAATCAATATCTGGGTGTCTGTGTGGGCTCTGAATACGAATCCGTTGTCAAAATTTAAAAAAAGTGGCCGCCATTTTGAACTTTTTAGTTACTGGACCGATTGCTTTCAAAGTCGATATCTGGGTGTCTGTGTGGACTCTGAATACGAATCCGTTGTCAAAATTTAAAAAAAGTGGCCGCCATTTTGAACTTTTTAGTTACTGGACCGATTGCTTTCAAAGTCGATATCTGGGTGTCTGTGTGGACTCTGAATACGAATCCGTTGTCAAAATTAAAAAAAAGCGGCTGCCATTTTGAACTTTTTAGTTACTGGACCGATTGCTTTCAAAATCGATATCTGGGTGTCTGTGTGGGCTCTGAATACGAATCTGTAGTGAACATTTAAAAAAAGTTGCCGCCATTTTGAACTTTTTAATTACTGGGTATTCAGAGCATACACAGACACCCAGACATCGATTTTGAAAGCAATTGGTCCAGTAACTGAAAAGTTCAAAATGGCGGCCACTTTTTTTAAATTTTGACTACAGATTCGTATTCAGAGCCTACACAGACACCCAGATATCAATTTTGAAATCAATCGGTCCAGTAACTAAAAAGTTTAAAATGGCGGCCACTTAATTTTGACTACAGATTCGTATTCAGAGCACACACAGACACCCAGACATCGATTTTGAAAGCAATTGGTCCAGTAACTGAAAAGTTCAAAATGGCGGCCACTTTTTTTAAATTTTGACTACAGATTCGTATTCAGAGCCTACACAGACACCCAGATATCAATTTTGAAATCAATCGGTCCAGTAACTAAAAAGTTCAAAATGGCGGCCACTTTTTTTTAATTTTGACTACAGATTCGTATTCCGAGCCCACACAGACACCCAGATATCGATTTTGAAAGCAATCGGTCCAGTAACTGAAAAGTTTAAAATGGCGGCCACTTTTTTTATTTTGATTACAGATTCGTATTCAGAGCCTACACAGACACCCAGATATCAATTTTGAAAGCAATCGGTCCAGTAACTAAAAAGTTCAAAATGGCGGCCACTTTTTTTTATTTTGATTACAGATTCGTATTCAGAGCCTACACAGCCACCCAGATATCAATTTTGAAAGCAATCGGTCCAGTAACTGAAAAGTTCAAAATGGCGGCCACTTTTTTTTTATTTTGATTACAGATTCGTATTCAGAGCCTACACAGACACCCAGATATCAATTTTGAAATGAATCGGTCCAGTAACTGAAAAGTTCAAAATGGCGGCCACTTTTTTTTATTTTGATTACAGATTCGTATTCAGAGCCTACACAGACACCCAGATATCAATTTTGAAAGCAATCGGTCCAGTAACTAAAAAGTTCAAAATGGCGGCCACTTTTTTTTAATTTTGATTACAGATTCGTATTCAGAGCCTACACAGACACCCAGATATCTATTTTGAAAGCAATCGGTCCAGTAACTAAAAAGTTCAAAATGGCGGCAAGTATACATTGAAAATTTCACTTTAGCTTCACATACGATTCGGCTTAAAAATAATAAAAATGGAATACCTATTGCAAAGTTTCCAAAATTTTGTGAAACTTTCACTGCAAAATTGTCGTTTAGTTAGCGAGTAAAAATAAAACATGTGCATATAAGTTGATGTTTTTCTTTTTTTCTTGCCCTCCAATAATGTTAAGAGGTACATATACATAGATAGTCATAATTAAAAATGTTTCCTTTTAAATTACATCAAATATAATTTATAATATTGTCCACTACAAACTTCTCATAAAGAGTGCCAACCCTGTACCCAAGTTATCGAGGTCGCACCAATACACGCAAAGGCGCCCGCGTACGTGAGCAGTAGGTACACATTTTCGGCCGCTTCATAGAAAATGTGACTAGTGTCACGGGTGTGGTATAACGCTGTCTGCGCTTGAGATGCAAGGACTATAGAACCGTGCCTAAATAAAAGTAGCCTAGCAACAGCGGCGCGCTGCGGAGCGGGGGCGGCGGCGGCACTGTGGTGGCGCGGAGCGGTGACGACGCGGCGGCGCGGCGCGGCGCGGAGGAGCGGCGGCGCGGCGCGGAGGAGCGGCTTGTTATTGCTTGCTTGCATGCGTGAGTGGCACGCTGCTACTGAGTTACCGCACCGCACCGCACCCCACCGCACCGTGCCATGCTGCCGCCGCGCGCGCCGCGCGCGCCGGCCGGTACCTATGTTGCTATGATATTTGCCATACATACCTAAATGCCTATCTACCTATTACCTACCTACCTTTTTTTATTTTAGTTTTCATCGATAGTCTATTTAGAGGTTTATAAAAAGTGGTAAGTACATGAACTAAAATAATTTGGAAGAAATTACAATAAAATGTTATTTAGGTAAAATAATAAAAAATAAAAAATTAGAATCACGCATCAGTTACATAAGCCACAATCATTTTAATAATTAAAATAATAAAAAAGCAAAAAAAAAAAACATACGAAAGTGGGATTCGAACCCCGAACCATCAACTCTTTAGGCTGATAGCGACAAACTACGCTAAATGTGACTTGAACGTGCGAAGCGAAATTAGCAGTCGCATGGTACATTATGTAGAATTCCCGAATGCTCAAGGTCGTTGGCGTTTGTCACGGCCTTAAGTCAGAAAAAGTAGTTTTGAGATAATCAAGATTTAAAGTTTACAAAAAATTTATAAAAAATTCTACTTATATTTACAATATCAGTATTATGTACCGAGATTTATTATCTATCGACGTTAAAAATGTTATTAATGAAAAAAATATATGTTCACACAATAGCACTTTTTATTCAAAAGTGTGGGAGAAGGTACTGACTTAGTGTATTTTGTTTGACGGTTAATTTTGCAGTAAAATAAAAATACTGCGTTAAGTCTTATAGTAATTTAATGAAAAAGACAGTTGTGGTTGGTGCTTTGGTTTGGGGTTGGCTCTAGGCCTGCAAACTAGTCCCGCTTGGTTGAGGACCTTCGTGCAAAACCCTGCGATCTCCAGCTACCCCAGCCAGCCTATGTCATGGAAGAAAGGCTTTCATGGAAGAAAGCCACAAGTCGACTGGGGCGTTTGCAGACCTCTGCAACGGAAGATGGAGAACGGAGTATGTCCCTTCGTTGGTTGTCAAGCACACTGCACGCCAACAAAACATGCTCGGTCATTTCATTTGTCGCCAAACATTCCCTGCACAGTGGGATATTCGTAATAACCACGGTGTGTAGATATTTATTTAGTGAGCAGTGGCCGCTCATAAGATCAACGGCTATTCTCAGCTTAGCCCGGGCCAGATTGATAAGCTTCAGAGCCAGCCTTCGGTCTGGTTTAGGAAGGGCAGCTCTCGACTGTCTGCACTCTGAGAGGCCCTTCCATCTGTCCCTGTGTTTCCGTGATGTCGACGCGTGCAACCAAGTCCAAGTTCAACCAAGTTTTCTGTATGCTTGCTGACGACATTATCACGGGTTCCGCTCCTATGGGTATAGTTCTAGAGCCTCTTCGTTGTAGTGCAGTGTACATGACATACGCCCATCTCAGTCCCAGCGGTTGCGCTTGTAGCACCCCGATTACTTCCATTTGGAAAACTGTTGAGTGTGCACCAAGTCGTACTGATCTATTAATGTTCAGCTCACGTGATAAAATGCCCGCACCGGTTCAGCTGCTTGTCCTTGACCCGTCTGTGAAGATTCTTAGTTCCGTCTCACTAGATGGGCCGGGCGTTGGTCATTAATAAGGGTAGTTCACTGCACACCGTGTGCAGGACACTTGTGTGCTTTACCGGTTCGTCCCCTTTTCATAATCATAGTGCCTTGAGTCTGAATGCGGACGCCGCTGCCTCCTGTTTGACACATAGGGCCAGCGTTGACAGACAGAGTATGGCTTCAATGGTGGCCGTGGGTGTACCGCATATAATCCGTAATATCCTTGGAGGTAATATCTATGCAGGCGAATCTCTAAAGCTTCTCTAATTGCATCGTTGATTAAAAAGACAGTTTTACGGGATTATAATTTTTCAGTGAATTAAAATGGTGGCTGCTACTAAACTAGTTGTATTGATCTTCATCTATCTATTACGATTACCAGAGAGAAAACGCTTCATCTTGCCAAAAAAAAAAATTCTTTTTTAACTAGATAACCTCAAATTACAACAGCTCACTAACAAATTCACTCAGCGAATGCTTGAGGTGCCATCCACGGTTCAGTATTGCAAGCACACAATTCTAATTTATGTCGACTTAATGCATCGGCCAGTGCAGTTGTTAACAACCACCACTTCAAGTAATATGGCCAAGAATACATTAAGTCCGACTTAGTGCTTTTCGCACTAAGTTTTGATGACGTTTCTAAAAATCGCGTCTTCGTAAATGCACTAAGTGACATAATGTCTTTTTGAAAATGATTTCATTAAGTCTGAGTAAGCCAAAACCGCAACATGAAATGCGTTAAGTCACTTAATGCTTTCTTGTAGAATAGTATTCTACCACGAATTATCGAAGTTGTATTTGTGAAATATCACTAAGTAGACTTAATGCATTTCAGGAGAATTACATTTTGCGATTAACCTAAAAAACATTTACAGTAAGGCACTAAATTGTACTTAGTGTATTTACGTTGACTATAATTTCAACAATAATCAGAACTTAGTGCCATTCTATTCGAATCATGTCATTTAGTGCTTTTTGCTTGTACAAAGTAGTTATATTATGACTTAATGCTATAGCTATCTTTGGATCTCGTCAGTGTACAACTTAGTGTGTTTTTGAAGAATGTAGCGCAAGAAATAATGAACAAAACTGTATAATTAAGTCAAAATCGATTTTTTTTGACATAGTGCATTATTGAAGTAAGCCCTCGGTATGGTGTGTGGTTACCTTCAGCAAAACTTTTGTGATGTGGACTTATTCAGCACTTTGCACTCTGACACATATATGGCGAATAATTCTGTACCACTTCAATCGATTTCGATTATTCTTTTTTATGTAATATTACTAATAAATAATAATACCTATTACTAAAAAGAATGAAATAAAAACTGTTTTAAAAAATATAAAACCGATTTCCAAAAAAACAAAAAAAAAAGAACTAAAAAGTATTAAATACCTAATATTTTGAAATTTTCTCTGTCCTATTGAAATACATGAATCGATATACTAGTGATACATATTCGGACCCTTGTTTCATGAATATTCTAAATTTGAAATTTTTATCTTTTTCGACCGGCCAGGTGCGCTTAATTTATTATGGTACGAGTACCATCGAGCTGGTCTGATGATGGAGACAGAAGGTGGCCATAGGAACTCCTAAACTACACATGATAAACCCATCGTGTTTGGGCTCGTTGCATTTGTCTTTACGAGCAATTTACTTTAGACCTAAGAGATTATCAATTCGTCGGTATGTTTTCTTTTTTTGGATGTTTGTTACGCGATTACTCCGTCAATTGTGGGCCGATTTTGAAAATTCTTTTTTTTTATTTGAAAGGGATAACTCTGAGGTTTTTGAAGTGAAAACTTCTTTAGCGGCGCTTGGCACTTTTTTAGGTGGGTAAAAAATGTATAACTCGCGACATCGCGACATCGCGTCAGCGTAATTTTTAAAATGAAACCTTAAGACATTGCATTAAGGGTTAAGTTAGAGTGGCACGGGATCTGCCGGCACTCCCGGAGTGCAACTGTTAAGTAGGGTTCGGTAACACGTTTATGTCTGTCCATTCTACTAAGTTCTGCAAAATGAATGTAGGGTTCCGTAACAAATGCATGTCTGTCCGTTCTACTAAATTTAACATATATTTCAAAATAAATGTAGGGTTCCGTAACAAATGCATCTGTCCGTTCCACTAAATTTTACAATTTTCAACCAAGGTCCTCCGACGGTTATTTTCTTATAATAAAAGTAGGGTTCCGTAACACGTTTATGTCTGTCCATTCTACTAAGTTTTGCAAAATGAATGTAGGCTTCGCTAACAAATGCATGTCTGTCCGTTCTACAAAATTTAACGTTTATTTCAAAATGAATGTAGGGTTCCGTAACAAATGCATGTCTGTCCGTTCTACTAAATTTTACAATTTTCAACCAAGGTCCTCCGACGGTTATTTTATAATAAAAGTAGGGTTCCGTAACACGTTTATGTCTGTCCATTCTACTAAGTTCTGCAAAATGAATGTAGGGTTCCGTAACAAATGCATGTCTGTCCGTTCTACTAAATTTTTTTAAAGCAATGTTACGGTGTTGTTTTTTTTATGGAAACTGACACGGTTGGCTACATCACCTACAACGTCCGTGATGTCAGCCCATAACACCGGGTGAACTAAGTGCCATGTCAGTGCTTCCCCCTGATCGTGCTGACTACACTGAACTGGTCGAAAAACACAAACTATTTACATAGCCGTTTCGACCGACGTTTCATTCAGTGCGGTGGTACCAACCCGGGCGGGTTAAACCCTACCACCAAGTAAGATTAGGAGGGAAGGGACCTACAGTTTTACGAGGAATCCGAACCTCGGTCAGCCTCCAACGGTCAGCGGTCACCCATCCAAGTACTGACCGCACCCAGGGTTGCTTAACAGTCAATAGCGACAGTTGACTGTCTGCACCACTGAGCTATCGAGGCTGACGTGGTCCTATTTTAATTGGGTCAAGATCGGATTGGAAAGCGAGGCGGAATCGCGAGGCCGAAGGCCGAGCTATTCCGCCGACTACATTAATAGTAAAAAATTACTAAAAAAACTGTGAAATAAAAAAAAAGTTTTAAAAACATAAAACCGACTTCCTAAAAAAAGTAGAACTAAAAAACTATTTAAAATAAAAATAGATAAACCGCCCTCAAAAATGTATGAAATAAAAACCTTAAAAAAAAACGAACCGTACAGTGGAAGGCGGTGCTAAAAAGGCTACACAAATCACAAAGGATATCATTCACATGTTTTCTTTCATGCATCATTTTTGCTTGCTTTAGCACCGCCTTCAACTCTAGGGTTCGTTTTTTTTTTTAGGTTTTTATTTCATATATTTTTAAAGGCGGTTTATCTATTTTTATTTTAAATAGTTTTTTAGTTCTACTTTTTTTAGGAAGTCGGTTTTATGTTTTTTAAAACTTTTTTTTTTGATGCTACTATTCAACCTTTTGGAGACATAAGAGTCTCTATAGTGTACCACTACTCAACCTTTTGGTGATATAAGATTCTTCAGTGTACTAATATTTAACCTTTTCGTGATGTAAAACTATTTTTTGGTACGACTACTTCGTTCGTTTTTGCCACTCTCGGTCAGCATACAGTGTGCAGATTAGCACTGGTAGTTTTTGAGTGAAGTACAATGGTGAGTCTATCTCATCCTTCCGAAATCATTAAGGTAAGCTGTGTACATGTCATTCAGTATTTAGCATAGGCGGCATAATTTGCCTGCGAATTAAATTTTACTGATAAACACCCTAGGTGTGTTTACTTTACTTTTGTTGCGCCTTCACAAATTTGAAGATTTATAAATAAATAAAATAATAAATAAATAAATATCCATTTATTTCAGACATACAATTTCGTTTTATACATTGGTACATAAAAAATAGAATGCGTTCATCCAGTATGCCTGAAAAAGGTATAGGCGCAGTTTTACAATGTAACCTATGTAACAAGTTGAACATTGTACTGGTTTTAAGCCTAGCCTATGAAGGTAACATAGGTCGAACAGGTTGAAGAGTACGTATATCTCGGTCAAATTCTGCGGCTTGGTAGACAAGGTCTGCTAAAGGAGGTCGAGAGACGAATTCAACTGGGTTGGGCTGCCTTCGGAAAGTTAAAATTCGCCCTGAGGTCTGATCTTCCGCAAAATTTAAAAACCCGTATATATGACCAGTGTGTCCTCCCGGTTATGACGTACGGGTGTGAAACGTGGACGCTGACGGTCGGTGTTGTCCAAAGGTTGAAAGTTGCCCAGCGAGCAATGGAGCGAGCCATGCTGGGAATAACGCTACGTGATATGGTGCGTAACGAGGCAATCCGCCGACGCACCAAAGTAGTCGATATTGGATACCGGGTGGCTAAGCTCAAGTGGCAATGGGCTGGGCACGTCAGCCGAAGAGACGACGACCGCTGGAGTAACCGTGTCCTACACTGGCGGCCGTGGACAGGAAAACGGAGTGTGGGAAGACCACCCGCCAGGTGGGACGACGACATCAAGTACGTCGGCGGAAAGCAGTGGTTCCGTACCGCTGAAGGCCGGGAGGACTGGAGGAAAATTGGAGAGGCGTATGTCCAGCAGTGGACGCTTACACGCTGACTGACTGACTGACTGACATGAAGGTAATGATTGACAATTTATTTATTTATTAGTAAGAAGGAAAACATGGAAAAAAACAAAGAACAATGATAACAATAATCAAACGAAGAAAAAATAAGCAAGTAATAATAATAATATTTGCACTTATAACTTATATATAGCGAAGAGTGTCTATCCACTTTTGTGTTTAATTTAGGCGTTCCTGCAGGTTAACTTAACCGATAAAGTTAGTAGAAGTTAGAGAGTCTATAAAAGGAAGTGCTTGTAAAGGTATATGTAAAAATTACATATATCAATAGATATAATTTATATATATATATATATAAGAGTAATGAAAATGAGGGTGTGTAATAGAACGTGTCTGTGTGTGAATGTGAAAGTGAGAGGGTGTGTGTGAGGGTGCGTTGTATCTATGCGTGCGTTGTATTTATGTGATCTAGGCCGCCAGTTTTCTTCACCAATTCGATGAAGCAGCGTCGCCATATTATTTTTGTCACAAAGTTACTCCTATGCGAGGCTTACTCAGCTAAATTGCTGCCTAACAGTAACTTGAACACCTCTATGCAGTTTTTCTGTCGCCATCTTTCTAGTACCTATAATAAGGGTTTCGTTGTAATCGTCGCATAAAAATAACAAGTAAATGCATCGAAAGTGTCCACCGATGACCCCCAGTGCCCCTAGGAACTCTAACTAGCATTTTGCTCAAGACATTTTTTTTCTTTATAAAAATAATAAATGTCAATTTGGAATGAGTAATTGGAGATTGGAGTAGTGTAAGTAATACGTAAAAAAAATTTTTCTGTAAAGGTTTTTCGCATTTAGGCTTTACAACGAGTATAAACAAAATAAATTGATAAATAATGTTGGTTCCTGTTTGTGCATACATACATAATTTTTTATTTTCTGATTAAATTGTGTGTAACAATGGAACAAAATAAAACATTCCTTCATATAGGGTGCACACAAGTTTACATTTCACAATATCTACTTTCCAAACAGAAGCACGTTTAGTAGCATTGGCATTGCATTTATATTACCCTAAGAAAGATGACTTGATCGGATTTTCAAAAACATCAAGAAGAAAATTCATACTGAATCCATGAATTTGTATCCCGTTTTGTGTTTGAACTACATTCAACTGGAACTGTAGAATTTTTTTTCTGTTTGCTGTGCCGAACAAAGTTGTTGAATCACCGGGTGGTAGGCTGTTTCAACGAAACCCTGACACCTGACATCGCAATTTTCTGATTTTAATACTGGTTGTATAATGTATAATGTATGGCAACTATGGAACCACTATATACTATTTTTGAGGCATAAAAGTTCCATAACCGATATTTGGAGACAAAATATCACAATGACAACATCTATAACACTACTGTTTAACAATAGGTTCAAAAAAAGGTGTATAACCGTTTTGTAAACACTGCTACATCACCAGTTGAGTAAAATTGATGGAGTTACCACTATACAGAAATACGGTGATAAAGTAGTTAACAAAAAGCGTTTACACAGCAAAACATATCTAAGAGCTAAAAAGTGATGTAAGAAACGTTTTTAAAACGTTACCTGGACGTAGTTATATGTCAAGTTGTATAAAATGCTTTATACACATTTACAACACAGTGCTACGAAACATTTACTAAACAGTGTTACGAGCAAAAACTTTCTATTAGTTGCTACTAGTGTCCGACCGAAAGTGTACTTTCACTTTCGGCCGAAAGCCATAGCCGAAGCCGAAAGCTGTAGCCGAAAGTATGTATAGTATTTAAGTACTTAGTTGGTTAGTTATGCCTTGTTTAGGTAGAAGGATATGCAAGTGACAATAAAAGGTATTTAAAATTATGGGAAATTTGAAAGAAAGCGTGTGTGTACCTGCGCCGGCCGCCAATCGCGTAATCACGTCGCGTGCGCGCGGTCGGCCGGTTTGACTGTCTAACAACTTTCGGTTGGGCCGAAAGTAACCACTACTTTCGGCCGAAACCGTAAGTTTGCCGAATGTGGCAAATATTGGCCGAAAGGCCGAAAGCCGAAAGCCGAAACCGAATATTCGGTCGGACACTAGTTGCTACTACAGAACATAAATACTTCTGCATGCTAACTATATCAACTTCATATCACTGAAAGCTGAGTATGTTGCTTTTTCACAGCAAATTATGCTACTTGGGACCGCACTGAATGAAACGGCGGTCGAAACGACTATGTAAATAGTTCGTGTTTTCGTCGTGTTTTCAGTGTAGCCGACATGAAATGAAGGGAAACACCGACATGGCACCTAGTTCACCAAGGTGTTATGCCCTGACATCATGGATGTTGTAGGTGACGTAGCCGAGCGTGTCAGTTTCCATAAAAAAAAATTGTAGTTGATGCAGCCACGCCAACCAAACCAACCAACAAGCCAACCAACAGCGTATGAAACCGTTTATTATGGAATACCACAGAACAATGATCGGGCCACACCGCCCGCGCTCGGCCCCACAAGACCGGACTTTTTTGCTCTGTGATGGAATACCATAGAAAAAATATTAGGTACCTAAATGGTGATGATTAGTTAAAATGCTTCACGCTCTATTCGGTAGATGGCGGCGCGCGCATACACTTTTTTGGTTTCTTCTATGGGAACCCCCGTGATTTTTTTTACTTTTTCTTATTTTTATTATTTGTTGTTATATCGGCCATAATATAATAACACATATTCTGTGAAAATTTCAACGGGCTACCTATTACGGTTCAAGGGATACAGCCCTCGGACAGACAGACGGACGGACGGACGGTCAGAGAGGTGGACGGACGGACAGACAGACAGACGGCGTATGCTTAGTAATAGGGTCACGCACCGGATACGGAACCCTAAAAAACTTACTCCAAAATGGCGACCATCCAAGGAAACTCGCCATAAAGAGCTGCACCGCCATCGTAGCCAGTTATTTGAAATCCCACGCCATTCGGGTTCCTCCAACCGCAGCTCGATTTCGTTTTCTCCGCTATCCAAAGAATATGTCTTTCATTAAATAAATTTTTAACCCCCGACGCAAAAAGAAGGGTGTTATAATATAAGGTCTTTTTTTAGTAGGTAACGATACGCTAAGGGGTGTATGTGTATGATCTGTTCCCATACCAATTTTTTGACGTGATGACGTCACGTCTTATAAATTGATGAACACCGGCTGCACGCACGAAGAAGTGTCACGTTCCATCTGAACCTATGTGTGCAAGCGAGAGCGCGTAACAAGCGATAGAGAGGCATATACAATAGTAGGAAATACAAAATATATTTGTCCGTCTTTTGCGAGCCTCGAGCCGGCGGCGGGAGGCAGGCCTCCAAGCACGCCGGTGGGTGCAGGCCGTGGCTACGGCGCTCTCCGGGACGACGCGAGACAAGCTACGAGCGATAGGTGGTGGTACTAGACACGTAGGCCACCACCACCCCCGGAGAGCTCCGTATCCGTCGGACTGCGGGGCGACGTCACACAGCTCTTCTATCTTTGTTGGCCCTCTTGCGTGCGTCGCTGTTGCGTACGGCGCTGCACCGGTAGCGGAGGCTGCAAGCGCGACACAGGGCCGCGATAGCCCCAAGCTAACCGGTGGCGGCAGACTTCGTCCCGTCGTAGCTGGAGTGGCGGGGCGTGTCCCTGGTTCGTCATCCTCACCGGCAGACGCGGGCGCTGGTTGCGAAAGAATCAGCAGGTCTTGTCACTGGATCCGGCCACACCGCGAGGAGGGCGAGGCGTGTTGACTGGGACGCGCGACGTCACTTGTCCCTCCTCTGACACAGCGGGGTAGTGAGCGCTGAGGCGGTGTCGCCGGTAATCCACTGCCGAGGCTGTCGGGTAACCGGTTTTATAAAATTTAAATTTTTTCAAATATTCAGAAAAAAAAAATTTATCCCCTGTCAATCTGACAGCTTTTCCTCTTAATATTGTTAGTTTTTAAAGTACTCACATTTGCGATTTAAGAATTAAACTTCTAAGCACGATAAAGTATTATAAACTGATTTTGTATCTGACTTCGCACTTTATATACTTTATGACGTCATCACGTAAAACTATCGTCCGTAAACCGACTTTACAGACAACCAATTTTTTTTATACGATGTAAAAACCTACTCACTCCTCAAATTTAATACGTGAAGTGCGCGTATTTCACCTTAATAAGTACGTTTTTATATCGTAAAAAAAAAATGGTATGGGGAACGTGATCAGTATCTGATACACATATTTACACCCCTTAGCGTTACCTACTAAAAAAAGACCTTATGTAAGTTTAACGTTCATGTGTGTATGGGTGTTTTTGTTTTATATAATCCGGTGGGGAT
This sequence comes from Nematopogon swammerdamellus, assembly GCA_946902875.1. NCBI lineage: Eukaryota > Metazoa > Arthropoda > Insecta > Lepidoptera > Adelidae > Nematopogon > Nematopogon swammerdamellus. The sequence goes on along the minus strand of OX336348.1, from coordinate 7,463,073 downwards.
GAGTCTGAGGGTCCAAAGCACTTGCTCTGACCAGCCAATATCACCTCCGAGAAGGCAGGTGCTATAACGGAGACTTCCCTTCAGGTTAGACTGCTGGCTATACTGGACTAGAAGAGGAGAACACAACCGAGGCTGCTATGCGGTCATCTTACTTCCAGTACGGTATTAGTCAGTAAATCTATTAAATACCAACCAACCCAGTCGGCTAAAATTTGAGCCTACCACCTAGCAAGGGGTAAGGTGTGTCTCCTGTGGCATCGTAGCTCCCAAACGGATGGACCGATTTCGATGCGGTTTTTTTATTGGATAGCTCTTAGCTTAAATATAATCAAGTAATTAAGTTATAAAAAAATATTACCTTAAAAAGTAGACCGATTTGCATGCAGTTTTTTAGACTTGGCATTCTAACTCGAGTCATCTCTTTCAAACAATGTCTAAACCTGTTCTATACTATATAATTAATAAACGTTATATTTGTGTACCTAACTTTTAGGTTTCCGTATCCCGTACGGAATCCTATCATTGGCTGATACTAAGCCTACGCCGCGCCGTAGTATATTTGGAACCGTAATAGCCGGTTGAAATTTTCACAGAATATGTGTTACTAATTATGGTGGATATAACAATAAATAATAAAATATAGAAAAGGTCAAAAATTAAGGGGACCACAATAAACGTGTAATTTTTTTATAAGTTTTTTTGTGGTGCAGAAACGGAAACATTGCGGAAACCTAGTTGCGCGAGTCCGTCTCGCACTTGGCCGGTTTTTTTACTAGCTGTTGTGCCCGCGACTCAAATTTCAAAATCAAATCAAAATATACTTTATTGTACACCATAAAAAGGAACACAACAGGCGAGTTTAATGCAAAGTAGCATTCTTTACAAACTAACCTTTGGCATGTGGAGAAGCTGATAGGGCGGACATTGCAGTGCAAGAGAGAAGCTTGAAAAATAAAACTATTAAATAAATGGACACAAACAATAGGTACATAGATAAATACATATAATAAATACTATAAGGTACGTACATATTATATTTATGCATAAACTACATATACATATGTAAACATATATTTTATATATAATATAAAACCATCTGAATAAAAGTTACAAGAACGTAATTAAGGGAAATTTATATTACTCGTCGCCGTCAGAATGAGATAGAAACAGTTTGCGAATACGTTCTCTAAACATGTGGATAGTAGTGCAGCGCCGTACCTGTTCAGGCAAATGATTTCACATGCGAGCCGCATTGACTGTGAATGATTGCTAGAGGTAGATTGTCAGATGATTTGATTGGTTTTTATTATTTGCTGTATTAATTTATTTGTATTAATTAATTAATTAGACTAGATTTATTAGACCGTCGCACTAGGCAGAGTGCTCATGAAGATGGGCCATACACTTGGCACAGATTACTTAATATGCACTTGGCCCGAAACGTCGAGCCACATAGCTCGGAGTGGAACCGTGAGTAAAGCTGCTTTGATTTAAAACAATATCTAACAACCACGGTAATTAAAAAACCCGTATAATTTATTAGAGTTTGCTCTAATAATCAAATCACACCGAGTTTGAGGCTTGTGTGTATTATTGTTTTTACGCTAGAGTAAACAATAAAAAAAAAACAATAAAAAAAAACTTTTTGTTTTTTTAATTATTTGTTATGACATCCGCCCTAATAAATAACACATATTTTGTGAAAATTTATACTATTGCGGTTCAATAGATTTAAAGGTAGATTTCGGTCTTTAAAAGTAGGACGAACGAACGGCGTAGGCCTAGTAATAAGAACCCTAAAACCAAGAAAACAAGGAAAGAGCCGTAGAAAATGCTGAAGTCGGGGAGCGTGTAGAAGGATACCGACTACCTACAGCATTTCCTACCGCTCTTTCCTCGTTTTTAATCGGGGCTTTTAATGTACATTTTATAAGTTGCACAGAGAAAGATGAATGGGGACATCGAATACTGACCGCAATGAAAGTGTGAATAACGAGAACGCACCTCTATGGGAATTAGCATTCGACGTCTTTACTTGGCCGCCTTGCTCCGGCGGCGCCTGCGTCGTCGACTCCGGGAAGACGCTGGACGGCTTTACTTGGCCGCCTTGTTCCGGCGGCGCCTGCGTCGACAAAGGCGGTGAGAAGATGCTGTCGATTATGGATTCGATATCACTCTGGTTTTGCGCCTGCGTCGTCGACTCCGGGAAGACGCTGGACGGCTTTACTTGGCCGCCTTGTTCCGGCGGCGCCTGCGTCGACGAAGGCGGTGAGAAGATGCTGTCGATTAAGGATTCGATGTCACTCTGGTTTTGCGCCTGCGTCGTCGACTCGGGGAAGACGCTGGACGGCTTTACTTGGCCGCCTTGTTCCGGCGGCGCCTGCGTCGATGAAGGCGGTGAGAAGATGCTGTCGATTATGAATTCGATGTCACTCTGGTTTTGCGCCTGCGTCTTCGACTCCGGGAAGACGCTGGACGGCTTTACTTGACCGCCTTGTTCCGGCGGCGCCTGCGTCGACGAAGGCGGTGAGAAGATGCTTTCGATTATGGATTCGATGTCACTCGGGTTTTGCGCCTGCGTCGTCGACTCCGGGAAGACGCTGGACGGCTTTACTTGGCCGCCTTGTTCCGGCGGCGCCTGCGTCGACGAAGGCGGTGAGAAGATGCTTTCGATTATGGATTCGATGTCACTCGGGTTTTGCGCCTGCGTCGTCGACTCCGGGAAGACGCTGGACGGCTTTACTTGGCCGCCTTGTTCCGGCGGCGCCTGCGTCGACGAAGGCGGTGAGAAGATGCTGGCGATTATGGATTCGATATCACTCTGGTTTTGCGCCTGCGTCGTCGACTCCGGGAAGACGGTGGACGTCTTTACTTGGCCGCATTGCTCCGGCGGCGCCTGCGTCGTCGACTCCGCGAAAACGGTGGACGGCTTTACTTGGCCGCCTTGTTCCGGCGGCGCATGCGTCGACGAAGATGGTGAGAAGATGCTGGCGATTATGGATTCGATGTCACTCTGGTTTTGCGCCTGCGTCGTCGACTTCGGGAAGACGGTGGACGGGTTTACTTGGCCGCCCTGCTCCGGCGGCGCCTGCGTCGTCAACTCCGGGAAAACGGTGGTCGGCTTTACAGGCGGCGCCTGCGTCGACGAAGGCGGTGAGAAGATGCTGGCGATTAGGGATTCGGTGTCACTCTCGTTTTGCGCCGGACGGACACTGCCGGTAAGGAAGACTAGCGCTATTGCAAGAAGCATCCTCATTCTGAAAGATATATATACAGGGTTCATGTATACCTATTTCTACATAAGTAGAACTGTATATGATTTTAGTACAAATTATAGTTGTAAAATACTTTTATGTTAATTAATTTATTAATATTAGATAATAAAAGAATAATTAATATTAAAAACTAAGCTATCTTAAAAATTCATTATAAGAAAATAAACTATAAATTAAATACAACTATTACAAATAGCGCTCTAGCGGTCGATATAGACCGCTCCAGCGTCAACGGGTACAAATGAAGAAAAAAGGAGGGTTGCACCGGTTGAGCGTCGGGGGTGCGGTGGAAGCGCTGGACGTCTTTACTTGGCTGTATTGCTCCGGCGGCGGCGCCTGCGTCGTCAACTCCGGGAAAACGGTGGTCGGCCTTACAGGCGGCGCCTGCGTCGACGAAGGCGGTGAGAAGACGCTGGCGATAAGGGATTGGATGTCACTCTCGTTTTGCGCCGGACGGACGCCGCCGGTAAGGCAGACTAGCGCTATTGCAAGAAGGATCCTCATTCTGAAAGTTATACAAGGTGTCCCAAAAGTCAACGTTATCCCTTGGAGGGCTGATAGGCCAGCTCATTACTGACCAGAATATCACAATATGAACTTAATAAAAAATCGTTAGTTTTCGAGATATTCGCACTTTTATAAAGAAAATCAACATCTACAACTAGATCAGTTTTTCGAGTGCCACAGGTACAAAATTCTATATTCTAAGATTCTATTTATTGTTACGCAATCTGTACAGTCCTGCTATTGATCACAGTCAAAAAAAAAAAAAAACAAATTACGAACAGTCTAATACCCTTAAAAGGGCAGTACAAAAGCTAGCCAGAAAATTTATAGATAAAGCCATTTTGTGTGCTTTTGTACCGCCTCCAACTCTATTATTTATACCACCTGTGGGGCCGGTACTTTAAAAGAATAGCCCCATTGCATCTCTTCCCGTGTATGTCGTAAAAGGCGACTAAGGGATATGACTCCCTTCTTATATTACTAGGTGGTAGGGTTTAACCCGCCCGGGTTGGTACCACCGCACTGAATGAAAGGTCGGTCGAAACGGCTATGTAAATAGTTTGTGTTTTCCGTCCAGTTCAGTGTAGCCGGCACAACCGAAGGGAAGCGCTGACGTGGCACCAAGTTCATCCGGTGTTATGGGCTGACATCACGGATGTTGTAGGTGATGTAGCCACGCGTGTCAGTTTCCATAAAAAAAAAAAAAAAAAACCTATTTATTAGTTTATTACCTACAAACTTTTGTGGCGCTACGAAAATCTAAGCCTGAGGCGCCTCACTCACAGGTCACTGCCAATGGCATAGGATTATGAATGATTGACAACCATTTTGACAAGTGAAAGAATGTGAGAGTGAAAGCCGTATGTAAATCCATAAAGTGGTTCTCGAGTTACAAGGATATTCATATATTGAAGTAGGTATGTTACACGGTCGGTCGCCGGTAGAAACTTAGCTTTATTTATTATTTCTTTAATATCACGCTTTTTCTCTTGCATACATGTCCATATTAATCCTATATACATTTTTATTAATATAAATACAAACAAAAACTCAAAAAACGGTAAAGTTCCGCCGGCGGCGGCGGCGCGGCGGGAGGTTTAGACCTCCAACTCCTCCAAGCACGCCGGCGGGTGCAGACCGTGGCTACGGAGCTCTCCGAGACGACGCGAAACAAGCTACGAGCGATAGGTGGTGGTACTAGACTCTTAGGCCACCACCACCCCCATCTCGGAAAGCTTCATATTCGCCGGACTGCGGGGCAACGTCACGCAGCTCTTCCATCCTTCTTCGGCCTCGTATTAAATATTTATTATTAGGTTTTAATTTTAATTAACACGGTTGGCTACATCACCTACAACGTCCGTGATGTCAGCCCATAACACCGGGTGAACTAGGTGCCATGTCAGTGCTTCCCCCTTTGATCGTGCCGGCTACACTGAGCTGGTCGAAAAACACAAACTATTTACATAGCCGTTTGGACCGACGTTTCATTCAGTGCGGTGGTACCAACCCGGGCGGGTTAAACCCTACCACCAAGTAAGATTAGGAGGGAAGGGACCTACAGTTTTACGAGGAATCGGAACCTCGGTCAGCCTCCAACGGTCCAGCGGTCACCCATCCAAGAACTGACCGCACCCAGCGTTGCTTAACATTCAATAGCGACAGTTGACTGTCTGCACCACTGAGCTATCGATGCTTACGTATTTCAATTTTCAACGTAAGACTGGTTTACTGAGTGGCCGGTAGAACCACAGGTAGAACGAGGAAAATCTATAGATTAACCTAAGACATATGAATCAATATCAATGAAGGTGTACGTACAGTCTTGGTTTTCCACAACTGTATTGTCTAAAATAAATAAAAAAGTTTATTTATAAATTAAAAAAACCCGACTGCGTAAAAAATTTACTTTAAATAAAAACTGAAAAGAAAAAAACAAGTCCAGTAGTCTAGAACTCTGTTAAGTAATATTGACTAACTACACCATTGAAAAATAGTTTCATGATCTATACACACATATAATAAAACAAATAATAAACTCTAATGCGGAACATAGCGACTTTAACAGTCGGGACCCATTATTGGGAAAATTTCAATGGGTCCCGACTGTTAAAGTCGCTATGTTCCGCATTAGAGTTTATTATTTGTTTTATTATATGTGTGTATAGATCATGAAACTATTTTTCAATGGTGTAGTTAGTCAATATTACTTAACAGAGTTCTAGACTACTGGACTTGTTTTTTTCTTTTCAGTTTTTATTTAAAGTAAATTTTTTACGCAGTCGGGTTTTTTTATTTTTAAATAAACTTTTTTTATTTTACACTTTTTAGTTTGTAACTTTTTTGTTTATGATTGTATCAGCACGAAATAAAATTTATTGGATTTTACAATGTATCCTCCTTCTAGAAAAAATATCATTTGATAAAGTTAATGCAATGAAAAGGACTTATGACCTTAGAAAGTCCCGAGAACGAGTAAAAATATGACAGAATCTTAATTTCTTAATTCATTTAAAAAAAGACTGACAACATTGAGAGCTTCATTTTCTTTTAAAAAGTTCGCTAATTTACGCCCTTTCCAACGGTATACCAAATGTCACACAAATAATTCACTATGTGGTCAAAATTAGGGACATAGACCAGAATAGAACGACAACACGGGCACTTTGCAACAGGGCCACTTACTTATCGGTGGTCGCTTCCCGTACTGAGAGCGTTTTCCCGAGCATTTTCAAATTTAGACCATGTACCGGTCGCGCGGGCACTTTGTTCAATTCTCCAATATTAATGTTTAGACTCTTGCAAATTATCTCTAATTTTGATCACATAGTGAATGATTTGTATAAAATGTGGTATACCTTTGGAAAGGGCGTAAACTAACAAACTTTTGACGTGATAACGTCACGTCTTATAAATTGATGAACACCGGCTGCACGCACGAAAAAGTGTCACGTTCCATCTGAGCCTGTGTGTGCAAGCGAGAGCGCGTAACAAGCGATATAGAGGCACAATCGGCCCAAGCGTCGGCTTGTACACATTTATCTCTCTGGTTCTAAAGTACCAGGGCAGCCGAAATTAAAAGGAGGTTACTCGTACCATAATATATTAAGCGCATTTGGCCGGTCGGAAAATATTTCAAATTTAGAATATTCATGTCTAAAGTACCAGGGCAGCAGAAATTTAAAGTAGTCTTACCACTTTATAACGTTATAACGTAAAACTGTCGTCCGTAAACCGACTTTACAGACAACCAATTTTTTTTTTCTAAGACAAGGATACATCGTAAAATTCAATAAATTTTATTTCGTGCTGATACAAACATGAACATAAAGTTACAAGGGTTTAAAGCTGGGATTTTGGTAATTTTCAAAAATAAAGAAAAAAAAATCGTATCTTAATACCACGTGATACCTGACAAAAGGTATGATGTGTCAAAACATTGCAAATGACCCCACTTACCTACAAAAAAAATTTTGTCGGTCGATGTGCCGAACACCCTGTATAATAATAAGAACTTTATCACAGCTCTACTAAAAGTTAAGTGAGAATGGTTGCTAACCAACTTTAAATCGTTATAGATCCTAAATGGTCACTCGAAATGAAAAATGGTAAGAGAAACCTAAAGATCATTTTCAAATACCTATTCAACGATACCCCACTTAACATAGTTAGTCAACTTTAATTTTTTTCTTTTTCACAATATGGCACCGCGCAGGACCCGTATGCGTCATATTAGTCTGCTGACGCGGTGGATCAGGTGCGCGTAGAGTGGGCGCAGATTGCGTCCGCGGCACGGGCGTCGGCAGCGGCGCGGGCGTCGGCGTATTTGGACACTTTGTAATATGTATAATTATAACTCGTTTGGATCAATTTGAAAGGTGGAAGGTCACATTCCATCGAAGAGAGAAAAAAAAACCGGTCAAGTGCGAGTAGGTCTCGCGCGCCGACATGTTTCCGTACCACAATGTAATTGGCTGGTAGGTACTGTACTTTAAAGTATGCACTATAATCAAAGCAAGTTTGACGCTTGTATGTATTACAGTCTTTACTTTCTTTATACTTTGACCACAATATTATAATTTAGTTTTGACAATTTTGCAAGTGACAATTTGAATTTATTTATCCATTTGTACTAAATGTATCTCTGAATACTTACATATTTTAATTTAATCTAATTTTATTTTATAAATTTGGTTAAGTTAAGTTGTGAAAATTTTAATTTATATCCATGTAATTCAAACCACAAAAAATTTGACAAAGGCTATTTTTTGCTCGTCGATACTATTTTTATTAATTTTTTTTTTATATAGTAGGTGCCACGGTTCGCTACGTCACCTACAACGTCCGTGATGTCAGCCCATAACACCGGGTGAACTAGGTGCCATGCCATGTCAGTGCTTACCTTCATTTCATGTCGGCTATACTGAACTGGACGGAAAACACGAACTACATATTACATAGCCGTTTCGACCGACGTTTTGCTCAGTCAGACAAATCACTACCTACCCATCACTATTTATTGACAATTGACTTATCCTGATTTTGTATATTGTCATCCAATGGAAATATGTTTTAAATAGATAAATAAAAAATAAATACGATAGAGCAGAATAAAAAAAAACACGTTTCTTGTATGGGGTAATTTTTTAATTTATGTTAGGAATATTATTTGTTAGAATTATATCCGCCATAATAACACAAATTTCAACAGGCTAATTATAACGGTTCAAAATATATGTACAGTCGTTTAATCGTAAGACAGACAGATGGGCGACAGCGGCGCGGCGTGAGTGGCTTCCGTAGTACGAATACGGAATCCTAAAAATGGTCTAACTTGGCCGGTTTTTGATACAATGACCTATGTGTTGCAAAACTGGTTCTCATGGCCACGGTATTTTGTCTATTTCTTTGATTCTCAGAAAATATTGATAGCATTATCCTTATATAAGCGACTGCATTATAAGGAAAATCTTATCGCTTCTGTCTGAATTAAGCTTTTAATAGTTAGATGTGCATCAAACGCTACCTCGGCATTTCAATTCAACTCCCGCCTTAGGTCGAGGAAACAGTCCCTGATTATATATATACAGGCGCGTAGCCAGGATTTGAATTGGGGGGGGGGGGGGGGGGGGGGGGGGGGGATTGTGCCAGCCCAGACAGAGGCTAGTTGGCTAGTAGAACAGGCACGTTTTGAGTTGTGGTAAAAGGGTTGCGACTTTTCGCGATACACATACGAACGGCGGAGGCGGCCGGCGGGGAGGAAGCAAGGTTCGAGTTCGAACGCCGAAAAATACTTCTGAATTTTAGAAATTCCAAAGATTTCGGGGGGAGATACGACACCCATATCCCCCCCCCCCCCCCCCCTCCCCTCCCCCCGTCTACGCGCCTGCATATAGAGGCAATGTAGGCAACTGCCTATGGCCAGGCCTCACGCACTCTATGTACTTGCGCGCGCTAACTACCGCCCGACGGGCCGCTGACACGCCGACCGGATTCGAACCTCGGACCTCTCGCATTAGAAGCCGATGCCCAAACCACTCGGCCATCCGCCGCTATGGACATAATAATAAGAATATATGTAGAAGCATATAATTTGTATTATGTACTAATAACAGATACTCAATAGGTACATAAATTACATAAACTACTTAGATCGGTACCTCAGGGGCGCCGACTTTTAGAAATCCTCGTGGGTGCTCATGCAATTTTTTTTATTGAACTATCATCATCATCATCAACGTGTTGCTGTCCACTGGTGGACATATGCTTCTCCAATTTTTCACTAATTCTCCCGGCACCCGGCAGCATGGATTCGCAAAACGTTCGCACAATGTTTTGCATTTGCCGCATTTACACATTCGCACGATGTACCTACGCATGTAGTGCTCCTATATTCTATATTGCATGGTATAGAATAATATAGGAGTACTATAACGTTCGCTATTCGTCGCGCCACTAGTGCGAATGTGTAAATGTGGCCGCTCAAAGGCTTGTAAGTAAATAAGGCACTTTTATCGTAGTTGAAATCCGATTACTGATCAGTTTTTATATCTATCGTCGTGGGTGCTCCGCACCCACTACTTACCCCTCGTGGGTGCTGGAGCCCCCGAGCACCCACGCAGTCGGCGCCTATGGGTACCTACCTATATCTGTAAATAATAAATGAAGTCACCTTTAATCCTTGAAATACCGAGGTTTAAAGGCTTGTGAATTTGTTTCGACTATTCCCGTAACCCAGTTTCAACTACCTAGATCCATAGAAGGACGAATCTGTGAAATTACAACACAACACCGACCACGACATGTATACACGGTGTTGCAACCCCAAGCGTAAAACCCGAAAGGGGGTGATTCTGTACGTGAAATAGAACAACTTTTGTTCAACGACTTTTTAATTTAAAGAAAAAAAAATTTTTTTTCTCCATACATTTTGAGAATAGGTATTGAAAATTTCATTCTTTGGGCAACTCAGCCCACAGCCCACTCAGCCCGCAGGCTTAAATGACCACTATGAAATATGTATATTTTTTTTCATAGTCAACTCAGCCCGCGGGCCCAGTTGACAAATTTGAAACTCTAATATATTATTATTATGTGAATGAAAGATTATATTATTTCAAAGCATTTTTAAATAGAAATTAAATTAGGCCCGTATGCTTACTTTCCACTGTGGTTGCATAAAGAATGGAATTTTTATTTTTTTTCAAATAAATTTTTTTCGCCGCAGAAGTTGTTTAGTTTCACATATAGAATAACCCCCTTATGTCATCAGTTAAAATATTACGGGGGCAACTGCAACAACGTGTATAAGTAATCTGTGCCGACCACCACGATTCGCAAGGTTCGAAACCTACCCATTCGGAAAGCTTGTCGGAAAGACACGAAGACTGATGCATGACCCGGTGAAATGATCGTGCCAAGGTGAAAGGTGGCTAGCCTGTCGCCCTTCATCACGGCATCCCTCAGTCGCCTTTTATGAAATGCACAGTGAATGATGCAGTGGGGCTATTATTTTTAAGTGTCGGCCCCACACGCTAATTCGTTCCCTTTCAATAGTAGGTAACGATACGCTAAGTGGTGTTATGTGTATCAGATACTAATCACGTTCCCATATAATTGTTTTTTAACGATATAAAAAACATACTTATTAAGGTGAAATACGCGCACTTCACGTATTAAATTTGAAGAGTGAGTAGGTTTTTTATATCTTAAAAAAAAATTGGCATGGGAACGTGATCAGTATCTGATACACATACACCCCTTAGCGTATCGTTACCTACTAATGAAAGACCTTATATAACTATTCATATTTTAAAGAGCATGAATTAGAGGGTGTTTACCTTAGTTTTATTCACATTTGGCACATTTAATATTTTATAACAAAACAAAATGATGTACCTACGAGCTCGCACAAACACAAAACCAGTCTGAGGAAGTTATCCTCAAGAGTGAAGTCAAGCAAGACACGAGACAACGCACGGTCGGCATCACGGGGCGGGGCGGAGCTCGCACGACGTGCGTACTTAATTGTCTTTGTGAGCGCATTGAACGAAGAACGTCTCATGTACTTGGACCAGAGGTGATACCGGACCTAGCCCAGAACACGGCCTTCAGCACGAACACGGGAAGTCAAGCAACCGGTCGCGGTGCCATCATATGCCCAGTTGGAATTATTGGCGGAATTCCTCGAGGGACACCGACAGCTTGCCACGGGCATGCTGCGAACCATGGACGCCCGTCGCAGAGCCAAGCAGCTTTGGGCCACTGTAGCTATTCGGCTAAATGCTGTCGGTGGAGCTCGTCGTGACGGACCGAGCTGGCTAAAAGTAAGTACCTATTATCTAATTGACTTAGGTTATTAGGTTCCTATAGGTATTGTTTCACACCACCATCCTACATACATATGGTTTGAAGCTTTATTTTATTACTCAACATCTAAAATGTACACGATTGCACTGCATACATTAATTAATAAATTCCTAACCTAAAAGTGTATAGAGAGATTTAGTTTTTTAGTTTAAAACCAAAGTTGTTCATATTAGTCTTCGGAATAAACGTATGCACTAGAAACACCCTACACATTAACCATTATTTTGTTTGTTGTTTTGCATGTTGCCTGTTTATGCTTTTTATTAAGTTCAGAGAACCGGATTTGATTCAGGGTCTTGCAGTATTTTTTTTTTTCACTTAAAAGTACATATATTTCTGTGGTTATGTGGCAGAAGCAGACATATACATTTTTTCCAGTATTGAGTTATAAATACCAAAATTTCGGTAAAAATGCGCTCTTTAATATGGTAAAAACAAACATGTCGTAAGTAATACCCAAAGCCATGTATTTCCCTTCGACCAAACAGTACATGTCATAAAAATCGCAATAACGTATGCCAAAACAGTACAAGTAGCGACATGTCTTATTTTGCCATATAAGAAAATCAACAAATAGCGACATGTCGAAGTACATGTCATAGACATCACAATAACGTATACCAAAAACTATTTAAAAAAAATATTAAAACCGCCTTCAAAAATGTATGAAATAAAAAAAAATCGAACCCTAGAGTTGAAGGCGGTGCTAAAGAAGGCTACACAAATCACAAAGGATATCATCCACTCATGTTTTCTTTTATGCTTCATTTTTTCTTACTTTACCGCCTTCAACTCTAGGGTTTGATTTTTTTATTTCATACATTTTTGAAGGCGGTTTTTATATTGTTTTAAATAGTTTTTTATTTCACAGTTTTTTTAGTAATTTTTTGCTATGTACTCGGCGGAATCGCTCGGCCTCGCGATTTCGCCTCGCTTTCCAATCCGATCTTGCCCAAATTAAAATGGAACCACCTCAGGGTTATCCCCTTTCAATCAAAAAAAGAATTTTCAAAATCGGCCCGATCCACAATTGACGGAGTTGAAGCCGAGCCGCCCGCCGAGCTGAGTTGCGGTGCGCGGCACCCTCAGAGCGGGCTTCCTGGGCGATGATGACCCACCGTCCTTAGGAACGATCGCGACCGCTACCAATACGATCGCGACCTCCCCTGTCGAGGGATATGTACCTCTGCGACCCGCGCGACCCGACGTGAGTCGTGTCGTCCGCTCCGCGGAGGAGAGCGGGAATAGACGGGCGCGGATGCGCGGGCGACGCGGGAATAAGAAAACACGCGTCTACGGTACAATGGCGCCGGACGGTGTACTCCGCGACTGTGCCGGTCAGAGCACGTTACGGCGGCGGCAGAGAGGTCACAACTTGCGAAATCTATAGATGCACGTACGGCGTGTACGTGACTCGCTTACGCTGCGCGAGCCGACTGGCAGCTATGCGCCTGTGAGACCGAACTCTACCGGGGCCCTACAACCACGCCATGGTGGGAGGTCACCCGATGAGGATCCCGAGGATCAGGTCTGCAGCAGGCTAACACGGCGACACAGATCGGCTCACCTCAAGTCAGCTTCGCCGCAGCCCCGCCCCAACCGAAGCCCTAGCCACCCAAGGCGGAAAGCGCGACTGAAGGAACGAAGGTCTCCGACGAATCCAGTGGCTGACGAGAGGCTAGTTCGACTCCGGAGTGAACGTAGCGCACGAGGCGAGTGTGGCAGAAGAACTCACTGGGAATCTGGAATCTGCATCTGTAAAAAAGGTATTAGTCGTAAGACTATCACACCGCTACCGGTCTTTTTTGCGCGGTAGACCGCGCGAGGCCTGCCGTCACTTTGTCCGCCCTATATAAAATAGGGCAGTCGCCGAGGCCGGCCGGCTGGCGATTTAGTAGCGGTCACTTCGTCCGCCCTAAGTTAGGGCGGTCGCAGTGACCGACTGCTGGCTAGGGGTGAGCGGCATCGAAGCCGCTACTGCTGCTGGCACGTTCTGCAGTCTCTCGACTGCTGCAGCTGCCTGTGGTGTGGAGAAAAGCGAATGAGTCGCGAATGTAGGTCGAACCGCCTGCTTGCTCGACGCTTGCTGGAAGAAAAACATGTCCGCCAGTTCGATTATCACAGTGAAGAAGAACTGGCAAGAAACTTCACTGGGTTGCTTCCTGGACGTCGGCGGCTGCGCGGCGTGGAGGCTCTGGACCTGCGAAGTTAAACGGATGTGTTAGTATCGACAGGGGGCGCCTGGTCGATGGATCCCGCAGTCGGTAGTCGCAAGCGCTAGCGATCAGCGGGTTGTCGTGTCGGTACGCCCCCTTGAAGAAGCCCGTGGACAGCTTCTGGAGATACTCCTCCAGCGGTGCTATCCCTAGGTCTCTGTGCAGGTTGGCGTTTCTATGGTACCAGGGCGCACCTGTGGCGATGCGCAAGAATTTGTGTTGCCTGACCCTCACCTTGTTGATGAGTCCTTTGGCCGCATGCGCCCACGCCGGTGAGGCGTAGGTCATGACAGGTCTGATGCAGGTTTTGTAAATTGTCAGCTTATTTCTAAGTGACAATTTACTTTTCCTGTTCAACATGGGGTACAGGCGGCCACAAATACTTGCGGCTCTAGCGGTCACGTTTTTGATGTGAGTCGCAAACGTGAGCCTTCTGTCCAGCGTGACGCCCAGGTACTTCACCTCGGCGACCCAGGGTATGGCACCGCCGAAGATCTGCACCTGTTTGGGAGGTAAAATCGGCTTATTAGTCCGGCTAAAGATGATGGCCTGACTCTTGTCGGGGTTGACCTCGACCCTCCACTTCCTGAACCAGTGTTCGAGAGCGGAGGCGGCCTGCTGCAGCAGCTTTACGATACGCTGGATCGGTCTGCATCTGTAATAGAGAGCGGTGTCGTCGGCGAACAGCGCCAGCTGGACCTGTGGATGGGAAGGCATGTCGTTGGCGAAGAGTACAAACAGGAGCGGTGATAACACCGACCCCTGCGGTACCCCTGCCGTTATCGGTCGGTGGGTGGAGCGCGCTCCTTCTACGCGTGCGCTAAGGGTCCTTCCCGTGAGAAAGTCTCGTATTGTGAGTACGAGGCTATCTGGCACACCGATCTCATACAGCTTGTATATGAGGCCGTTGTGCCAGACCTTGTCGAAGGCCTTCGCGACGTCGAAGAAGAGCGCGCCCGTGTGCTGGAGTCTCCGCCGCGCGAATCCGTCCAGCACGTGCTCTACTATCCTATGGAGTTGGTGGGTACACGAATGTTTCGGGCGAAAGCCGAACTGCTCGTTTCGTAGAATCTTGTTAGATTCCACGAATCCGGACAGTCGGTTGTGGATGATTCGCTCGTAGAGCTTCCCCAGTGTGCTGAGTAGACTGGTGGGCCTGTAGCTCTCTGGTTTGGACTTGTCTTTGCCCGGCTTGGCCAGGCTGATGACTTCGGCTGCCTTCCATGCCTTCGGAAAGTGGCATTGAGCGAGTGAAGCATTGAAAATAATTAATATTATTGTCATAATGTTTTCCGGAAGGCACTTCAGGACTTTGTTGCCGATGCCATCGGCGCCGGCCGCCTTCTTGACTTTCAGAGCCCGCACCAGAGGGCGCAGCTCATCTTCTGTGACGGGTGCAATGGTCGTGACGGGTGGCTGGGTTACTCTACGAGCTACCTCTTCCTCAACCATGGCGACGTGTTCGGCATCCGCTCGCTGGCGGCTTACCGAACATTGTCGCTCTAAGCTGTCCGCGATCACCTCGGCTTTCTCCTCATCATCGAATGCGGGTGTAGTGTGTGGTGGTTGCCTCTGCAGAGGCGGCATCGAGAGCAAGGGCTCGGCCTTGAGTGCTTTGGTCGTACGCCAGAGGGCGTCGCTGCCGGGCTCGATACCCGCTAGATGTGCTTCCCAGCGGTTGTTACGGAGCTCTGAGATGGTCTCCTTCACCTCTCTCTGCAGAGCTCGGTAACGCGCTCGGTTGTCATCGAGCGGGTATCGGTAGTAGCGCCTCATGGCCGAGTTTTTCCTCGTGAGGAGGTCCCGCACGTCATCCGGGAGGCGCGGACGAGTGTTGCCGTCGTCCGGCACCTCTCTGGAGGCCGCTACGATGCTCGCCTTTATGGTGCTTGTGAGTGTACCTACAGCTTCGTCTATCTGTAGTGTGGTGTCTAGCGGTGGCGGGTCAGGCAACTGCTCCGCCAGACTCTCCGTTAGTTTGACCCAGTCCACGATGGTCTTGGTCGCACCCGGCTGAGGGCCGGCTCGACCTAGCTTCATGAGAACCGGGCGGTGATCCGAGTCCAGCTCATCGATTGCCTCGATGCTCCTTATCGGCAGCGCCACGTTCCTCATGACAGCTATGTCGAGCACGTCTGGGTAGCTGTTGCCTGACTTGTGTATAAATGTAGGTGAGTCAGGTGCGGTGATTTCGAAGCTCAGCCTGTCTGCCAAGTCGAGCAGTTTCCGGCCACGAGCGTTCATCACAAGTGAGTTCCATGCAGGATGTTTGCTATTGAGATCGCCGGCCAGAATGACCGCGTCCCCTAGACCAAGAAGCGCTTCGAAGTCGCTTCTGAGCAATTCCTTTGATGGAGATAAGTATACCGAGGCGATATAGATAGGCTGGTGGCCTTCCATGCCGACTCGGCAGACAGACGCTTCGATGTGCGTGAGTGTCGGTGTGTCTATTTGCATGCAGTGTAATGCTCGCCTGAAGTAAAGAGCCGTCCCTCCCTTGGGGCGGTCCGTCCGGTCGTTGCGTACGAGAGTATAGTTAGGGAGTTTAGGGTCTCGCCACGCCGGCTTCAGGTGAGTCTCGCCGACACATAATATGTCGACCGTGTGTGTCCTAACAAATTCTAAAATTTGTTCCTTTTGATGTCTCAGACCGTCGGCGTTGAAGAACGCGACGGTAAGGTTGTGTTGTTTTACCCTACCTAACTTAGCCATTGAGACCGTTTTTGAGAGCTAAGATTATATCTTTGTGTTCGCAGATCGCTTCTATGCGATCTTTCATCGTCTTGGCCTTCGCCCACTTATCGGCGAGGGTGAGTACCTCGTCGACGTCGACGCTGGCCAAGAAGTCGCACAGAAGCGACATGCTATCTTGGATAGCATCGTTTTTTCGCGGCGCGGTCGCCTTGGCGGCCGCCGCCGGTCGAGGGGCGGGGGCGGGGGAGGGGGTAGGGCGGGATGCCTGGGCGGAATGAGAGGTGGAGGTAGGGCGGGAGGCGGGGGTGGGCCGGGAGGCGGGGGCGGGCCGGGAGGCGGGGGTAGGAGGAGAGGGGGGGGGGGGCGGCCGACGACTTGGCGGGCGGCTTTGCCGCCGCCGTTAGTGTGGCCGCGTAGGATTTAGTTTGCGCCTTGGGGGCGGGTGGGGGCGGGAGCGGCCCCCCCGCGGCGGGGGTGGGGCTAGTACCCGAGCCGTTTTTCGGTAGGGCGGTATCGCTACCCGTGCGCTGTTTGGCCTGAGACGCGGCCGACCGTCTGTGTTTCTTCTGCTGTTGTTTGACAACAGCAGGTGGGGTTGGCTTGGGTGCCCTAATGCACCCGCGGTAATTTGCCGGGTGGCCTATTTCCCCGCAGAGAACACAGGTGGCCGGCCCGTGCTCGGGCGTGTGTGCGCAGTCGCTGGTGTTGTGCTCGCCTGCGCACTTGACGCAGCGCGGCGCCGCGCGGCACATCCGAGCAGAGTGCCCGTACAATTGGCACCGATGGCACTGGCCCATCATGTGCCGTTTGCGTGGCGCCTCCACTCGGATGCCCGAGAGGCGCGCCACTGTTTTTAAGGCGAATATTTGCTTCGCCTCCTCGTTGTGCGGCATCACAACAACCACCAAGTCCAATGGGGCTTTACCCCTCCCTTGTACTCGGTGGGTTTCGAGAGCCGGCACGCCCTGTTCGAGGAGAGAGTCCTTGACCGTATCCAGCGACATCTCCTTTGGAATGCCGCGGATTACAGCCCGCAGGCGTCTGTCTTCGCCCATAGCGTGCGTATGGTAGGGCAGCTTCATGCGCTCGGTCCATCTCGCGCACGAGCGTGTCCCACTTCCCCTTCTCCCGAAGGTGAATGGGAGGGGGGCGTTTGACTGCCGGCGCCGTCTCGTCGCGAGACGGCGCCGGGGGGGCGGGGTTGGATGGGGGCGGCGCAGTCCTCTGCTTTTTGCCCTTTCGGACAACTAGCTTGAACTCGCCGTCCTCGTCCGCGCCATCCGACGACGATGACTCATCCGGTGAAGCACGTCTCTTTGTCTTATTATTACCTGTAACGGTAATATTCGATGCGTCACTCATTTGAGCGTCATCGTCGTCGGTTTCCTCGCTGCTTGAGGAAGCGGTGCGAGAGCGAGCGCGCGGTATAATTGCGCGCTCGCTCGCGCCCGCTAGCGGCGGGGCGGGGGTAGTGAGTGAGGTGGGTGAGGGAGGGGAGGCGGCGGTGCGCGCGGCTGCCGCCGCGGTTTCCACGAACTTACGAAAGAGCGCATCTCGCTCGCACGGGCTCAGGCGGCCGTACCAGTCATCGGCCTCCGAAGAGAGCGATGCCATACTATGGCCGGCGAGCTCTTGCAAGAAAGATGGTGTGTGGCTCACATGCGTGAGTGCGTACCTATGCCCACTCGTTGTGCAATGAGTTGGGGTGTGTACCTATAGGCACCTTAAACCGAGGCAGCGCTCGCCTTGCGTAGGCGAACGAAACCAAACAGTAAAAGGTGACGGGATATAGGAGGTGGGAGGGTTGGAACTGTTCGCCAGAGAAACACTAGCTTGCCCAGTTGCTCGGCTACACCGGGAAAGGTGCAGCGTCGGCTGTGCCTACAGTCCGGCCTGGGTTCGCTAGCGTCCGTAACGACACAGCGTTCTACTATAAGTTTAGGCGGCTACCCTAAAAAGGGCCACACGCCAGGCACTAGTAGCGAATGCCAACGTTCGTTATCGCTTCCCCGCCGGGTAGCGATGCAACGTATCGGAGTGAAGTAGTGACGAACTCGAGCGTTAACGGGACATCCGTCCCGCACTGCGGCTCGACACAAGTGAGGAGCGGTGCGATGCGTTATATTTATATTAAAAGCTCAAAAACTTTCTCTTTTTCGCCTCTCTACGCCGCCTGGGGTCGCTGCGTCCGACCGACCGAGACGCAAGAGTGCGCCGTCCGACTAAAATATTTATTTTTCATAAAAATATACACATACAATTTTGGCCAATCGATAGAGCTTACTTTTTTATCTATATTAGCCATTTGGCATGGCACTCAGCCTTACTGTTTCCGACTAGAGGCTCCCTAAAGTTTATTCTCTTTGGAACGACCTGGCTAGGAAACCATACCACTCTCGTCCTGTGGAGTGGTATGCCCGAATAGGGGCTGAAAAACACTATAGTTTTCCTATACAACCATACCCCTCCCTATCCGGGCTTAGCTGAGAGAGGGCCCAAGGTCCTCTCTGCATACTAAGTGTTCGCCCGACCTAGCGCCTATAGAAAAAATATTAGAGCTACCCAAGGTAGCTCAAAAGATGCGCTAAGTCGAGCCCGTCCCAAAGAGGTATTGGACATGTGGGTGAAAAATCATTTTCCGTACCCAAGGTACGGAAAACACTTTTCTAACCCGCGCGGTGCTCTGTCTCGCTTTCCGCGCGCCGAGTCCGCCCGTCCCCCGCGAGGCGTCGCCACTGGCGTGGCGCGCTAGCACGTTATGGGAGATCGGGCCTCAGACTCGGGCCTGGAGGAATCCTATCATGACAAACAGTACCAATCTGTTCGTCTCCTCCAGGCGGTTCCAGTGGTACCCCACATGTCCCAAGTCTGTTGGAGACTGAGCCTCTAGTCAGGAAAACAGGGGAAAATCACCGCACCCGCGTAGAGCGTGCGTACGGTTTTTCTCGAAAACCAACCGTACAAATTTTATTATAATTACATATTTGGAATCTACATTTTCAGCTCTATCGATTGGCATACATAACATTTTCATTTTTCAAAGTAATTTTTGCGGCCTCCTTCACGGCCACAGTCCGATCGGGAGGGTCGCTCAATCCTCGCCCCGGCCTTGGCGAAACAATACTTTCCCACGGTCGGAGTCGGGCCGTGCGCAAAACCGTTGCCGGGTTTTTCCAGACAACGGACACGGCGTGGAGGTTGCTTACTAACACATACGCACTTACGCGTTGTATATTCGTTTATTCAATGTGTTAGCAAGCTCCCTCCACGCCCGTTACATTACAATATGTTGTGCAATACTAAAAATGATTTTAACTTTACATAATATTCCAACATTATAGCACGATTTTAAGTTTTACAATTACATTTTACCACATGATTTTACTTTCAATTCTTGTTTCCAAAAAAAACTAAAAATATCAATGTACAAATAAAAATGTAAACTATGTATCTATCAAACTGTAAAATCTAAAACTATAAAAAACTGTAAACTATAAACTGTAAAAAACTGTAAACTATAACACTGTAAATTATTCAACTGTACTGTACTGGCGATAACCTAACGAGTTTACGTGTAGGCTACCGAGATGACTCTATACATTTTAATTATGCTTAGCCACGTTAAAGCCTGTGAATTTATTATAAACAATTTATATAAAAACTACAGTTTAAATTAAAATGTACCTATAAAATGAGTCATCTGTCCCTGTACACAAATCTATAATACTGTTAGATCAGTAATATGTACAGGGACCCAGATCCTATGATTTTACTGTGAAGCCTATAAAATGTTCTATAAAACTATACATATTCCAAATTGAGATTTTACAATACGGAATTGAACTTTACCGTAATTTGCTTTACATAGCAAGTTAACATTGAGCCAGAAAATTACCTACTGCTGGTAACTAGAACTTACTTTACACCAAATTAATATTTTAAAGGAAAATATTAGTTGGCAACTGAAAAGTGTATTTCTAAAAGAAAAATACACGCAACTTTGAAGTAAATGTGAACGACACGGAAAATATGCTCGATCCGCGTACCTATTGCAAAAAGTATAAATATAGGTGCGCAGCTAGCGTTCACGCCCAACACAAATTCTTGCGCATCGCCACAGGTGCGCCCTGGTACCATAGAAACGCCAACCTGCACAGAGACCTAGGGATAGCACCGCTGGAGGAGTATCTCCAGAAGCTGTCCACGGGCTTCTTCAAGGGGGCGTACCGACACGACAACCCGCTGATCGCTAGCGCTTGCGACTACCGACTGCGGGATCCATCGACCAGGCGCCCCCTGTCGATACTAACACATCCGTTTAACTTCGCAGGTCCAGAGCCTCCACGCCGCGCAGCCGCCGACGTCCAGGAAGCAACCCACTGAAGTTTCTTGCCAGTTCTTCTTCACTGTGATAATCGAACTGGCGGACATGTTTTTCTTCCAGCAAGCGTCGAGCAAGCAGGCGGTTCGACCTACATTCGCGACTCATTCGCTTTTCTCCACACCACAGGCAGCTGCAGCAGTCGAGAGACTGCAGAACGTGCCAGCAGCAGTAGCGGCTTCGATGCCGCTCACCCCTAGCCAGCAGTCGGTCACTGCGACCGCCCTAACTTAGGGCGGACAAAGTGACTGCTACTAAATCGCCAGCCGGCCGGCCACGGCGACTGCCCTATTTTATATAGGGCGGACAAAGTGACGGCAGGCCTCGCGCGGTCTACCGCGCAAAAAAGACCGGTAGCGGTGTGATAGTCTTACGACTAATACCTTTTTTACAGATGCAGATTCCAGATTCCAGCGTTCACGCCATTTCTACTCTGAACTCCGGCGCGACGGCACATCTTCCTACACGCACGCTCCGCGCGCCGCAAGATCGCAGACAAGAGCGAGGAGTTTACTATCGCCGCCGAGCGCTTGCTTCGACCACATACGACATCGCGACGCTCCGCGTCATTCTACGGCCAGCGCTCAGCGAGAGCACGACGTCCCGACTCAGCGACGATCGAGCTCTACCGGACAACTATAAAATTTCTTTGAAGACTACGCTTCACAAAATGTCTTTAAAGACTACGCTTCACAAAATTTCTTTTAACTGCGCAAATAAATATTACATTTTACTTATAATGAAGTAAAATGTAATATCCTATAACTATAAACATTATTTAACCAATAATCTTAAGTAAAAGTGTTCTATATCTATGTGCGCAGCTCAAAGTCCACTGCGCTGCGCACTTGGCCACCCCAAGGATGGCACTTAGAAGAGGCTGGACCCTCACACAACACTTTACCTATATTATCACTACCTAGATGCCGATTCTAGCTAGCTAGCCCGCACTTTGCGAGGTCTGTCGGCAACAGGAGTAATCGCGTAACAAACATCCAAAAAAAGAATACCCTGAACACCACCTAGGCCAAAGTAATGGCTCGTGAAGACAAATGCAACGAGCCCAAACACGATGGGTTTATCATGTGTAGTTTAGAAGTTCCTATCGCCACCTTCCGTCTCCATCATCACACCAGCTCGATGGTACTCGTACCATAATATATTAAGCGCATCTGGCCGGTCGGAAAAGATTTCAAATTTAAAATATTCATGAAACAAGGGTCCGAATATGTATCACAATATCGATTCATGTATTTCAATACGATGACACAGACTTTGGTACTAGTTTTTTTTTTTGAAGTCGTTTTTATATTTTTTAAAACAGTTTTTATTTCATTCTTTTTAGTAATATTACATAAAAAAGAATAATCGAATAATCGAAATCGGTTGAAGTGGTACAGAATTATTCGCCATGTGTTTTGCTGAAGGTACCCACACACCATAATAATTATCAAACTGCAAATTTCTAAAAAGACCACATCACAAGTTTTGCTGAAGGTACCCACACACCATAGTATTTTGTTGATTTTTCAAAAACCGCTGAATCAATTTCGATAAAATTTATATGGGACCACCTCTGAATATGACCTTCCACCTTCAAACTATGGACTGGAGGAAGAACAAAAGGCGCCCCCTGGGCAAATTGCGTTTCCACATATGCGAATAGGTCCAATGGCTATCAATCCCAATAAAAAAAAAAGATTTACTATCTATTTTGCCATTAATTGATCCCGTATACCATGATTTTTACAAATCCTTAACGACGAGTGCTACTGCGTCACTGGCTGGTGACCAGTCAGAATCTTCGGACGATGAATCGTAAATATTGTCAGTAAAGTGCCATTTGTATTTACCGAGATTGTTGATTACATTTTGTGTAGGGTTTTACTAATAAAATTATTAAATTTCCTTTATCTCATAAACAATTTCGTTTTATTAATGTTAAAACTTGAATAAAGTCTTAGATGACCGATACTACCTCACTATGTGTATCCTTGATATATGTAACGTGAAGTAAAATACTTTATATGGCAGAAAAAAACAAGTCGCACTTATTTAATGACATGTCGCATATAAATTTTACTTCTTTATATGGCATTACATGACATGTAATTTAAATTAATTTCTTCAAAATCCTAGAAAACTTTTTATAAAAACAAGACTTTCGTTGTATTCTCAGATAACTTATTAACTCACATTAAAAATATTGTTAATATATCCATGCAAACCTCATTTTAGTACCACTGCAAAGTTTATATTGCTTGTAGTCAAAAATGCACAAAAGTAACATGTCAGCTTATGCCAAATTTCCACAGATTTATATTATATAATTATATTATTTTATATAAGTATTTAAATATTTTTTGTATATATATTTTATATAAGTAGTAGATATACTTTTGTACCATAATATTATGTATATGTACATTATTTGCATGTGTAGAGAAATAATGTTCTTCTCAATTTGCTTTCGTGCTTTGCTTTCATGTGGTTTGGTGTGCTTTTTTAAGTTTTGGACGGATAAAAAAGCCTACCTGAAGAAGCAGGAGAGTGCAAGAATAAGTGCTGCTCGTCGCACTGGTAGCAGTGGGCTCGACGCATTGTCACAGGCGTCGGAGTTGGACAAGCGTCTGCTTGCGCTGTTGGGGCATATTAATTATGGCCGCGGACGTGGAGACGCCACTGATCACTGAAGTAGACCCATTTCCTTCAGTGAGCTACTTTATTTTTCTTTTTCTTCACATCTGCATCTCTCCCCGTGTATATCGTAAAAGGCGACTAAGGGATATGACTCCCTTCTTATATTAATAGTTGGTAGGGTTTAACCCGTCCGGGTTGGTACCACCGCACTGAATGAAAGGTCGGTCGAAACGGCTATGTAAATAGTTTGTGTTTTCCGTCCAGTTCAGTGTAGCCGGCACGACCGAAGGGAAGCACTGACGTGGCACCAAGTTCACCCGGTGTTATGGGCTGACATCACGGATGTTGTAGGTGATGTAAGCCAACCGTGTCAGTTTCCATAAAAAAAAAAAAACATTGCACACTTCTTTCTTGTTATATTTATACATTGAATGCTAAGATTTATGCCACATTAAGGACAATAATAAAAGGCGACAAAGGCCGTATCAACTTGAATGTTCCTTAATAAATCTATCAGAATTTTATTCCTCCTATTTAGACAAACAACTGTTGGGCTTTTATTAGTTTTTACCGCGGAGGCCTAATAGACACCGTGGAGGAATCCATTTTAGCTTATTTTTTCTCGTAATGATGAATGCCGGTCATATTAAATTATATAAGGTCTTTCAAAATTAGTTAATAGTACGCTAAGGGCGGGTTCTGTATCACATAGGGAGTAAAACCTATATATATTTTTTTTGACCTTGGTTTTTTTTATGTAAAATATGTTTTTATGTATTTAAATAAAAAAATAGGTGGGTAATTTTTATAGCCTAATCGATTCAGTTTCATAACAGTAACAAAGAAGTATTTATTACCATTATGATGTAACACGTGCAAGTTGGTAAAAAAAATCAAATTCAATCAAAAAACAAAACAACACCGGCAACCAAGAGCCGCAGTTGCGGGTTGTGATGACACCACCATCCGCGGAGGATTTGATGGTAGGCAGGAAATTATTATACAGGGTGTTAAAACGGCGAGTACATTATTTCGCCAGCGCAATCCTCATGTTTTTCCTAGACAAAAAAGCAAATAAAGTTTTTCTCTAAAGTGTCTAGTTTTCGAGATATGAATTTTTGAAATGTACGTTTTCATCTAGTGTAATTTAACGCGTTGTTGCCGCTCCGACCCTCCGCCTGCCGACCTCCAGTCCTCCACTCACAAAGCTAACTCCCGCCCCTCCCGCCAACACCTCCGTCCGAGGCGCTCACGTCTCGCCCGCTCTTCCCCCCTCCGCGCCGCCCTGTTGTCATTAGATCATTTTTACACTAAAATAATCAATTAGTTTGTATGAAAACTGTAACTTTTTATTTAAAGGGAATTCAGAGAAAAATTATTTGACTTTTTTGTTACTCTTGATCCCAATAATCATTTCCTAAATTTAATGTACTCGCCGTTTTTACATCCTGTATATAGTTGTACGGCAAACAGCAGGGCCACCTGCGGTCTAAATTTACCTGAACTAACGTAAAATGTAGCTGACGGCGATTAAATGATAGCGTATAATTTCGTATGTTGCTTGACACTTTAGAATCAATCAATATCAATCATCAATATCAATCAATCATCATCAATCATCATCATCATCATCAATATCAATATCAATATTATATTATATATTATATATTATTATATTATATACTATATAATAATAAATCTGTAGGGGATGGTCACGGAGTAAGTTGTATGATACTAAAACTAAATTTACGATTTTTAGAAATAATTTCTGTATGTATGTATGTTCCACCATAACTCTTAAACCGATCATCTGAATTCAATGAAACTTCGTACAAGTACATTTACCTACACGGGACACAGGATAGGCTAAATAAAATTCACTTCCGGTTACGCTAAGATGTGGCTCCCATACAAACCGATATGTTCCGTCTCCGCGCCGTAGTACTAAATAGGTATTTACCGAGCGGGCGGCCGGCAGGCAGCCTGGCGGTGGCGGCGCGGCGGCACGGAGGAGGCGCGGCGGCGCGGCGGCACGGTGGAGGCGCGGCGAGCGGGGGCGGGTGCCTATAAACTCAATAGCGAGTGAACTGAACAGCCACACTATAATGGTAGAATGAATCTTTGTTCCTCTTTCACGCAAAAACTACTGAACAGATTTTGATGAGCCTTTACAGTACATTAAAACAACATTAGGATAAATGTCAAGTAAGTCGGAAAAAACTCTGCCATCTGAGAGCTATCTCGGCGTGCGCTGCATAAACCGTTAGAGTTACACGAAGACGTTGTTTCTCTTAAATAGTTCTAAAAAAAAGTCCGCGACAGCATATATCTACCTTTTATGTGGAAGCCACTATAGCCAAAATAGTGAACCATAAATACATTTAAATTGGATACTGTATTTACAATGCACATTTTATTTTAATTCTTATCAAAATACATACTTTTATCGCTTCTGGTATATACAGTAGATAAACTAAGTAATTTGGACAAATAGTTTAAAAGTAACGACGATGAGAAATGTCTTGATATCATGGCGTCCTGCGGCGCACACACAGAACGGCGCACAGTACGGGCGGGGCGAGGCGAAATGTATGTATGAATTTCCTCCATAAAATTTAAGCCGATCATCTAAATTCGATTAAAATTAGTACACGTACATTTAGCTATAAGAGACACAGGATAGGCTAAATAAAATTCAGTTCCGGTTACGCTAATATGTGGAATATGTTACTTAGTTAGGCATCTTAGCCTCAAGAAGTGCATGTGTATTACATTTACTAAAAAAAAAACAAAAATTCTGCACAATTATCAGCTAGGAGGTACTACACTTAACAGGGTTGTGCAAATCCGTGATCTCGGTGTGATGTTGGACGCAAACTTACATTTGGACGAGCATATAGAGACTATTAGGTACCAAAAAAGGGCTACAGATGATGGGTTTCGTTCTACGCACATCTCTTTCATTCAGATCTGTGTAAACATACAAATACCTATATACCGCACTGGTGCGACCACAGCTTGAATATGCTGTTCAAATATGGAATCCATACTATGATAAATACAGACACGCACTAGAAATGGTTCAGAGAAAATTTCTGTATATAATGCATAGGCGTTTTCATAGGGCTCACGCGTCTTATGAAAACTTGCTCAATATTTATTCACTACCTAGCCTCGACAACCGCAGGAAATTACTGGAAACTATGACACTTCATAAAGTATGCAATAATGGCATCGACTGTCCCGACCTACTTTCAAGGATACAATATCGCATACCACAAAAATCTAGTCGATGTCATGCTACTTTTCAACTTGGTCGCTGTCGAACCAATGCAGGTAAACGCGTACCCCTGCGAAGAGTATGCGAAAACTACAACAGATACTTCTCTCATATAGATGGGTCTTTCTCCGCCGTCGCAATATTTCGATGACTTCGGTGGCACTTTTTTTTTCTTTGAATTTAGACATTCTCACAAGCAAAACATAATTTAGAATTAATTTAGAATCAAATGGTAGTGGAGGGAACGAAATTGATTGAACGGTTATGAAGTTATTGAATTTAAAAAATATGATGTCCACCGAAATCAATATTTTAGTCACCGAAATCAAATCGTGTAATTACTTTATAACTTAACACTTTAAACACTATGCAACTGTGCAAAAGAACAAACAATACCGACTACAATTGTGTGCAATTTCGATATGAGTAGGTATTGAGTAGATTTATATTGTAAACATTTTTTTTTGTGATATTGCCGGTCTCTTTCATTGTTAAGTGCATAAAGTATGGGGTCACTTTTATTTCTAGCTTTTCTAAGTCTTTCAGCCACTCTTTTTTTAGCTAAGCGTTCCTCTTTTGAATCCGCTATCACGGCAAAGCTGAAAAGGATAATCATACGTAATACTATAATAATAAATCGACCACCGATACGTCGAGATATAGCGCGGTTTTCTTAACCGTTCACTTCGAAAGAATGCGGCGCGCACCCTCCGCTCTCCGCCTCCACCGTACTGACGGGCAATTGCGGTGGGGGCGGAGAGCGGAGGGTGTGCGCCGCATTCTTTCGAAGTGAACGGTTGAGAAAACCGGGTTATACTCCAAAACTTGTATCGGTAAACGGCGGTGACTGTGAGGCTCCATGAAAATACCCGCCCCATCCAATGATATTCTGCTACTCGGTAACATACATTGTTATGCGGACAAAAGTAGGTACACTGATCCTACACCAGTTACCCTTCAGCCAGACGGGACGTTGTGGATGAGAAGAGGCGAAGAACAAACGCTTCGGTCTATTTCCGAATGGGGCCGTACTAATTTGGTCGAGTTTAACGCTTCCAAGACACAAGTCTGCGCGTTCAGTGCGAAAAGAACAGCGTTCACAGCCGCTCCTTCCTTCCAGGTTCCGTCGCTAAAATTAAGCGATCACCGCGGGCCATCGGAGTCGAACTGTCGCACGACCTAAACTTTCGGAGCCATAATCTAGGGCAAGTCAAGCTAGTTTCTAAAAGGTTGGGCGTACTCAATAAGGTGCGACGGTACTTCACGCCGGGCCAAAGGCTGCTTTTGTATAGTACAGATTATGTCCTGCTTGGGGTACTGCTCGAACTTGTGGGTTGGCTCAGCTAAATACCAGCTTGCGCCATTGGATTCGATCCAGAGTCGAGCCCTGCGACTAGTGGATAACCCCAACGTGTCCCGTGATCTAGAACCACTGCAACTCCGTAGGAATGTCGGCGACCTAAGTGTGTTCTATCGCTTATTCAATCCATGGTGAATGCTCGGAGGAGCTGTTTAACGCGATCCTTCCGCCCCCTTTCCACCTCCGCACAACACGCACTGGACAGGGATTGCATCCCTATACGCTGTACGGTGCGTACCAATCGGTTCTGCAGGTCTTTCCTCCACAGAACTGGTAAACTCTGGAACGCTCTCCCTGCCCACGTATTTCCCCCCAAGTATCGTCTCGGGTCCTTCAAGAGAGGCGTGAACAGCACCTGTCAGGCCGGCATGGCATTCGAAAGCCCAGCGTACGACCGAATTTACATGGGCGTCATTAGGCACCTTATTGGTGGCTCGGCGTCGCATGTCGCGCTTTTTATTTAAAAAAAAAATGCCCCTTGGTAAGGGAGTGAGGCAAGGGGACGTGATCTCACCCAAGCTCCTTACAAAAGCACTTGAAGACGTGTTCAAGACGCTTGAGTGGGAGAACATTGGAATAAATGTCAATGGGGAGTTTCTCAGTCATCTCCGTTTCGCGGATAACATTGTCCTCCTCGCCCATACCCGGGTTCAGCTTCAAGAGACGCTCAGCGACCTTTACGAGGTCTCGCTGAACGTCGGCCTGAGGATGAACCTGGATTTTTTTTATTGCTTCCGAACTGGGTGGCTCTGCCCGAGGTCGAAGCTTCAGGCGCAACCAATTTCACCGCCGAGGAGGTGCCAGTCCGGCTTGGAGGTGGACTAATGTCGCTGGGGAAAGGCTATTAACCCGCGATTTGAAGATCCGTGGATTGTAGGAGTGGGGAAAGATATTCCCTGGGAGCCCGTTCCACACCTTTGCAGTGCGGCACAAGAACGATTTAGAGAATCGTGCAGTTCGAAGAACTCTTCTGTCGACTAAAAAGGGGTGTTCCGCGAGAGTATGGCGGGTTTGGCGAAGGCGAACAGTAGGAGGAGGTATAAGGGAAGCAAGTTCATCAGAGCAGCGGCCATAGTAGTACCGATAAAACAGGCTCAATGACCCCACGATACGTCTGTGCTTTAAAGGCTGAAGGTCCTTTGTGAGTACAGAGTCAACAATGAGGCGAATGGCTCGTCGCTGAATTGAATCCAAGGCTGAAAGAAGGTACTCAGGGGAACCCTCCCAAAGATGACTGCAATATTCCATCATTTCCATCACCGTCTTACTTGTGTTTTATACAGTGTAATCAGTTGGACCGGCGTGAAAAATCGCCGACATCGGTAAAGGATCCCTAATTTTCGAGACGCTAGTTTCGCCTTGGACTCTATGAGCGATCGAAACCCAACGTCCCTGGACACTTCCATACCCAGGACGCCCAGACTACCATCTTTGGGGACTTGGCTGCCCTGGAAAGTGGCTTGGAGAGGAAACGGATTAGCCTTAGTAGAGAAGGCACAAGCTTGCGTCTTGCTCTTGGCTACGTTGAAGTTGACAAGTTCTTCCCCCAAGAGGATACTTTTCGAGAACCTGGTCAACCCGAGCTACAGTTTCGCGTCTCGCGTTTGCTGCTGAGGCTTCTCTACCCTTCCAGTCCTTGATGAACCCTTCGTGCACCGTGCTGTCGTCCATGTAACAATGTATTTCGCCGAGCGAGAGCATGTCGTTGATGAATAATAGAAACAGCTTAGGCGACATCACGGATCCTTGTGGAGCACCAGCATTGATTGAGTAGTCGGCCGAGCAGGCACCATCTAGGGTGACAAAGATCGACCGACCACTCAAAAAGCTGGAGATCGAAGTGCACAGTTTTGTAGGGACACCGTAAGTTTTCTTAATAGTCCCCGGTGCCAGACGCGATCGAAAGCTTTGGATATGTCCAGAGCGATCGCCAGCGATTCCCCAAAACCATCAAGCCTTTCAGCCTACAAATGCGTGACGTACGCAAGAAGATCTCCAGTAGACCTTTGCTTGCGGAAGCCGTATTGCTTGTCATCGAGAAGTTTACAGTCTTCTAGATACGTCAGAGCGCTGAGTTGACAATACGCTCCATAACCTTACTCAAAAGTAAGGTTAGGGATAAAAGCAACGTCATGGCGATGGAGGTTATGGGTGAGGGGAATATTCTGATCGACGGTGAAGTGATCAAGCAAGTGGAGGAATACGTATATTTCGGACAAATATTTCGGCTAGTTAGGTCGACAAGGCCTACTCAAGGAGGTAGAGAGACACATTCAACTGGGTTGGGCTGCCTTCGGAAAGCTGAAGCTCGTCCTAAAGTCTGATCTACCGTAACGCAAAACATATTTAATAAGAAATATGTACTAGTCTCAAAAGTTATTTAGTTAGCACAGTGTAAACGGCATAATATAACTTCGATTAAAAGAAAAACTGTTCTTTTTTTTTGTACTTCATTCGACGAAAACTCACAATGACGCAATATAATACAGTAAGTTAGGTTTTGCTACGTAGAGTTTGCAGTCTTAATTTTTTTTGACTTTATGTGAATTTAATTTTTTTTTCATTTATAATCCTCAAATACATAAGTTATCCTGTTTATAAGTTATAATAGGCATGCTATTTAATTAAAAAATATGTTTCTTGCTTTCGGTGGTTTTGAAATTGACTTCGGTGCACCTATTTCCACCGAAAACACCGAAGTCATTGACACTGAAATCAAAAAAGTAAGGAAAATCTAAAATATTTGTAAATATAACCTATATATACAGCATTGCTCTCTAAGTTGGAGATCTAGTACTAATAAGACAATCTCTAATTAAAATATAATAGTAATATGTCAAATAAATAACGAGAAAATTGGTCCAGCGAAATCAATT
Source organism: Nematopogon swammerdamellus (assembly GCA_946902875.1). Taxonomy (NCBI): domain Eukaryota; kingdom Metazoa; phylum Arthropoda; class Insecta; order Lepidoptera; family Adelidae; genus Nematopogon; species Nematopogon swammerdamellus. The sequence continues at coordinate 7,431,975 of OX336348.1, read as the reverse complement.
TTATAGGTTACCAAGCCACCGAAAACGATTACATACCTTAATAACACGGCCGCACAGGAACGCACAGACGTGTTGTCCTCGCCACGGAAGCGGCGCGACTGATATTTTTTTTCGCTATAACAGCTATGCACGCAGCTACAATAGTATAGGATCTATGAGCGTATTCGTGCGCGCCACCGATATCAAAGGAAACTAGCGGACGCTTATAAAATAATTCGTATTTCGTCTTCTAAAGCGTATTCATGCTTAGTAAAAATATAAGGTAAAGCATAACTAACTAGGTTTTAGAGAACATATACAAAGTAGCGTAATTCCTTATGATAATAATGAGATGATATGAAAAAAAATTTTTTCTACCGCAAACTGTAGTCCGGACGCGCCAGTGAAGTCAAGATTTGAGCAGTTAGAATTTTTTTTATCGCATTTCTAATTAATTAATTAAAAAAAGGACACAGGCCCCCCCCAGTATTTTAATCATATCTACAATATAAAAAAATATGAAAGTATTATGAATCCATTTTATAAGACTTTTCGATCCGGACTCGCTTATTCTGCCCATCCGGAGAAAGACCCAGATATTCATTTTTCTAAACTGCTCACCTTCAAAAGAGCAGTGTTAAATAATTTAAATTCTTAAAATCATGTAGATGAGCCTAATTATGCTCGTTCAGACCGCGCCATGATCAGGGAGTCGCGGTCGGCGAGGGTCGGGCGGGGCCGCCGGGGGTGCCGTTGATCCATCCTTATGCGGTGAAGTTGGACAAGACTCACAAGACTGATATTTTTAATTTTTTATTTTTTTTATGGTCTGTCCTAATTCTGTTTGGTTTGGGTTCCGCCTCGATAGGCTGCTTCATGGTCATAATAGGTCTATGTAAGAGATGATAACTATAATGTTTTCCGTGCTTGGTGTGGCACAGTATGCATAAGGTGAGGTGTCTGCTTTCGTGGTGCTGTTATATTTTTTTATATTATGTATTCATTCATAAGCGCTATGTGAATTACATATATTGTGTGTACGCTTTAAATTTAATTATTTAATTAGTAAGCAAAGCATTTGTGAAAAACGTCGCTGGTTACATACCTAATTGTTTATTGTTTCTACTGTCTCCATAACCTACATATGTATGTAATTGTTTGTTTTTCCTAAATAAATAAATAAAAAAAAAATATCTAAAGTATTAGATTTATTTAAAGTGAAGTTTCTTATTTTTATAGCTTTTTCCCGCGGATTCGCTCGCGTGAAATTCGTATTTCAAAAGAAGAAAGTAAGTAACTTAGGCCGGAGCCGTAGGGTGAACTGAATTCAGATAAACAATAAACATTCTCAAAGAAAGTAAGTAACATACTAAAGGCGAGGCCGAAGGCCGAGCTGCGTTCAGGAAGATCTTCAACCTTCTCAAAGAAAGTAAGTAACTGAGGGCGAGGCCTAAGGTCGAGCTGCGTTCAGGAAGACTTAAATCCTTCTCAAAGAAAGTAAGTAACTAAGGGCGTGGCCGAAGGCCGAGCTGTATCCTGGAAGGCGCTGACAGTAAGTAACTATGGGCGATAGTTACTCACTTTCTTCAAGACGGTTTATAGTCTTCCTGAACGCAGCTCGGCCTTCGGCCTCGCTCTCTGTTACTTACTTTCTTCGAAAAGGTTATTGTCTTCCTGAACGCAGCTCGGCCTTCGGCCTCGCCCTCAGTTACTTACTTTAATCAAGAAGTCAAAGTCAAAGTCAAAGTCAAAAACATTTATTTGTAAATATGATTGCTCACATTCAATTGGTCACATTCAAATTCACATCGTCAGTAAAATTCCCGCAATAATAATTTGTAAATATAATATTATGATTTTCTACAGCTAAATACATCAATACGTTCTTACAATTATTGAATATTTTGTTTTATTTATTTATTCATTTAATTTTATAATTTTTTTTTTTACAGAATTTGGTATACATATATTTTAACATACATTCAATTCATTTGCGTCACATTTGTACTACCTAAGTTAATATATTGAACATTGTGAGATCATATAGTGTTTGTTTCAACAGCCAATCGTGTAGTCTTACTTTAAACCTTACATCATTGATCTCACTTGTTATATATTTCGGCAGTTTATTATATATATTGACGCTATTAAAATGTAGTCCCCTTTGGAATTTCTTTGTACTGTGTGTGTCATATTGTAAGTTTGACTTATTTCTAGTTTCGTATTTATGTTTAGAAGGTTTAGTCTTCCTGAACGCAGCTCGGCCTTCGGCCTCGCCCTTAGTTACTTACTTTCTTCGAGAAGGTTTATGGTCTACCTGAACGCAGGTCGGTCTTCGGCCTCGCCCTCTGTTACTTACTTTCATCAAAAAGGTTTATAGTCATCCTGAACGCAGCTCGGCCTTCGGCCTCGCCCTCAATTACTTAATTTCTTCGAGAAGGTTTATGGTCTTCCTGAACGCAACTCGGCCTTCGGCCTCGCCCTCTGTTACTTACTTTTTTCGAGAAAGTTTATTGTCTTCCAGAATGGAGCTCAGTCTGAAGCCTCGCCGTCAGTTACTTACTTTAGTTGAGAAGGTTTATTGTTTACCTTAACGCAGATCGGCCTTAGTTACTTACTTTCTTCCTTTGAAATACGAATTTCGCGCGAGCAAAGCCGCGGGCAAAAGCTAGTATTTAATATAAATGTTTGTGTGCATGTACTGCATACTCACCATTTGGACGTTCTTTGAGTGAGAGTCTCGTGTCGTTTGGGACGCACAAGAGCAACGTGCGTGCAGTCTATGCAGCCGATGACCCCCGGTATGCCATATTTTTGGTAGAATCTACGAAAAACACGTTGCATTAGTATCTATTAATTTACTTAGTAGAAATCACTTCTTTATCTCTTTTTGCAAACAATATTTTTTCTTCTGTGTTATGCATTATACGCGGTTACGAGTTGCCCGTCAGTCATTCCTCAGAATGTTTTCTGCGAGAAGGGAACTCAAGGATTCGGAATTGAGAGCTGCATCAAAGGTGAGAGGAGTATCGTACCTAGTGTATGAAAACGAAATAATTTTAGATTTATTTTGTTTTTTATCCTTTTCATTGGTGAGGCAGTTATCATATCATGCTTCAAGGGAAATTACTGCAGTCTGCAACCCCTAAGAGGAACCAGAAAGAAATACTGGTGCCTGTACACCAATTTATTTATCCAACTACTACTTTTGACTAGTGGAAATTTTTATAATATTAACGGTCCAACTTGATTTCAACAGTATATCCTATTGGAATCCTGTTGGAATTAAAAATTTTGGAAAAATACACATTCTGTAAAAACACTGAGACAAAATTTATAATTAAGAGCGTTCCGAGGTTGAATTGCTCCATACAAAATCGTCTTTCGGCTCTCATGTTTTCTACCCCCCTAAACCTTAACCGATTCCGACGATTTTTTTTTGTTGTAATAAGAACAGTCCAATCTACGTACCTGTCTTTTTTTTGTTTTGATAAAATATACGAGACCCGAGATATAAATTGGTTTTAATAACGAAGAAATTGGAATTTTCAATTTTTTTATGGCATGAAGTTCATTAAGCTGTATTTAATAATTACTTTGTATATCGAACAAATAAAAAAGACAGGTACGTAGATTTGACTGTCCTTATTACAACAAAAAAATAATCGTAAGAATCGGATAAGGTTTAGGGGGGTAGAAAACGTGAGAGCCGAAACACTAATTTTGTTGTAATTTGTAGATATATTCGCTGAGAACGTGCAGCTGTCCCTATTACACGTTTCGGTGAGGTACGAGCACGGGGGAGGGTGCAGAGACACACAACACACACACAGAGATAACTCTAAGCCATAGTGTTGTACCCCAATGTTATCGATAGCGATAAATCTTAGTGATGTGAACATATGTCATCGATGTGCAGATATTTTCGGCCCCTTCTGCGGGAAATGAACAATATATCACGAAATATCTCAAAATGTAGGGTTCCGTAAGTAAAATCAGAAACCTATTAGTCTCAGTTCAATGTCTGTTCGTCCATCCGACCGTCCGATAATACTGATGTCACCCAATGCTACAAATGTTATTAGAATTGTAATCAGAGGCGTAAATTCTGGTAAATGTATTAATATTTACCCACGACGGAACGGAGAAGCTGTGTGCGTTTCTTTCGAGATTTCTTTCTTTCTTTCGAATTTTTTAAATTAAATGAAATTAAGTACCTAGTAGGTAGGTACCTACCTATAGTAAAGTATTTTATGAGATGTGATGATTTATTTCCGCGTTAGAAATATTATCAAGCGGCGGGTGGCCGAGTGGTTTGGGCATCGGCTTCTCATGCGAGAGGTCCGAGGTTCGAATCCGGTGGGCGTGTACCAATGAGTTTTTTCTGAGGAAAAAACTTACGTGCATACCTACACCTGCTGCTTCACCGTTCGGAACCGGTGTAAAACAGTAGGTCCCTTGGGAAGGGCCCTTGCCCCTTACTAGGTGGTAGGCTCAAATTGTAGCCGAGTGGGTTGGTACCATCGTACTGGATGTAAGATGGCCGCATAGCAGCCTCGGTTGTGTTCTCCTCTAGTCCAGTATAGCCAGCAATCCAGGGAAACCTCCGGTATGGCACCTACCTTCTCGGAGGTGATATTGGCTGGTCGGAGCATGCGCTTTGGCCCCTCCGACTCGGCCACCCATACCGGATCACATAAAAAAAAAAAAAATTCTGTAGAACTTTGTCACAATAGCGTTCACTCAGAACATAAAGTGTTCAAAACGGCGCGCAGTAATCTAGTGAGTGTGACAAGGTACTGTACGTACACAGCCTTTACGGAACCCTCTATATATTTTACTAAAGGAATTTGACTTATCCAATTTTTTTTATGTATGTGAATAAAAAAAAACCAAATGTTGTTTTATTCTCTCAAATACAAATGAAGAAATTAACTAACCTACACAACCTCAATTAATTATTAATTACTTATATATAACATATCGAAAACTAAATGAATCTAAATAAAATAATACAATAAAGGTGTAGGTACAATAAAACATTACGACCGTCATGACCGTTATAGTCCGTAAGCCCGCTCCAAAAGTGCCTACGTCATATGACATCACGATAAAATGCATGGCACACGGTCGGAAAAGTTGTGCTGAGCGAGAATCAGAAGATTATCGCACCTAAAATTGGCCGGAAGTTTGAGAAAATCCTTCACTTCCGGTCAACATTTTAAGGTTATATTTACGTCATAATGACATCATTACGAAACACGTGGCATCATTTAGCCCTGTAATTGTAGAGAGAGTAAACATAAAACTGAAATTAAACTAAAACTGTTCTGAAGTGACCGGAAGTACTTCACAGACTGCGCCAAAGATGGTCACTGAATACATTTTCCTATGTCATGTGACATCTTGACGAAAATTATTATAAAAGTATTGAAATAATAGTGTTTTTAAGAATAAATAAGTCTGCCATGCCATATCTGGCCGAAAGTATTTTAAAAGTGATTTTTTAATTGCTAGGTGAACGAATTATGTTAAATGCGCAAAATGTAACAAATTATAATCGATTAATAAGGATTGTCGACTCATTCGTCGTGGTGGGTATAGATAGTATAAAAGAAATAATTACTAATCTGTTATCATATCAATCTAGGGAAAAATAAAGTCGCGTCGTACCTATTTTTTGTCAGCCAACGTTTGTTTGATCTTTATTGAATTAATTGTCGATTTTAAAAGGAAGTTTGCTTTGGGATCAGAGGCAACGTCAGTTGTATCATGGGGGATCCAAATCTAATAACATTTTTGATGGATCTATCTCGGCTCTGCCTTCATAATGCGCAATATGTCTGTTTGAAACAGTTGTCTGGATTCCGTCTCTTAGTAACATATGAGTAGGAAGGATTCGCTTCGATTAACGTCGACCTCATCTACTAAAGGTTCGTATTTACTTGTTCTGAAAATACGCTTCATGAGAACCGGTCCAGGTGTAGACAACCATGTTGGGATTGATTCTCCATTACTCGAGCGACGACAGTGCACAAACATTCTCTCATGGGGAGTAAAATTGGTTGCAGTACACAGTAAGGAACGAATTGAATGTAGAGCTTCGTCAACTACTTTCTCCCATATTGTTATAGGCATGCCTTTACTTTTCAGTGACAATTGTATGGTTTTCCATATAATTCCATTATAGCGTTGTATTTGTTCATTTCCTTTTGGATTTGCTGATGTAGTTCGGCTTTTAGCGACTCCTTTAGAATGTAGGTATTGTTTTAGTTCAGCAGACATAAATGAACCACCTCGATCGCTGTGGCTGTATGCGGGCATTCCGAATAGGAAGAACAATTTGTTCAGACATTTGATAACTGTAGCTGTAGTTAAGTCATAGCAGGGAAGGGCAAAGGGGAACCTGGAATATTCATCGACGACAGTGAACATGTATTTGTTTCTTGTATTCGATGGAATAGGGCCTTTGAAATCCAATGCCAACTCTCAAATGGGGCAGTAGCCTTAATCAATGTTCCTTTACTTTGCAGAAATCTTGGCTTAACTTCGGCGCAATACACTGTGGCGTAATCCTTCGAATGTCTTCAATCGAGTAAGGCAGATGTTTAGTACGGATCCAATGAGTCATTCGTGTTATCCCAGTGTGACAGAGTGAGCTGTGAAGTTCGATTAATTTTGTATCTGAACGCACAAAACTGGCACATACCCTGGACAACGCATCCGTAAATAGATTCTCGCGACCAGGTCTGTAGATTATGTCGTACTTGAAATTAAACAATTCGAGACGCTATCTTTCAATTTTCTCATTTTTTTCTCATCTTGCTCGTGTGAGTCATACTGAACATAAATGAGACTGATCGTTGGTCCGTTATAATCTTGAATGGCCGTCCGAGGAGAAATTGCCTCCATTTACGAAGGCATTCGACTATGGCATATGCTTCTTTTTCTATAGAAGAATGTCTTCGCTCACTGTCAGATAGTGTTCTGGAAAAGAAAGCTACAGGTCTGCCGGCTTGGGAAAGGGACGCTTCGAGGGAAATATCCGATAAGTTTTATCTTTGATAGTCCGAAGAAACCTTTTGCTTCATTTATTGCACTCCTCGATGACTTGCATGAATTTCCTTAATTTCCGGTCATGATCAGCTTTATCGCAGCCACACACTACAATATCGTCAAGATAAGAATACACAGATTCTAACGCATTGTCTCTGATGACATTATCGATTACCCGTTGAAAGGCAGCTACGCCATTAGTGACACCGAAAGGGATCCTCTTAAATTCGTATAAATTTCCGGCTGCCTCGAATGCTGTGTAAAGCCTATCTTCTTCGGTGATCGGTATCTGGCGGTACGCGCTGCGTAGGTCGATTTTACTGAATACGTGGCGTTGAGCGACTTTGGCAACTAAGTCCTCAATGTTTGGCAGACGATATGCCTCAATCTGTGTGAATTTATTGATAGTTCTCGAATAGTCAATAACCATTATTTTGTTATGGTTTTGGTTCATTGTTATCAGAACTTGAGCTCGCCATGGTGAAGAGCTATTCTCAATAATGCCGTCCTCGAGTAACGTTTGTACTTCTCTAGTAATGAAAGCACGTTCAGCTTCAGAATAGCGCCGGGACTTTGTGGCAATCGGTCGACAATGTGGATAAAAATATTCGAAAAGCTTCACTGGTGGGACTGACGCCACCTTGAGGGAATTGCATGAAATTTTCTACGGTGCCATGGGGCCACCATACACTAATCCTTCCCGAGAACTACATCAGCGCAGAGATATCTCATTATAAGTAATGGGAAGTTGTCGTGAGTGTGTCCTTGTACAAATAATTTTGCGTTTCATAAACCTTTTATTTGAGTTTTGGCCTTTTTAGATGCCAACTGTTCTTACTGTCTCATTGTAAGGAGAATTTGAGAGATGGTACTGTTGAACTAGGTTATGATTTATGAACGTATTAGTACTGCCTGTGTCTCAAGGCTTCTACTGGAATGCCGTTGACAGTGATTGAAATAATTGTCTCCTGGAGGCCTGCTGGAGCTGCAGCTATCATGTTGTTGCTACTGGATTCTTCCAAACAAGCAGTTTGTTTTCCCGATCGACATACTTTTGCAAAATGTCCTCTTTTAGAACATTTTAGGCAGGTAGGGTTGAATGCAGGACACTTTTGGCGTCGATGGCGTTGGTCTTGACCGCAGAAATAGCAGGATTCAGATTTATTTTTACTGACAGCTGAAGAGGAAGGATCAGCATTTTCACATTCATTTTCATGAACTGCATTCAAATGTCTAGAGGCACTGAATTTTTCAGAGTGAACTTGAGCCAATTCTAGAGACTGAGCTTGTTTGTAGGCCTCGGTGAGATCGAGACTACTGTTTTCGAGAAGCCTTTGCCGAATGTTAGGTGATGATAGTCCACTTATAAAGGCATCTCGTATGTAATCGCTTCGATTCTGAGCAGCGCTCACAGCGTGGAAGTTGTAATCTTTAGCTAACAACTCGAGGGCGCGTAAGTACATATCAATTGTCTCGGCAGGTTGTTGTAGTCTGTTCGCTAGTTTGTGTCGGGCATATATTTCGTTACGGGGTTTTACAAAGATCTTGTCCAGTATTTCTATAGCTTCATTGTATGTGCTTGCGTGCGAAATGTGATTAAATATCGACGAATATACATGATTTACCAGGAGGTAAATCGATTTTAAAATTTGACAACAACTTTTAAAATCGACAATATTAATGACTATAAATATCAAACAACCGCTGGCGAACAAAAAATAGGTACGACGCAACTTTTGTTTTTCCCTAGATTGTTATGTTAACAGATTAGTAATAATTTCTTTAATACTATCTATACCCACCACGATGGATGAGTCGATAATCCTTGATTATAATTTGTTAAATTTTGCGCAATTAACATAATTGGTTCCCCTAGCAGTTAAAAAATCACTTTTAAAATACTTCCGGCCAGATATGTCTTAACAGAGTTATTTATTATTAAATACACTATTATTTCAATACTTTTATAATATTTTTTGTCAAGATGTCACATGGCGTAGGAAATGTATCCACTGACCATCTTTGGCGCAGTCTGTCAAGTACTTCCGGCCACTTCAGAACAGACAGACTTATGTTTACTCTCTCTACAATTACAGGGCTAAATGATGCCACGTGTTTCGTAATGGTGTCATATGACGTAAATATAACCTTAAAATTTTGACCGGAAGTGAAGGATTTTTTCAAACTTCCGGCCAATTTTAGGTGCGATAATCTTCTGATTCTCGCTCAGCACAACTTTTCCGACCGTGTGCCATGCATTTTATCGTGATGTCATATGACGTAGGCAATTTTGTAGTGGGCTTACGGACTATTACAGGTTATCTATCATCGTCCGATTCATCGTTTATACCTCAAATACACATTTTGCGTGGCTTTCTGGGGTCAATTATTTCTTTTAGCTTAATTTTTTTTAATTATTATTTGTGATCAAAAATTTCCAGTTTAGTAATCATACTCATCTCCCAAAATTTGTCGTCTGTTTCGATTTTTTCGTATTCGAGTCCTTGTTCTGTCCATACGATAAAGAATGCAAACTTCTTCTCGGTGATGTGAAGCTGCCCCTGTACATGATAATAATAATCATGATTCCGTTTTAATTTTATTTGGCCAGACACAATATTGCAGAACTTTATCTTTTTTTGTTCGATGGCCTGTAGTGGGGCTACGTCGGATACATTGTATGGACATTGTACCTCCACAACACTCTCAGTACCTATCAGATGACGCTTATTTCCTTTGCGAGGTGTAAAGTTTAGTTCCATGTTGGTGAACCAGTTTAGTTGGTGGAGTTTCGATTTCGAACGCAACGCACGCAACTGATTTAGCGAACGAAAACTGCAAGTTGCAATTTGCAAAACGTCTCGCTCGACTGGCCCGGCGCGACGGCGCGGCGGTGGCGGCGCGGTGCGGAGGCGCGGCACGCGGGCGGAGCGTACGGTGGTGTCCCCCGCCCGCTCCCCCAAACCTTCACAAATACACACAAACACGGCCGTGCGTGGCCGGTGGACGACGGGAGACAGCGATATTTTGTTCAAATACCTAACATGCGATCACGTGACTTACCTCGGTCTGCTCTTAAGTTCGTACCTCATTTTCAAATCAACCCGTTCTCCTGCGTTCTGCGGGAACTTCACATGTCTGTGAATTATTTGGGGTTCATTCAGTGCTTCGGTCACCTCCCGTATGGCCCGAGACACCGATGGCTGCGACATCGTTGCTGCGCTATGCTGCCCCACTATAGTTTGGTAGCTGCCGCTTGCGTAAAACGCAAGAGCAGTTTCAAACTAAAACGACAAGGTATAACATGGACGTATAATAAAAAAGACAGCTAACTTTGCACTGAAGCTGAGTGAATCATGCTTGGAACGATAATATTATGATGAAATAATATCCGTGGGTATAACGCATAGGTCTATCTGCATAAAACAAGTGCAAATATGAAACATATTTGATTGTATCGCGGATAAAATATTAAAAGGCGTCTCTATAATCATTTATAGAGATATAAATAATTACTTTAAATACGTATCTGAAAAACATAATTATTGCACACGGAGTAAAGAAAGTACGCAGATACGAGGGTCGTTCGGAAAGTAACGTAAAAAGGCAAGAATTTTTTTTTTTATTTAGTATTTTCATATTTATTTCTCGACATAGTCTCCTTTGAGGTCCACACACTTGATCCAGCGCTGTTCCGATTTTTTTATCCCCGCGGGAAAATAGGATGTCTCGAGGTCCTGAAAATACTCATCTACAGACGCGATGACTTCTTCATTTGACGAAAATTTTCTTCCTCCGAGCCAAATCTTCAGGTTTGGGAACAAGAAGAAATCACGCGGGGCCAAATCTGGAGAATAGGGTGGATGAGGCAGTAACTCGAATCCTAATTCGTGCAGTTTAGCCATTGCAACAGTCGACTTGTGGGATGGTGCGTTGTCCTGGTGGAAGAGCACTTTATTGCGTGCCAATTTTGGCCGTTTTGCCAACAGCTGTTCGTTCAAACGGCCCAGCAGTGTTGCATAGTATGCTCCTGTTATCGTTTGACCCTTTTGCAAGTAGTCTATGAAGATGATTCCTTGGGAATCCCAAAAAATTGTTGCCATCACCTTCCCGGCTGACAAAGAAGTCTTCGCCTTCTTCGGCGTATTTTCACCGGGTTGCGTCCACCTATTCGACTGCTGTTTCGATTCGGGTGTATAGTGGTGGATCCACGTCTCGTCTACAGTCACAAATCGACGCCAAAAATCTTGTGGATTGTGAGTAAGCATCGACAAACTTAGCTTCGAAATGTCTTTTCGCAGGCGGTTTTGATCGATGGTCAGCAATCGCGGCACCCATCGTGCACACAACTTTTTCATCTGCAATTTCTCATGCAGGATATTTTGTACTCTATCTGTTGAGATGCCTACGATCTCAGCTATCTCACGCATCGTCATCCGGCGGTCCTCCAAGACGATACCATGGATTTTTTCGATCATTTCCGGCGTGGTTACTTCAATTGGACGTCCAGGGCGCGCTTCGTCTTTCGTTGATGTCCTGCTACGTTTGAATTCATTAATCCAAAATTAAATGGTCTTTAACGCTGGTGCAGAGTCCCCATGAACTTCGTTCAACTCGGCTTTGATCTGCGCAGCCGTATTTTTTTGACGTGATGACGTCACGTCTTATCGGCTGCACACACTAAAAAGTGTCACGTTCCATCTGAGCCTGTGTGTCCAAGCGAGAGCGCGTAACAAGCGATAGAGAGGCACAATCGGCCCAACCGTCGGTTAGTACCAGGGCAGCACAAATTGAAAGGAGGTTACTCGTACCATAATATATTAAGCGCATCTGGCCGGTCGGAAAAGATTTCAAATTTAGAATATTCATGAAACAAGGGTCTGAATATGTATCACAATATCGATTCATGTATTTCGATTCAATACAACGACAGAGAACCAAATATTAGGTATTTAACACTTTTTAGTTCTAGGTTTTTTTTTGTTTGGAAGTCGGTTTCGTATTTTTTAAAACTGTTTTTATTTCATTCTTTTCAGTAATATTAAATAAAAAAGAATAATCGAAATCGAATAATCGAAATCGATTGCAGTGGTACAGAATGATTCGCCATATGTGTCAAACACATGTTTTTATGATGGTGTCCACATCATAAAAGTTTTGCTGAAAGACACCATAGTAATTATCCTCCTTTCAATTTATTCTGCCCTGGTATTTTAGAACCGTTCCCAGTAGTCTTACCACTTTATGATGTCATCACGTAAAAGTATCGTCCGTAAACCGACTTTACAGACAACCAATTTTTTTAAGAAATGTTTGATCACTGCACGGAACTCGTTTTTCTCCATTATTGCGACAACTGCCGAAAGACGTCATTCAAACATCTGTCAAACGTAAACTATCTGTCACTTTCAGCTGAAATTTGGTATAACGTAGTTTAAAGAGCGTTACTAACTCGCCGTATTAAAGAAAGTTAATTTTGGAGACCACTCTCGGAAATTTACCATACTTATCGAAAGACCCTAGTACTTGCACCTTATAGCAAGCTTAGGAAAGGCTGGTTGTCCTTTCACGCTGAGCGTGAGCGCTGACGGTCGAATATGTAGGTATCACATAGTATCGTTTTCTTGCGCCTCCACTGCCAGTGAGCGTTGCCGTGTCACGCACGGCGAGCGCACGTGGTGCTGACGAGTACAGTCGCAATGAGTCGTGATATTGATACGGGCAATGTGATAAGCTGCAATGAGTCAACTTGCCCTGCAACTTTGCCAGTAACTCATCGAAACTTTTTGACGGCATGCTAAAATCTAAAAAAAAATCTCAAATTGCTCCCTACCATACACAAATTCAAGACACACTTTAAACAGTATTTATTAGAAAATCAGAAAATTTAACATCTACACTAACACTAATCCCCCCAATAATTTCTCTTAATATATAAATGATATAAATTACTATATTTATTATACTATATCATACTCCTTATATCTTATCTACACTATTATATATATATATTTATTTTTATTTTATTTTACAGTAATCGCATTATAGCCTGGTTTATATAAGTGTTCTTTAATAGTAGCTCCGTAGTCCTAAGTTTAAGTTAATGAATTTGAAATTGTGCTAGTTTAATTTTGTATTAGTTGTATTATTTTAGTTGCCTTATTGTTGTTTTGGTTTGGTTTTGTATGGTCAGTTTTATCCACTTGTCGTTATTGAATCAACTATGTGAACCGGCTAGGCTTAAATTCAGCGACAACTGGCGCAAGCTAGCTGTCAGACGCTGCGTCTAGATATACCGTTTTCATAAGATGCTTAGTACATTAAGTTATTATTAATATTTGTACGTACTTACATTTTAAGAAATAAAGAATTATCTTATCTTAAAATAGGTTAAAGAATTTGTTATCATCTTCCCTCAACTGGCCGTACAAAGTGACAAATGCTCCCACGAATAATCTCTGAGCGATTATCGGATGAACACGCACACGTTTTCTCTTCTTACGTTGTTGTTTTTTCTTCCATAAATAATACGCGGCAACAATTTTAACAGCATAACATGTTGGTTGAGGACTGTACCTTGCGGCTGTCAGCGCGAGACTAAAACGGCTCAATCTGAGCGCTCAGCGCTGATTATCTACGCGCCGACACTCAGCGCTCACGCTCAGCGTGACAGGAAAACCAGCATAGACATAGACACGGTGACTACAAAAAAATTGAAATGTATAACAAGATCCCTGATGCCATTAAAGCTCTGCCACTAGGTACATTTAAGAGGAAAATCATGAATATTTTGATAGCAAATGTAATCTATAATTTAAATTAATATTTTGACGAAAAATTTAATTGGAAATTTGATAAAAACTGACGGCTTATGAATGCATTCTGTATGTTATTTATTAATTTATATATCTTAATGTTTATTATTGCTGAAATGAAATGAAAATGAAAATATACTTTATTGCACAAAAAGTGACAAAAGGCGGACTTAAAGCCTAAGGGCATTATCTGCCAGTGGGATTGTGAGTAGGGTAGATGGGTAGTGCGGAAAATTGAATAAGAGTTTTTTTAAGAGGTTAAAAATAAACAATAATACATAGATAATAGTAATAAATAACATACAACTAAATACATTTGTGACATACATACATACAAGTTCAAAAGTACATACATATACGCAATATCAATGAGTCAATTGAAAATTGTTCTCCACACAATATGTGGAAGTTTCTACGCACTCTAGGTGTCGGCAAGTCATCGTCTGAGATTAATCAATTGATTGATCTCGATGGCTTAAACCGACATTTCTCCTCTTCTCCTATAGTTATGGACCCATCTGTTAAGGCTCACACACTTAGACAGTTAAAATCAGCCTTAATTTCCGACACCGATCAATTTTGTTTCACCAGAGTCACTGACTGTGAAATAAAACGTATTATTCTCTCTATTAAGAGTAAGGCTGTCGATATTAGACAATGTTGTACACATATTCACCCACATAATCAACTATTCGCTAGTGTCGGCAACTTTTCCTGAACTGTGGAAGAAGGCCTATATGATACCACTCCCTAAGATCAGTTCCCCCACTCAGTTCAAGGATTATCGTCCTATTTCCATTCTTCCCTTCTTATCTAAAGTACTTGAACGTGTGGTTCACTCCCAACTTTCCGTGTACCTTTCTACAAACTGTCTCTTAAATCGATATCAATCGGGATTTCGACCATCTCATAGCACAGTCTCTGCACTTGTCAAAATAACCGATGATATCCGACATGCAATGGATGATCGCAAACTTACTCTGCTGGTTCTGCTTGATTTCAGCAGTGCTTTTAACACTGTTGATTTCGATATCCTTCTTGCTATTCTCCATTCCTTGAATATTTCACAGTCAGTACTCGATTGGTTCTTTTCCTATCTCAGTGGTCGCCGCCAGTGCGTTCGTGTCAACAATGCCACATCTAAGTGTTGCGACATCACTGGCGGCGTACCACAAGGCGGTGTGCTCTCTCCATTACTATTTTCCATTTTCATCAACAATATTGTTGTCTCTCTTATGTGTTTCTACCATCTATATGCTGACGACTTGCAGCTCTACCGTCACTTCCGTCTCGAGGACACTCATACTGCCGTAGCCCTCATGAATATAGACCTTGAGTCTGTACTCGATTGGGCTGTGCGCTTCGGACTGCTCGTTAATCCTGCTAAGACACAAGTCATAATCATAGGATCACCTAAATTGTTGGCAAAGCTGGACAGGGATACTCGCCCCGCTGTTGTTTTCAATGGCATAGCTATCCCCTACAGAAAGTGCGTTAAAAATTTAGGGCTTATGATCGACGAAGCTCTTACATGGAGTGTGCAGGTTAATGAGGTCAGTCGAAAGGTCTTCGGGAGCATGCACTCTCTCAAGCGTTTGCAAAACTTCATTCCCATTGACACAAAAATTACGCTCGCTCAATGCCTCTTATTGCCAATTCTAGATTATGCCGATGTGTGTTATCTTGACCTAAATGAGGATCTCCTCAACAAACTCGACCGTATCCTCAACTTGTGCATTCGCTATATTTTCGGATTGCGCAAGTATGACCATATATCTGAATATCGAGCTCGCCTTCAGTGGCTCGATGTTCGTGGTCGCAGGAACTCTCACGCCCTCTCTCTTCTCTTCCGCACACTTAATGATCCTGCTGCTCCCAAATATTTGAGTGAACGGGTTGAATTTCTTTCTTCTCACGGACTGGCTTTAAGATCTGCTGACAACTTACTCTTGGCAATACCGGCTCACTCAAGCTCTTTCTACACGGACTCTTTCACAGTACAAACAGCTCGCCTCTGGAATAATCTGCCCGTGCATTTACGCTCCTCTACATCTATGAATGTATTTAAGATTAATTTAAACAAACTTCTCCTCTCGTTACCGAAGTAAATGCAATGTATAATATTAAATACATATCTTTACTCCCCTTCTCTTACTCTCTTGTCATTCAGTTGGTTGTGTCGCACAACGGTACCACCGATCGATGTACATAATATGTAAGTTTATTATATACATATATATGTTTATTAAAGTATTTATGTAGTATTCGTATGTAGTTTGTAATACATATTTCTTTACAGTCTTAACACATTGCCACAAACTATTCTTGTTCGCCTGCATGTACTTCTCCCACATCCCAAAGGTTAGTTAGAATAGAATGCCTCGCGGCATTAAGCTCGCCTGTTGTACCTAATTTTTATAAATTGGTGTTCAATAAAGAATATATACATACATACATATACAATATAAACAAATACAAATGCGCCGTGTGTCCGATGTGGGCATTCCGGCCTTCTTGGCCTCGGTTGTGGTTGAGTTGGTCACTACCATTTTATCCTCAAACAGTGTTCCACCTGAGATATGCCATTTGAACGAGGCCATTAATGCTTTCAATGCCCTGTGTCCCAGTGAGGAGCCACCAGTGCGGCAAAAATGCCAAAAAGTCTGGGACTCACTACTGGTTCAGCGGTCATACGATATGCTCCTAGCCTCCGCAATACCAACTGAACAGGCCCGCATCCGCGCGGTATCCACCCCGGAATCTGGTCAGTGGCTAAACGTCGTTCCATCTCCACATACAGGCACACTGCTCGACGATACAACCATGAGGCTCTCGGTTGCTCTTCGGCTCGGTTGCGACGTGTGCCAACCGCATGTTTGTGCCTGCGGCGCTACCGTCGACTCGAAGGGACGTCATGGTCTGAGCTGCACTAAAAGTGCTGGGAGATTTTTAAGACACTCCACGCTTAATACCATAATAAAAAGGGCACTCAGTTCCATCGATGTTCCTTGTATCCTGGAACCAGTGGTTTATTTAGAGACGACGGTAAGCGCCCAGATGGGATGACGTTGATCCCATGGGCCAAGGGCAGGTCTCTCGTGTGGGACGCCACCTGCGTCGACACCATGGCAGCTTCATATTTGAGTCAAACATGTAAGATGCCTGGTGCCGCCGCGGAGGCTGCCGCGCGGAGCAAACACAGTAAATATTCAGAAATTAAAAAATCTTACGAATTTTTGGCTTTCTCCGTCGAAACTTTAGGCCCCTGGAGTAAGGAAGTAAAAAATCTTGTGCACACTTTAGGGTCAAAATTAAAAATTATTTCGGGCGACCCTCGTTCAGGAGTTTATCTCAAACAGAGGGTCAGCATCGCCATTCAGCGTGGGAATGCCGCGAGTATACTGGGAACACTCAGCTCCATCCCCAGGCAAAATTTCAGTGAAATATTTTATATAGTTATGTAAGTAGTTTGTTTAGCATTTTAATTTTGTATTCATTGTATACCTAATAAATAATTGTTTTGAATACAAATACATACATACATACCTAATGCAGTTTCTAAACAAGCGATAACACACATGGAGACATTATGGGTTTGAAAACATATCGCACCCTTAGAACAAAACTGTCGTAAGTCTGAAATTTGAAAAAAATGAAGTAAGTATGAGGTTCTTATCTAAATGTGCATATCTTTCACGTGTAAAATTGTTGTAACGCTTAAAAATGAATTTACAACAAAATACTCACCCCAACAGTTTTGCATTAATAGATTTTCAAGCCTCATGTCAATGCAAAAGTATAGCTCTTTTCATTACTACAGTTTAGCACTATCAATTGGATGATTTTCTAGTGGCTAAACACGATTACTACAGTTTTACATTAGGCATTTTTCTCAGTTGCAACACAATTAAATAATGCACAATACTTTAAAAAATGCCCTTTATTTGACTAAACTAAAAGTATATTATGCTCCAGAATATTTTACACAAATTCACTGGAAAATAACATTACAGGTTCGCCTGAAAAATTAATTACTATACTTTTGCACTTAGATTATTTTTATAATTACGACAGTTTGACACCAACTTTACCTTAGTAAACTTTTACTCGCATACAAAAATAATTTATGCAATCACATTTTAAGAGTTGTTTCATTTAATTTATTTTAGATTTTTGTAAAAATTGTTCTCCTCATATTTAATTTATGCAACGATTTTTAAATTTTAAAACTCTCTGTGACCTATTAGGCCATAATTTCAAAGTGAACGAAGAAGGAGAAACTGTGAAATGGAATGACATTAAAATGTTAAAAGTAGAAAAAACCACTCCTCATGTTATAATGTACAAGAACGACTACGATGATGAATCGTGGCATAAATTAATATAAGGAGAATGGCACGTAGACCGAAAATATACACAAATGACATACCCGTCCCTCTTGAACCTGCGTACCCACAAATTCCGAAACTTTCCAATGAAAAAATAAAGATTTAATTTTTCTTTTGCCAGGAAAATCTTATACCACAACAACATCACAATTTTTACAAAAATCTAAAATAAATTAAATGAAACAACTATTAAAATGTGATTGCATACATTATTTTTGTATGCGAGTAAAAGTTTACTAAGGTGAAGTTGGTGTCAAACTGTCGTAATTATAAAAATAAGCTATGTGCAAAAGTGTAGTAATTCATTTTTCAGGCGAACCTGTAATGTTATTTTTCAGTAAATTTGTGTAAAATATTCTGGAGGGTAATATACTTTTAGTTTGGTAAAATAAAGGACATTTTTTGAAAGTATTGTGCATTATTTAATTAATTCAAAGTCGAATATTCAGAAAAACTCAATTATCTCAAAACTATAATTTCCTAATTACGACAGTTTTATTCTGAGGTTGCGATATGTTCCCTCAAACGGGATTTGAAAATGTTTTTGGGAAGCGGACGTACGGAGAGTGGCAGGGAGTTGGTTCCACAGACGAGCTGATTCAACAGCAAAAGAATGAGTATAAGTAGAATGAACTGGAATGAATAGGGATACAAAGAAGGTTACCATCCATGGACCTCAAAGAAGCACCATGACTCGAAAGAAATTGGAATTTCCAACGGAGATATTCTGGAGCACGGGGATCGAACAAAATGGAATATAGAAGGGAAAGAATGTGAGTTTTCCTACGCGCTCGTACTGTAGGCCACTTCAACTTGGTGCGGTATTCAGTTATGTGGTCATATTTTCTGAGGTTGAAGATATACCTGACGCACGTATTTTGTAGGCGTGCGGTATACAAAATACGTGCGTAATAGCGTGCGGCGAACTATGAGCTCTACTGGCGTTCGTCCGGCTACACCGTACAGCGCACGGAGAAACGGTTCTACCGGTATTGTGCCTCACATATTTCCTTACCACCATGTGTTCTTCCCATTTCCAACCTCGTGCACTTCTGCCACTACAGCTGGCCGTACGCACCTTATGCGCAGCACCGCCGCGTCTCGTGCGGGCAGCGCCGCCTTGTCTTTCGACTTCACCAACATAATTTTACTGAACCGGCAACTGGGCCGAATACTAAGAATGTGGGTACCTTTACCTACATTAAATTTTATTCTCTCTTATGTTCTTTAGGTAACCTGGCTAGGCACCGCTGTGTCCTCCAGCCAAGCCAGGCACACTTTACTGTAATTACAATGCGCTAAAATTGTAAATTATTTAGCTTCACTCTACGGAGTGGATCGCGACGGGGGGCTGTCCCCGTTCGCGAAGTACTGCACCGCTCACCGCACACGGCCGTCGTTGGGACTCGGCGGTGCTACCACTGCTGAGGCCTCCGCACCTTCCCGGCGTCGTGTCTCGAGGATCTACCGACTCCCGGACACCGCACCACGCGACCTAAATCAGACCCAACCCAAGGAAGTGTGACTCGACATTAGCTTAAACTTGCTGGGTGCGATTCCACGTGTAAACTCCAGTTGTTACCAAACTCAAAAATAAATTGTTTTACACTTACACCGCATTTATTTCAAGAACTCATTACCCACTTAGTACAGCGTGGCAAAATACACTATCTATTTTAGTACCTAGGGAGGGATGACCATTTTGTGGATGAAATAAAATCTCCAATATTTACATTTCGTAGGTTTATTTATATTATATTGTATTTCTTCTCATTAAACATTTTTTGTATATACATCGCCATAAAATAAAGTGTTTCAAAAAGTTTTAAAATTAGTGTTGTACTGTTTAGCAAGTACGCCATGCCTTTCAGTGCTGTCCTTTTCGCTCTTAATTATTTTTCCATCGCTTCTTCTTTCCTAGTGGTCAGGCATGCTGCCCAAGCGATCGCGTTGGCTATGTGTTTCCCTTTTTAACCACATTAAACACATAAACCCACAATGCATTGCAATATCGATAAAATAACGCCAAAAATCAGCGTGCCAATGTATTGGAATCCTGCAGAAAAGAAACAAACAATTTCATTAAGATTTTAATTACATTGAGTAAAACTTTTTCATGCTGACTGACAAACTGAAACTGTTGGTGAAACTGAACAATGTCAAACTACATTTTTTTTAAGTAGGGAAAATCAATTTTAATTTAATTTATTTATTATATAAAAAACATGTTTACAAATATTTATATGTCACTTCCACTAAACTAAGATTGTCCTGTGGGAAGTAACCTAAGTAGCATAAAGGTTTGACAACTTACAACTCACTTGACAGGTACCTAGCCACCTTCTGAACTTACAATAATATTACATGATTATCTAGTTAGCCAGATACCTAGTTAGTGTATAAGTGTGTCATTTGAATGTGAGGGAACCAATGTAGTAGGTGAAAGGTGGTTGTGTATGTGTGTGTGAGTATGTGAGGGTGTGTGTGTGTGTGCGCGCAGAGTGTGTGTGTGTTGCGAGTCTGTATGGTACTGTGTGAGTGTATTCGTGTGCACCCGCTTTTATTCCTAGTTTCAGCTAGTCAGTGTTAGTGCGTTCCATAGATAGATGGACCGCACAGACAAGCGCCCACAACGGGCAGCCGCCGCTGCGCCGCCGGTTTCCCTTTCAACGTTCACTGCGACAAGCATAATCAGTTTACTTTTTACTTTAATATTATTAATAGATCTTCTGTTTGGCCATAATTTAAAGTAAGTAGCCATTTTTGCAAAACTCTCCTTCCACTTGTTGTTTTTTCATTAGCTATTTGGCATTTATACTTAATTTTTTTAAACAAATATGGTGCTAAAAAGTGCTGAAAGCGTTGTGCAAATTTAGTTTTAGTTTTGGGTACCTTCGCATTGTTTCTGTATCTACTAGCGCGTCTATTTTCATCAGAAACTGGCTGTTCATAAGACAAGCGAAATAAGCAGACAAGTCTTAAAATGAATAGTTTACGCACTGCTAGGATTGCAGCGTCTTTATAGAGCTCTTGAGTACTATAACGGAATGGTTTCTTAAAGATTACCCTGAGGATGGCGCGCTGCGCTCTCTCCAGCACTATTAGGTGTGTTTTAGCGGCGCCTCCCCAGGCTGATATATAGTAAGTCAGAAGAGATTGACACAGTGCATAGTAGACAGTCCTCAGTGTTATCACGTCAACAACATTCCGAATGCATTTGAAGAAGTATATGAGTCGTCTTATTCTCCCTGAAAGAGCATGAATATGACTTTCCCAATTTAAGCGTTCATCTACAATTATACCTAGGTATTTTATCGTTTTCACCCTCTCCAAGGCCTCGCAATTACATTGTGTGTTCGAGGTGTGGTTTCGGCAGGAATGTATTATGAGTGAATATCTATCGAGTTCTTCAGCTGCTCTGTTTGTAATCCTATAGCAAGTGTATTTTGTTTTAGACGTGTTTAACGTGAGTAAGTTGTGATTAAGCCAATACTTAACATGTGTCAAACCGTCCTGTTCTAGGCGGTACACTTCATCCCAATTTGAGCCTGTAAAGATCAAGGCTGCGTGGTCTGCGAACGTAATTATACGTCCACCTTTTAGGGACATGTTACAGAGATCATTGATATACACAAGAAAGAGAACTGGACCCAAAATACTCCCCTGCGGTACCCCATAATTAAGTGGTTGGGGATCACTGGTATCCGTTCCAACTCGAACTGTTTGATTTCTATTTGAGAGGTAGCATTTGAACCATTCCAAAGGCAAACCCCTTATACCTATTCGTTCCAACTTTTTAAACAAAAGGGCATAGGACACTGTATCAAATGCCTTTGCAAGGTCCAAGAAAACCGCTAGGACTCTTTGACCACTGTCGAGTTGTCGGGAAACCAGATCCGTCAACGTGGATACCGCATCCTCAGTAGACCTCTTTGTCCTGAATCCATATTGGTTTACTGAAATAATTTCATTGTTTTCCAAATATGACGTTAATCTTTGCTTCATTATTTTTTCTAAAATTTTGGATATAGTAGGTAAAAGTGAGATTGGCCTATAATTAGACGGATCAGACAAATCCCCTTTCTTGTGGAGGGGGCATACTATCGATCTTTTTAGAGCCGCAGGGAACACACCTGTAGTCAAGCTCAAATTAACTATATGAGTAAGAGGTTCCAGAAGCGAGAATTTAGCAGCCTGAAGTAGTCTGCTAGTAATCCCATCCCACCCAGGAGCGCTTCTTGGTTTGAGTTGCGTTACTATGCGTAGAATCTCACTTTCGTTCGTAGGAGACACAAAGAAAGATGTATGATGAATAGGCGTCCTTATCGAGTTAGCTAACTGATCTTCTGTGGTATTAAGATAATTTAATGTGACCTTCGCTAAGTTTTCACCAACAGTGGTGAAGTAGCTATTGAAACCATTTAATGCATCTTTGGGAGTCAAGTTACGGTCAAGAATGACTAAGCTGTCACGAGATTGGTTCACGTGAGCAGCCTCTTTCATTATTTCCCAGACTTTTTTTGGGTCATTCTTATTTTCTACGAACTTGTTGGCAAAATACATTCTTCTAGCGGTTACAGTGGCCTCATTACACTTGTTGCGATATGCTTTATATTGCCTTTCTAGAATTAAATTATCTCGATCCTTCTTAACCTGGCTGTGCATTTGGTCTCTAGTGTACATACTTTTTAATAAGCCTGGAGTCATCCAAGCCTTCGAGTACCGACATGGGCTTGATGATTGAGTATGGTTTAGTAGAGTGGAATTCAGAGTTTCAATTAAATTATTAACTGCCTTGTCCACATCGGTTTCTGAGAGCACGAATGTCCAGTCCGTTTGTTCTAAGTCATCGCATATTTTTTTATATTTTATTGTTTTTGTTTTTTTTACCTGTTTTTGTTTTGGAGATGCTATTTTCTCTAAGAAAGCCATAATGGGACTATGATCTGTAGTAGGTGGTTCACATAGTATAGTGGTAACGCTTTCCCTGCATCGTATCATAAAATGATCAATACATGAATTTCCTCTTGTGGGTTTTGTAAGGGCCGGGTATAGACCTATTTCTGCACATAAACACAAATATTTGGACGCTCTGAGATCATTAGTATCTTTTTTAAATCTATGTTGATATCTCCCGTTATAATAAATGATTTTGATTGTTTGTGTTGTGAAGCTATATTATTTATTGATTCCAGAAAGCAAGTAATATCATATGTCGATGGAGATCTGTATATTGATAGTATAGAACATTCTGAACCTAGTTTAATTAGCAAGCAGTTAGCTCCACTTATTGTTGGTTCTTCAACGCAAGCTCTCAGACCGTTCCTGATATATACAACTACACCATCGTTTTGAAGTGCATTCTTGGAGGAATGCAAGGGAAGGAAGAGGAATCATTTTAAAGAATGAAAGAGTCGCGTAGATTGAATATGTGTTTGTGCATTCGCGTATAAAATTATAGCTATGACATTTCTACCAATGTTTTGATCTATGGTCAATTTAGTTAAACCGGTTCTCCTGCCTATGCAAGGGAGCGTTGTCGGCGGCGGCGCCCGCGCCGGCCGGCGGCGCGGCGGTGAGTTGTTCTGGCGACGACGACGACGACGGGGGCGGCGGCGGCGGCGCGGCGCGTAGGTGGCGGCGGAGGCGAGACAGAAGGCTGCATTTCAGTTTCATTTGTTTCGTGGCAAAGGAGGAGGAGGTACCGTGTGGGGCCGGTACTTTAAAAGAATAGCCCCACTGCATCTCACTTTACTTCACTTTACTTCATCACTTTACTTACTTACTTTCTTCGAGAAGGTTTATAGTCTTCCTGAACGCAGCTCGGCCTTCGGCCTCGACATTTGTTACTTACTTTCTTCGAGAGGTTTATAGTCTTCCTGAACGCAGCTCGGCCTTCGGCCTCGCTCTCAGTTACTTACTTTCTTCGAGAAGGTTTATAGTCTTCCTGAACGCAGCTCGGCCTTCGGCCTCGACCTTTGTTACTTAATTTCTTCGAGAGGTTTATAGTCTTCCTGAACGCAGCTCGGACTTCGGCCTCACACTCAGTTACTTACTTTCTTCGAGAGGGTTTATCGTCTTCCTGAACGCAGCTCGGCCTTCGTCTTCGCCCAAAGTTATTTACTGTCTTCGAGAATGTTTATCGTCTTCCTGAACGCAGCTCGGCCTTCGGCCTCGCCCTTTGTTACTTACTTTCTTCGAGAAGGTTTATAGTCTTCCTGAACGCAGCTCGGCCTTCGGCCCCGACCTCAGTTACTTACTATCTTCGAGAACGTTTATGGTCTTCCTGAATTTAGCTCGGCCTTCGGCCTCGCCCTTAGTTACTTACTTTCGCCGAAAAGGTTTATCGTCTTCCTGAACGCAGCTCGGCCTTCGTCTTCGCCCAAAGTTATTTACTGTCTTCGAGAATGTTTATCGTCTTCCTGAACGCAGCTCGGCCTTCGGCCTCGCCCTTTGTTACTTACTTTCTTCGAGAAGGTTTATAGTCTTCCTGAACGCAGCTCGGCCTTCGGCCCCGACCTCAGTTACTTACTATCTTCGAGAACGTTTATGGTCTTCCTGAATTTAGCTCGGCCTTCGGCCTCGCCCTTAGTTACTTACTTTCGCCGAAAAGGTTTATCGTCTTCTTGATCGCAGCTCGGCCTTCGGCCTCGCCTTTTGTTACTTACTTTCTACGAGAAGGTTTATAGTCTTTCTGAACGCAGCTCGGCCCTCGGCCTCGCCCTCAGTTACTTACTTTCTTCGAGAATGTTTATCGTCTTCGTGAACGCAGCTCGGCCTTCGGCCTCGCCCTTTGTTACTTACTTTCTTCGAGAAGGTTTATAGTCTTCCTGAACGCAGCTCAGCCTTCGGCCTCGCCCTCAGTTACTTGCTATCTTCGAGAAGGTTTATGGTCTTCCTGAATGTAGCTCGGCCTTCGGCCTCGCCCTCAGTTACTTGCTATCTTCGAGAAGGTTTATGGTCTTCTTGAATGTAGCTCGGCCTTCGGCCTAGCCTTTAATTACTTACTTTCACCGAAAAGGTTTATCGTCTTCTTGATGGCAGCTCGGCCTTCCGCCTCGCCTTTTGTTACTTACTTTCTATGAGAAGGTTTATAATCTTCCTGAACGCAGCTCGGCCTTCGGCCTCGCCCTCAGTTACTTACTTTCTTCGAGAAGGTTTATGGTCTTCCTGAACGTAGCTCGGCCCTTGGCCTCGCCCTCACTTACTTACTTTCTTCGAGAAAGTTTATCGTCTTCCTGATCGCAACTCGGCCTTCGGCCTCGCCTTTTGTTACTTACTTTCTTCGAGAAGGTTTATAGTCTTCCTGAACGGAGCTCGGCCTTCGACCTCGCCCTCAGTTACTTACTGTCTTCGAGAAGGTTTATGGTCTTCCTGAACCCAGCTTGACCTTCGGCCTCGCCCTTAGTTGCTTACTTTCTTTGAGAAGGTTTATAGTCTTCCTGAACGCAGGTCGGCATTCTGCCTAGCCCTCAGTTACTTACTTTTTCGAGAAGGTTTGTCGTCTTTCTGAACGCAGCTCGGCCTTCGGCTTCGCCCTTAATTACTTACTTTCTTAGAGATGGTTTATCGTCTTCCTGAACGCAGCTCGGCCTTCGGCCTCGCCCTTAATTACTTACTTTCTTAGAGATGGTTTATCGTCTTCCTGAACGCAGCTCGGCCTTCGGCCTCGCTCTCAGTTACTTACTTTCTTCGAGAAGGTTTATTTTCTTTCTAGAATGCAGCTCAGCCTGAAGCCTCAATGTTAGTTACATACTTTATTTTAGAATGTTTATCGTTTACCTTAACGCAGCTTGCCCTTCGGTCTCGCCCTTAATTAATTATTTTCTTAGAGATGGTTTATCGACTTCCTGAACGCAGCTCGGCCTTCGGCCTCGCCCAAAGTTACTTACTGTCTTCTTTGAAATACGAATTTCACGCGAGCGGAGCCGCGGGCTCAGCTAGTACTAATAATAAATCTGTAAGAGATGGTCATGGAGTAAGTTACTTTGTTTTATGAGATATTGAGTTTGTAGACTCTATGTATGATACTAAAGCTAAATTTACGATTTTTAGAAATATTTTCTGTATGTATGTATGTATGTTCCACCATAACTCTTAAACCGATTATCTGAATTTCATGAAACTTCGTACAAGTACATTTGCCTATACGAGACACAGGATAGGCTAAATAAAATTCACTTGCGGTTACGCTAAGATGTGGCTCCCATACAAATCGATATGTTCCGTTCGCCGTTTACCGCGAGTAGGTATATGAACGAGCCGGCGAAGACGCGACGCAGGGGGCGCGGTGGGTCGGCCGCTGACGGGAGGTGGCGCGGCGAGGGGCGGTGGAGCGGGGCGCGCCGGCGCGCGGGTGCCGCCCGCACCGCACTTTACCGTATATAATAGAATACCAAAATTTTAATTTGATTTCATTAAAATTTTTTGATCTTACTCATATGTACAAGGTGGGATGCATGTAGGTAAGCTAAAATATGACGTCACCGACACGAAAAATGTACCGGGAAAATTGTCAATGCTTAGTTTCTAAGTAACGCACATACAAAACACATAAATCAGTAAAATGAGAAAGGGGGCGCAAATACAACAATAATAAAGGACATAATAATTATTTGCAGGTACAGCGAGTCATCAAAGCTAGAAGATTTTTTTTTCAATTCGTTTCAAGAGTAATTAATTATGAATGATTTTTATAGATTAACTAGCTTTTGCCCGCGACTTCGTTCGCGTGAAATTCGTATTTCAAAGAAGAAAGTAAGTAACTGAGGGTGAGGCCGAAGGCCGAGCTTTATTCAGGAAGCCTATAAACTCTCGAAAGTAAGTAATTAAGGGCGAGGCCGAAGGCCGACCTGCGTTCAGGAAGACCATAAACCTTCCCGAAGAAAGTAAGTAACTAAGGGCGAGGCCGAAGGCCGAGCTGCGTTCAGGAAGACTATAAACATTCTCGAAGAAAGTAAGTAACAAAGGGCGAGGCCGTAGGCCGAGCTGCGTTCAGGAAAACAATAAACCATCTCTAATTAAATAAGTAATTAAGGGCGAGGCCGAAGGCCGAGCTGCGTTCAGGAAGAACATAAACCATCTCGAAGAAAGTAAGTAAATAAGGGCGAGGCCGAAGGCCGAGCTGCGTTCAGGAAGACTATAAACCTTCTCGAAGAAATTAAGTAACAAAGGGCGAGGCCGAAGGCCGAGCTGCGTTCAGGAAAACTGTAAACCTTCTCGAAGAAATTAAGTAACAAAGGGCGAGGCCGAAGGCCGAGTTTCGTTCAGGAAGACGAAAAACCTTACCTAAGAAAGTAAGTAACTAAGGGCGAGGCCGAAGGCCGAGCTACGTTCAAGAAGACTATTAAATTTCTCGAAGAAAGTACGTAAGTAACTGAAGTCGCGGCCGAAGGCCGAGCTTCGTTCAGGAAGACTATAAACCTTCTCGAAGACAGTGAGTAACTATGGGCAAGGCCGAAGGCTGAGCTGCGTTCAGGAAGACTATAAACCTTCTCGAAGAAAGCAAGTAACTAAGGGCAAGGCCGAAGGCCGCTCTTCGTTCAAGAAGACCAAAAACCTTCTCGAAGAAAGTAAGTAACAAAGGGCTAGGCCGAAAGCCGAGCTGCGTTCAGGAAGACGATAAACCTTATCTATGAAAGTAAGTAATTAAGGGCAACGCCGAAGGCCGAGCTACGTTCAGCAAGAGCATAAACCTTCTCGAAGAAAATAAGTAACTCAGGGCGAGGCCGAAGGCCGAGCTGCGTTCAGGAAGACTATTAACCTTCTCGGTGAAAGTAAGTATAAACTATGGGTTAGGCCGAAGTCCCAACTGCGTTCAGGAAGAGGATAAACCTTCTCGATGAAAGTAAGTAACGCAGAGCGGCCTTCGGCCTTGCCCTCAGCAGGCCTTCGTCACTCGCTCAAGGTCGCGCGTTATATGCCTACCGCTTGGCGTACCGGTTAATGTACAAGTTAACAGTGGGCTGCAACGAATTAAAAGTATCGGGAAGTGGCATACAACGCACCGACTTGAGGCGCGCTATTGGGGAGCATTCGGCACCATCTCTTTCGCGAGCAGTCAGTCCGCCGCACTGCGCCGCTCAGGCAGTTCACGTTTTTGTATCCGTCCGTCCGTAAAAGAGAGAGATAGAATATCATGCATTCGCATACACAAAATATGAGCGTGAAAAGGATAGCTATACGTTACTCGGTTCGAGACGAGAGCATACGAGAGTCAGTCACTGAGAACATGCAGTGGCGACATGCAGGGTTCTAAACCTATCTTGTAACGCATGACACAAGTCTTTATATGAATATAAAGGCACACGCGCAAGCCGCGACGTGCAAAGTTCAAGTATACGAATTCTAATTTGGAATGTGCAATCGCTGTCTCCCTTATACGTATCAAATTGCCATTAACCGTCTTACTCTATCGACATTCACAGAGCGGAAACGTAACGTGATGTACGAGGCGCTCGCGCACTTACGCTCTTTGAAATATTGGCAATATATAGAATGTCTCCAATCGCACTATTCCTTTTCCGTTCACGGAGTTTGCATCTGCACGTCTTATTCTAGCCTATGTGTAAAATTTTAGCTTAGTGTGCATCTGTGAGAGAGATTCTCTTTCTACCGGTAAAATGTATAACGAGGGCCCGTCCATAAAGTAGAATGTCGTTGGTGGGCTGTCGCTATCCAGCCAGAGCGAGCGAGCGTGCGCCAACGCGCATCTACTACGTTTCGTTTCGAATTTAGAAATGTCGAAATCACGTCATTATTGTGCAGCATTTTGATTTATTCCTAGTAATTTATATATTCATATTAGTAGGAAGGAGGTCATAGATTTAAAATAATAATATTATGATATTGCCACAATAACATTAGTTAGATAACGCCGAACAGCATGGTATGTAGGTATGGCCTAATTCGTATAAGGATAGAAATAGAACATTCATTCGTTCTCTGTCTCAATATGGGTTTTTATACAATAAAAAACACCAATAAAACAATAGGTACATTGTAGATGATCAAACCAATTTATTCATCAAACAAAACTATCACTGGAAGGTTGCACGCTTCCATGTGAGAAACTAATTGTGACGGTAACGCATGCATGAACTTGTTCGCATGAATTTGCCGTAGCTAAATATCGTATCGTTGGTAGGTATCATCTTTATTTTATTCCTCACAAAAAGACAGCCCAGACACAGCCCTTACACGCGCTGAACGGCGCGCTTTCGAGATAGATTTACGCGACAGAAAGAGAAGCGAAATGTAGGTGGTGATCGTGGTTAGGCATGCAGCTCTGTGCGAGTCAATTTGTACTTTATCGCGTCGTCGCAGAGTAGCTATTTCTTTGTGAGTGTTTGTACAGAGAAGCTTCTGTACGGAGTACTCTTTTCTATTCTGTGCCCTCAGTTGCTTACTTTCTTCGAGAAGGTTTATAGTCTTCCTGAACGTAGCTCGGCTTTCGGCCTCGCCCTTAGTTACTTAATTTCTTCGAGAAGGTTTTTCGTCTTCCTGAACACAGCTCGGCCTTCGGCCCCGCCCTTAATTACTTATTTACTTAGAGATGTTTTATCGTTTTCCTGAACGCAGCTCGGCCTACCGCCTCGCCCTTTGTTATTTACTTTCTTCGAGAAGATTTATAGTCTTTCTGAACGCAGCTCGGCCTTCGGCCTCGCCCTCAGTAACTTACTTTCTTCGAGAAGGTTTATAGTCTTCCTGAATGCAGTTCGGCCTTCGGCCTCGCCCTCAGTTACTTACTTTCTTCTTTGAAATACGAATTTCACGCGAGCGAAGCCGCGGGCAAAAGCTAGTCATTAATAAATACTAAAAATAAAAAAAGTTTATTTAAAAAATAAAAAAACCCGACTGCGTAAAAAATTAACTTTAAATAAAAACTGAAAAGAAAAAAACAAGTCCAGTAGTCTAGAACTCTGTTAAGTAATATTGAATAACTACACCATTGAAATAGTTTCATGATCGATACACACATATAAAACAAATAATAAACTCTAAATGCGGAACATAGCGACTTTAACAGTCGGGACCCATTATTGGGAAAATTATTGGGAAAATTATAATTGGTCCCGACTGTTAAAGACGCTATGTTCCGCATTTAGAGTTTATTATTTGTTTTATATATGTGTATCGATCATGAAACTATTTCAATGGTGTAGTTATTCAATATTACTTAACAGAGTTCTAGACTACTGGACTTGTTTTTTTCTTTTCAGTTTTTATTTAAAGTTAATTTTTTACGCAGTCGGGTTTTTTTATTTTTTAAATAAACTTTTTTTATTTTACACTTTTTAGTTAAGATTATGACGGTAAATTTCGCAATCTTGTCCTTACATTGAGGGAGTTAATATCGTGGGGATAATTAAGTAGCTTGCGGTGGTCTACTGATTAATAAATAATCCATCTAGAGACCTAACCCGGCTCAAGGCTACATTAACTTAAATCAACCACAGCTCGGTCCAAAGTAGTTCTTTTTTTTTTATGGAAACTGACTCGGTTGGCTACATCACCTACAACGTCCGTGATGTCAGCCCATAACACCGGGTGAACTAGGTGCCGTGTCAGTGCTTCCCCCTTTGATCGTGCCGGCTACACAGAACTGGTCGGAAAACACATACCTACTATTTACATAGCCGTTTCGACCGACTTTTCATTCAGTGCGGTGGTATCAACCCGGGCGGGTTGATACCAGCGCAGCGCACTGAATTATGTACAGTAACAGTCCTTGTAACTTATGTACAGTAACACCCCAGCACAATATCAATGGCAAAATGTTTCGTTCTATACTGCCCTGTCCACGAATTGCATCGAAGTCTGTCGTCGATGGTTCGATTCTGACATCTGGGGGCACGGCAGTGCCCCCGCCAAGTCGAGCAAACACGGCCGTACCATCCTTTTCTCGAAGCAACTCAGGGTACTTTTGGCCTCCCTGTATCTTTGTTGTGGATAGAGATAAACACCTGAAGTTTTAGTTATCAAGAGTACTTACCAAACCTAGCTATACGCCCAAATTATAAGTTTGTACCTATTATAGTTTGCGAGATATCGCCAGTCAAAGTTCCGGTTTTTAGTGACTCACTCACTCACCGATCATCAAAAATCTAAGGTACTTCCAGCATACCTTGACCTTCCAGCATACCGCAAACGGACAGCTAAAATATTATAACAATAATATGAACGAACCTAATACCAGTTCGTTGTAAACTGAAAAGGAATCTTTACGACGCGATCTGTTTGTGCTGTCCGATTGCCAAGTCAAGGTGTTTTTTTATAGAAATGAAGATGTTAAATATAAGAGGAGTAACTAAATATTGATTATTCTTAAGTAGAAAATATAAATTTATGGCAACATTGTTGAATTCGGGCTTCAATGATATGAAAAGACTTGGCTCTGCATGGGATCTTACAACTTTTTACGGTGGAAAGGTTGCGTGCGAGACTTGGCATCTTTTTACTATATTTATGTTTTTGGTGGGATTGTTTTGACATGGAATCATATGACATGTCTTGCACGCACATAATGCGCGGTCGTCGCTGGAATTTGAATGTGAAAGATGTAACGCAAAAATAGTGACCCACTAGAACCGTTTATCTCCGAGTGTATAATACCTAGGTAGGAGTGTTTGAAACACCATACTATAGACAATACATGATACGTCATTGACTATAGATGAATAAATTTTTGAGATTGTACATATTATTGTCGTTCTTTCAAAGCAGTAAAATTCTGGGTTTGTCATTCGATTTTGAGAATTATATTATGAAAATTATTTTTCACCTATTATACAGGAAGTTCGGCACATCGGCCGACAAATTTTTTTTGTAGGTAAGTGGGGTCATTTGCAATGTTTTGACCCATGATACCTTTATCAGGTGTCACGTGGTATCGAGATACGATTTTTTTTTCTTTATTTTTAAAATTACCAAAATCCCAGCTTTGAACCTACAAGCTCTTTGTTTGAACCCTTGTAACTTTTTTTTATTATGGTTGTATCAGCACGAAATATAAATAGAATAAATTTATTGCATTTTACAATGTATCCTTCTTCTAGAAACTGAAAGCAATTAAGAGCTTCGTTATCTTTTAAATAGTTTGCTAGTTTACGCCCTTTCCGACGGTATACCACATGTCATACAAATAATTCACTATATGGTCAAAATTAGGGACATAGACCAGAATAGAACGACAATTTTGGTAATTTTCAAAAATAAAGAAAAAAAAATCGTATCTCGATACCACCTGACACCTGACAAAAGGTATAATTAGTCAAAACGTTGCAAATGACCCCACCTACCTACAAAAAAAATTGTCGGTCGATGTGCCGAACACACTGTATAATAAGAACTTTATCACAGCTCTACTAAAAGTTAAGTGAAAATGGTTGCTAACCAACTTTAAATCGTTATAGATCCTAAATGGTCATTCCAAATGAAAAATGGTAAGAGAAACCTAAAGATGATTTTCAAATACCTATTCAACGATACCCCACTTAACATAGTT
The DNA here is from genome assembly GCA_946902875.1 of Nematopogon swammerdamellus. NCBI lineage: Eukaryota > Metazoa > Arthropoda > Insecta > Lepidoptera > Adelidae > Nematopogon > Nematopogon swammerdamellus. The sequence goes on along the minus strand of OX336348.1, from coordinate 7,399,231 downwards.
AGTCAACTTTCATTTTTTTCTTTTTCACAATATGGCATCTAGTTGTCACCGTATTGAATTTTGATTACTGTCATGTCTTTAGTGACACTCGCAAGATTAAGACAAATCGATTGACGTAAGAATCATCAAAATCGGCCCACGCGTTTGGTCTCTATAGTGCCACAAAGGAACAAACATACATACATACATACATACATACATAAATAGGCTGATGAACACATTACCCTCCTTTGCGTCGCGCAGTCGGGTAATAATGTATTACTCAATGCAGAACCCTGTGGAATACCCATTTTTATTTTACCTGGCTCGGCCATCTCTTTCGCCTTCTGACGCTCTTGTCTCTCTCTCTCGCGCCTCTCGGCGTCCTCTCTCGCGGTCTGGTCTATCAAATCAAATCAAATCAAATCATTTATTCGTAATCATATTTCATATTACAAGTCAAAGGCAGGTATACAATATAGAATACAAATATGTATAATTCATCCTTATTTTTTATTAGCCATATTTTGGCATAAATCAGTATCGGTAGGGTTAGCGACGACATCCGTCAAGTACTCACCTAGAGAGTAGTACGCTTTACCAACCAGAAACTCCTTGAGTCTGGCTGGATACAAATATTCCGTCCGAAGCGGCGCCTCTCGAATTGACATTGTCAATCTGTTGTACATCGTGGGGCCAATCACAAATACCGACTTCTCGCTCTTGGTGAGTCTGTGTTCCACACTGCGTAATTGGTTGCGGGATCGAGTGGGATAGTTGTGACTGACCCCATTGACCTGAAACATGTGTGGGTTCCGCCTTACAAATTTTGCTACCTCAATGATGTAGGCTCCAGGCAGTGTGATGATTTTGAGTTGTCGGAACAGATCGCGTGCCGGCGTGTCCAATGTCACTCGAGCTAAAGTGCGAACAGCACGCTTTTGCATGCGAAACACTCTGTCTCTGTCGGCGGCTTGTCCCCACAGTTCAATCCCATAGGTGGCTGTCGAGTGAAAGTAACCAAAGTAGGCTTTACGTACATTCTCGGGATGAAGTGTAGGTACAAGTCGCGACAGTGCAAAACAAGCTCGTCCTAGCCTGTCGCACAGCTGATCGACGTGCTGTTCCCACTTTAACCCGAAGTCTATAGTTAGTCCCAAGAATTTTACAGAATTTGCCAGGGGGACGTCAATACCATCACACCGCACTGATAGCTTATCACGGGGCACACCACGGAGGCAGAAGTGAACCACGTGCGTCTTATCGAGGTTCAGAACCATGCCGTTCGAACGGAACCATGCCATAAGTCCTCTCACTGTGGAACTGACTTTTTGCTGGAGCTCTGCAGGGGATGGACTACTTACTGCCGCACAAGCGTCATCAGCAAATAGTATAAACTGACTATCCGGTGCAGCAGATGGTAGGTCGTTCACGAGTACCAGGAATAGGTAATTTCCAGCAGCGGATCCCTGTGGCACTGCTATATTACCAATGTCAGCAGGGTCTGATCTTGAACCACCTCCATCTACCACAGTCACTTGGACGCGGTCAGAAAGGAAGGAAGCTATGGTCTCCAAGAATGGCCCTCGAATTCCATAGTGCTCGAGCTTGGCCAGCAGCAGAGGATGATCGACAAGATCAAAAGCGCGAGATAGGTCACAGAATACAGCTGCGACCTGGTTCCCCGCCTCTAGGTGAGTCAGTAGGATTCGCTGGAAGTGGCGCGCAGCGTCTACACATGATCGGCCTGCTTGATATGCGTATTGATCCTTGCATAGTAATTTTTGCTGGTCAAAATATGATCTTAGTCTGCTGCATATGGCAAGCTCGAGCACTTTGGAAAACATAGGTATTATGGAGATTGGACGATAGTTCTTCATCTCTTCCTTCCTTCCCTTCCCTTTGTAGACTGGAGTAACCTTTACCATTTTAAGTGAGGCAGGATACCTACCTACTCGGATGCAGTTGTTTAACGACGCACATATCACCTCAATGACAACTTTCGGCATAAAGTGAAGGAGGTGACACGGCATGTCATAGTAATCCCGTGTCGGTTTCTTTTTTATTAATTGTATAGTTTTACAGATTTCAGTCACAGTGAGGGGACTGAAACGCAAGGAGCGGTCGGCGCGCGCACTGTAACGAGATAGATACTGCAGCGCTGTGTGTGTGTTGGTGTGTACTGTGTAGTTGTCGGCTGTGTGGATGTAGAAGTGATTTAGCTCACTCGCTAGCCGCTCGGGCGCACCGTCTCCGCGACGCCCCACCACACTCTCCATTAGGATGTCGAGCGGCTCGCACTTACCTTTCTTTCTGCATGTCTCAGCACTTATGACATTCCATATAGATTTAGCAAGGTTCGTGCTCTCCGCTATGGTGTTATTGATGTAGTGTTTACGTTTAGCGAGGAGCATGTTGTTGAATGTGGTTTGGTGTGTATGTAATGTGTGTTATTGTGATATGTGGTGTGCAGCGCGTGCAGTTCTGAGAGTAGGTATTTCATTGAGAGGATGTCGTCGTCAACCCATACCTTGTCAGAATTTTCCTTAGGTACTTTCTTGATAGGAAAGTAACAGTCGAATAAATTTTTTATAGTATACATAATTCTGTTAAATTGTACATCGGCAGTATACACCTTGTTTTTTAAGATTAAAGTATTCCACTCGAATAAATCGTCGCTGTTTAGCATCTGAAAAAAATATGTTCACATTAAACTTCTAAAACCTTTTTTTCCATCTCTTCCCCTTAATTGTATAGGAATAAGGGGGCGTCCAATAATTAAAGGATGTCAGGCAAAATTTCACCAAATAATTCCATTTAAGGGAAGGATCATTCAATACAATTGTGGAATCGGATGGCAGTTTTGGTAGTCACGACCGCCGAAGAAGTCTCCTCATGCTTGAATTCCGTTGTGTGTGCTGTTGTTTGCTGGTTGGTTGGTTTCCATATGCAGCTGATAGTCTTTTTTCGCGCTTCCGATCCGAGGCTATGAGGGTGGGTAGCAACAGGGGCGTCCCTGTTGCTGCCCTCTTATCCTTGAGGCGCAGCGTGAGTAAGTCGGCGTGGAAAACCCGTTGATTCAAGAAATTATATGTAGAATATGTAGAAGTGGCTCCTTGACCAGTCGCATAGAGAATTATTTTCAAAATGAAACTGCCGGAATTATGACAAGTCATTATCATGAGAAGTTTGTTCATTTTCAGTCATTGGGTGCGTTGTGCGTGAGTGAGGGAGAATTGCAAAGGAATGGATCAGATAGAGAGGGACACCACTGTGCTGTGGCACAGCTGGCTGAGCTATGGTTGGAACAAATTAACTTTGACACCCTATATTTAATGTTTCGTAGTTTGATCTCCCATAATGTAAGTATCCAACCTAACCACCCACCAAAGAGGCGTTAGGCTCTTTCATAAAAAAAGTAGATTAGTATAGATAGATAGATAGATAGATAGAAATACTTTATTGCTCCTAAACATTTAACAGTAACAAACGATAAGTAATTTACATGAGGGGCAAAGGCGGACTTATCCCTTACAGGGATTTCTCCCAGTGAACCTTTGGATGTTTGGGAGTCGTATGTTGTGAGATATAAGTAGGTAGTAGCAAAAGACTTGAGTGTGGGAATGTAAAATATAATATATGGGAAATAACTATGATAAACTATAATATACTTGCACTACATAATATAAGTACATACCAGTTTAAACGTAGAAATCGCAAATTATAAATTAAATTAAATACATAAAACTATAAATTAAATACATATGTATTAAAGATTATATAATACATAATACCTAAATATATACATACATACATACTTGTCCATTCAGAATTAAAGGATTTTTAGCTATTGACTTCACACTGACGGAGATAGTACAACTTTAAGTGTTTTTTGAATAACGGAAGCGACTTGCAGTGCCGTATACAGTGAGGTAGTTGATTCCACAGACGAGCTGCGTGCACAGAAAATAAGTTTGTGTAAAATCCAGTTTTATGTCCAATGACCAAATCTTCATATTAGAAGGTACTCGAATTTCTTTTTAATTCTAGTTTATATGTTTCTTTTGGTTGAGTGGGGTTAGTTAATGGATTTATTACTTTATTTAGTTCTTCGAGGGCCCATGCTTTCGCACCGACGCGACGCACTATGGAAAATGGAGGTCGTTCTCTGATTAAAAATCTGTAACTTTTAAAAGTAAAAAAAAAAAGTTATTTGAACGATAATTGCCATATTATGTGTTTAACAAAAAACAAGTTAAAAATTACTACCTAAATATTACCCATTCGACATGGGGTAAATAAATTTATTAGAAATAAAACTAAAAACTATTATATTATCATTATATTTATTATATATTTTTTTGCCTACTGCTGGGCACAGGCCTTCTTGCATTTTCGTGACTATGCATACAATTATCTTATAAATTATTATTAAATTATTGACACAATTAAAATGAAGCCAAATAAGTACCTATAATATAATAAAACATTTGAAAGTGAAAAAATTATATTACTTTTATGTACTAACTGTAACTAGGAAAAGAAATCATAATTATGATGAAATATTCATGTCTTCTAGATCAGTTGTCAATTGATTATTTTTTAGCAGGTCCACACTTCTTTTTCAAGTTCCTTTCCTTTACAAACGTCGTGGGTTCAGCGTCCTGCAAAATTTGATTAAGTAACGCCTTCTTTTGATCCGGATCCATGTTTCTTAAATTGCCCACAATATTTGCTTCATTGGCCTCTCCCATAGATTGCAATTTTTGAACGTAAGCATAGAAAGTACGATCGAAGCCGTAGTCATTCATCAATCAATGATGTATTTTTCCGTCTCTTACTCGAATTAGATAAGTCCGAGTATGGCACACAAGGTCTGCCTCGGTTTTAAGTTGAAGTAGATGGGGTAGTATCATCTCCATCACCTGATGAAGTCGGCAGTTGAACTGTAAATTCTTGGTCCAGCCAGTCACTCTTTCTGCAAAGAAATTGTGCCATATTTCGTGAAGCTTCTTTCCAACGTTGATTAAAATTACCAAGTAACTTTTTCTTGAAATCAGTAGTTATAAGAAGGAAGGTGTGGATCTAAGCTTGCGATGGCTTCACCGAACATATCCGGGCTCATCGGCAGTAGAGGAGGGTATTAATCGAGGCCGGGACTAGCGAGTGGCCACTCTAAATTTCCCGCGCATGCTTCACGTTTCGGCTCGCTTCAAGCCCTCGTCAGCTAGTCTGCGTTGACTAGGACGCGGGGAAACCACCAGTCCCGCTCTCGACCTCCCTCTCTCTACCTATCCATATTCTGTAGGATGCTTCCAGTGACGTTTTCGAAGCTCTCTCCATATATGAGCTTAGCGTCGATCTTGGGAGCCCTAGATTCTTGAAGAGACTGTAGAGCGACTTCGCTGGTAGTCCTCTTGCTCCGACTTCCACAGCGAAGAGATCAGTCTTGAATCCGTTTCTCACAATCCGGTCTACTAAGTTGCAGTACTTGTTAAGCTTGATGTTGTGGTCCTTCGGTATGTTACTTTCCCATGGAACTGTAAGTTCAACAAGTACTACATGCTTTGTCGCTTTTGAGAATATGAGTATATCCGGCCTTAATGCTGTGGTACAGATTTCCGAAGGTATTTGGTAATGCTTCTCATGTGTGTCCATCAACAATTCCCAATCCTTTGCTGCTCCCAAAATTGAAGAAGGTTTAGTCCTATCTTTGGGCAGCTTATTGGCTCCAGGTTTCACAAAGTTGACCTTCTGGAAGCCGCTACTGGTTTGCCCTTTCCTGGTCCGTGCAATTGACAGGTTGATGGCCTCTCTGATGATTTTGAGGACTTTATCATGACGGTAGGAATACTGGCCTCGCTCAAGTAGTATTTTGCATCCGCATAACAAATGTTTGGCCGTGCCTACGAACTCCTTACATGACGGGCATAGTCTATTTGTAGATTTCCCCCATCTAACTAGGTTACTCGGGTCGGGGAGAGTAAGCTGGAATGCATTTAAGTAGAACTTAAGCAGCTCAGGGGACCAGTTGTATATTATGGATTTCCACTTCAATGCAGGAGGGATGCAGAAGTCACCCACTGTTAGCCAATCATTCTGCATTTCTAGGTTTAAGGCGTGAAGTTTGAAGCCTTGTTCCATGTCCTCCTGAGCAAAACCTTTCAGTATTTCTTTATCAGACTTTGCTGTTTCTATGCCCAATCCAGATCTATTGGTGCGTGTACCAACTTGGAATGATTTGTAGAAGTCGAGTCTCGTTCCAGTTCATCTGATAGTGATGTGTTGGGTAAGGCTTGAATAGCGCTATCATTGGAGTCTTTGAGTATACATCGTTTGGCTATTCTCGCCTTTTGATAAAATATCGACGGTTTCTTAATGTTCAGTCCAAAGTTATTGTGAGATCTGTATAGCGTTGACGAGTCAGCCGGGTGAGCCAGTCCAAACCATGATTTCAGGAATCTGGTCACATACGAGTCTAATTTAGTCAGGTTTTGCTTTGTGAAGTCGTAGACGAGAAATGGCCATGAAAGTTTTGATGTCAGGTAGTTATCGTAAATCCATGCCTTTTGTGTACCCAGGAGGGGAAGATTGTCAGTTTGGCGGAGGCTCTCTTCGAAAAGTTGGACAATATCATCAGTAGGATGCTCCTTTCCTCTGCTGGTGATCCTTTTGCCCAAGAATTTAAAAGGAGCTTCATCAGCCACGGTTGCGATTGGTTTGCGATTGGATTTGGTTTTGATATTATGTTCCGAAACTCCGTATTTTTCACGTAAAAATGTTATTATAGCACACACTGATCTTCCTCCTTCAACATAGGCGAGAATCATTTCCCGTCTTGAACACTTGAACGAGGTCATCTTGCAGGAATTATTTACAAAAAAGTAAGTTGATATTTATTGCTAAACAAAATAAGGTATGATGAAAAAAATCGTTGTCCTGAACTTTATACAGGATGTTCGGCACATCGACGGACAAAAATTATTAGTAACTTTTTGACCCATGATGCCTTTTGTCAGATGTCACGTGGTATCGAGATACGATTTTATTCAATATTTTGAAAATTCCAAAATCCTAGCTCTAAACCCTTGTTCCTTTTTTGTTTATGACTGTATCAGCACTAAATAAAATTTATTAAATTTTACGATGTATCCTTATTCCAGAAAAAAATATTATTTGATGAAGTTAATACCATGAAAAGGTCTTATGACCTCCCAAAGTCCCGAGAACGGGTAAAATATGACAAAACCTTAATTTCTTAATTCATAAAAAATAAACTGACAGCAATTGATAGCTTCATTTTCTCTTAAAAAGTTTGCTAGTTTACGCTCTTTCCAACGGTATACTATGTGTCATACAAATAATTCACTATGTGGTCAAAATTCACAGCACGGTCATATCACAAAAACCGCAGTCAAAGTGATACGTTTTTTAAGACACCGATTGTCGTCACTCTTTTTTTTTATCAATAACTTCAAGATACGCAAATACACGCAGCTGTTTTTTTCGCACATTAGATAAATAACTTACATAATACATATAAACATAAAACATAGGTCGACAGAGGTAATATGGAAAACTCTAATCAAACTTCAATAATAGTGAGAATTTCTTTTGAAAGGCAAAAATTGCTCTAAAATTATTTCGGTCTAAGTAAATAAGCAGATTTTTGTAAATTTATAATGTACATTAGATACTAATTTCATAATGGTATCACAATGAATAACCTTTCCTTCAAACAAATCTGCCACACCACTTCGAACGTAGTAAAGTTTGACCATATAAAATTATAGTAATCCGTAAGTGTGTATTTGACATTTTATATCTAATTATGTATTCCATAATTTGGACAAATGTTATTAAAATAATAAAACATGACTACACGACTGTTAAATATACTAAAAAAATCAAGTCAATTGGGGTATTTGTAAAAATCATTTTTAATCAGGGCTTGTTCTGCCATTTTCCATAGTGCGACGTGGGCGTCGGACGGACAGGAGTTCTGTCCTTGTCTTAAGGAGGGGGCCACTGTCGCGTTGCAAAAATTAATAGCAGATCCGATTAAATGCAAATATTATAATTTTAACCGATTGCTTCTCTTATATTCTCTCTCTCTCCTGTCCATACTATACTTTCTTAGATACAGCTCAGCCCTATGACTATTTAGAGTGGTGGTATATAGCCTATAGTGAGCCTCAAGAGCTACTCTTTCCATTGGTGCAAATTTTACTTCAAACATACATACATACAGACAGACGTTCCCATTTATAAGAAGTAGAGAGAGTCGAAATTTTTCAACTGAAATCCCGAGCGCAACTTTCTTGCTCCACCCCGCAAATTTCTTCGGCGGCTATTCATATAATCTTTCGGTTTTTTTCTGTTTTATCTTCCTAAAATATATTGTGACCCTTTTCTTATTGCTATTATTATGAGCTGCTGGTGTAGGTTTTTTAGGCTTATATATAAGGTACTTATTATTTTTATCTTAGCAGCTTCTGTGGGGCCACGAGACCTGTGGAAGACTTCCAAAGACTGCGGAGACAGAAGATTGAAGGCTTTAGGAAGGTGAACCGCTGTGGGCTCAGCTGTAGTCGATGCTGCAGGAATCTTTTGCTGTGCTACAAGGAGAGGTCGCTCAGGCTGTCCCAAGGAGAGCTAATAACGCGCGAAGCCTTTGCCGCTGAAATTTCGCTGAAGAGGAGGGGAAAGTGACTTCAACCTGACCTTTTTACAAGCTACTGATTTTTAATAATAAACTGTTGTGAGTGCACCACTGGATATTTCGAACTGCGAAGAACTTTCACCTTTAAGGAAAGTGCGGGAAGAATTAATAGTATAATATGTAGTTTTAAGTGTTTAGGAATTATTTGTACTGGGCTGACTTACTAATGGGACACTATTTTGTGTATTGCTGTGCTGGATCGTGTTTTGTTTTTAATTGACTGTATGTGTTCTTCTAAATTCTCGTGGTCGACCTTAGTTAAAGTTTATTTTTGAAGTCTAGGTTTTACATTATTCTTTAATTATAATTTTAATTTTTAATTCTCTTCCAGTTTAATTTTTCTCTCTTTGCTAGAGGATGGGGACGGAGTTTTCTAACTCCTGGCATCCCTGGACAATTTTTATTTATGTATTTAACTTTCTGTATAAGTCTGTACGGGATGTGCGCGGCCCTAGTAGAGCAGGCTCCAAGGAGATGTTCGTTTGCAAAAATAGCGGACCGCAAAATGTTTTGTGATTCATCTACCTGATACCCTCGACATTATAAAAAGCCATGTTGCCGCGCGCGCTCGCGGTTCTTTGTCATTTGTCAATTACAGCTAGTGAAATTTATATGCAAGCATGCCTCGACTTATACAAAAGTCAATGAAAAAAGCGATCTATATGTGAGGTCTTTTTTGTTCCTGGCATGAAACTGAAACGATTAAGAAAAAATTTTTTTTTACATTTCCATTAAAAAAAATTTTTTTTGTAAAAAAAAAATCTTTGTTCTTCAAAAGTGATCTATTTCCGATGCAGAACCCCCCTTAGCGTAGTATGAACTAATTTTGAAAAAATAATTTGAAATTATTATAATTTGAAAAACTTGTAACAAAATCAAACTGTTTCTTTCATGTGTAAGCAATTTTTCGTAAATTTCGTAATATTTCATCAAAAAAATAGTTTTCTATTGGTGTAATGGCTAGTATTTTATTTATGACACATAATAGGCACCCATAGGTACTAATTTTCTAATGAAATTCCATAATTAAAACCAAATATCTTTGTAATTTACTAATAATATTTGTGAGGGAGGAGGGGGAGAGGGGGACCACAAAACTGGTTGGCAACATCTGTTAATTGTATGTCTGGGATCTATCTATACATATAATAAAATCGTAAAGGTAAGAAAGTCTGTACATTGAATGTATTCGGAAAAAAACTAACCAGGGTGGCTTAAAATGAGATACTGAACATGTTAGAACAGTTTTTAAATTTTTTTTTTGTTTATTTGTCTGTACGCGCATCACGCAAAAACCACTGAACGGAATTAGACGAAACTTTGTATAGTGGCAGTTTATATGCCGGGTTAACATAATACGTAGAAAAAAAAAAATTACAATTATAAACATTATTGCGCGTTTAAAATCACGTAGTCCAAAGTACATAATTATATCTTGAGAACTGGCAGCAAATACAATTTGAATAAAATATTCATTCGAAATTTTAAAATAAGTAGATACAACGAAAATGACAGTTCTTCTTTTTTATAACTTGAACACAATAGTCAATACATATCTATTCTTTCTATACATATAATAAAATCGTAAATGCAAAAATGTCTATTTGTACGCGCATCTCGCAAAAACCACTCAACGGAATTTGACGAAACTTTTTTTAGTGACAGTGTATATCCCGAATTAACATAGTAATTAAAAAATATAATAAAAACCACGTAATCCAAAGTAAAGGTAAAAAACAATTTTAAATGTCATGTTGACAACGGAGAACTGTCATCTCGACGTGCTGGCCGGTGACAAATTGTTTGATAAATAAAAAAAATAATTGAAAGCCGCAGTTATGTCGCTGTCATTGGTGCAATAAAATGTATATACCTATCTGTTGCCCGCGGCTTCGCTCGCGTGAAATTCGTATTTAAAAAAAAGAAAATAAGTAATTATAGGCGGGCCTGAAGGCGGATCTGCGCTCACGTAAACGATATTCTTTCTCGATGAAAGTAACTAAGGGCGAGGCGGAAGGCGTAGTTGAGTTCAGGAAGAAGAAAAACATTCTTGAAGAAAGTAAGTAACTAAGGGCGAGGCCGAAGGCTGAGCTCTATTCTGAAAGACCATAAACCTTCTCGAAGAAAGTAAGTAACTATGGGCGAGGCCACAGGCCGAGCTGCGTTCAGGAAGAAGCTAAACCATCTTGAAGAAAGTAAGTAACTAAGGCAAGGCCGAAGGCCGAGCTACGTTCGAATAATTGAAAAACCATCTCGAAGAAAGCAAGTAACTAAGGGCGAGGCCGAAGGCCGAGCTGCGTTCAGCAAGAAGCTAAACCATCTCGAAGAAAGCAAGTAACTAAGGGCGAGGCCGAAGGCCGAGCTGCGTTCAGGAAGAAGCTAAACCATCTTGAAGAAAGTAAGTAACTAAGGGCGAGGCCGAAGGCCGTGCTCTATTCGGGAAGACCATAAACCATCTTGAAGAAAGTAAGTAACTAAGGGCGAGGCCGAAGGCCGTGCTCTATTCGGGAAGACCATAAACCATCTCGAAGAAAGCAAGTAACTAAGGGCGAGGCCGAAGGCCGAGCTGCGTTCAGGAAGAAGCTAAACCATCTCGAATAAAGTTAATTAATATTAAGATTGAGTTAATTTAATTTAAATTTTATTATAAAGTCCACGCTTCTGACGGCAAATATACCGTGCATCCTAGAACCTCGCGGTTATTCCCGGCTGGATGGCAAGAGGCCCGATGCTATCACCTTAGTGCCACGGACTAAGGGTAGTTCTTTGATGTGGGACGCCACTTGTGTTCTCACATTGGCTCGAAGTCACGTTAGGACTTAGGACATCTTCAAGAGCGGCTGGCGCGGCCGAGGCTGGGGCGGAGAGCCTCAAACGCAACAAATATAGAAATATAATTCAAGATTTCGAATTTGTTGCGTTTGCGGTTGAAACCCTCGGTCCGTGGAGTAGTGAAGCCAAAAGAGGCTTGGGCCTCTTCTGGTTGACGCAACTGGTGTCCCGCCATCAAGGGCTTATGTACTTCATTCAAAGGGTAAGCCCTGCCATCCAGCGGGGTAATGCCGCAAGTGCTCTAAGAACATTTGAAAATGCCCGTTTTGATAGTTATTTTAATATTTGTTAGGTAGGTTTTAATTCTTTAATTATTAATATTATTTTTTTATTTTTATGGAATAAATAGATTGAGTAAACGATATTATATTCTATCGAAGAAAGGAAGTCTTTAAGGGCGAGGCCCGAAGGCGGAAGAGGGTTTTTGGTTTACCTGAACGCAGCTCGGCCTTCGGCCTCGCACTTAGTTCCTTCCTTTCTTCCAGAAGGTTTATCGTCTTCCTGAACGCAGCTCGGCCTTCGGCCTCGCCCTTATTTACTTCCTTTATTTGAGAAAGGTTTATCGTTTACCTGAAAGCAGCTCCGCCTTCGAACTCGCCCTTAGTTAGTTACTTTCTTTGAGAAGGTTTATCGTTTACCTGAACGCAGTTCGGCCTTCGGCCTCGCCCTTAGTTACTTACATTCTTCTTTGGAATAAGAATTTCACGCGAGCGAAGCCGCGGGCAACAGCTAGTACAACATATATCAGAAGTCAGAATGAGGTCCGCAATTTTTGCAAACGGAACTTCACTGAGAGTCCGGTCTATAGCGGGGTACGTGGCAATTTGAACCAAATATGACCGAACAAAACAAAAGAAACAACCATCATGGTTAGGCCGAATGCTCTCGCGCAATCGATGGCTGTATGGTCTTGTGTAATGTACTTTAACCTAGTCCTATCCTTGTTCCCCCCCATACACCTGTCTCTCTCTCTCTCACCTGATGGAGCGAAGACTGACAGCAAGTGCTGTCGAAAATGAACTGAAAAGGCTTTCAGTGTGCAAATTCGCCTTGCTACGCGCGGACCGTTACTGTCGTCGTAGCCCTTCCCGCCAAAATCATACCACGCTACCGCCGGGTCGTTCGTTACCCAGATTTTGAGTACTTCGCCAAGTACTGTGTATGCTCGGATATATAAACCCCAAAGGAACTGCTTCGTTATCTTCATCACCGCGGCTGCAACTCTCAACAACCTGTGGGAGAGGAAGGAACAGCGTGGTGGCCACCAGCGCAATCCAGGAAGTCTCCATCAGGGTGAGTCTTCCCACCTTCCTTATTCTTTTACCCCTAGGACATTGTGCATTGCATAAGACCATCCATACACTTTGTGCGAACCGATATAGGCCTTTTTCTACTTTATAAATTTTCTAAAATCCAGCGACCTACCGCGCCGCCATAAGTTGGTCACTTCGTACCGGAACCCCTGTCGGTTCGCGTATATTTTTTCATTATTCATTTATTTTAGTATGCATTAAAAATGCCTAACGATCCCGCAGATAAATCTGGTGAGAGCGAACGTCAGCAAAGACTGTTTGAGCGTAGCGCGAAGCGCACAGAAAGTAAGGTGTGTACGTACTTCGAGCGCGCTCAAGCTATCTATGATAAAATTCCTCAAATCACACCGCAAAATGTGGATTCGTTCGTCGCAACCGCAGCTACGATCGACTTGATCCGCAAAGAATTTCAAACCGCGTTAGATGAGCACAATATATTACTCGAATCCAATCCAAATGCCGCGGAGCCTAACTACAGCGCTATTAATGCGTTCGAGGATTTATACTCGCAAATAAAGTACAAATATAATGAGATAATCTCTTCCCGCGCAAGTAGGCAACCTAGTCAAAATAATGACTCGCATAAATCACTTCGTCAGTCGCCGAAACTGCCGCGCCTCGAATTATGTGCATTCAATGGAGACGTTCAAAATTGGCCGATGTTCTATGAAACTTTTAGAACAGTCATCCATGAAAATAGTGATCTGTCTGATGGTGAGAAAATTCAATACTTGGTAGGCAGACTCACTGGCAAAGCGCAAAACATTTGCCAAGGTTTCTTACCTACATCAGAAAACTATATTGTATTGTGGAACGCTTTACTAAACAAATACAATGACAAACGAGTTCTAGCCGCTTCCTATCTCGACCAGTTACTAAACTTGCCACCTGTCGTCGGTGAGCCTACATCCAGCAGTCTAGAAAATTTCATTGACAAATTCTCTTCTACAATTGCCGCGTTAAAACAACTGAACATCGACCACTTGGACGATTTTGTGTTCATTCATGTTGGTTCGAAAAAACTGGGTGTAGAAACAGTAAAAATGTTCGAAATGTCTATCAGAGGCGAATCAGAAATGCCTACGTCGGCAAAGTTCATAGACTTTGTTCGAGAACAATCCCGCGTTTTACAGCGCGCGTATGCGGGTACGTCGAAAACTCCGCAACCGCAGCGCGAAAATAATCTGTCGTCCGCCAATAAGTACAACTCGCCATCAGCCAAATCGACTTCCCATCTCCCGCCGACACCGCGTAATAATTACAATAATAAAAACTCATTCAAGACATTCGTAAGTATCCCGGACGAACGATGTGTTTCCTGTGGAGGAGTTGATCATGTACTGCTATATCACTGTTCTAAATTCACCTCTATGTCCGCCCGGGAACGATTTAATTTCGTTAAAATTAATAAATTATGTGTAAATTGCTTGAGTAGCAAACACATACTCCGCCAATGCAAATCGGAAGCCAGGTGTCGTCTTTGCTCCCGATCGCACCATACGCTACTTCATTTTGAAGTAAATAATGATTTCCCGCTCTCCAATACTGTAAATAATGCAAATAATAGGTATCGAAATGCCTCCGCCACTCCTCCGCCAGCCGCCTTCGCCCCCGCTCCCGCCGCCTCCGCCGCTGCCTACACCGGCGCTCGCGTCGCCGCGCACTCCGCCGCCGCCACCGCTCCCTCCATCGTAGCGAGGCCTCCGCCTCCCCCGCTTCCGCACGCCCCCGCCGATACTGCCTTATCACTTTGCTCCGTCGGGCCGTGTCTCGCTGAAACCACCGGGTTTCCTAATAACACCGTTCTACTGAGCACCGCTTTATGTAACGTACTAGATACCGATACCCGCACCGTGCGTACTATACGTATTTTGGTAGATAATGCCTCGCAAAGAGACTTGATTACCGCCGCTTGTTGTCATAGATTGAACTTAAATATTCATCCGCTACCGCGAAACAACTCTGTTGCAGGAGTAGGTGATATTACTAATCCTATTGAAGGAATCACCTGCCTAACCATCCGCTCCCGCCTCGACGATTCTGTAGGGTTCACAATACAACCGTACGTCGTAAACCGCATCACCAATGAATTACCATGCAATAAAATAGATATTTCGCCCTTCAAGCACTTACATAACATACCGCTCGCAGATGATAATTATTATGAGCCTGGCCAAATCGACGCTATTGTCGGAGCCAACTTGTTCCTCCGCATTCTAGGTAGTAATAAGATCGTTGGTTCTGACAACGAACCGGGCGCAGTCGAAACCTCATTAGGTTATTTAGTTTCAGGAGAAGTGCCTCCAATACCTACCGTTTACAATACAGTGCGTACCTACTGTAACATAAATGACTCGCTCGAGAAAAATATGAATCGGTTTTTCGAGTTAGAGGATGTTCCCGCCGCGTCGCCGTTCACACCGGAAGAGCAGGAATGTGAATTGATTTACGCTAACACTGTCAAGCGCGACGCGAAGGGTCGGTACAGCGTTGCATTACCTTTCAAGGACGAGCCGACCTTGGGTGACTCACTGAAGTTGGCCGAGCGTAGATTTCAGTCATTAGAGCGAAAACTGTCATCTGATACTGCGATTAAGTGCGAATATGACAAGGTCTTTGACGAATATCTACAGAAGGGCTACTTAGAACCTGTTGGGCTCTTTTCGGAGCATGTTGCTCAGACGCACGCGCATATTCAACAATACGTTATCCCGCATCATAGTGTAGTTCGACAAGATAAATCGACTACAAAGGTTCGAGTAGTGATGGACGCAAGTATGAAGACTAGTTCGGGTCATTCGCTCAATGACTTCTTGCACACTGGTCCGAATTTACAAAATGAACTATTTAAAATTATTTTAAACTTTCGCTTATACCCGATAGCATTGAGTGCTGATATACGTCAAATGTACATGCAAATACATGTTGACGAAAAATATAGACGTTTTCAAAGAGTATTGTACCGATTTAATAAGAATGAACCGCTTAGAATATATGAACTGACACGCGTACCGTTCGGTTTACGCTGTAGTCCGTATCTTGCGCTGCGAACAGTACGCCAATTAGCCGCAGACGAGCGCTCTCGTGCGCCACTGGCCGCACTGGTAGCAGAACGAGACATCTACATGGATGATTTAGCTACAAGCTGCTCCACTGTAGGTGAGGCCACAGAACTCTCGAATCAGCTGATCGATTTGTTCTTTGCTGGAGGGTTCGAGCTGGTGAAGTTCTCGAGTAACTCACCACAAGTAATGAAAGGCATACCTACTGCTCACCGCGTCTCGGAAGCGGTAGAATTTAGCTCTGATGATCACTATAAAATCCTTGGGCTGCACTGGCTACCTGGTGTTGACGTTTTTACGTTTACCGTTAGCGCAGAAAACCGCAAATGTACGAAACGTACCATTTTATCTACGATTGCCCGTTTGTGGGATTTAATGGGATACGCCGCTCCTGCTATTCTTTTAGCAAAACTGATTCTTAAATCGTTATGGGAAAACAAAATTGATTGGGATGAGTCTCCTCCTGCAGGTGTCGTCTCGCTCTGGCACCAGTTTGTGACAGAGCTTCCCTACCTACAAAATATTCGATTACCGCGACACATCGGTGTCGATGCTGACTGTACTGTCTCACTACTAGGATTCGCAGATGCTAGCGAGAAAGCTTACGGAGCCGTGGTCTATATACACGTGTGGTTCCCGCTAGAACAGCGTTACCGAATGACTTTGGTTTGTGCAAAATCGAAGGTGGCACCGCTGCGTAATATTTCGCTCGCTCGTCTCGAACTTTGCGGAAATTTAATTCTCGCAAAATTAATGCGTGTCGTGATCGATACCTACACCGCCCGCTGCACTATAAACAACGTGCTCGCATTCACGGACAGTACAGTGGCGCTCGCTTGGATACATTCTGCCCCCTCTCGTTGGCAAACCTTTATCGCAAATCGAGTTAGTAAAATTCAAGATAATATCGCAGCGAGTAATTTTTATCACATACCTGGTAAAGACAATCCCGCGGACTGCCTGTCGCGTGGCTTGACGCCCGCACAGCTGATAACGCACCCGCTATGGTTTGATGGACCGAGTTTCGCTCACTTACCTTTCGATGAATGGCCGGTCCACAAATTTGACCCGCGCACCGTAGACGAGCCGCCTGAAATTAAAATAAATGTGATGTCCACTACTACTGACTTACTTGATCCGCCACTGCTTGTCACGGTCGCCTCTCGCATCTCTTCGTGGTCGAAGCTACTTAGAGTCGTAATCTACATTTACAGATTCATTAAAAAATTGTCCAATAATTTCGAAATAGCACATCTAAATCACGCTGAACTGGCCGTGATAAAGGCAGTTCAACACGTTCATTTTATGGAAGAATTTAAAAATGCACGATCGGGTAAAATTCTCTCGCCCGCATTCAGGAAACTGAACGCCTTTGTCGACGAAACTGGTGTTTTTCGTGTGGGTGGAAGACTAGCCAATTCTAGTCTGCCCTACGATAGCCAGCATCCGATCCTGCTTCCGCGCCGCGATCACGTCGTTGATCTCATTATTGATTACCATCACCGCAAATACCTACACACCGGGCCTCAGCTTCTCATGTCGCTACTGCGACAGAAGTATTGGATCTTAGCGGCACGTAATATAGTGCGCAAGCGAGTGCAACAATGCAACATCTGCTTTAAAACTAATCCAAAACCCCAATTCCCGCTGATGGCTGATCTGCCCGCGTGCAGGGTAAATGAAGTTAAGAGTTTTTGTCATTCTGGCGTAGACTACGCCGGACCTCTGAATATTTTGCCTATTCGGCGCAGAGGAACGCGAAGCGTAAAGGCTTACATATGCCTTTTCGTGTGTTTAGTAACTAAAGCCGTACACATCGAACTGGCCTCAGACTTGAGCACTGAATCATTTTTGAGCGCCTTTAAACGTTTCATCGCACGAAGAGGTCCTGTAAGCTGCGTATATTCCGACTGCGGAACGAATTTCGTTGGCGCAAAATCATATCTTGACGTCATCTATGACTTGATCGCCACCGAGGAGTACCAAGATAAGTTCGCAAACGAACTTCGGGAAAATAACATCGAATGGAAGTTCAACCCACCATCGGCTCCCCACTTTGGCTCCATGTGGGAAACGATCGTTCGTTCGGTCAAATTACATCTCTATAAAGTTGTGGGCAACCAGCTTCTCACCTTTGAAGAAATGCTCACAGTTCTCGTCCAAATCGAGGCTATTCTCAACTCGAGACCTCTCTCCACGTTGAGTTCTGATCCTACCGAGCCTCTAGCGCTCACTCCAGCTCACTTTCTCACATTAACGCCTCTTAAATCCTTCCCTTCGGAGGACGTTTCTCGTGAAACCATTGATCTCCTTCACAGGAAACGCAAAGTCGATCATATTATTCAATCGTTTTGGCGAAGGTGGAAAATAGAGTACCTAAATAATTTACAACCGCGTCCAAAATGGAATACTGCCTCGCAGCCTCTTCAGAAGGGCACTGTCGTAATACTCAAATCTGGGGACTGCGCCCCTTTGAACTGGCCTCTAGGTATAGTCGAAGATACCTTTCCTGGGAAAGATGGAGTAGTTAGGGTCGTGAATGTTCGTACTAAGACTGGAACATATAGGCGCCCAGTGGTAAAAATTTGCCCATTGCCTAGCCAGTAACACTTCCTATAGTCATTATTATATTTTAACCGCAAAAAAAAAAAATATTAATTAATAATAATCTAATTTATAATATTTGTTTTAAGTTTGAGTTCGCTCTTGCTTCACTCTGCAATTTTGCCATTCACCGCATTGTCGCTTATAATCGCATACTTTAACTCATAGTTTAACCGCATTGGAATATCCATTATTTAACCGCTTCAGTTAGAAATCTGTTTATTAATTCAATTAGTTTTCGCCGCAATAATATTAATTTCTTTTCACTTAATTTTGAAAGGACTGCGTCCTCTCAAGCTGGGGGGCATGGTTAGGCCGAATGCTCTCGCGCAATCGATGGCTGTATGGTCTTGTGTAATGTACTTTAACCTAGTCCTATCCTTGTTCCCCCCCATACACCTGTCTCTCTCTCTCTCACCTGATGGAGCGAAGACTGACAGCAAGTGCTGTCGAAAATGAACTGAAAAGGCTTTCAGTGTGCAAATTCGCCTTGCTACGCGCGGACCGTTACTGTCGTCGTAGCCCTTCCCGCCAAAATCATACCACGCTACCGCCGGGTCGTTCGTTACCCAGATTTTGAGTACTTCGCCAAGTACTGTGTATGCTCGGATATATAAACCCCAAAGGAACTGCTTCGTTATCTTCATCACCGCGGCTGCAACTCTCAACAACCTGTGGGAGAGGAAGGAACAGCGTGGTGGCCACCAGCGCAATCCAGGAAGTCTCCATCAGGGTGAGTCTTCCCACCTTCCTTATTCTTTTACCCCTAGGACATTGTGCATTGCATAAGACCATCCATACACTTTGTGCGAACCGATATAGGCCTTTTTCTACTTTATAAATTTTCTAAAATCCAGCGACCTACCGCGCCGCCACATCACTTAAAAAAAAAAATCGTTCTTCCAATAATTGGAAAGGCGAGCCGATACAGCCAAGTCTGGTGTTTATTAAATAATATACAAAACCAACCAAAGAAATGTCACGACTTTTCATATAGTTTTTGTTTTCCTAAAATAGGCTACTTACGCTGGGATCTGCTGAACAGCAAATTCAACAATCTGCTAATGTCGAGATTGACCGAGCTCTACTCACAAAGTAGCCGCGAGCAGTGTTTCCACTTTAATTAATTGTTTCAAGCCCTATCGATATTGTTACTGTTTTATCGTCAGCTTCAAATTTCTTCAAAGTGTCTCTTGACTGCGTCAGTAGTTTCAGAACAACCAATGAAAATTTGCCTTAACACAGTAGGCAGAAAGAAATAATTGTTTCTAGCCCTATCGAAATTGTTACTGTTTTATCGTCAACTCCAAATTTATTTTTAATCTATGTGTCTCGAACGCGGCAGTCTTTCCAGAACAACCAGTGAAAAAAACCTTGAAAACAGTAGGGAATTGTTTCTAGCCCTATCGATATTGATAGGTACTGTTTTATTATGAGCTCCAAATTTTTTTTTATTCTGATTCTCTCGACCGCGGCAGTAGTTCCAGAACAACCAATGAAAATGAGCCTTGAAAACAGTAGGCAGACAGACAGATAGATGATAGATAGACAGATGATGATATTTGTCATCGATAGAGTCGATATCGATATTGTTACAATTTTATCGTTTTATGTTTTATTGGTTTTACTGTTAGTGTCGATAGTCTCACTATTGGTATAGAACATCAACTTAACTCGGTGCTCTACTTACTACAGATCGTTCAGTTATTTTACCTCTCACACACGTCATTGTATCTTCCGCTAGGTCGGGACCACTTCCTGACTTGTACTACGGTCCTAAAAAGGGTTACTTGCTATTAATATTTTACCCGTGGTAGTGGAAATTATGTATAAGTACCTGTTGTACTTGTAGTGATAAGTCCACCTTTGCACACTCCTGCATTTCTTGTTTCTTGCCGTGTACTGTTCTTTCAATTTGTGTGCAATAAAGAGTTTCTATTCTATTCTAAAAATATATTCAAATATTTCGTACAGGGAAATAGTACGAACCAATTATGGCAACACAGAGCTCAGGTTAGCCAACTTGATGGCTAGAGGTAAAATAACTGAGAACGGTCTATAAGTGTAAATCGGGCTCAAAGAAATGTCACGACTTTTTCATATTTTGACAGGGTTTGACACCTGAAAGCTCTGGCGGCTCCTGCGGATCCTGCGATCCTACGGCTCGGGTTGACTCGGCTCGAAACGAAACACTCGGCTTGAAACGAAACGTAACAAAAAGTGACATGCACCGCCTCAACATTAGGTTAGGGTTAATATAGAGAAGATGCGTCGCGGACGCGTCTTCTCTATATAAACACTGGTTATTTTTTTTTAAATCACCAAATCTCATACCACACACCATCACTCATACCACACATTCCTTAGAGCCGAAGTTTGCCGTAGGGATCTAAAGGATCCGTAGTAGGAGCCAGCAGCTCTTTCAGGTGGCGCACCGTATTTAGACATAGGCTGACATAGACAATGAATTCGCTCTCTTTTGGCTCGAAATTCAAATATATGCGATTTTATTTTGCTTATTATTATACAAAAATTACACAACCAATATCATATTTTCCGATTCCCGAGGTCAAGAAATGGAGTTACATACAAATTCCCAGGAAATAGTGCGCCGTTTGGGAGAAACGGAGTCAGAAAGTTTCGTACAGCGCCATCCCGCTTTCTCTCGTTTTGTTTATCTTGTTCTGGTTTTTCGATTTTATATTATAGATTGTCGGAGTGTGAGCTCAGGAGCGTTTGACAAGGTTCCTGGGCATGGTCGTGAGAAGTGCGGCGTGCGAGGAGAGGAAAGGACCAGCGCGCGCGACGCGTGCGTGGCTGAACAATAACAGTCTATAACTCGGTCGACTTAACTCGGCACCTGGCTCGATCGGCTTGCACACAGGGTTACCAGATACCCTTGTTGGTCAAGTAGCCACTTCGCGGTTAAAAGATAGCCCAAGTCGCCCAATTTACAAAAAAAAGTGTTACCGCAATAATTAAATCAGAATCTTACATAACCTATTCTAAGAATACATAAGAAATCAAAAATAATTTCGTTAATAAAATTAGGCTATAATAAATTTGTAAAAATAAATTAATCTGTAACTTGAGAACCACTGGTGCTAGACCCATCGTGTTGGTACTCGAAATTCAGGTCTCGGTGAGATCTATCCATCTGTCACGTGAACTTTTGTTTTGGTCATAACTCGATAACCACTGGTGCTAGACCCATCGTGTTGGTACTCAAACTTCAGGTCTCGGTGAGATCTATCCATCTGTCACGTGAACTTTTGTTTTGGTCATAACTCGAGAACCACTGGTGCTAGACCCATCGTGTTGGTACTCAAACTTCAGGTCTCGGTAAGGTCTATCGATCGGTCATGTGAACTTTTGTATTGGTCATAACTCGAGAACCACTGGTGCTAGACCCATCGTGTTGGTACTCGAACTCAGGTCTCGGTGAGATCTATCCATCTGTCACGTGAACTTTTGTTTTGGTCATAACTCGATAACCACTGGTGCTAGACCCATCGTGTAGGTACTCAAACTTCAGGTCTCGGTGAGGTCTATCCATCTGTCACGTGAACTTTTCTTTTGGTCATAACTCTATAACCACTGGTGCTAGACCCAGCGTGTTGGTACTCGAAACTTCAGGTCTCGGTGAGGTCTATCGATCTGTCACGTGAACTTTTGTATTGGTCATAACTCGAGAACCACCGGTGCTATACCCATCGTGTTGGTACTCAAACTTCAGGTCTCGGTATGATCTATCCATCTGTCACATGAACTTTTGTTTTGGTCATAACTCGAGAACAACTGGTGCTAGACCCAGCGTGTTCGTACTCGAAACTTCAGGTCTCGGTGAGATCTATCGATTTGTCACGTGAGCTTTTGTTTTGGTCATAACTCGAGAACCACTGGCGCTAGACCCATCGTGTTGGTACTCAAACTTCAGGTATCGGTGAGATCTATCCATCTGTCACGTGAACTTTTGTTTTGGTCATAACTCGATAACCACTGGTGCTAGACCCATCGTGTTGGTACTCAAACTTTAGGTCTTGGTGAGGTCTATCTATCTGTCACGTGAACTTTTGTTTTGGTCATAACTCGAGAACCACTGGTGCTAGACCCATCGTGTTGGTACTCAAACTTCAGGTATCGGTGAGATCTATCCATCTGTCACGTGAACTTTTGTTTCGGTCATAACTCGATAACCACTGGTGCTAGACCCATCGTGTTGGTACTCAAACTGCAGGTCTCGGTGAGATCTATCGATCTGTTACGTGAACTTTTGTTTTGGTCATAACTCGAGAACCACTGGTGCTAGACCCATCGTGTTGGTACTCGAACTTCAGGTATCGGTGAGATCTATCCATCTGTCACGTGAACTTTTGTTTCGGTCATAACTCGATAACCACTGGTGCTAGACCCATCGTGTTGGTACTCAAACTTCAGGTCTCGGTGAGGTCTATCCATCCCCTACCTGTTTTCGCATATTATACGCCCCACGTTTTTATATTAGTCTGTTAAAACTCTCAATTTATTACTTATTCCGCTGACGCAGCGACACAAAGTGCCCTTTGGCATCCGACATGACAAGATAGCACGCTAGTATTGCACGATTTCTTCCCCCGACGTAAAATCTTAAGAAGGAACAGGTTTGTGTCCTTATTATTGTCTAGTTTTTTGTACAGCTGATGTTTTTTTTTCTAGTTTTTTTTTAATAAAACCGTTTAATTTAAAAGTTTTTTTACGAATTTTTTTATTTACTCGTTTTTAGTTTGATTTTTGGCTCGTATCATTCATTACGCAAACTCCTCATCCTGTCCAACTATCTCATTGCATCTTTGTTACACGGTTTCTTACCTGTAAATTGTTCACAATCCAGCTCCTCAATACATAGCCCTTCTAAATACTTTACGCGACTCAATGCAACATATATACGCTTGACCCTCCTCAAATAGTCTGGAGCCCAAATACACAACATCATGGTCAACAGTACTGCCCTGCATTTTATGGACAGTGGAGGCCCATGACAAAATTATTGGTAACATCCGTCTCTCAGCTGTTCCATAATTAAACATTGCTGGAAACTGTATGGCTTTAGGATGGATAAGGTGTACGAACAGTCCACCTCCTGCCTCCATAATCAGATCCTCGTCACCAAGTGTATTGGTAGAAGTATGGGACACTCGTCCAAACCAACTAAATGAGCCCAAACTCAACGGGTTTGTAACGGTTGTAGAGTTCCACTGTACACCTCCTGACTCCATCATCAGACCCTCGTCACCAAGTGTATGGGTAGAAGTATGGGACACTCGTCCACACCAATCAAATGAGCCCAAACTCGAGGGGGTTACTAGTAACGGTTAAAGAGTTCCACTGTACACCTCCTGACTCCATCATCAGACCCCCGTCACCAAGTGTATTGGTAGAAGTATGGGACACTCGTCCAAACCAACCAAATTAGCCCAAACTCGAGGGGGTTACTAGTAACGGTTGAAGAGTTCCACTGTCCACCTCCTGACTCCATCATCAGACCCTCGTCACCAAGTGTATGGGTAGAAGTATGGGACACTCGTCCACACCAACCAAATGAGCCCAAACTCGAGGGGGTTACTAGTAACGGTTGAATAGTTCCACTGTACACCTCCTGACTCCATCATCAGACCCTCGTCACCAAGTGTATTGGTAGAAGTATGGGACACTCGTCCAAACCAACCAAATGAGCCCAAACTCGAGAGGGTTACTAGTAACGGCTGAAGAGTTCCACTGTCCACCTCCCAACTCCATCATCAGACCCTCGTTACCAAGTGTATTGGTACCAAGTGTATTACCTCCGAAGGAAGAAGTGTCCAGGTAATCTGTTTGGACTCATATCCAGTTATCTCAGCGACCGAAAGGTCATGGTACAATATGCTGGAGAGGAGGTCACCAAAGCAACAAACAAAGGATGCATCCAAGGCTCTACCTGCGGACCACTGCTTTAGAACATCGTCCTGGATTCTCTTCTCGAGCTGATAACAAGTATGGGACTGCATATCCAGGCATTGGCTGATGATATTATCCTGATTGTCAGCGCCTCGTCTCACATTGAACTCCAGAGACTGGTAGACAATGCCCTCGATGCCATAGGCGCCGACTCCGTGGGTGCTCGGGGGCTCTAGCACCCACGAGAGGTGTGTCGTGGGTGCGGAGCACCCACGATGATAGACGATCGATCAGTAATCTGATTTCGGCTACTATAAAAGTGCCTTATTTCCTTCCTACAAGCCTTTGAGCGGCCGCATTTACACATTGGCACCAGTGCAGTGGCGCGGCGAATAGCGGACGTTATATACTCCTATATTATTCTATCTATACCATGCAATAGAATATAGAACTACTACATGCTGCCGGGTGCCGGGAGAATTAGAGAAAAAATTGAGAAGCATATGTCCAGCAGTGGACGGCAACACGCTGATTATGATGATGATTGTTCAATCTATACTAATACAATATCTTCATCTATATACAATATATTATTCACATATATACAATATCTTCTTTTCTTCTCTTCTATATCAATTAAAACAAGTGGGTAAAGTAAAAAAAAATTGCATGAGCACCCACGAGGATTTCTAAAAGTCGGCGCCCCTGCTCGATGCCATCTCGAAATGGGGCGTATCCCAGAAACTCAAGTTTGCTCCACACAAGACCAACGCTATTCTTTTCTCTAGGAAACGCAAATATGACATACCGAGGTTCACAATGGACGGCACGAGTATAGAAATCCAGCAAACCATAAAACTGTTGGGCCTGACCATTGTCTCAAAGCTCACATGGAAGCCACACATCACAGCGCTAGCGAAGAAGACGGCAAATATCTTCAACTGTCTGAATAGAGCGGTCACAGCTACTTGGGGTCTAAACAGTGATATTGTAAGGCTCATATATATCGCAGTAATTGAACCGATCATTCTGTATGCAAGTAGTGTTTGGGCGGAAGCTACTGAGAAAGCTTACGTCGTTAAGCAACTCAACACTATTCAGCGAAGATTTGGAATACGAATTGCTAGAGCACATCGCACTACCTCACTGGTATCGGTAATTCTTCTGTCGCGACTACTACCACTGCACTTGCGTGTCCGAGAGGCAGCGTCAATGTACTTCGTCAAAAAAACAGGAACGACTGATCTCCTACCTGACGACAGAATCCTCGAAACCAAATGTAGTCCTTTTGAGTTGGACCACCCAGCCCAAAGGGAGATTGTGACGTTTACCTGTCTGAAAAATGAAGACGAGGTACATTGGAGCGACCACGAGGAAGTCAGAATATACACTGACGGCAGCAAAATTAAAATTGATGGTTGTGTTGGCGCTGCGTACACTTGCTGGTCTGATAAAATGGAAACAAAGAAAGCATGTTTCAAACTCTCAGACTATTGCACCGTGTTCCAGGCTGAACTGTACGCAATAAAGGAAGCCTGCGAGTTCGCTAAGACCGAAAAGAGGCAGTGCCATATTCTTAGCGACTCGAGATCCGCCCTACAAACGCTGACCGATACTTGCAACACCCACCCGCTGGCAGTTGATATTAGAATAAGCAGATACGCCAGAACGACGGATCTCTAAACTTATACTGGATAAGGGCACATGTCGGCACGGCAGGAAATGAAAGAGCGGATGAGTTAGCGAAACACGCAGCAACGAAACTAAGGGTCTCGCCGGCGTATGATAAATTCCCCCTGTCATACGTTAAGTACCACTTAAGACAGCGAACAATAGCTCAATGGCAGGGAATCTATGAAAGCTCCACAACTGGCCAAGTAACTAAGCTGTTCTTCCCTAAAGCCACAGGTGCTTACAAAATACTAAGGGAAATTCACCTCACGAGCACCAGGGCTCAGATCTGGAGTGGATATGGTGGCTTTGCTGCGTATCTACACCGCTTTAAACTTAGAGACTCCCCTTCGTGCCCTTGTGATGGGGCTAGCACTCAAACCGCCCAGCACATTATCGCAGGGTGTCCAAGAATCTTAAGCGCGCGTTTCGACTTTGAGCACTCGGCAGCCATGAGTGTTGCACCAAGAAATTGGCCTACTCTTATGAGCGAGCCTCAAATAAACAAAACGTTCGTGAAATATCTCGAAAAAATTGCCAATGTCATTATTAGAGAGAACAAATAGGAAATAAATAAAATATTTTGGCTGTATATATTTTACGTATGTATTTATTAAATATTATGTATATATTTATATAGTAGTATAGTATGTATATAGTATTTACTCTCACCATTAATTTATTTTAGCAGTTTCAAAATTTGATATGACTAACCAGTCTCGGCATGTACAGCTGAGACAAGACTGGAACTAAATAAAAAAAAAATAAAAAAAATAAAAAAAAGTGTATTGGTAGAAGTATGGGACACTCGTCCAAACCAACCAAATGGGCCCAAACTCGAGAGGATTACTAGTAACGGCTGAAGCGTTCCACTGTCCACCTCCAGACTCCATCATCAGACCCTCGTCACCAAGTGTATTGGTAGAAGTATGGGACACTCGTCCAAACCAACCAAAGGGGCCCAAACTCGAGAGGGTTACTAGTAACGGCTGAAGCGTTCCACTGTCCACCTCCAGACTCCATCATCAGACCCTCGTCACCAAGTGTATTGGTAGAAGTATGGGACACTCGTCCAAACCAACCAAATGAGCCCAAACTCGAGGGGGTTACTAGTAACGGCTGAAGAGTTCCACTGTCCACCTCCAGACTCCATCATCAGACCCTCGTCACCAAGTGTATTGGTAGAAGTATGGGACACTCGTCCAAACCAACCAAATGAGCCCAAACTCGAGGGGGTTACTAGTAACGGCTGAAGAGTTCCACTGTCCACCTCCTGACTCCATCATCAGACCCTCGTTACCAAGTGTATTGGTAGAAGTATGGGAAACTCGTCCAAACCAACCAAACGAGCCCAAACTCGAGGGGTTACTAGTAACGGTTAAGGAGTTCCACTGTACACCTCCTGACTCCATCATCAGACCCTCGTCACCAAGTGTATTGGTAGAAGTATGGGACACTCGTCCAAACCAACCAAATGAGCCCAAACTCGAGGGGGTTACTAGTAACGGTTGAAGAGTTCCACTGTCCACCTCCTGACTCCATCATCAGACCCTCGTTACCAAGTTGAAATTATCATAATATTGTATTGTCACGGGAACTCAATGTGTGTGCAAAGTTTCATAAAAATCGGTTCAGTAGAAGTAGCTGAAAAAGTTGTCGCAAAATTTGAAACAAAGAAACAAACAAATATACGGAGTCAAGCTAAATAAAACCGTTTAATAAAAAAAAAGACTAGAGCGGACCGCACTCGATTCGAAAGTACAATATACGGACTTAGATTTTTTTTTCTGAATGTTAAGGTTTTTTCCATTGAATCATATTTGTAGGCGAAATATAAGACACTTTTATTCTTACACGTTTTTCACTAAAGTTGATATTTCCGAAGAAAAAAAATAAAATATATTTTTTTGTATGGGACACATTACGTTTTCGTTAAATTCTCCAAACGATAGCACTTGATAGAACTGAGGCATATAGATCCTTAAACTATGAGAGTATCTGAACGATATTGTGAAAAGATCCCGTCCGAACTCGTCCCCCTTTGCCTAAAAACAGAAGTTGCGCGAAAGGGTCGAAAGTTGCTAAAAATGTAAGAAATTGTAACCATCTGGCAACACATGACGAAATGTCATCTGAGCCAGGTGCCGAGTTAATATGACCGAGTTATAACCTCGGACGTGCCTGTGACGCGGTGCATGCGCGCAGCCCCACCTTGCCAGCTTACACCTGCGACTGTGGTCTTCCTGATTGTATCTGTTAAGTGTACCTGCCTGGAAAGTGCATAGTGTCTTGTGTAAGGGTTGCTCGAGCTACAGCGCCTACACCCTAGTTGAAGAGGATTGGGCGGAAATGAAGGCTGTGCTGCCGGCCTACCCTGCCTGTTCCGACATATTTATATAAATATTGTGTGATAATAATCACATGCGTCATATGATAATAATCATAAAGCGTCAGACCCTAAGATGCCAGCTGCCTCGGAATAGTCTAGCCCATAGAGAAAAAATAATATACGGACGAGTGGATCGGGATCACTATCTGATTACTCTCACTTTTTTTTTTATTTTTTTTTTCGGAAATATTCGGAAATTTACAAGCTGTTTGGGTGGTTTAAAAAAAAAATAACCAGGGTTAATATAAAGAAGATTAGCGACGCATTTTCTTTATATTAACCCTAACCTAATGTTGAGGCGGTGCATGTCGTTTTTGTTACAAGTTTGTATTTCCGAAAATAATTCTTAGGTGGTTATAAAAAAGACTAAACACCCTACAATAATTTAAACACCGTAACATTGCATAAAAAAGAAAATAAAGCAAAAAAAAAACAAAAAGATTTGGTGGGATTCGAACATGGGTTCGGTCATAAAACTACTAGTCCTAGACCCTCACCCCTAAGCCACGAACTCACTTAAACGAACAAACGAATATCGAATTCCCTTGATTCGGTTTCGGCTCTATGGCGTCACAGCTGTCATGAGAGTAAACAGATAGTGATCCCGAGCCACTCGTATATACGGGGGTACGTCTATGGTCTAGCCGGAATACGGGAAGAGGCCTATACTCTATTCCAGTTAAGCGCGATTGCACCACGCACCCTTCCACTTTTTCGAGAACAAAAGGCTTGCTTGTGATTAGCGCGTTCTCCCCGATGGCGTCGGTAATCCGGCCGGTTCCACACGTGCGCTTTGTTTTAGTCGTCACTCGGACTTTGTACGGTACGAACATGTTTGCAAAATCCATTGTGTGCGAGTTATTTTCGACATTGCGAAGTTTTGTATAATTTTGTGATCGGTATTTACCGTAATTACCAACTTAACACTTTGAGTGACCCGTCGCCGTCTCCGTCGACAACAAGCATTCATAAACGAAAAATATAATAATCAGGGAAACATGTAATTCGCCATACTTTAGGCATATAAAAACAATGTACTTACATTTTTGTGACTGGCTGTATGTTTTATTCTCAATATGAACTTTTTTCTAAATATATAAATAAATAAGGTTTATTTACTTATTTTAGTTTAGATAATAGTTTTATTTTGATTAAGTACGTACGTGTTGTTTTAGCTTTTTAATTTATTTAATCTTATTATTATTATCAATAAAAAGCTTCTTTCTTTTTATGTTTAATTACTTTCTATAAATTATAATAATTATGTTTATAAAAATATATAAATAAATAAATAAATTCCGAAAACGCGCTTTGAAATTCTGTGAACGAGTGGAGAAAGGCAAGCCGCTGTAATGCGTGCGTGTAAAACGGGCCGCCTGTGCGCTAACGGACATTCCGAATATTTGAACGTTATTTGTTGAAAGGGTTGCCTTGCCACCACGCTTGCCACCCACTTGTGTTCTCTATTTGTCTGTTACACGCAGTACACCGAGTGAGAGGGTGCTTTGCATCGCGCTTAACTGGAATAGAGTATAGTCACAGAATACATATTAGTACGTATAGTCCGGCAGCTAACAGCCGCGCTCAGTCATCAGATGTCAACATAGTAGGTATTATAGTATAATACCACAGCCAATACATAGCAATACATACAGATGTTACATTCTGCCTCAAAAGTACCATATTAGCTTCTATGTAACCGACAAGCAAAGTATAATAATATGAATGTATTTAACATAGCAAATAGATACCTATCTCTGTGGTGCTGAGGCCGCCGATCTAATGTAAAGCAATATTGAACCTGTCTCCAGTCTGTTGTTCACAAACTGCAATTGTGTGTATTGTGTAAATAAATAAAATGCATTCATTCGTTCATTCAATAATAACACTACCTACAGTAAATCGAAAACACAGCTTGGGAGCAAAAATAACAAAAGACATATTATGTAAGTGCATCAGGTGTAAAGAGTCTTTTTGAAACTTTGGTAGGTACCTACGTATCAACAACTAACATTATGTTAGTACATTACACATACTAAAATGTAGTATAATGTTCAGAACAAACAAGACTGCTTGTAGCCGACCCGCAGTCTGACAAAAAAACACCTTTTTAAAAGAGCGATTTCATAGGCGGCATATCTCAAAGTAATAATTTGTCGTGATCCCTTAGAAAATTTTATGGTAAAATAAAATGTAAAAATATTATAAAAATAGAAACGTGGTAAATATAGCCATGCAAAATATTAAAAGAAACAGTAAAGAACAAACGAGATTAAAACCATTAAAATTCATTCACAAAATATTGGAAAGGACAAAAATAGAACGTAGCTTTGTTTAGAGGGACATGAGTGTCGGGAGAGATTCCAATTGCACCATAATATTATTTGTTCTTTAGGAGTTTAAATTCAATAAAACAGTAATGTTTTAAGGAAGACTAATAAATAAATAAAAATCTCAAAATTCACACGGTTACGCAATTTAGGACAAAGAAAAAGGCCGCTGGGAAAATATCTTTAGAAACTAAACTTAACGGGACATGGACGTTACGACGGCCAGCTGGCGGGAAACGAACTACGGGTAAAATATCTATAAGAATATATTTGAAAAATAAAAAGGCCGATCGATTTAATATAGCCATGTATGTCCATTGAAAGTGTGAGATGAGAATATAATATAAAATAGTTATTGTCAAACGGGTATAAAATAGAAGAAATAAGTAATAAGTGAGCGGAAATCAAGTTAAATTAAAAACGGTTGGAAACAAATCGTTAAATAAAAGGTAGGTACACAGATCAAAGGTAGAGACAGTGGACTTATAGTGTGTGCACTTAGAACATGTTTAATGTCATCGGTTAATTGAATTATCATTTAATGGTTTACATGGAATGATTATCATGTTGATTTACTAAATTGAATTGAGAAAGAATTAAATAGATAAATTGTCAATTTATACAATATTAATTGATTGATTGATTATATGTTAAAATATGTTTAATTGTTTACGAAAGTAAAAGGCATATTATGTAACCGCACCATTATGATTAAGCTTGGATAAGATTGAAATATTGCTGCATGTTTAAAATGTTTTTTTTTTTGTATTCTAAATGTAATAAGTGTGTTTTGTATGTGAAATTGTAAATAAATGGAGCTTCTCATTCAAATTGGAACAAGGCGGGTCCGAAGGTTCGTTATATATAAAGGCGGGGGCAGGGTTATGTAATGGTGACATACCGACGAAAGGAACCAATAAGATTGACGAAAAGGTAGGCCGGAATGTTGGGTATTATGTAAGAAAAAGGTAACGAGCCAATAGGGGTCAGATGGAGTGGTCATGGACCACGCGTAGGGGGTATACAGTGACAATGAGTACAAGGCATTGAGTTTGGGAGAAACAGTTCAGACAGTCAGTCTGCCTTCAGCATCCGCGGAGAACAGTCAGCTCAGAAAGGAATAGGAAAGTTAGCGGAAAGTTGTCGTTGTCACCTCATAACGTAATATGATATAGTGTAGAGTCTTGGAGTCAGTAAAGTAACAGATTAATAGCTATAGTAAATTGACTATAAATAAATACCTTGCCAACGCGTTATATACCGCGATCGTCGGGCTACGCTGGAGACGGTCTAACATTGAGTGGGGAGCTCGTTTGTGTCGCAAGTCCGTGTTTTTTATTTTGAAAGAACAGTCGCCAGTTAGGACCTTAGGTTTCTTCCAAGCCTACAGGTCGAACAGAGAGAAGATTCACCGATCGTCGCTGAGCGGTACGCGTCACCCTACGCGCGCACTCGGCTGCGCCGTGTCAGTGGGCAGACGGGCGAACGTTGGATCAACAAAGGGACGGCGGCGACGCGGGCGGGCGCGCGACACACGGCGGCGGGGTGAGGACACTTCGCGCGAGCGGGGTCAGTCGACAGCATCGGAGGTCACACCCTCCGAAATCGGCGGCGGCGCGTCGGAGCAGCGCGCGCGGCCGGCGAGGCGCGTACAGGTCGGTTAACTAAAGCTGGCACGTACACAGTACTCACACCAATGCAATTGCCCGCGTGCGAGTGAGACAGATCGGGTTTTCGTGATGCGTATGCAGTGCGACGTCTCACTCGCACGCGGGCAATTGCATTGGTGTGAGTACTGTGTACGTGCCAGCTTTAGTTAACCGACCTGTACACTGCTATTCGATTACTAAGCAAAGAAGAACAATAGCAGACGTTATGTTTTTGTACAAAATCCTAAACAGCAAAATCGACTGCCCGGACGATGTGTATGTAGTATGATGATGTGCCTCACCAAATATTTCATAGAAGATCCCGCTGGAATTGGATGAAACGTTTTCACCGTCACTGCGAAACTCGCAATAGTATGTACTATTGCCAACATCACTTTCAATTATGTTAAGTGTTGTTTCGCAGTAAAATTGTTTTGCTTTGCGGGGATATAAATCCCCGTGGGAATAGAAGATTTTCCCCTGTTGGACGTCAGTTCCCCAGCTGTTCCATAAATTGCACATCTTGAAACGTTCATCGTTAATGCTGTTGTAACGACCTGCAACAAACATTAAGGCTGCATACAAGGTACAATTTAGCACTTAGCTAAGATGTGCCATACCACTCGTCTGACGTACTCGTATGTATTAACTTCATCTATCAGGGCAGATTTGAGAACTTCTTGAAAGCACGATATAGTTAACTTGGCTCGATTTTGAGAGGTAGAGTTGTTCGTGTCCGTGACACCTTAAGGTCCTTAAATCACATGTGCCTCCTGGGTGGTGCTAAATGAACAGCAATTAGCGTGTGGGAGATCTCCGTATAGGCTGCGTTGGCCAACACACCCCGGGAGAAACAATTACACCACCATAACAGTTCGCTGTGTTCCGGTGTACTTCCCGGGGACCCAGTAGCAGGTGGGGTTGGCTATGGTGAGGAGTAGGTCAGTGGTCCCTCCCGACGCGGATTCGCTGTTCAGAGGTGTTGCATCGAGGTTGGCAGGGAGACCCGGTGAAACGGTTATTCCGCTGGCCGCCCGCCGGGTAGCACAGGGGCCCAATCGCGTCTAATCAACGCGAGAGGCTGCCCCGGTCAACCGCCGCATAATCCCGGAGTGGTCCGTCGCGCCGTAACTTAAGTTTACCTCTATTGTAAGAATTTATCTCTCTCTGTTTCTCTATTTCTATCTCTCTCTCCCAGATATACAGACATATCGGTGGCGGATACTAATCTATTTGAAGTGGGTAATAACAAATATTTAAAAATAATAAAATCGAAAAACCAGAACGAGATAAACAAAACGAGAGAGAGCGGGATGGCGCTCTACGAAACTTTCTGACACCGTTTCTCTCAAACGGCGCACTATTTCTTGCGAATTTGTATGTAACTCCATTCCTTGACCTCGGGAATCCTGAAAAACTTGAGAAAATATTATATTGGTTGTGTAATTTTTGTATAATAAGCAAAATAAAATCGAATATATTTGAATTTCGAGCCAAAAGAGAGCGAATTCATTGTCTATGTCAGTGATATGTTAAAATATGAAAAAGTCGTGACATTTCTTTGAGCCCGATTTACACTTAGTATGTAGAGTACCGAGTTAAGTTTTATTTTTTTATTAATTTGAAGGGTTTGTTTCAATTTATGAATATACCAACCCTCTTCACACAACAAAAAACATAACACAATAAAATAATAGATAACAACAACTTAAAAACTAACCAAACTAATTCGAGCGAGCAGCTCTTTCCTTCACAATAAAATTATACATTTTAGTTGATGTTCTGTACCAATAGTGAGACAATCGATACTAACAGTAAAACAAATAAAACATAAAACGATAAAACAGTAACAATATCGATAGGGCTAGAAACAATTATGTCTGCTGCCTACTGTTCTTCAAGCCTTATTTTCATTTGTTGTACTGGAACTACGGCCGAGATCGAAAGACACAGACTAAAAATAAACTTGGAGCTGACGATAAGACAGTAACATTATCGATAGGGCTAAAACAATTATGTTTGTCTGCCTACTGTTTTTCAAGGCTTATTTTCATTGGTTGTTATGGAACTACTGCCGCGGTCGAGAGACACAGACTAAAAAGAAATTTGGAGCTGACGATAAAACAATAACAATATCGATAGGGCTAGAAACAATTCTATCTGTCTGCCTATTGTTTTTCAAGGCTTATTTTCATTGGTTGTTCTGGAACTACTGCCGCAGTCGAGAGACACAGACTAAAAATAAATTTGGAGATGACGATAAAACAATAAAAATATCGATAGGGCTAGAAAAAAATATGTATGTCTGCCTATTGTTTTTCAAGGCTTATTTTAATTTGTTGTTCTGGAACTACTGCCGCGGTCGAGAGACACAGACTAAAAATAAATTTGGAGCTGAAGATAAGACAGTAACAATATTGATAGGGCTAGAAACAATTATTTCTGTCTTTTTCATTGGTTGTTCTAGAACTAATGCCGCGGTCGAGGGACACAGACTATAAAAATAAATTTGGAGCTGACGATAAAACAAAAACAATATCGTAGGGCTAGAAACAAATTATCTCTGTCTGCCTACTGTTTTTAAGGCTAATTTTCATTGGTTGTTCTGAAACTACTGCCGCGGTCAAGAGACACACACTAAAAATAAATTTGGAGCTGACGATAAAACAGTAACAATATCATAGGGCTAGAAACAAATTATCTCTGTCTGCATACTGTTTTTAAGGCTAATATTCATTGGTTGTTATGGAACTACTGCCGCGGTCGAGAGACACAGACTAAAAAGAAATTTGGAGCTGACGATAAAACAATAACAATATCGATAGGGCTAGAAACAAATTATCTCTGTCTGCCTACTCTTTTTAAGGCTAAATTTCATTGGTTGTTATGGAACTACTGCCGCGGTCGAGAGACATAGACTAAAAAGAAATTTGAAGCTGACGATAAAACAATAACTATATCGTAGGGCTAGAAACAAATTATCCCTGTCTGCCTACAGTTTTTAAGGCTAAATTTCACTGGTTGTTATGGAACTACTGCCGCGGTCGAGAGACACAGACTAAAAAGAAATTTGGAGCTGACGATAAAACAATAACAATATCGTAGGGCTAGAAACAAATTATCTCTGTCTGCCTACAGTTTTTAAGGCTAATTTTCATTGGTTGTTATGGAACTACTGCCGCGGTCAAGAGACACAGACTAAAAATAAATTTGGAGCTGACGATAAAACAGTAACAATATCGCGGCTACTTTGTGAGTAGAGAGAGTAAATCTCGACATCAGCAGATTTTTCAATTTGCTGTTCAGCACATCCCAGCGTAAGTAGCCTATTTTAGGAAAACAAAAAACAATATGAATAAATCGTGACATTTCTTTGGCTGGTTTCGTATATTATTTATTAAACACCAGACTTGGCTGTATGGGCTCGCCTTTCCAATTATTGAAAGAACAAAAATATTTTTTTTTGTTGACGTGACGGTTGTTTCTTTTGTTTTGTTCTTTCATATTTGGTTCAAATTACATGACACCTTTCCTACAGACCTACCAATTGTATCTGTGAAGTGGCAGATCAGGAACTAACAGAAGTGCCATTCGGCTGTCATATGTGTCAAAGCGTGTTCAGTTTGAGTGTTCCGTCTCTTTTAAAGCATTTTATCATGCCGAAAGCTGTTCACAGTGTATAATCCGGAATATAATCCAAAAAGTAAAATAGTTTTTTGAAGAGGATCCTCGACAACAAGCGCCGATAATTCCATTTCATCAGATTTACAAAAGAATATAAACTGCTACAGGTTAGTGTTGCCAGTTGTAAACCAAATTTTTCCCACATAACAGATACATTTTATTTTGATGTTTTGTGATTGATTGAATTTTCAGGTGTAAGTAAAGGGCTCATTTCTAAAATTGTTAAGGAAAAGAACGCTGCAGAAGAAACACGTACAAAAGTCACAACAGCTGGTAAAATAAGACAAAGAAAAATGGTTTTATTCATGTTGATTAATTTGACCGTGGGGTCATCTCAAGAAAAGTTCACGAATTTTATTCGGTGAGAAGAGAAATACCGACCATTCGTAAGCTTCTGGATGTATTAGAAAAATTGTTTGTCCGTAAAGTCGGTTTACGGACGATAGTTTTACGTGATGACGTCATAAAGTATATAAAGTGCGAACTCAGATACAAAATCAGTTCCGGCGGATATTTACCATGTAAAATTAATTTAAGTACATGATAAAGATGTGATAATAACTAATAAAAAATATGAGAAAATAACGACTATTAATTTTTGTTTAACCTGTAAGTACCGACGTGCCGTTTCAGTTACATAAGTACCGACGTGACGTCTGTAAGACCACCATAGTTTATAAAAATTAGTGTATGTTTTGTATTTTTTCTAAATTATTATTTAAGTATCTATAATTGTTTAAGTGAAACAACATTTTAAGGATTACACATTTATTAATTATTATAAGCATTATAATCAGTGATGTCGATTTTTTAGCTACAAAATTGGACTTTTACCTTAATCTTAATATATTTTATTTAAACTATATTTTTTTCTCAAAAACCAATTATTATTAATGTTAAATAACTTCTTACACTAAGAAAACAAAGAAAACACTAATAATCAGTCGTTTAGTCAAAAATCACAAGCCATGAAGTTGTAGAAACTATCAAAAATTACTAACAGTCTTTGCATACAGGCTTGCTTTTTTTTTATTGATAGCGCGACATGTGGCAATCTTTTCACCTACAAGTAGGTGTCTAAAGATGCCCATGGACATTCTGTGGTGCACGGGTATTGCGAATGCCATACCGGCCTGACAAGAGCCTTTTCACGCCCCTTTTGAAAAACCCCATATTTGCTGCACGGATGGACACGGCAATGACAACCAAGGTACGGAACCCTAAAAACCATATTAGAATGCCTCGCGGAATTAAGTTCCCCTATTGTACCTAATTTGTATAAATTGGTGTTCAATAAAGAATAATATACATACGTACATAGATAAATATGAAAATAATCACATCCAAAAAAAGTTACATAAGTACCGACCAGTGGTCTGACAGACCACTCGCGATCTTATAACAGCCATAACTCATCGAAATTGCACGCGATGATATTGCCACTCTCCATGAACACTGCCGGGTGACTTCTCGGGGGGTAGAGAGAAGCGTGGGGTAATACTACTACACTAACATAGGTAACCAGACTTTCCGAACGCCCGAAGTGTCTGTCAGACCACACGTCGGTACTTAAAGGTTAATTTATATTTAAAAAACCCAAAAAGCAAATAATATTAATTATCAATATAAATATCGTGTTGGGACTCAAACCTACATAACGCCATCTACATGTACAACGTTGCAACAACTACCTACCTGCGAAATGAAGTAAATACCGCTGAAGTATTTCATTTACTATTGACGCTAGATGTGGACGCTAGGTGTCGCTCCATGAAATCTTCACATACTGTTGAGAAAATTTGCTGCGATAGGTACATGGTCGATTAGCCCGCGTGGTTAAGACGTCTGGTCGGTGATGGTGGCAGGGACCGCGGGTTCGAGGCTCGCAAAAGACGGAGAAATATATTTTGTATTTCCTACTATTGTATATGCCTCTCTATCGCGCTCTCGCTTGCACACACAGGTCTCTATCGCGCTCTCGCTTGCACACACAGGTTTAGATGGAACGTGACACTTCTTCGTGCGTGCAGCCGGTGTTCATCAATTTATAAGACGTGATGTCATCACGTCAAAAACAATGAAAAACACGAATTAACTGCTTGGAGAGCCAGATATTCGCAAGAAAAAAAGAAAACAAAAACGTCCAAAACAATATGCCTGGGGTGTAGCCTATTGATCACGACTATCATAATACGTGTACTACTAAAATCACAGCGAAATCAAGTAACCATACTTATTGTAAACCAGGATTTGAATAAAACTATAATTTTTGAGTACATACCTACTCATTTTTCACATTGAAATAATAAAATAAAATTGTATCCTCTATTTATTTCACTATTTACGAATTAAATACTTTTTTATACCAATATTTGGTTTTTAGTTATTTTTTGCATAATATATATACTCACATGCATAGTTTTGATAACAAGTACTAAAGTACCTAATAAAATATATGGGGAAGCCTATGTTCAGCAGTGGACGTCTTGTGGCTGATAATTGTAGCAAAATAGATATTCTAAATAAGAGAGTTTTACCTACCATTAAAACGCTTATTAATATACTTACCTTTCCTGTATACTGGCAACACATGAGAGCGACGTTCCTTCCCTTTCCCACTCACGGTTCGTATATAGCTATACTCCTCGCACCTTTACTTCCTTCCCCCACCACCAGGTATCCGGCGGCGCTCTAAAGTATGGGCCGTGCCGCCATCTTGCTCATTGCGACGAATGTTTTGCAAAATATCACTCAGGCAGAGTTTACTCTGCCAGTATACAGGAAAGGTAAGTATATTAATAAGCGTTTTAATGGTAGGTAAAACGCTCTTATTAATTCCCTGTACCTTTCCTGTATACTGGCAACACATGAGAAGTGTTTGTTATCGCCTGGTGGTGGAGGACGCCAAGGTGAACCATAGAAAGAAATGTTTTCAATGTGGACCCACGGAGTCCCATGGCGCATTAGGAATTATGGGGTCGTTTAGGTAACTGTGCCCATTTTTAATAAATTTTTACCTGTAAGGCCTGCCAGGTGCGAGGTAAGTAAGTGTAAGAAACTAAATATTTATAGAAATAATAAGCCGTAAGCCATCATCAGCTTAGAAAACTTAATTAAGTAATAATTAATTTATGAAATATGAAAGCTAGTCCTACTTTAAGGAATCAAGTTCAGTGAAGACATCCTAACAGGCTAAATTCACTGATAAAAATGTAAGTATGTGATGGATTAAGAATGTCAATATCCAGCGAGTATAAACACAAATTTTTATTCAAACATAAACATGAATAAAAACAACCATCTCTTATCTCAGTACCTAATTCAGAAATATATGAAAGACTTCGCAGTTATGTATAACTACGACTATACATCAATTATATTGATACAATCATGAGGGAAATCATGACTAAATCATAGCAAAAAAGGTGATTTATCATCGTAACTAAGTTCAGGTTCTTTATGTATACTGCAATCAATTATATCATTACAATTTTAAATGTATGGCACGTGCGTACCATCCAAAGTACCATGTAAGAACAAAAACATCATACCATCTAGGTACACCATAAAGTACACAAAAACAAAATTGGTAGAGTAATATCTTAGAGCGAAATAATAGAATACTAGTAGGTTGTATCTAGCTAGTAGTACGCACGTACGGGCCTACGATCCGTGTGCTGTGTGTTAACCATGGGGAAACAAATATGTTAAAAGCAAATGTATTTTAATTGATAGGCTTAAATAGCGTAGATACGCTATTGTGTGTGACGTTCATTGAAGCCGGAATAATTGTTTCGGCAGTAGATTTATTTATAATTTTTTTTTTATGTGTTAGGAGATTTCCTATTTCCTCTAGCAAGAATCTCATCAATAGGGCAGTTATCTACCCAATTCCTGGACGCAACGGTTGCTCGTACGCTCCCCGGGGGTGCTGAGATGCCTGCATCTTTAAGTATAGATCTGACCCACCCAGCGATTACAGTGCGGGAAGCGGGGTTCGGTTGCCCTGTCGTAGACAGGAATAAGCTGTCACTGTTTGCGGAGTCTCGTCTTTCTTTGGACAATTCCATAACCTGCTTTACCCAAAAGGCAGGATCGAGGGCCATTTGTTTTGCGTTTGATCTAAGGCTCCATCCTGACTGCCTATATTTGGCCGAATCGGTTTTTGAACCGTAAGTGGCCATAAAATGATCTCAAACTCGTTAATGGAACAGTGCTGAAAATCGACTCTAAGTAGTGTGAGTGAGATCGTGAACCCGCCTGCCTGAACACAACATTAGAAGTGTAGCTGTGTGTCTAGATACCTCGTAAAGGCTGTCGAGGGGGACCGAAGTTCTTGAAAGATATGTACACACAATAGAGGTATCCCAAGTAGGTGGCAGAGTAACTTTAAGATAGATGGCTTTTAAAATTTTTTTCACAATCTTGTGTGAGCTCAATGATTCGGATAAATCAGTATAGTAGTTACTACTGAGTTGTATTGTACTAGAATAGTGCTATATTATGAAATACCTTCTTTTTGATGGAGACCCGTTAAATATCTACCTAAATCTAGGTGAAGAGGGACATACATTATGATGGTTAGTCCATTTGAACCAACGAGCCCATGCTGGCTTATATGTTTTTAACGTAGAGGGTCTCCATCCAGATACTAGTAACTTCTTTTGACCCTCTGACCAATTCACTAGATTTTCAGACCACCCCCACACCTTCAAACCTCTAGAGTCATTTGATCGACACTCGGGGGTGGGTAACCGGTCGATACATCTATTAGTGTTTGAGCCAGATTCTTGATTGTGAATGAGGCTGCCAAGACTGCTTTTTAGGTCCGGTCTCCAGAATACTCGATCCCACCTCGGAACGACAAGTAGGTAGGTGCCCCGTGCCTGATTTAAGTGGCAGAGTAATCGTGGAATTAAACAGGGTGGAGGAAATACCCACGCGAGAGGATAATTCCATCTCATTGAGAGTGCGTCGTGAAATGCCGCTTGGTGATCCGTCAGATTTAGTGTAGCAAATAGGTATATGATTGGGACGCCCCACTTCGAAAAAAGTGCCTGAGTTGCAACTGGCTGTAAGTACCATTCCGGAGGAGTGAGATGACGGGACAGGCGATCCGCTTCTACATTGAACTTCCCTGGAATGTGATGAACGGTAAGATGAATGCGGTTCACATCTAGTAGATGGGATAAATCGAACACTATGTTCGTCAATGCGTCGGATTTGGTCTCGCCTTCGTTGCGAATATAAGACACTACAGTACGGTTGTCGGTTTGGAGTAGTACTGACGAGAATTTCAGGAGTCGAGCGTGCCCTCGGAAGACTTTTAGGATCGCCAACATTTCTTTTTGATTGCAATGCAGATTCTTCTCCTTCTCGCTCCAGGTACCCGGTAGGTTGAAATTGTTTAATCGAGCCCCCCATGCTATGTCTGACGCATCTGTCGTTAAGAACTGCGTTGGTGCTGGGTAATGGATTGGAGA
This sequence comes from Nematopogon swammerdamellus, assembly GCA_946902875.1. Taxonomy (NCBI): domain Eukaryota; kingdom Metazoa; phylum Arthropoda; class Insecta; order Lepidoptera; family Adelidae; genus Nematopogon; species Nematopogon swammerdamellus. The sequence continues at coordinate 7,357,600 of OX336348.1, read as the reverse complement.
CCAGCTCTGATATTCTATTAGCCACCTCTTTAACTCCTGTAGTGCCAACGCTGGGATGGACAGGCGCGTGAATTTGAGCATCCGATTGCTGTGATTCAGTACTGCTCGAAAATTTAGTCTGCCTCTTGGTACGACGAAGCTCGCAAAATTTATGAGACCGATCACACTTTGAATTTCCCTCAGGTTGGTCTTGCCCTGTTGTATTAATGTTGATACTTTTTAGCGCACCGAATTGCATTTCTTCTGTGGAAGATATTTTCTGTTTTCCCATGGATCCCACATGATTCCCAGATACTCTAACGAAACGATGTCTGGGGTTCGAATACGGATTTTTCGAAATTTATCGTCCAACCTAGGTGTTCGAGTGTTTGTACTACAGTTCTCACGTGTGATTTGAGAATGCGGATGTTCTGGTTAACGATTAAAAAGTCGTCTAGATATACCAGTATGCGGATCCCTTGATCCCGAAGACTTTGAGCGACCCAATTCGTTAGAGCTGCGAATGTTTTTGGTGCGCTTTTGAGTCCGAATGGTAAGCATGTCATCTCTAAGACTTCGTCCTCGTAAACTAGACGCACAAAACACCTGTGTGCCTTGGCTACCGGCAGGTGGAAATAGGCCTGCGACAGATCTATCTTTGTCATCCAGTCGCCTGGTTGGAGAAAGTCCGGAACACAAAACATGTTTATAAGACGAACTTGCGTGAACATAGACATTCAAAGCCTTTAGATTGAAAATCGGACGAGACGTCCCGTCGCTCTTTGGTACTAGAAAGAGAGTAGAGAGAAAACTGGGAGTTACTTTGGCCTTCTCGAGAACACCCTGCAGTTCATTGTACGTATTACCTCTGACATCTTCTTGGAGGGCTGAGTGTGAAACCTTCGATCTTGCCTCTGAGGCATGCACAGTGGGGGTTTTATTTTGAACAGTAAACGGTAATCTTTCATTATTTTTAACAAAAAACTGGTAGCTCGTAAATCCTTCCAATGATCGTAATATTTTGCTAACTGTACTGCATGGAACAATGTCAAGTCAGAATTTACGCCTTTTATTGCTTGACTCGCTTCTTTCTGATTTGCGTTTGTTTCCTGAGAACTGACCACGATCGCGAAAGGAGTGCATGGTAGTGGCTTATTTGGCTCGAAATTATTCCGCCAGGGACCCTGCGCGGGCGCGCGGAACCTGGTTTGTGAGGCCTGAGCAACTTGCGCAGATGCCTGATAGTGTACGCGTGTATTTCCTTGCGCAGGGAATCGGTAGGAGTAGTTTGTATGTACCAACCTGTACCTTGATAACCACGTTTGTTGTAATGCGTGGGTAAATTATGACCTTGCGCAGGTCTACGACTTTTATAAGATGATCCCTGCGTAGGATTTATCTTCGGTTCACTTAGCTTTGCTGATGACGGAGGCGCAGAGGCAGAGAGCCAAAAGGCCTTTCCTATACTACCTATCTTATCTAGCGTTTTAGTAAGAGCTTCTGACTCGAACAAATTGGCGCAAGAAGGCGGGAGTTTTCGCAAAGCATTTTTGATTAGGGGATCTTTTGCATGATTGATAATGGAATTCCTCCTCTGCTGCACCATATCAGCCCTGTGGCCGCAAATAAGTTGCAACACGTTATTAGATTTTTTGCAGAACTGACCGTCCAAGATTTCCTTGACCTTATTACTTACTGTGTCAAAATCCAGACTCTCCGAGCTACGCGCCCAAGTTAAAAATGCTTTAACGTCTTTCTCTAAGGCCGCTTTTTGTTCAAGCGCCGCATAAGTTAGCGCAGCAAAGGATTTTTCGTGATACGATAAATCAGTACGAGCGTCAAACTGCTTTAGCTCATCATTAGCTTCTAACTCTACAAAACCGAGCGAATGGCAGTACATTTTTTGAACTTCGGGGAATCTAACCTCAGTCCAGTCACTAGATTCGAAATGCTGCAGGTCATTCAACATACGTAGCATGCGTTCGGGTGTTTTCGGGACAGTTGGAACCTTGAGGGTAGTTTTCAAATTTACATTGAATTCTGGATCAGTGAGGTTTTCCTTACTAGCAGTTTTTTCGTTACTACCTACAATCGGAATACGATCAACATATTCTTCGCCAGGATAATCATCTGCGCAGAGACTGACGTAGTCCTGATCGTTTTCACCGTGTGGTGGAAGCATCTGTGTTTGTTCCGACAGGTGCATTTTTAGCTGGCTGATCACTTTTTCAGATATAGCAGACATTAATCTAGCCTCCCGTTTACGTTTTCTTTCGCGGCGCCGCCGATTACGTCGCTTATTTGTATCGGACTCACTTGATTCGGAAGAAGACGAGCTGTCCGATGAACTAGGCACTTCTGGCCCCTCCAGTTCCAGTATCGGCTCGCCTTGCTGCACTGGAGTCTGTTCGGCCATCTTGATCTAGCTATATACACAAATTAATTTCAAAAGAAAATAATATTAAATTTTATAACGAACGGTAACACCGTTAAATTGGGCGGCTTAATAATAAATACGTGAGTGTAATGTAATTGTAAGGCGTTTCCGTAGGAGCGGTCGGTAATATAAAATAAAAAATCGAACCAAAACCGTTGCGCTGAACTGGAACGTCTGTCTGTATGTATGTATGTTTGAAGTAAAATCTGGAACCACTGAAAATATTTTGATGCGGTTTGCACCAATGGAAAGAGTAGTTTTTGAGTCTCACTATAGGCTATATACCATCACGATAAATAGCCATGGGGCTGACCTCTATCAAATAAAGTAGGTATAGTATGAACAGGAGAGAGAGAGAAGAGAAGCAATCATTTATTATAATATTTGCGTTTAATCGGATTTGCTATTAAACCGAGTCTACCGCGAGCGAAGCCGCGGGCAAAAGCTAGTTTACAAATAATACTCACCATTTTTTTCCAGTGATACAAACCATTACTCAAAATCCGATACACAAGCCGAGTCAAACAAGTGAAATAGCCAAAGTCAAACACAACTGAGTGCATAGGTAAGTTGCCTGACAAGACAACACCGTTACACCAAATACTGCAAACGCTGATATCTCCAATCCTACTGAGTTGAGAGACGAATGCAAAGCGAGTCGGTCGGTATCGGTAGCATTCTGCGGTAGTCCGCGCCGCCTCCGCCTCCCGCGCACGCGCCGCCCCCGCCGCGCCGCCGAGCGGTGCGCTCTAGTACGCACGCACAAAAACAGACTATTCACTCACACATTGATAGCTCTGTTGCTCGAGTCGCGGCAGGCGGCAGCGCGACGGCAATATTTTCCTCAAATACCTATTTCTCAATTTCAGCTCAGCCCGCCTACCCTCTTAACACAGCTCCGATTTTGGTCACAATCACACATTGTTCGAAATTAGACTAACAAAGGCGACGAGACCAGAAGAACGAACATCCGTAGCGCCATAGTTAAACCACACAAGTTAGCCGTCTTCATACAAACGCGCCGATTTCGCACTCACACAAGCGCGCGCCTGCGCACGCTGTCTGTACACAACCACTACATGCATTCTCACTGTCTCTCGCGCGTAGTCAGTGATGGTCGCCCCGCCCCCGCGCTCGGTGACGCACACCACGTGACGGCCGCTGCCTGCCGCCGCGCCGCCTGCCGCTTCCCGATAGAAAGTATTATTATTCGAATTTTATTTTATTGCACTAACATAATGGCTCCGCGTTTCTGCAGTGTGTACGCGGCTGCATGAATAGATCAGGCTCGAATCGCGAGTTAACATTATTCTCATTACCTGCTGCCATCGAAAGGTAAGTAACATAAAAAATATTATTAAAGTATGTAGTTAAATTATGTAAGTTATTAATACGAGTAGGTACTAAGCGAAGGAATTTACTAGGTAATAGCTGCAAAAACCATTCGCGAACCCCGGCATCGGGCGCGGCCGCGCGGCGCACGCACACGAAGGCCGCGCCGCGCGCGGGCCCGCGGTTGTCGACTTGTTCAGACTTGTTAGAGATACCACGCACAACGCAATTTCGCGCGGTTTTGTCTTCTATAAATGGCCACAGCTCCTACCGCGGACACTTTCATGACTGCTAGCGACCAACCAACAAAAATAAAAATATAAGTTATTAAGTAATAATAAAACAAAATTAATAAATACATTTTAAAATTATTTATTTGATAATTTTTTTATTAAGATTAATAATTATATTAATCTATAATTCTAAATATATTTTCTATAATTTTTATAGTTATAAATTTTTTGCCCACTTATTAATTCTCTTCATCGTCCGCGACTACGAAATGGTTGTCCAAAGACGGACGTGAGTTAAAGTTGAATTTTGACATTGCATAAATTTTTAGGAGGTTAAAGTTAAAATAAATTTTTACCCGACTGCGCGAAGCAAAAATGAAGGGTTATCTTTTTAGCAATTTATGTATGTGTATGTTTGTTTTTACGTATGTTCCACCGTAGCGCCAGAACTAAGCATCCGATTATTGAGTGGGGTATCGTTGTTAAGGGCTCAAACATCAAAATAACATCGTTCACTGTCTATCGAAAATACAGCTTTCGAAAATATACCTTAACGCCAGTATATAATAAATCTATGACAACTCATATATTCTGTTAGAGTAAAATTTTGGGAGCTGGCTCTTGGTCTATAAATAAAAAATACATAAATGTACATAATAATTTTAAAGAATAGCATTTCCACCATGATGGGCTCACTGCCTGTCAATTGTGTTAGTGTTGTGAGTTGTGACATCCCTGGAGGCTCGGCGCAGCGTAGGTAGTTATTTTAAAAATGGCCTCCAGTTATCTTACTCGTCTTCTTTTACTATGGTAGCGCGAGCACAGAGCGCACGGCAAAAGACCATAACAAACCGATTTCATTGATGTTTTGTTTCTACTTGCACTATCTCTGTCGCACGTATTGCCAAAAATACGTCTGTTTCACTCATAAGCTGAGCTTATAGTCAACTGTCATCCGAACTAAACCGAAATGTCCGCCCAAAAGGTTAATTTGACGCATGTTTAAAATTAAAGATTTCAAAATGTGCTCTTAATTATATAGCCCTAAATGGCAAAGTAGAATAACAATTACGTACCACTTAAGGTGATGTTAGACTGCGTCTGACTCGAATTTCAAGAAGAATGCCGGCAATATTACTTACCTGACAGATTCAGTTTTAATATATGTAAAACTTCATCTATCAGCGCAGATCGAAGGCTTTTTGAAAACACGATTTGATTAACTTCGCTCGATAGAAAAAAATCATGAACATGCCTCTGAATTTAGTTTTAAAAACGTATTTAAGGCAACGTGACCAAATCAGGGCTTTGGAAAAAATATATTTTATTCGTTTAATGAATATCTAGATCGAAGGCTTTTTATTTTTTTGTTTAGATTCGTAGTTTTGGAATAAAAAAATAAAAATCAAATTGTCGCTTACGACAAATATTCCGAGCAGCGTGACTGCGCTTTGTCCTACTCCAACCTACGAAAGCGGCGTCTCGCTATCTTGCCGGAGTTGCCGGTCGCCCGACACGCCCCAGTCACCCCCAGAAGCTCTAAGTGAGAGGACGCGCACGCTCGTGACGATCCACTCGAAATAATTTACGCAAAAATCGTACCTACTACAGCACTACATCTATGGGAAACAAAGCAAGACGGTACGTCAGCGAATTACGGTATGATTTAGTATAGCGCGGCATTATTAGAAGATTTCTGGTAGCTGGTACTGGTGGGCGAGGGTCTAAGGAGCTATTAGCAAAAAGTAATTTTCCACGGAGACTTCTACTTTCGGATATTTTTTTTATTATAAAGAAATGTTTTTTTCTGTCCTTGCAACTTTGTCACACTCACCTCGCTTGCTGTACACATACGCCCACTTACTACTACTTCATGTGACTAGGTACCACTTTTTGATCCATTTTCTCCGGGTGAGGGGGAGCAGTGAATATGTTGGGGGAGGGGGGGGGGGGGGGGGGGGAGCACTGTCCCTGAAAGAAACACATCGGAAGTCGAGCCCCCTTTTCCAAAAAAATTCATAGATTTCGTGTCTTACACGACTATCGAGCACACTGAAAATGAATCTACGGAATTAGAAAAAATATTGTCGCTGAGCGACACGAGAAAATCGGGATGAGGAAAAGGTTAGTTGGGTTCTGATGATGGAGCCGGAAGGAAGCCATAGGAACTCCTAAACTACACATGACAAGCCCATCGTGTTTGGGCTCGTTGGATTTATCTTCGTAAGTACTCTTGTCATATATAATGTCCAGGGTCCTGATGATGGAGCCGGAATGAAGCCATAGGAACTCCTAAACCACACATGATAAATCGACCGTGTTTGGGCTTGTTCGATTTGTCTTTGCAAGTACTCTAGTCATATGTTATTTCCAGTGTCCTGATGATGGAGCCGGACGGAAGCCATAGGAACTCCTAAACTACACATGATAAATCCACCATATTTGGGCTCGTTGGATATATCATATCTTCACCACTCTCCGAGATATATATATTAGCGGCGGGTGGCAGAGTGGTTTGGGCATCGGCTTCTCATGCGAGAGGTCCCAGGTTCGAATCCAGTCGGCGAGTACCAATGAGTTTTTTCTGACGAAAAAATTTACGTGCATACCTACACCTGCTGCTTCACCGTTCGGAACCGGTGTAAAACTGTAGATCCCTTCCCTTGCGCCTTACTAAGTGGTAGACTCAAATTGTAGCCGACTGGGTTGGTACCGCCGTACTGGATGTAAGATGGCCGCATAGCAGCCTCGGCTGTGTTCTCCTCTAGTCCAGTATAGCCAGAAATCCAGGGAAGTCTCCGGTATGGCACCTACCTTCTTGGAGGTGATATTGGCTGGTCGGAGCATGCGCTTTGGCCCCTCCGACTCAGCCACCCATACCGGATTACATAAAAAAAAAAATAAGGGGATCGCGCTTTTTCGTGGGGCCTATAGTGGAACGAACGAAAAGACATTTTCAATGTCAAAATCTCCTGAGCCGAGCGGCGGAGGCGGCGCGTCGGCCGGCGCTCCGGGCGGCGGCGCAGCGGTCGGCGTGGTGGCTGGCGGCCGCGACTGAGCAGCGCGGTGCACTGCACAGTGGGTCAACCAATGTAGCAACTGAAAATTACTATCAAATTTTTTTTCTATGACGGAATTACATTTCCTTCATTTGATCATGATTGATTACAAATGAATGAGTTATGAGAAGAAAATCTATTGAAATGGTGTTTTTGGCAAGACTTGGCAGCTGATTTTTTGCTTACATATATATTAATTGCACAATAAGCCCATATTAAAATGTAGACGGCACCTCGCGGAGATTGCATTCAAATATCCCGCTATACATTCATAAATTTTTTTTTTTTTAATATTTGGTCAAGTTCAAATTTGCATGATTATTGTTACTTAAACAATCTACAAAAAACAAAACAAAATATTTTTAAAATAAATATATATAAGGCCTTTCAAAATTAGTTAATAGTACGCTAAGGGGGGGGGGGGGGGGGAGGGGGGGGGGGGGGGGGGTCCTGTATCATATAGGGAGTAAAACCTATACAAAAAATTTTGGACCTTGGGCTTTTTTATGTAAAATATTTTTTTATGTATTCAAATAAAAAATTGGTGGTTGATTTTTATAGCCTAATCGATTCAGTTCCCCCCCCCCCCCCCCCCCCCCCCCTTAGCGTACTATTAACTAATTTTGAAAGACCTTATATACCACAGGTTGCAGAATCACAAAAGAATGCCTTTCAATAATAACTACACTTCAACTGAGATGCTTTCAATGTCGCGGCAAAATCGCAACTGCATTATGCGTAACGAAAAACAGGTTACAAATCTTGATGTTTCCCGGCATCTCACCTATTCATTCCTGGGCTTATCTTTTTCTTTTCATTCATTTAAGGCGCGCCAGTAATATAAGATTAAACAGCAAGTAACTTTCCAGGAATTTATTATAGTCAGATAATTGAGTTTCCAGTTGCTAGATTGACCATTTCACCCACATTGCGGCGACGCGCGGCGCGGTATGACAGTCTACCACATGAGTGTCATATCGTCAAAAAAAATTGGTATGGGAACGTGATCAGTATCTGATACAACCCCTTTGCGTATCGTTACCTACTATTGAAAAACCTTATATAGCTATGTGTCTAGATGAATGTGTGTTTTGGGGGTTTGAAAGAATTTACCAAAAAACTATGGTTTTTTTACACCAGGTATATCTTACTATAATTACAATTGGCTAGGTGGTCGGAATCTTTGCTCTCCATCTAAGTCAAGTATCTTGTAAGGGTGATTTGTGAGCAATCTATTGGTTTATTGTTTATTTCATAATTTCATCCATTGTTAGGTAACCTACCCTTGGTCTTCTGCCAATGAACGAAAATTCTGTTAATTTAATTTAGTAATAAATTGCTGCACTCAAACCATGATTTTAGAGATGTTAGTACAGTTATATATAAAAGATTCTCTTAGTTTACCTATGTCATTGCTTTTCAGTACAACTGAGATATCATCTGCAAGCATTTTTTGGAAGTGTTTGTCTGTCTGTTTTCCCCAATTGCATTTGGTGCGACGACGTCAGTCAACAGCTTCTTTACTTCATTTGATTTGATCATATGTTTATTATTTCACATTTTTGACGTGATAACGTCACGTCTTATAAATTGATGAACAGCGGCTTTCTGACAGTTCGCATTACCGCGCAAGCCGCTATAAGGAACTTCGTTCCAATATTCCAATTACATAACTGAGTACTTTCTTTATACATACATAGTCATTTAACAACTATTACTATGACGCCACTCTCGAAATCGAGAATAAATCCGATTTTTGTTATAAAAGAAAATAGGTAAAAAAAACTTTTAAGTTAAACGGTTTTATTTAAAAAAAAACTAGAAACAAAAAATCTGCTGTACAAAAAACTAGAAAATAATAAGGACACAAACCCGGGCCTTCTTAAGATTTTACGTCTGGGTAAGAAATCGTGCAGTGCTGTCTTCTCATGTCGGATGCCAAAGGGCACTTTGTGTCGCTGCGTCAGCGGAATCAGTAATAAATTGAGACTTTTAACAGACTAATATAAAAACGTGGGGCGTATAATATGCGTAATAACATGCACCCCACGTTTTTATATTAGTCTGTTAAAAGTCTCAATTTATTACTGATTCCGCTGACGCAGCGACACAAAGTGCCCTTTGGCATCCGACATGAGAAGACAGCACTGCACGATTTCTTACCCAGACGTAAAATCTTAAGAAGGCCCGGGTTTGTGTCCTTATTATTTTCTAGTTTTTTGTACAGCAGATTTTTTGTTTCTAGTTTTTTTTTAAATAAAACCGTTTAACTTAAAAGTTTTTTTACTTATTTTTTTATTTACTCGTTTTTAGTTTGATTTTTGGCTCGTATCATTACGCAAACTCCTCCTTTCCAACTCTCTCATTGAATCTTTGTTGCAAGGTTTCTTACCTGTCAATTTCTCACAATCAAGCTCCTCAATACATAGCCCTTCTAAAGACTTTACGCAACTCAATGCAACATACGCTTGACCCTCCTCAAATAGTCTGGAGCCCAAATACACGACAGCATGGTCAACAGTACTGCCCTGCATTTTATGGACAGTGGAGGCCCATGACAAAATTATCGGTAACATCCGTCTCTCAGCTGTTCCATTATTAAACTTTACTGGAAACTGTATGGCTTTTGGATGGATAAGGTGTACGCCGTCCCTTTCAAAATCAATTTGAACAGATGGTATGTCTGTTTCATTCATACATTTGCGTTCGACAAGTATGTGACACTCGTCCAAACAAACCAAATGAGCCCAAACTCGAGGGGGTTACTAGTAACGGTTGAAGAGTTCCACTGTACACCTCCTGATTCCATCATCAGACCCTCGTCACCAAGTGTATTGGTAGAAGTATGGGACACTCGTCCAAACCAACCAAATGAGCCCAAACTCGAGGGGGTTACTAGTAACGGTTGAAGAGTTTCACTATACACCTCCTGACTCCATCATCAGACCCTCGTCACCAAGTGTATTGGTATGGGACACTCGTTCAAACCAACCAAATGAGCCCAAACTCGAGGGGGTTACTAGTAACGGTTGAAGAGTTCCACTATACACCTCCTGACTCCATCATCAGACCCTCGTCACCAAGTGTATTGGTAGAAGTATGGGACACTCGTCGAAACCAACCAAATGAGTCCAAACTCGAGGGGGTTACTAGTAACGGTTGAAGAGTTCCACTGAACACCTCCTGACTCCATCATCAGACCCTCGTCACCAAGTGTCTTGGTAGAAGTATGGGACACTCGTCCAAACCAACCATATGAGCCCAAACTCGAGGAGGTTACTAGTAACGGTTGAAGAGTTCCACTGTATACCTCCTGACTCCATCATCAGACCCTCGTCACCAAGTGTATTGGTAGAAGAGAAGTATGGGACACTCGTTCATACAAACCACATGAGCCCAAACTCGAGGTGGTTACTAGTAACGGTTGAAGAGTTCCACTGTACACCTCCTGACTACATCATCAGACCCTGCGTCACCAAGTGTATTGGTAGAAGTATGCGACACTCGTCCAAACCAACCAAATGAGCCCAAACTCGAGGGGGTTAATAGTAACGGTTGAAGAGTTCCACTGTACACCTCCTGACTCAATCATCAGACCCTGCGTCACCAAGTATATTGGTAGAAGTATGGGACACTCGTCCAAACCAACCAAATGAGCCCAAACTCGAGGGGGTTACTAGTAACGGTTGAAGAGTTCCACTGTACACCTCCTGACTCCATCATCAGACCCTCGTCACCAAGTGTCTTGGTAGAAGTATGGGACACTCGTCCAAACTAACCATATGAGCCCAAACTCGAGGAGGTTACTAGTAACGGTTGAATAGTTCCACTGTAGACCTCCTGACTCCATCATCAGACCCTCGTCACCAAGTGTCTTGATAGAAGTATGGGACACTCGTCAGAACCAACCATACGAGCCCAAACTCGATGGGGTTACTAGTAACGGTTGAAGAGTTCCACTGAACACCTCCTGACTCCATCATCAGACCCTCGTCACCTGTACCGTGTGGGGTCGGTACTTAAAAAGAATAGCCCCACTGCATCTCTCCCCATCGCATGTCGTAAAAGTCGACTAAGGGATAAGAAAATTCGTCAGCCTCGGTAGCTCAGTGGCGCGGTTGGTTAGTCAACTGTTATTAAGCAACGCTGAGCGCGGTCAGTAATTGGATGGGTGACCGCTCGACCGTTGGAGGCTGACCGTTGTTCGGATTCCACGTTAAACTGTAGGTCCCTTCCCTTCTTACCTTACTAGGTGGTAGGGTTTATCCCGGCCGGGTTGGTACCACCGCACTGAACGAAACGTCGGTCGAAACGGCTATGTAAATAGTTCGTGTTTTCCGTCCAGTTTAGTGTAGCCGACATGAAATGAAGGGAAGCACTGACATGACACCTAGTTCACCCTGTGTTATGAGCTGACATCACGGATGTTGTAGGTGATGTAGCCAAAAGTGTCAGGTTCCATAAAAAAAAAAAAAAGTTCCACTGTACACCTCCTGATTCCATCATCAGACCCTCGTCACCAAGTATATTGGTAGAAGTATGGGACACTCGTCCAAACCAACCAATTGAGCCCAAACTCGAGGGGGTTACTAGTAACGGTTGAAGAGTTCCACTGTACACCTCCTGACTCCATCATCAGACCCTCATCACCAAGTGTATTGATAGAAGTACGGGACACTCGTCCAAACAAACCAAATGAGCCCAAACTCGAGGGGGTTACTAGTAACGGTTGAAGAGTTCCACTGTACACCTCCTGACTCCATCATCAGACCCTCGTCACCAAGTGTATTGGTAGAAGTATGGGACACTCGTCCAAACCAACCTTAAGAGCCCAAACTCGAGGGGGTTACTAGTAACGGTTGAAGAGTTCCACTGTACACCTCCTGACTCCATCATCAGACCCTCGTCACCAAGTGTATTGATAGAAGTATGGGACACTCGTCCAAACCAACCATAAGAGCCCAAACTCGAGGAGGTTACTAGTAACGGTTGAAGAGTTCCACTGTCCACCTCCTGACTCCATCATCAGACCCTCGTTACCAAGTTGAAATTATCATAATATTGTATTGTCACGAGAACTCAATGTGTGTGCAAAGTTTCATAAAAATCGGTTCAGTAGAAGTAGTTGAAAAAGTTGTCGCAAGATTTGAAACAAAGATAGAAACAAATATACGGAGTCAAGCTAAATAATGTCAGTGCCTATCATAATAAAATATATGGAATAGTTTTTTTTTATTTCAAAGTAAGTTTTTGGGTTACTCTTACTTTTCATCTTTTACGTCAACTTGCCTGTATGGAAAGTTGATATTTAATTGTGTATTGAACGGGCATTGCCTCTCCCCCCTACTATGGGCGAGAAAAGCGGTATCAACCTGAATGTTCTTCAATAAATATGTTATGGTTTTATTCGTCCTATTTAGACAAACAATAATTGGTAGGTTTTACTGGATTTCACAAAGGCGAAATGCCGATAGGCACTGTGGACAATCCATTGTTTCATTCCATATTTTTTCCGCCTAATTCTGACAATTGATACACAGTGTAGGGCCTAATGCGTGCGTGCGATTATCATAAAGTGGAGATGGCTTCTTTAAAATTATATTTTTTACGTCACACCTTTGAAAACGGAAACACAAACACGATTTATTCCCAAAAGAATTATTTTATAATAATATATGTTTACTGTTTTACTATATTAGATGGCAATTTGAAAAGCTACAATAAATTCAACAAAATATCAGGACCCCTAAACATGATTTTTATTTATAGATTTATTTTTGTGTTTTCTTTGTTTTTGACGTGAATTTGATGAAACGTCTTTACCCTGCTGCCGGTTTTTTACAAAAAAGTTGCCTCACGAAAATTATGTACTTTTGGCGACTTAGATCTCGAAAACTATAAGAGTTACAGGAAGGTGAGGCATATCCGACTTGCTAAGTTGACATACCCGAGAGTCGTACATCAAGCCCTTCTATAAATATGGCCCTTAGAAAAAATGCTTAGAAAATCAATAAATGCTTATAACTCCTGAACTACTGGTCAGATCGACTTGCAAATTGTTTCTTTACATAGAAACAAATTTTTCTTTTTGGAATAGTTGTATTTTTTTCAAATTTGGTTCAGCCGTTTCGGAATAAAAAAGGAAAAAAGTGTTTGAGAGGGCATATTTCGGAAACTACTGATCCACGACTACTCATCCGCTGGAGAAAATGATAGGCCTCGACGAGATTTTAAATTTTAAAAAATTTTTTTTTTGTTCCTTTTTTTACGTAACATTGCCTTGTCTTAAATTTTAACTTCGTAGGATAAGAGGAAGTGGTTCTAATTTGGCTTCCAAGAATTGACCCACACATACTAACAAACCAACATAGAGGGCAAGTTAAATAAAAGCTTGTAAAATATTTTTAACCTACATTTAACTGCTCTAATAAAATTACACTACTGATCCACGACTACTCATCCGCTGGAGGAAATGATAGGCCTCGATAGGATTTTTTTTTTCGAAAACTACTGCTCCTAAACTACTCGTGTGGTGGGACGAGCAAGTATAGGTATCGATGAGATCTTCATCAAATTCACGAATCTGCGGCCGTGTCTCCGACACAGCCCACTCGCTTTTTTTTATTGAAAGCGCGACGCAATCCTTTTTAACAAATTCCTGTTTTCAAACAATTTCTCTTTTAAAAGCTGATATTTGGCAGAGCCATCCCACAGGTGCAAGCAGTACTCCAAGGGTGACCTGATATGCGATTTGTGCAAAAGGACTTTACGTGCACAAGAAATTTACGTGATTCTTTCTTGGTTGGTTCTTGTTTGCTTCTTACAGATTTTGAAAGTAATATTTACTTGCTTTTATGACAGTGGTTCAAAAAAGTTAACTTTAAAGGGAGGAATACAAAATATGAAAAACTGGTCTCGTTTAAATAGTTAGAGAGAAATTATTATTTAGGTTGACCGCAAAATTAAGTTTTTAATATATTTACGTATCACAAAATTAATCTTGAGACGAACTTAATTTACATTGTGTCTGTGGCTTTGAAGTGGGAGGTGATGGCCGGGGGTGAGGAATGTAATTTTTTTTATAACCAGTTTGGTGATTTAAAAAAATTATAAGGGTTAATTTATAGAAGATTCGTCACTACGCTCCGCATCTTATATAAAGTAACCGTAACTTAATAGTAACCATGTCGAGGTAGCCCGTGTCGTTTTTGCATACATATATAATCAAAATCAATGTTTTTGTGGTTAAAAAAAGTAAAGTTTCCATTTTGCATGAAAATTTAAAAATTAAGTGTTGTATGGAAAATGTGTTCCTTTATTTTTTTTAAGTAAACTAAATAATCTACGCATCCAGCGAAACACTAAAATTCCTATTTTAACTTGGTCTACGCAATAAGCTTACTAGCAATTTGCTAGCAAACCTGCAAACCCACTGCAAAGCCACGCCCCCCATCGTATTTGTGCGGAACCCTCGGTTTGCGGGTTCGACTCTTTTTTTTTTTTTTATGGAAACTTGACACGGTTGGCTACATCACCTACAACATCCGTGATGTCAGTCCATAACTACGGGTGAACTAGGTGCCATGTCAGTGCTTCCCTTCATTTCGCGCCGGCTACACTGAACTGGACGGAAAACACGAACTATTTACATAGCCGTTTCGACCGACGTTTCGCTCAGTGCGGTGGTACAAGCCCGGCCGGGATAAACCCTACCACCTAGTAAGGTAAGAAGGGAAGGGACCTACAATTTAACGTGGTATCCGAACCACGGTCAGCCTCCAACAGTCGAGTGGTCATCCATCCAATAACTGACCGCACCATTAAGCTGCCGAGGCTGACGATCCCTTAGTCGACTTTTACGACATGCGACGGGGAGAGATGCAGTGGGGCTATTCTTTTTAAGTACCGACCCCACACGACTCTACTTGGTCTGTGCTTTTTTTTATGTTACTAACATATTGGCATTATTTCTAGTAGATACTACTAAAGCTAAAATTTAGTTATTCCTGTCATTGTTGTCATTTTGAGAAAGAAAGACAGGAGTGAACGAATTATTTAAGAATATTAATTCTAAGCACATCTGTCAAATTTTAGGTGATTTTAGTTGCAAGTGATATAAGACACGTCTGAACTCGACAAAAATTGACAAATGCGCTTTAAATTTTTATAAAATAATTCACTCATCGTCCATAGGTTGTATTTCACAAATAAAGGAAAAAAATTTAATAAATGTTTTTAATAGAGAAATTAATAAAAACACTAAGAAATTAATTTCCGGTGGTGGAAACTCTGTTTATTTTTATATTAATTTTAGGTTTTAATTTTTTAAATGTAAAATTTATATAAAAAGAAACGTGTGAATGAATGGATAATAAAAATTAATAATAACAAGTAAAAAGCCACCTCCATAGTTTTGAGCCGTTGCGGCAATTTATCGATCGACGCGCGACATTCGCTTGTTTTGGAACACGCAAATGTTGGTAATAGTGTATCACCTGCTGCGCTACTAGCAGCGGCGCCACGTGGCCGCGCGCGCGGGGCGCCCCACTGCGGGCGGAGTCTCTTCCCTTCCCCTCGCATTCTCTACCCCTGCTTCACCCCCTCGAATACCTACTGCGGCCGATATGACAGAGCCTTAATCTACTTTTACTTAGGAGGACAAATACGTCACAGCTCATAAGAGAAATGGCATTCATTTCCTGCTTGTTGTATAATACTATTTATATCTCACTTATAAGCGCAGCTTTTGTATTGCCATACTAAAACATCAATTTCTAGCTCTCGTCCTTTGAGCGCGCTCCATACACAGCCTACTAATGGAAGCGCTCGGTAGCTCCAAAGGTTATGGTAGTGCACGGATGCAACCAAATGTGGAAATGCTCACATTGCGCTTGAGTCAGCGTAAAAATCGAGACTTGTGCTTTTACATAGTGTGTCGCATCTACAGGGTAGGCTCTGTTATTTTGCCATTACCGACTGCCCGCCACTGACTATAGGTCCCATTCCTTCTTACCTAACTAGGTGGTAGGATTTAACCCGTCAGTTTCCCACCGTCCACTTGTTTCCATTGGTAGGATCCATCAATGGATCGAAGTGGTCTTTCTAGTGCACTTGAATCCCTTGTGGAATGATTCTGCGATAATGGATTATTAAACACTAGCTAGTCCACTTGGATCCCTTAAGTAAGTTAGGGGTATGTATGGTACAAAACGCTTAAATATAAAAAAATATTTATACACAATTTTTTTTTTAAATAATTTAATAAATATATTCCTTAATTTTTTTTTAATAATCCATGTTTTCCGTTGAGTTCAGTGTAGCCGGCTCGAGCGGAGTTCGGCACTGACATAGCACCTAATTCACCAAGGTTTTGTGTAAATAATGTAGCCAACCTTGTCAGTTTCCATTAAAAGAAAACAGAGAGGAAATATGGAATACGTTTGTATGGGCAAAACACCGCCCGCGTTTCCTCTAACATCAAATTTTAAATAATGTAAGAATAATAGGTAGGTACTTACGTCGAATCAGATACATTTCCGCTTTTAAAAAATTAACGTCCTGGTCGAAATCTTTTGAATCCACAGAGCATTCGAATTTAATCGTATTTTTAGACGGACCCTTAGTGACACTAGTTATCATTTGTTCTCCTTCATTATTATCATGTAATACCCCATCGCTCGGGTTTAACGTGTCAAGACCATATATTGTATCGGTTGCTGGAGGTGTTGGCGTAGGTGGATATAGCCAATTTTCCCATTGGCTTTTAGCTGAAAATACAATGGAAATAAAAAATGAATTAATAATAATACAGTAGAGCGCCAATATTGTTCTACATAATAAAATAGGGAAGATGTACAAATAATAAACTTCCACTGTTATCAGCTTCAAAAAATATCTACAAATCACAATAAAATCAGCGAAAGAATCACCCGATATCGTTGAAACTGATTTAGTAAATTAAAAAAAAGTGATCAAGTGAACCATGTTCACGTGCCGAGGGTCCCGAAACCCCTACTTCGCTTTCATCTAATTATATTTTCTACTAGGGTGCGGTCAGGCTTTGGATGGGTGGCCGTACGACTCCGCCGTTCAGAATGCCGATTTCAACTATGACAAATGTCATCCAATCCTGTTATGTGCAACTCACACATTTACACAACTCTTGTTTAGACATGAACATCTGAGGCTACTTCATGCTGGCCCTCTGCTCTTGCTGCCTTCGATACGAGAAAGATTTTGGCCCATCAGAGGTAGGAATCTTGCCAAGACCACTGTGCATAAGTGTGTGAGATGTCAAAGACTAAAGGGAAAAACATTAAACCCATTCATGGGAAACTTACCAAAGCAGCGCCTCCTTCCAGGGTTGGTGTTCAACATCGTGGGCACCGATTATGGAGGCCCATTCCTCGTAAAGGATAAAAAGGGTCGCGGATGCAAATTAACTAAGGCGTATTTATGCTTGTTTGTTTGTTTCACCACAACTGCATTACATCTCGAATTAGTAAGTGATCTTATCAAGGAATGTTTTTACTAGCATTTAGGCGATACATAGCTCGTCGAGGAAAACCAAAGGAAATCTTCAGCGACAACGGAACTCAATTTGTTGGTGCTTCTCGGGAGCTCGGCAATTTCCTCAAGTCCAACGCTGAAATCATTTCTGAGCATTTTGCAAATGAGGGCATAAAGTTTAATTTTGCTCCCCCCTATGCAAGTCATTTTGGAGGCATGTATGAAACCTCATTAAATCTGCCAAAGGTCATATGAAACGAATTTTAGGTAACATTCATCTCACTTTTGAAGAACTTTCTACTGTTTTGGCACAAATAGAAGCAGTCCTTAATTCCCGACCAATCTGTCCACTATCCTCAGACCCTAGCGACTTCAGCGCTCTGACTGCCGGACACTTCATCATCGGACGGCCACTCGCATCCCTGCCAGGCCCATCCTACGAGGATGACAGCGCAAGCCGGCTGTCTCGATACCAGCACCTAGAGCAACTGAGGCAACATTTGTGGACTCGTTGGCACAAGGAATACATCGCTGAACTTCAACAACGACACAAGTGGCGCCTTAAGCAAGAAGGTCTGCGGGAAGGCGAGCTCGTCCTCATACGGGACGACACCCTTCCACCCCTCAAGTGGCAACTGGGCAGAGTGCTGAAGCTGTTCCCTGGACCGGACGGGATCAGTCGCGTCGCCGATGTCAACACGGGCAAGGGAGTTGCTCGCCGGGCGTTCACGAGGCTGTGTCCTCTCCACGTCAAGGAAGATTGAAAGGCTGTTGCTTCCAAGGCGGGAGGATGGCTGCAATTGAAGCATAACAACTGGGACCCCAAGCGAGCGGTCGGTCGCTCGCGTTCAGCGCGCCCGGACGGACAGCAATGAGAAGTCGGTGACAGCCCAGCACACAGACTATTCAGCCCACTACTCATTTTCATCTCATCAAGAAAATATATCATCGTTCGCTTGTAAAATTGTAAAGACAACATTTTGGGCTTCATGCCAAATAAATCATCAAAAAATATTCAAGATACATCTGTTCTGCTATTTTCCCCATCCGAACCACTACTACTTCATATATATAGAGAGAGCACACAGCACACATATACCCAAGGATTTGAAAAGGTCTCTGCAAGAAGTTTTTCGCGGTACACTGGCTAATACCCTAATTGCTCGTTTTTGCAGTATTAGCACTCTTTCAGCATCGGTTGAGTTACCCCACAGGATTACTCCATACGATCGTAATGAGTGTATATGCATAGTAGGATTGTTTCAAAACCTCTGGAGTCTGGACCTATCAAGCGGCGTAACTCTCTTAATGCATAAATATCTCTAGCCATATGTTTGTTATTTAACATTTTTTACTTTTAGTGCAGTACTTTACTTAGTTAGGTATATATTTGATTTATTTTAATGAGAATTAAATTATTGCAAACCTATGTAAAAGTGTTGTTGCTAGTCGATATTAGCAGATATGTACATAGTTAATTAACTCATATGTTATGTTTCTCTGTGCATTACCTTAGTGTAGTACAGTAGGTACTTTATTGAGTTGATTATAAGTGGATATATAAGGGTGTTGTTGCGGCTGGCATTACGACATTTATTGAATGAAGAATAAATAGAGATGAAGGCTGATATATGTCAATTTTCCGATCCACAAAAATTACTGGCACGTTCTAAATTCAATTTTTTCAAAACAATGTCGTTTTCTCGCCTTTTAGATCGTCGTAACAGCCGGGACATTAAGATAGCTCTTACACGTTAGAAAGAAAGTACAGTTTCCTTTGTTTGCAAAGCATGTCGTTTTCTCGCCTACCACAGGACCAGATGGTCGTAACAGTCGCGTTTTCTGCCAGTTCGTATTACCCCGCAAGCCGCTATAAGGAACTTCGTTCCAATATTCAAATTACATAACTGAGTACTTTCTTTATACATAGTCATTTAACAACTATTACTATGACGCCACTCTCGAAATAGAGAATAAATCTGATTTGTTTTATAAAACATGTCAGTACCTATCATAATAAAATATATGGAATAGTTTTTTTTTATTTCAAAGTTTTTGGTTTACTCTTACTTTTCATCTTTTACGTCAACTTGCCTGTATGAAAAGTTGATATTAATTGTGTATTGAACGGCCAATGCTTCCCCCCTACTATGGGCGAGAAAAGCGGTATCAACCTGAATGTTCTTCAATAATATGTTATGGTTTTATTCGTCCTATCCAGACAAACAATAATTGGTAGGTTTTACTGGATTTCACAAAGGCGAAATGCCAATAGGCACTGTGGACAATCCATTTTTTAATTCCATATTTTGTCCGCCTAATTCTGCAAATTGTTACACGGTGTAGATATGATCGCCGACTCAAAAATTCAAAATTGTCGGCGGCGCGGCGTGACCTTGTAGAGCCAAATAAATACGTGCGTGCGTTTAGGATAAAGTGGAGATGGCTTCTTTTAAAAATTATATTTTTTTACGTCACCGTCTTTGAAAAAGGAAACACAAACACGATGAATTCCCAAAAGAATTATTTTATAATTATATATTTTTATTGTTTTACTATATTAGATGGCAATTTGAAAGCTACAATAAATTCAACAAAATACCAGAACCCCTAAACATGATTTTTATTTATAGATTTCTTTTTGTGTTTTCTTTGTTTTTGACGTGAATTTGATGAAACGTCTTTATCCTGCTGCCGGTTTTTTTACAAAAAGTTGCGTCAAGAAAATTATGTACTTTTGGCGACTTAGACCTCGAAAACTATAAGAGTTACAGGAAGGTGAGGCATATCCGACTTGCTAAGTTGACATACCCGAGAGTCGTACATCAAGCCCTTCTATAAAAATGTGGCCCTTAGAAAAAATGCTTCGAAAATCAATAAATGCTTATAACTCCTGAACTACTGGTCAGATAGACTTGCAATTTGTTTATTTTCATAGAAAACATTGCTCTTTTTGAAATTGTTGTTTTTTTTTTCAAGATCGGTTTTAGATTAAAAAAGGAAAAAGTGTTTGAGAGGGCATATCTCGGAAACTACTGATCCACGACTACTCATCCGCAGGAGAAAATGGTAGGCCTCGACGTGATTTTTAAATTTCTTTTTAATTACTTTTTTTGTTCCTTTTTTCGTTACATAACATTGCATTGTCCTCGGAACTGAGCCAACACAAAAAATTTTAACTTCGTAGGATAAGAGGAAGTGGTTCTAATTTGGCTTCCAAGAATTGACCCACACATACTAACAAACCAACATAGAGGGCAAGTTAAATAAAAGCTTGTAAAATATTTTTAACCTACATTTAACTGCTCTAATAAAATTACACTACTGATCCACGACTACTCATCCGCTGGAGGAAATGATAGGCCTCGATAGGATTTTTTTTATCGAAAACTACTGCTCCTAAACTACTCGTGTGGTGGGACAAGCAAGTATAGGTATCGATGAGATCTTCATCAAATTCACGAATCTGCGGCCGTGTCTCCGACACAGCCTGTTGGTGAGAGCAGTGGACTGTATGAAATATATTTTAGAAATGTGAAAAGAAAATCAAGCTGATGTACGATGCAGACACTGAAAAATAATACGCCGGAAAAAGGAAGGATTGGAAAGGACTCACAGCACAGCGGTAAGCTCTTTGGGTCGTCTTCTGGAGGCGCCTCCTGTTCTTCAATGCTGGATGCTTCAGTAGAAATGGCCAGGCACGCGACACGGTCGTTGTGCAATTATTTTCTTTTCTATAAACAGCACGGCTGTAGACTCCTTGAGAACATTTTTTTTGAAGAAGCGCAATATTTGATGGCATTTGTTTTTTCAAGTTTTTCACGCAGGCGCGCTGGTCGCTCCTTCATTTGGAGCTTGGAGCGATATCTTGTGCAGTGATCCCGAGGTAAATTTGAAAAAGGAACGACTGATGGATAGGATGTTTTAAAGGATTGGCGTAAAATCCAACAAACCCGCCACCGAAATCAGCATGATTTCTCTAAGGTACAATTGAAGAGAACACATTAAAAAAAATAATTAAAAGTTAAGAAAAAATTAATAATAAATGAACAAATCGACATACACTTCTATGTATATATAAAAAAATAAACATAAATATCTTAATGAGAATAAGGGAGCGGGCACAGTTTGTTGACTGGCCGCTGAAGAAAACCTTTTTGTGTCCGGAGGGTGACCACGCGGACTACAGAGTCAGTAAAGCTCGGGTGAATTTCATGAACTCTACCTCGAGGCCAATGCAACGTTGGTTGCTGGTCAGATTTGATCAGTACTAAATCTCCAACTTTGATATTAGGAGGAGAAGAGAACCATTTGGCTCTTTGTTGAAGAGTGTGTAAATATTCTTTAGACCATCTATTCCAAAAATGTAAAGAGCATTTTTGGGCGAATTGCCAACGTTTTAACAGTGTTCCCGAGTAAGAATCCTCGCCATATTCAGGAACAGCTAGGAGTGGTTGTCCTACCAAGAAATGACCACTCGTCAAGACATCAAATTCGTTATCACTGTCTGACAAAGGAATTAGAGGCCGATTATTTAGCACTGCTTCGATTCTACAAAAGAGTGTTGTGAGTTCCTCGAATGGTAAGGCTTTATCGCCTACCGCGCGTAGAGCATGCCTTTTAGCAGATTTTATGCCTGCCTCCCACAGGCCTCCCATACTTGCAGCATTTGGAGGATTGAATTTCCAATTGATGTTACGCGATGTACATCCGTCAGAGATCAGGTCCTGCTGCTCTTTTGAGAGGAGGAATTTTGAAACTTCTTTCAAGTGCTTGTAAGACGCGACAAAATTCGTGCCGCGATCAGAATATAAGCATGAGCACAGTCCGCGACGGGCTACAAATCTGTCTAAAGTACTAAGAAAACAGTCCGCTGAAAGCGATGAGAGGACCTCCAAGTGTACGGCCTTGGTTGAAAAGCAGATAAATAGGCACAAGTACGCCTTTTCGATTTTAGCATTTCGCCTGAGACTTTCCTTTATGTAAAACGGCCCGCCAAGATCACAACCGACGTGATCGAACACTTTTCCAGGTTTTACTCTGGCTGAAGGTAGCTGTGCCATAATTGGTTGTACAGACGAGGGAGTGCATTTGAAGCAAGTTATGCACTTTGATAGAAGCGACCGTATCAGGCTGCGAGCGCTAACGATCCAGTATTGTCGACTTAAAATATTTTGCAAAGCACGGGGCCCTACGTGTAGGTGTTGCTTATGGAAGCACTGAACGAGCAACATAGTAAAGTGGCACTTTTTTGGTAGAAGTAATGGGTGCTTTGCACCAAAAGGCAGTTCTGACTGGGAAATCCTGCCCCCCACCCTGAGAAACCCGTGGGGGTCGAGAAAGGGTGTGAGTTTGCGCAGCGTAGGTATATACGTTTTCCCAGCTTCGAGTGATGAAATTTCATCAGAGAAATAAATTAGCTGAATTATTTTTATGAGGCGCTCGCGAGCTTCATTCAGCTCCAGAGTCGTCAGTGGGCCTCGAGATCTATCAGCAGCGTGACTAGCGCGGGAGTTCTTATAGAATCGACAGCACCACGCAATGACACGTAGCAGTTTGGTAAACGAAGAAAATTTATTGATAGTAGACATTTCGAATTCAATTAGTTCGTCAATAACTTTCTGGCTTGTCAAATTAAATGTGTCTACGTTCACCTTCAGTTCAGGAATTTCATCTGAATCTTTTAGGTAAAATGTCGAGATAGGCCACGAGCTGCTGACTTTTTGAAGCCAGTTGGGTCCAGCTAGCCACTCGGGTGCGATGACGACCAACTTTTCAGGCAGCGCGCCCCGAGAGCACACGTCAGCCGCGTTGTCCTCACTGCGGACGTGTGCCCAGCACTGCGGCGGGACCTGCTCAATTATCTGAGATACGCGATTTGCTACAAACGTGTGTAATTTATACGGCGCCGTCTGTAGCCACGACAAAACAACACTCGAATCACTGAGCGCCGTTATGTTTGAGAACCTTAAATTGTCAAATGTCTCCACGACATACTTAATAAGTTTTGTGAGAAGCAGCGCGCCCATTAATTCCAATCGCGGAATTGAGATGGGCTTTAATGGTGCTACCTTTGATTTTGAGATTAATAAGCGCACCTTTAGTTCGCCGGCTGGGTTGACACTGCGGACGTATAGGCTTGCAGCATAGCCTCGCGATGACGCATCGCAAAAGCCGATGAGCTCGCAGTCTACAAAATCAGAGATCAAGACGTGCCGCTCGATGCGCAAGTCCGATAGTCGCGGCAGGTCAGAGATGAACTTCATCCATTTATCGCGAAGTTCGCTAGGCAAGGGAACGTCCCAGCCCAGTCCTAATTTCCATAAATCTTGCATAATGCATTTCGCGAGAAAGACGCACGGCGTCAGAAAACCGACCGGGTCATAAATGCTGGCTAAGATACGCAACACTGAGCGTTTAGTGACGACTGCATCAATTAATTCAGTTGAAAATGTGAAACAGTCATCACTGAGTCGCCATTGAAGGCCTAAAACCTTTTTTGACGGAACATTATTTTCATCTTCGAAAGTTTTTATTTTTTCATGTAAATCAGTCGGAATATTCGCTAACACCTCGGCGCTGTTACTCGACCACTTCCGCAATTCGAAGCATGCACATTTTAATAAAGCGCTGAGTTCTTTCTGTAACTCGCACGCTTCCTGCACAGTTCGCACGGACCACAGGAAGTCGTCGACATAAAAAGCCTTAAGCAAGATAGCGGCGGCGCGCGGGAAACGTTCTCGCTCGTCACACGCCAACTGCCGGAGTGCGCGTATGGCGATGTATGGTGCGCTGCGCAGGCCGTAAGTGTTAGTCTTTAGTTCGTAGATTTTCATCGGCTCGTCGGGAGAGTGGCGCCACAGAATGTGCTGGTAGCATCTTTCCGATGGCTCGATCAAGATCTGCCTATACATTTTAGTAATGTCGGCCGTTAGACAAATGTCAAATAATCTGAAGTTAGTTATTATCGTTGAAATATCCGACTGTAGCTTATGTCCGGTTAACAGAGTATCATTCAGCGACACACCGCGAACCGCGAGTCGTTTTCGCCGAACCGTTAAACACAACACGAACCGGCGTGGTGCTGCTGGATGTTCGTACGACACAATGGTGAGGAATTATGTATTTACTAGGCTGAGAACCTTGATAAACCTCCTTATGGTCGAGAGATTCATACTCATCCATAAATTCAACATAAGCAGCGCGCAATTCCGGCGCACAAGCTAACCGTCTTTCGAGATGCTGAAAGCATCGAGTCGCGAGATCGAGTGAGTTCCCGAGCTGCAGGTCGCACTCGGGAGAGAGTAGGAGCGGAGACGTGTACCTGCCGCTCTCGTCACGGCGGTGCTTCTCAATGAACATTTTTTCAGCGATCTCTTCGAGTGGATCGGGAGGGACTGCGCACGGCGCATTATCTATTTCCCAAAACCGCTTCAGATAGATGTCTGTGTTTTCCTCGCCTGTGTACGATACTAACGAAAGAGACGGACTGATATTTTCATATAGATTTTTATCGATTGGGAATTTTCCAGTCACCACATTTTTTTTTTTTTTTTTTTTTTTTTTTTTTATGTAATCCGGTATGTGTGGCTGAGTCGGAGGGGCCAAAGCACATGCTCTAACCAGCCAATATCACCTCCGAGAAGGTAGGTGCCATACCGGAGACTTCCCTGGATTGCTGGCTATACTGGACTAGAGGAGAACACAGACCACATACCCAAAAATGCTTCGAAGAGCTGGCGGGACGGACGGATCTAATTCTAATTTCTTTCCGTCGAAAATGTACGGGAATACGTACAATATCTATACTTGACCGACGATAAAAATGTGGGTCCGCGAGATTTAAGTGATGATACTCACCAAGAACGTCTTGTGAGATTTTTACAGTAGGCAGATCAGTTGTTATTTTAGATAACACAACGGTATCGACTTTCAGTGTCGGTCCGTCAGATTGACGAGGTTTAATATTGCAGCGCGTCAAACCATGATTTTTCACTGTTTCGTTGCCTAAACCGGAAATCGTAAACGGGCACTTTTCGCGCGCGAGGCCCAAGCGCTGAGCGCAGTCAACTGTAATGAAACTCGTCATTGCTCCGGAATCGATAACGACACGACACGGCTGAAAGTTGCCGGCCGAATCTTCGACATGCACCAAGGCAGTCCCCAACAGCACGGTGTAGATATTGGACTGACCCGACGACGAGTGACAAGCTACGCGTGCTCCGCTAGCCGAGAGGGAAGCGGGCGGCGGCGGCGGCGGAGGCGGCGGCTGCGGCGGCGGCTGCGGCGGCGGCTGCGGCGGCGCCGGGCGTGCGTGAGGCGGCGCGTAGGGCGCCAGCTGCGTAGGTACTTCGCGATCAAGATGCAACAAAATGTGGTGTGGTTGGTCACACAAGAGGCAACTGAATTTACTGGTACACGAATTATTGGAGCCGTGAGACTTCAAGCAATTTTTACACAGTTTCAGATTTCGAACATGTGACAGTCTCTCAACCGGTGTCAGTTTTCTAAATTCAAAACATCGATAAATCATGTGATCTTCCTTATCACAGTAAACGCAATGCATTTTCACAACCGAATCTTTACTTGAGGTTGCCGCCAACGTGACATTATTCCCGCGAGCACTGCGGGCTTTAGTTTGGTTTTGTTTTGAATATTGTGCATTTGAATGCGATAGATCGCTTCCCGTATTGGACGACGACGACGCATGCTCGAGAATTTTGACTTGGTTCTGCACAAAGGCGACAAGATTCGAAAACGTAGGTATGGTCGCCTGGTCGAGACTCTGCTCGAACTGCTTGCGGGTAAAGCGGTCAAGGTTACGTAGCGCTATATGACACAATATGTTTCCTGATAAATCTTTGAGGTTTAGCGTTTCAATAGCTTTAGTCGAATACTCGAAAGTTTCCAGAAATGTTTCAAGATTGCCACTAGACTCCTTTTGTAGGGGCGTGAAATTTAACATTTTATCTAGGTACCTGCCTAGTAGTGTTCGGTCATCTTTGTATTT
This sequence comes from Nematopogon swammerdamellus, assembly GCA_946902875.1. Lineage (NCBI taxonomy): Eukaryota > Metazoa > Arthropoda > Insecta > Lepidoptera > Adelidae > Nematopogon > Nematopogon swammerdamellus. The sequence goes on along the minus strand of OX336348.1, from coordinate 7,331,041 downwards.
ATGAAGCAACGCCTTCCACACTATCTGGTAGTTGTCTGAGGTGAGAGGGAGACTCTTCACAATGTTCAAAGCAGGGCCGGTAGTGCACGAGATCAAGTAATGAAACTTATCAATTGGATCTATGTTAACTTTATTGTGCACTAACGAACAAAACGTTTCATAAAATGTGTTAAAATTCTCAATTTGGCCATCAAATTGAAAGAGTGAGATCTTAGGCAATCGAGGACCGACCGCAGGCGCGGCGGAGTTTACGGAACCCTGCGCGTACGACGACGGGTGCGCGGCGGCGGACGCATGTGCGGCCGCGTCACGCTCGCGCTCGCGAGCGAGCAGTCTCGTTGCAGTTACTTTTACGGGAAAGTACAGATCATCAAACCGATCTAAATCCTGAACCCTGGGCACAGATTTCGGATTTATTTTGGACTCAATGTCGATCATGTCATACACGACCTTTTCAAACCGATCTCTGACGGCAGAAAGTTCAGAATATCGAACCATAAATAACTCATCGTGGTCCGGATCGCTTCCTACATTTTTGGAATGATCGTAGATGGTCTGAAGTTGGGAGAATAATCGTTCCCTTATTAGAGTTAATTTATTTAATTCCGCCATTGACACTTCGGTGACGGAAGAGTTATCTTTACTCATTTTTATTGACAAATCATTGGCAAACTTCGATTGGCAAAGACCTCGAAGGCAAGAAATAAATTAAATAAGTAAAAATAATAATTATTGACAAAGTGCAATAAAACAGCACGGCTGAGTTAATGCATAATGAGTGAAAATTATGATTGAAACAAGTCAGAGAAAATGCAAATACGACAGCACGGCTGAAGTAATGCTAAACCATATTTACACGGTAAATAGGTATGATAATATGTTCATTTATTAGGTTCGAAGTGACCAAAAATTGTTGGTGAGAGCAGTGGACTGTATGAAATATATTTTAGAAATGTGAAAAGAAAATCAAGCTGATGTACGATGCAGACACTGAAAAATAATACGCCGGAAAAAGGAAGGATTGGAAAGGACTCACAGCACAGCGGTAAGCTCTTTGGGTCGTCTTCTGGAGGCGCCTCCTGTTCTTCAATGCTGGATGCTTCAGTAGAAATGGCCAGGCACGCGACACGGTCGTTGTGCAATTATTTTCTTTTCTATAAACAGCACGGCTGTAGACTCCTTGAGAACATTTTTTTTGAAGAAGCGCAATATTTGATGGCATTTGTTTTTTCAAGTTTTTCACGCAGGCGCGCTGGTCGCTCCTTCATTTGGAGCTTGGAGCGATATCTTGTGCAGTGATCCCGAGGTAAATTTGAAAAAGGAACGACTGATGGATAGGATGTTTTAAAGGATTGGCGTAAAATCCAACACAGCCCACTCGCTTTTTTTATTGAAAGCGCGACGCAATCCTTTTTAACAAATTCCTGTTTTCAAACAATTTCCCTTTTAAAAACTGATAATTGGCAGAGCCATCCCACAGGTGCAAGCAGTACTCCAAGGATGACCTGATATGCGATTTGTGCAAAAGGACTTTACGTGCACAAGAAATTTACGTGATTTTTTCTTGCTTGGTTCTTGTTTGCTTCTTACGGATTTTAAAATTTAATATTTACTTACTTTTATGACAAAGTGGTTCAAAAAAGTTAACTTTAAAGGGAGGGATACAAAAATATGAAAAACTGGTCTCGTTTAAATAGTTAGTGAGAAATTATTATTTAGGTTGACCGCAAAATTAAGTTGGTAATATATTTATGTATCACAAAATTAATCTTGAGATGAACTTAATTTACATTGTGTGTGTGGCTTTGAAGTGGGAGGTGATGGCGGGGGATAGGAATGTTAAATTTGTTTATAACCAGTTTGGTGGTTTAAAAAAATGATAAGGGTATAGGGACCATGTCGAGGCAGGCCGTGTCGTTTTTGCATACATGTATAATCAAAATCAATGTGTTTGTGGTTAAAAAAAGTAAAGTTTCCATTTTGCATGAACATTTAAAAATTTAATGTTGTATGGAACATCTGTTCCTTTATTTTTTTTAAGTAAACTAAATAAACTACGCTTCCGGAAAAACACAAAAATTCCTATTTTAACTTGGTCTACGCAATAAGCTTACTAGCAATTTGCTAGCAAACCTCCCCACTGCAAAACGACGCCCTCCATCGTATTTGTGCGGAACCCTTGGTTTGCGGGTTCGACTCTGTGTTTTTTTTAAATGTTACTAACATATTGGCTTTATTTCTAGTAGACACTACTAAAGCTAAAAAGTTATTCCTGTCATTGTTGTAAATTTGAGAAAGAAAGACAGGAGTGAACGAATTATTTAAGAATCTTAATTTTAAGTACATCTGTCAAATTTTAGGTGATTTTAGTTGCAAGGGACTGAAAACCGGCACATATAACGGTTTCGGTTCCTTAAGGTTCTGAAAGTACCGGTAACATGTAAGAACCGGTTCCTCCGATACCTGTACTTCAGGAATACCGGTACTCTTGAAGTACTTTCTAAAACCGGTACTTCAGTAGTACCGGTAAAGGAAAGGTACCGGTATCATGGTACCGGTACTCGACTCCTATACGCTGAGAGAAAGGGAAGCGGAATGAATATTTAAGTGAAGAAACGGGATAGATAGAAGATCGTCAGCCTCGATAGCTCAGTGGTGCAGACAGTCGACTGTCGCTATTGATAGTTAAGCAACGCTGGGCGCAGTCAGTACTTGGATAGGTGACCGCTCGACCGTTGGAGGCTGTCCGTGGTTCGGATTCCACATAAAACTGTAGGTCCTTTCCCTTCTTACCTTACTCGGTGGTAGGGTTCAACCCGCCCGGGTTGGTACCACCGCACTGAATGAAACGTCGGTTGAAACGGCTATGTTTAGCTGCTCGTGGTGAATTAAATACTATGATGCTCGTAAAATAATATTTAATATCTTGTTTGAATGTTGTATGGAAGATTGACAAGTCTGCAATGACAAGACTATAAACAAAGTTGTCAAAATTAACATTTTAAATCTCTTCTAATGTCTAGTGGCCAGCACCGCCACATACTCCCCTTCCAGATTTAACGCCGGTCTTGAGCAGTTAATATCGAAATCTGGCTGGTATTCTTATATGTCTTCCTGTCCTCGTAGTCCTCGAAGTTGTGGGATCGTCCAAATTTGCTGGGATGTTGATATTATGAGAATCATTATCATTCAATGATTCATTTAGACTTGTAGCTCCAGGATCGTCCTTGGGGTTCGAGTCTGACGCGTTGTTAGAAGCTGACTGTCTTTGAGGATGTTCTTCCTTAGCTGGAAAGGTTTTGTCTAAATGCGCCGGTTTTAGTCTATCTATTGATGTTGGCTTGCTTTTTCCATCAATAAGAAAATGAAATGTTTTATTTGATCGACTTATAACTCGGTATGGTCCCTTATATGGTGGTATAAGCGCAAACCTCAAAGAATCGTCTCGTAGAAATACGTGAGAACAATTGTCCAATTCTGGATTGTGGAACATTTTTGGGTTGCCGTGCCAGTTGGGGGGTTCACTTCGTAGTTGTCTGAAAAACGTTCTAAGCTTTTCTGGGTATGTTTCTTCAGAAGGAGTACTTGAAGGTGGGATAAAAATTTCACCAGGTAGACGTAGAGTCGTTCCGTATACAAGCTCTGCTGGACTATGTTTTATGTCTTCTTTGATGGCACTTCTAAGACATAACATAATAATGGGTAGTTCTTCAGTCCACAATTCTCGTCTTTTGCTTAGCCGGCACATCAGAGATGCTTTGAGTGATCTGTGCCATCGCTCAATCAAACCATTTGCCTGTGGATGATAAGCCTTTGTGTGGTGTACATTTACACCCAGATGTTTTGATAGGGAATGAAAAAGTTCTGATTCAAAGTTCGCTCCTTGATCTGTAGTTATCCGACGTGGAACTCCGAATCTGCAGATCCATGTACCTATTAATGCTCTAGCGACTGTTTCGGCTGATTGCTCTGGTATCGGGATTGCTTCTGGCCAACGAGTGAATCTGTCGATGTAAGTTAGAAGGTAACGACAATTTTGTGATAATGGTAACGGTCCAACAATGTCTATGTGGACGTGTGAGAAACGTTCATCGGGTGGGAGAAAATGTTGAAGTTGTGATTTTTCGTGCTTGTTGACTTTTGATATTTGACATTGCTCACAGTTTCGTCAAAGTGTTTAATTTCTTTGTTCATGTTTGGCCAGACAAATCGTGCTGATATCATTTTGTAAGTTGTTTTAATACCGGGGTGTGATATATCATGTATTTGTTTACAAATCACTTCTCTGTATCTGAGTGGCAAATATGGTCGGAATGTTGTAGTGGAAATATCGCAGTATAGTTGTACATTATCGTCTGTTGTAATTTTTTTTAGTTTCAAACTTGATTTTGATGATGATAGCAATTCTCTTAAATTTTCATCATATGTTTGAGCGGTTGCTAGTTCAGTGTTGGTGGGCATTTTTGACTGTATTGCATTAATTATAGATAATGTATCGGCAACAATGTTATCTATGCCTGTTACATGTTTTATATCGGTTGTGAATTGTGAGATGTATGATAGTTGCCTGGACGAACGTGCATTCAGCTTATCTGATCTTTGTTGAAAAGCATAAATCAGAGGCTTGTGATCTGTATAACATGTAAACTTCTGTCCTTCCAACATGTGTGCGAAGCGTTTGATTGTTTCATACAGTGCTAAAAGCTCTCTATCATAAGCTGAATATTTCTTTTCCGTATCTGACAATTTTCGAGAGAAAAAACCCAGTGGTTGTGATTTCTTATTGTATATTTGATGTAGTACACCACCAATAGCTGAATCTGATGCATCTGAATGAATTGACAATGGTGCATCAGAGCGTGGGTGGGCAAGCATCACACTGTTACTATTGCTTTCTTTTGATTTTTGAAATGCGGTATTCATTGGTTCTGTCCAGTTTATTTTGTCGTTACGCTTACCCGTTAAATGTAATGATGCTTGAATATCTGCAGCATGTTGGATAAACCTTCTGTAGAAGTTAACCATTCCAAGGAAGCGGCGCATTTGACAGATGGTTTCTGTTTGGGGAAATTTATAATGGCAGATACCTTGTCGTTGCGTGGTTTTAATCCTTCTTGAGATATATCATAGCCGAGGAAAAAGACGCTATTCTGGGAGAATGTACATTTTGCAATATTTATCCTTAGTCCGTAGTCTGATAGTTTCTGTAAAACTATTTGTAAACGCTCCTTGCGTTGTGAGTCATTCTGTGATGCAATTAAAATATCATCAATGTAGACAAAGACGAAGTCTACATCTGCGAAAATTTCATTCATGAATGGTTGGAATGTTTGAGCTGCGTTCTTAAGACCAAATGTCATGAATGGGAATTCATAAAGTCCAAATGGTGTAGTAATTGCGGTTTTGTCGACATGTTCAGGTAGTACAGGTATTTGCTGATGGGCACGGACGAGATCTATGGTGGAGAATGTTGTTTTGTCGGCAAGAAAGTTTGTGCAATCTTGAATGTTCGGAAGTGGGTACTGATCTGGTATTGTAATGTTGTTCAAACGGCGATAATCTCCGCAAGTCCTCCAATCTCCTGATTTTTTGGGAACCATATGTAAGCAGCTGGCCCAAGGACTTTTGGATGGTCTGCAGAGACCAAGTTCTTGCATGACGTGGAAAGCTTCCCGTGCTACTTTTAATTTTTCTGGCGATAGTCTCCGTGGTTTAGAGGCGACGGGAGGTCCAGTAGTTTCAATGAAATGATTTGTATTGTGTTTGATTACGTCTATTTGAGATGAAAATTCTTGAAGGGCTCGGAACTTTTTAAGTAGTTCACCTATGTCACTGTTTGGGCAAATTGTACTGATTTTAGTACAGTCATCTGAGCTCAATTCCATGATTTCTGTAGCAGAATGGATCCATGTATAACTATCTATTCATCTTCTTCCGGGTAAGTCTACTATCAATTTGTAATGTAATAGAAAGTCGGCTCCAATTATTGGGTATTGAACATTCGCTACAGTGAAGGAATATTTGAATTTCTTTTTGAGATCGAGCTCCAGTTCTAAGGTACGTTCACCGAAAGCAGCTATTTTTGTATTATTCGCTGCGTATAAATATTGCGTTATATTTCCTCAGTCTGATAGCCGGGGTGGTACAATCGAGATGTCGGCTCCTGTATCGATTAAAAATGTAGTTTGGTGTCTGGACCAGTTATGAAAAGGCGACGATTGTTTCCTCCATGACAAGCGCAAGTCGCCACAGCCTTGCCAATTATTTGTTTTTTGAATTGAATTCACATGGAGGTTGACACTTTTTTGCTTTGATTCCGAAGTTTTCGTGATACCAGCAGAGTGACGGTTGTACATCGTTGTTTGAGACAGTACTGGTTGGAAGATTTCTCGTATAGCTTCTTTTAAAATGTGATGTGTTTGTAACTGTTCGTTTCAGTTCTGCTACTTCCGCTTGCAATTGTGCAATTTCCGATTGTTGAGTTACTGCGACAGACGATGTGTTATGTGATGTATTGGCATTTGTTACAGTGATGATTTTTTCTGCCATTAAGCCAAGATTGTCTAAGTTATCGGAGTTGGTTATTAGGATGGATTGTAGTGATACTGGTAGTCGCTGTAACCATAAATGACGGATGACGTCTTCAGAGAAATTGGAACTTGATAATTTTTTCATTTCTCGTAGCAGTTGCGACGGTCGCTTATCTCCTAGTTCGAGTGTTTTTAAAATTTTCTGCATTCTTTGCTCGTCGCTTTCTGATAAGCGTTTGATGATGCATTGGTTCAGTACATTATATGTTGGGGATGGGTCCGATTTGATAACGTCGGCGACAGTAGAAAGAGTGTTTCCATCTAAGTTAGCCAATAGATAATCGTATTTGGTTTCTTGTTGTATTATCTTAGCGAGTGCAAATTGCGCTTCGATTTGGCGAAACCACAGCTGAGGTCCGGCGTCCAGAATGGTGGTGTCTTGACAGCGGCATAGGAAATATCTCCAGTACCTTTTTTCAACTTTTCCAACTCTGCTTGTAGTTTCTTTACGCGTTCGTTTATCTCGCAGGACGTCTGGGATCGTCGGGGTCACCAGTTTAACTGCTCGTGGTGAATTAAATACTATGATGCTCGAAAAATAATATTTAATATCTTGTTTGAATGTTGTATGGAAGATTGACAAGTCTGCAATGACAAGACTATAAACAAAGTTGTCAAAATTAACATTTTAAATCCGTTCTAATGTCTAGTGGCCAGCACCGCCACATATGTAAATAGTTTGTGTTTTCCGTCCAGTTCAGTGTAGCCGGCACGATCGATCGAAGGGAAGCACTGACATGGCACCTAGTTCACCCGGTGTTATGGGCTGACATCACGGGCTGTTGTATATGATGTAGCCAACCGTGTATGTTTCCATTAAAAAAAAAAACAAAAAACAAAAACTTTTCTTTGCCTGTCAAATTGCGTCGAATCGAAGACATATTTTGTTCAGTTTAGTGCTATTTGAATTTGTCAAATTAAGCGCGTCTCGGTCGATCGTGTCGTGTTACATCAGTTGCATGAATGCATATATTGTGTAGTGCCAGAGCACCGTGTATCAATATAAAAAACTGGGAACAAGAACAAACTAACAATTAACAAACCTAAGTAAGTACATACATACATACATATCACACACGCTCAATCCCGACAATCGGGTAAGCAGAGTAATCGATGTTGTGCTGCAAGGACTCTGGTAAATTACAGCACAACAACGACCACCACGTTACGCAAAGTATTCGAACAAGATTCAGTCGACCAAGCAGCAAGTAATGCACGAAGACCCACCTGCTGCATGACTCGGTGGAAGTACCGTGCCAAGGTGAGAGGTGGCGAGCCTGTCGCCCTTTAGCACGGCATCTTGTCCTTATCCCTTAGTCGCCTTTTACGACATGCACGGGGAGAGATGCAGTGGGGTTATTCTTTTTAAGTACCGGCCCCACACGGTACTACGGTACCTAAGTAAGTACCTACCTTATTGTATAGGTGTAAGTATTGCATAGGCGAATATACGCAATACGTTCAATAGTACATTACAGATTATCGCATTTACTCAGTTCCGAAGTCGCTGACGATCTTCTAAAACCGTACGAGTGACATAGGGTATGTTACTACTCAATCTTAATTACGAATTTGTAAAAAACTGCAATAAATTGTTAGAAACCTAAGCCGGCGGAAATACATATACAGCCGGAGTCGGAGTATATTAGCGCACCGTATATTATTAAATACATATACAGCCGGAGTCGGAGTATATTAGCGCACCGTATATTATTATATTTGTCCCGCGAACAAAGTTGCGTCCACCTATTACAAAATTTTCATATAATACTGCGTCCACCGCACTTGGGCTTCCGTATACGGACGCAACTTTGCAACCTCTGTTCTTTTAACTAGAAATGACTTCTAATGCCATCTAGAAGCGTTCTGTGAAAACACCCGTGAACACAACCACGGACGCAACTTTACTGAAAAAGTATACAAATTCGGGTATTTTAGTTCAGCCAAATCCCGAGCGGCGCAGGTGGCGACACTGAGCGCGCGTATACCCTGCCCCGCGCCCCTGCCGTATATAAAATATCGATTGGCTCAGTAGTATTGCGTCCGGTATTTGGAATGCGTAATTTAACCTCGCCCGGGCCTCTCGCGTGTGACCCCCCCCCCCCCCCCCCCCCCTCCCCTCGGCGCATATAAATGAGCTATTAGCACGATAGTACTGCTTCCACTATTTCTAATGCATAGTAACCTAGCCTCGCCTCTCGCTCGCCCGGCGGCGCTCCCCCCCCCCCCCCCCCCCCCCGGCGCATATAAATCAGCTATTAGCACGATAGTGTTGCTTCCACTATTTCTTTCGAATGCATAGCCTAGCCCGAGCGCCGCTCGCTCGCCCGGCGGCGCCTCCCACGCCGCTCGCGTTTAATTCCATAAGGACAAAGTAAGTCACAAATGGCAAGTCGCTAGGGGCGAGGCCGAAGGCCGAGCTTCGTTCAGGTAAACAATGTTCTCCCTAGAAGAAGTAAGTAACTAAAGGCGAGGTCGAAGGCCGAGTTACGTTCGGGTAAACGATGTACTCTCTAGAATAAATAAGTCACTAAAGGCGAGGCCGCAGGCCGAGCTACGTTCAGGAAAACAATGTGCTCCCTACAAAAAGTAAGTCAGTAAAGGCGAGGCCGAAGGCCGAGCTACGTTCAGGTAAAAGGTGTACTCTCTAGAAGAAATAAGTCACTAAAGGCGTGGCCGCAAAGTGCTACTTAGAAGTAGTAAGTTACTAAAGGCAAGGCCGAAGGCCGAGCTGCGTGCTGGTAAACGATGTACTCTCTAAAAGAAATAAGTCACTAAAGGTGAGGCCGCAAGCCGAGCTGCGTTCAGGTATACGATGTACTCTCTAGAAGAAATAGAAGAATTAATTGTAAGAATTTCTCATTCTAAAAAAATAATTAAATTATTATTTAAAATCAAATAAATTATAATTAAAAAATTTTGCTAATATTGCTTACCTGGACGCAGCTCGCGTTTCGGCTGCCTACGTAACCGGAGTTTCGTAACTGGTTTCGATGAAGGAATGATTTTTCCTTGCACGTAACCAGTTTCGATGAAGGAATTATTCTTCTTTTTACGAAACCACGGTTACCTACAAGGAATTTTTATAGATTATGGATTTTAAAAAAACTTGGAAAATCTTTATTGGATGGCCATTATATAATTATAATTTAAAAAAATATATATTAGTATCTGACGGATGTCATCACGGTGACATAAACATCACGGTGAAATAAAATATTTTCCTGTTGCTTTTCCTGGTAATATGGTTTATAGGTTGTGTAAAATAGCAATTGGTATGCTTATTTGTAAGTGAACGGTCGAGTGATCAAAAATGGATAATATTGAAATGCAAGTCGCCACAACGTCAAAAATGTGTAAAGGTGAAATGGACTTTGTTACTACGCGTAGAGGTGGAGTTGCCTTGTTGGGCAATGGTCGCAGGTACCACCGAAAGAAATTTTACAGCAATGGAAATACGTTCTGGCTGTGTTACTATAACAACAGCGGCTGTAAAGGGAGCGTTACACTCAATGAAAGGAACGAAATAGTAAAGGAAAAACTACTTATAGAGAATTGTCAACAGGATATTGCAAAAAATAAAATTTTGAAAGAATTAAGTAAATTAAGAGATAGAACTAGCTGCAATTTTGAATCAATCCAAAAGCATTACGACGCCATGGTATTTGAGCTTGAAAATGATGGTATAAATTTGTTACACGAAATTCCAAAATTCACTAATATAAAAACAGGTCTATACAATGAGCGTAATAAAGTAATAGGCGCACCAAAGCTGCGTTTCTCTTTGTTAAGTGAAGTAAAAGTACCAACTAAGTATCAAGATTTTTTACTAGCGGATTATAACTGTGAAGAAGATAAAATAATCATCTTATTTTGCAGAAAAAATGCCAGGAAACATATTTATAATTTTAAACACATATGGCCATTATATACATATTTGGCGATGGAACGTTCAAATCGTGCCCCGTACCGTTCAAACAGTTATACACTCTTCATGGATATAACGAAGAAACGGGCTCCGTTGTTCCGTTAATTTTTTGTCTACTGCCTGACAAAAAATTCAAAACCTATGACATACTGTTTAGGTTACTGAAGTCAGTTTTTATTTCTTGGCAACCTGAGAAAATAACAGTAGATTATGAGAATGCGGTAATGAAAGCTATACGAGGTATGTTTCCTGCCATCGTCGTAAAAGGATGCTACTTTCATTATAACAAGAGTTTATTCCGGAAAGCAAAACAATTTAAAATAACATCCAGTGTTAAAAAAGACACGTAGCTAGATGCGTTGGTCTAGCTCGCTTGCCGAAGGAATTCATCCAAAGTGGCTACCAGTACATTATGAGCAAGAGTCCGACTGGCGATGACATAATAAAATTCAACAATTATTTTAAGAGGCAATGGTTAACAAAAACAGATTTTGCAAAAATTTGCACTTGCGACCAAGAAAGAATCAGAACAACGAACAATCTGGAAGGTTGGCATAGTAAAATAAACAGATATATTGGGAGAACGAATCCAACCATTGCTCATTTGTTGGATACATTGATCAAAGAGACACGAGTAATAGACATGCATAAAAGTAGGACTAAAAGTCTAAAAATTACAAAGAAATAGACGAAGAGGTCCAGCAGGCTAAATCAATTAAATCAATTAAAAGAAAATAAAATTACTGTAGGCCACTGCCTAGAAATTGTATGTCCGTATGCTATATTTTTTTGATTTAATGTCCAGGCGTCGTGACTCAAATATTTTTGTTCAGTAAGAATGTCTGTTTAGTTATTAATATAATACATATTAAAAAAAATATTATTCTGTAATTTTGATATTTTATTAATACAGCCTTGCCTAGTTTCAATAATTATAAGACAAAGGTCACTTTCGTAGACAGCCGATGGGGAATTAAGAATCAATTCTTTGTACGTAACTGTGGCACATAACTGTGGTTTCGTAAAAGGAAGAATAATTCCTCCATCGAAACTGGTTACGTACAAGGAAAAATAATTCCTTGATCGAAACCAGTTACGAAACTCCGGTTACGTAGGCGGCCGAAACGGCAGCTCGGCGTTCGGCCTCGCATTTAAAGACATACTTCTTCTAGGGAGAACATTGTTTACCTGAACGCAGCTCGGCCTGCGGCCTCGCCTTATTTCTTCTAGAGAATACCGATTATTTAAACACAACTCGGCCTTCGGTTTCGCCTCTAGTGACTTACTTCTCTAGGGCGGATATTGCTTAACTGGACGCAGCTCGGCCTTCGGCCTCGCAATTAGTGACTTACTTCTTCTAGAGAGAACATTGTTTACCTGAACGCAGCTCGGCCTCCGGCCTCGCCTTTAGTGATTTATTTCTTCTAAAGAGTACATCGTTTGTAAAACTTGACGAGTCTAACTGCAGTGTGCTGCCTATAGATGATTAATAAACAATAAAGCAGCTCGGCCTGCGGCCTCGCCTTATTTCTTCTAGAGAGTACCGATTATTTAAACACAACTCGGCCTTCGGTTTCGCGTTTAGTGACTTACTTCATCTAGGGCGGATATTGCTTAACTGGACGCCGCTCGGCCTTCGGCCTCGCAATTAGTGACTTACTTCTTCTAGGGAGAACATTGTTTACCTGAACGCAGCTCGGCCGGCGGCCTCGCCTTTAGTGACTTACTTCTTCTAGGGAGAACATTGTTTACCTGAACGCAGCTCGGCTTTCGGCCTTGCCCTCAGTGACTTACTTTCTTCGAGTAGTATGAAGAGAGTATATTGTTTATCTGAACACAGTTCGACCTTCGAATAACCTTGGAGTTAGTGATTTACCTTGTCCTTTAATTAATTCAGCGTTATGGTATATAGCCTATAGTGAAACTCCAGAACTCTCTTTGAATCGGTGCAAACCGCATCAAAATTTGTTACTAAATGCCGTTCATACTATACTTCAAAGAACAAAGTCCGCTCATACAAACTTTCACCCTCCTTTTAACCACTTTAAAAGGTGAAAATCAAAAAACCGTGATACACGTCTTCATTTGTTTATGCTCAGTAGCCTTAATTAAAATTTTTATATTTCTAACTTCAAAGGACAAAGACTTTCATACAAACTTTCATCCCCTATTTCACCCCCTTAAAGTTGAAATTTTCAAAAACCTTTCTTAGTGGATGCTTACGTCATATAATAGAACTACGTTCCAAATTTCAACACTCTAAGTCTTACGGTTTGGGCTGGGCGATGATGAGTCAGTCGGGCGTAGTCTCGAAGAATAAGTATGAAGAAGTCTTCGTAGTATAGAAGATCGATAGATAGATAGATAGATTTTTTTTTATTCTCTGAGCTCATATTTATGTCGTCCCTGAAGTACTTTCATTCAAAACCGCTTCTTTCCTATACAAAATAATACTCAAATATGCATTTTCAGTCAAAACCAGACTTGTCCCATTAAAATTAGAAGAAAATATGATTGCACCTTCATTTACAATCAAAACGGGATAAAACTAATTGAATAATTTTTCGTGTGATCCCCCCCATCTAGTTACATACAAATTTACTCACAGGTTGACCTAATCAAAGAGTGTTAATATTTAAAAAATACGTGGGAAGCAATATCTAATGTCGGTTTTTTAAAGTAGATTTTGACTTGAATTCGAATGTCGAAATTGTTAGTTAATCGATTGGAAGCAATAGTGCCTGTTTCTTGAAGAAGGTACAGTAAATATTTTGACTTTAATTCGACCTTTAGATTGGAAGCATCAATGTAATTTGTTTTTTTATTTAGTGTATATTTTGACTTTTATATGACCTTTGTTAGTGATGAATTGATTGGAAGCAATAGTGTCGGTTTTTTTTTTATTTAGAGTATACATAGTTTGACCTTGACTGGATTGGACTGGCTGGACGCCATAATGTGTATTATAAAAGGAGTCAATTCTGTGTGTAAATTGAAATGTATACTCATAATATACAGGGCGGGTGCCGAAATGTCTGTAATATGAACAGACGTCATACTGAGGGTGAAATGAAAACAGCATATATAAATACGAATAAAAATATCGAAATAAAAGTAATCTGCCCATATGATAGAAAGTTTTTATTACACTATTTTCACTTACATCCTTATTAAATACTCTAGAAGTGATGGACGCAGCAAGTATCTTTTTTGAAAGGACGCAGAAATGATAGCGGGATGTATATATATAAATACATATACAGCCGGAGTCGGAGTATATTAGCGCACCGTATATTATTAAATACATATACAGCCGGAGTCGGAGTATATTAGCGCACCGTATATTATTAAATACATATACAGCCGGAGTCGGAGTATATTAGCGCACCGTATATTATTAAATACATATACAGCCGGAGTCGGAGTATATTAGCGCACCGTATATTATTAAATACATATACAGCCGGAGTCGGAGTATATTAGCGCACCGTATATTATTAAATACATATACAGCCGGAGTCGGAGTATATTAGCGCACCGTATATTATTAAATACATATACAGCCGGAGTCGGAGTATATTAGCGCACCGTATATTATTAAATACATATACAGCCGGAGTCGGAGTATATTAGCGCACCGTATATTATTAAATACATATACAGCCGGAGTCGGAGTATATTAGCGCACCGTATATTATTAAAAATAAAATTATTAGAAAAATTATAGCATATTATTTATTATTTTGGAGTACACAAAATGTCCACTTTACAAAGTGAAAGGGTTAAATTAAACATTACTTAACAATTATTTTTATATAAAGCGTTGTTGCGCAGTAGGAGCATCGTTCAAACAGTCTCATTTTACTATGGTAGGAGGATATCTTCGATCGTTGCATCCTTAAGATTCATCCGTAAAGAAACAACGAATTTTAAGGAAGAAAAAAGTCGTTCTACGCTGACCTGTGTAACGTAATCTTATTGTAATAATTTTTTTATATTTACAGCTACCTGGTATAGCATGCACAATTATGTCGAGTAATTATCCATTCTAATATTTTATCTTATATATAAAAATGAATCGCTGAATTTCCTAACCGAAAATCTCGAGAACAGTTGTACCGATTTGGCTAATTCTTTTTTTAGAATATTCCTTGAAGTACGAGGATGGTTCTTATGGAGAGAAAAATTTAAAAAATTGCCTGAAAATCTAAAAACAACACTTTTCTATACTCCCATACAAAAGATTCGTAATAATACTTAAAAGTCAATTTGAACTTTAACACTGTGATAGTACCAGAATAAGACGACTAAAATATGGGCTACAAAAGTAAGCTTACTCCGACCCACAAACAATTTTACAAGCTCACAGAACGTACCATTTGAAAAGTGAGCGAGACAGATATGTCTCCAATAAATATTTCAAAGTGTGAGCGAGAGAGACAGGACTTGATTAAATAATTGAAAATATCTTGAATGCTCGATGTTAACGAAGAAAAACGTATCATGAACACGGACGGAAATCGGATGCTAGAGGGATACTCTCGCTGGTTTTTTCGGGACGACCGTTGCGGTAGAACGAGCGAAGGCGAGGCGGATCTGTTTTTGCGGTAATAGAAGAGACGAGGGAGAACTCGGGTATGATCTCTTGAGCCGTGTTATTCTAACCATTTGAATAATTGAATATCGATGCTATGTTATGTTCTCGGCGATACTTGGAGGTGTGGCCCAGGCTACTACCACAGCATATATATGGCCATATATATGCTGTGCTACTACGGTAGCTCGGCGTGCGCCGCCCGCACCCTTATTACGATAATGGTGCTGATGTTGCGACTGGTGTTGATGTTGCGACTGCGACGGACAAAATTGGTATTACGTTATTGCGACCAGTCCCGCGGACCGACATCAAAGGTTGGTTGTTGGTTCAGGTAAGGTGCCAAATTTTGAAAGAAACTTGTAAAATGTTACTACGAATGGTAAAAGTATATATTAAAATCAATAATAAATAACGTATGTTACTTTTAACATGCCAAATATAGGAACATAAAGCAATGATAATTAATACAAGCGATTGAACAAATTATTTATTGTGTTACGGATTGCTTAGGAAAGGCGTTTCTGCCTGTACGGCGCGGCGCGGCGCGGCGGTCTGTCGGGCGGTGTATGTATACATACTGATATATACACATATCTGGCGGCCGCTTTTATGCTATCTCACTCATATCGTGTGCTTGAATTCAATGCAGGAGGTTGTGGGTTGTAATCGTGAGTGTGGTATGCTACAAAGTTATTTCTGATATAAAAATATTTTGTCTCGAAAAAAACATTTCTGTTACAAAAGTTATTTAGCTTCACATACAGAATAACCTCCTGATGGCAGTTAAAAATATTGAGTGGGCATTTGCAACACCGTATATTATTGTACAATTTATGTAAAGTCACTTGTATTATAATTTCTATGACGCAGAAGACCAAAATGTGTTATCAACTAAAACTTCTAAATTTTTTGTTATTCCTATTACAATATAGATAATTCTATATATAGATGATAAATATGGGCGTCGTCGGCTCAACAATCCATGCTGACGGCGCCAAGTGTCTCGCGTACCAATAATTAAAAAGGAGGGAGGGAGGGAGAGAGGGAGGGAGGGAGGGAGGGAGGGAGGGATCGGGAGAGAGAGAGAGAGAGAGAGAGAGAGAGAGAGAGAGAGAGAGAGAGAGAGAGAGAGAGAGAGAGAGGAGAGAGAGAGAGAGATATATTTTCTTTATCATTCCTATTATATATTCTATAATATATATGATATAAATTCAAGACCAAGTTAAAATTATATACATTTCATAAATACTATTAAAATACAACATTTACTACAACAACATAATTCAAACAATATAAATAAACATACGTTACTTATTTTACCCACTATAAATAAACCTATACGATGTCACCACCAAAAACACAGAAAAGATCGTCGCTCGTTAGCCGTGAATGGTGCTATGATGCTGCTCAGGAGGAGCATCACGGATGACAGCTCGCGGGCTGCGGTCGGTCGCAAGTATGACAGTTGTGCG